>JAJTUV010000697.1:0-600000 GCA_021653895.1 Mastomys natalensis | reverse complement strand
TGTGCTCATCTGGTTTGTGTCTGAGAAGGGGTAGTAAGGCTCCTAGCCGCTCTGCCCCTACCAGATTTCTTACCCCATGCTTGATTATGCCATCAAACTAAATGGTGTGGAGACACATACTTGTAATTGTATGACAGGGAGGTGGAGGGGAGATAGATATCACCAGGTCATCTGAGGTTACCTGTGGAGTTTGAGGCCAACCTGTGCTACAGGAAACTCCCCAACAATTTAAAAAGGAAAGAAAGGCCTCTCGGAAAGGTTACATTTATGGTCAATTGAGCCGGGGTTTGAACCCAGGCTGCATCTGCCTCCAACTCTCTTTACTGGTTTACGGAGTAAGTTTTGGGAACAGGTCAAAAAAAAAAAAAAAAAAAACAAAAACAAAAAACAGTTGGCCAGGAGTGTGGGGTAGGGAGGCCTGTGCCCATGCTAGGGTAAAGCTGGTTTCTCCAGATTAAAGCTTATCCTCGGAAGACGTACGGAAGCATCTTTATGCCAAATCCCTGTATCCCTGTGGAGCCCCTCTCCCCAGATAGTTTTCTGTCCTAGCTGGGCACAGCCAGGCCCTGTGCATCCTCACTCCAAGCTTCTTGCTCTGGGGCTCACAGGAACCTACCGACCGCCATCCTGTGTCTAGGAGTCTGTGTTGGGGCTCAGCTGAGGTTCTTGCTCTGTCTTGGGGCAGTGTAGCGATCTGTGGCATTCTGGAGAGCCCGTGTGTGTGTGTGTGTGTGTGTGTGTGTGTGTGTGTGTGTGTGTGTGTGTGTGTGTAGTGGACTAACAGTGTCTTCCTTTCTTTGGATTTTTTCCCCTTTGCAAAGACAGGTCAGTTCTCCCTACCGCCCAGCAATTCTTCCTCAGGGAACCCCTTATTGGGTCCTGTTGAGCTTAAGAAGGGACAATTTATACAACAAACCTACCTCCACTTCCCTGGAGCCACAGTATGCAGAAAAATAAAGTCAGATCAGGCCTTCTGAAGACAGTGCTGTATCCTGTCTCTGACAGAGTGTCCCTGACAGCAGGGACATGTCCTTTCAGGCAGAAGGCTCATCAGAGTACATTTCTTTGTCTCCTCCTCGGAAATAGAGGCTCCTGAAGACAACAAGGTCATGACTGTCCTCAGACCAGGAACTCAGAAAGCTGAGCTTCCTCTTAGGCAGAGGGCCTCTAAGAGCCCTTGAGAGCAGGGCTGAGTCTCCCCTTTACACTGAGCCTTCTGTCTCCTTTAGTTTCTTCTGGAGCTAAGCCCTGGGCTGCTCAGCCTGGTGTGTGTGTGTGTGTGTGTCTGGAGAGGGTTACTAAGCCTCCCATCCGCTCTGTCTCTGCCAGCTTCCTTATCCTCATGCTTGAGTTTACCATCTTACAGGGCAGGAGAGGGTGCTTGGCTTGGCAGTGGGCCTCTGAACTGAAGGAAAAGCCAGGGGCTCTCTTCTAGTTGGGCTGAGCCATGGTTCTTGTGGGAGGTGGGGCAGCCCTGAGTGCTGTGCCCCCGCAGGGGCCATGACCGCCTCTCCTTTGCAATAAGTGAGGAGACAGCAGCTATTAATATAAGATGAGTTTCACGGGCTCACAGCTTCCGCAGGCTGGAAAACAGGCTCCCGGGCCGGGGCTGCAGCAAGCCTCGTCTGTCAGATTCCCTCCTGCAGCCCAGAGCCCACCATCCCCCAGCACATTCCATGCCAAGATCTCTGCATACACAGACACACATACACACACGAACACACATGTGGGGACCAGGCACCTGGCTGTTCAGGGACACATGCAAGCATGCATATATGCATCTCTGGGTGCATTTGTACGCTTGTGCAGGCACACTTGGTCTGCACACTAGATAAAGCATTATACATGTGAGCTTTATGTTACAGGGGTGCATGCTGCACCACTCACCTAAATATATATATTCTTGCACACATGTGTATACAGACTTACCCTTGTACATACATACAAACACACAGGACTGGATGTTTGTATAAGCAAAACCCATTTGCACACCACTGCACACTTATTAGTACACATATATGAACCTACATAAATGTAAATAGTGGTTATTCATAATCATTTTAACACAATTGCATACAAGACCACATTCAAGGACTTAGATGCATCTACATGCTACTTCACACACAGTACACACACACACACACACACACACACACACACACACGCTTCCTGCTGTTAGTGGTCAACAATCAGGACTCCATGGGCACACCTCTGGTGCTGCAGCACCGACAGGCCTCCACTTCCTCTTTGTCCCCTCCCCCAGCCTTATGACAGGCAGGTCCTACTCCTGTCAACCCCATGGCTGCCTTCAGCTTCCCACCCCCTGGGTTCCCTAGATCCCTGATTAACCCCCTCACTAATTGGCCACCAGCCCCTTGACTTTGCTGCAGGCCTTCTTGGGAGCTGAGAGCAAGGCTGTAAATTGGCTGAGCAGGATGGGTCCGGGGAATTGTGTACTTGTTGTGGGGAGGGGGACACGAGACAGGGATCTGCTATAGCCCATCAGTTCAGCACATATAACGGCGTCAGGGGAGTACTGACATCATACTTTCTCACAAGGGCATTCCTATTTTACACGGACAGACACACAAAGCCGTTCCTGTACACAATCACACACACACAAATATACACACATAGCACGGGTGGGCATATGTAGGCAGGTTCCACCGGCTCTCCACACCAAGGCAGACGAGCCTTTGTATATTCCTAAGTGTATTCAGTGTACCTACTAAGCACACACTCCAGCAAAACCTTACCCGTTCATTAAGTCACTGGTCAGACATGTAGAAATCATTTATTAAAGATTTATTTTACTTTAGACAGAGTTCCAGGTAGTCCAAGCTGGCCTTGAACTCACTACACAGCCAAGGATGACATTAAACTTCGGATCCCCTTTTCCATCTTCCATGAAGTGCAGGAATTCATGTACCACCAAACCTGGTTTTATTATGGTCTTAGGGATCAAACTCAGACTGATGAATTCTAGGCAAGCACTTTCCCTGAGTGAGTGCAGGTGCCCTCAGATTCCCTGCAGCTGAATTATGTGAGTGTGATAAGCGCCCAACCTGGGTGCTAGGAATCAAGCTCCTGCCCTCTGCAAGAGCAGCAAGTGCTCTCAACTGCTGAGTCAGCCAGCCCACAGACACTGTTTATATATGTAAGCTCATACATAAACACACACGGCCTGAGCTACAGCAAAGCCTGAGGTTCAATCCCCATTAAAAAAAAAAAAAAAAAAAAAAAAAAAAAAGCCCAGATTATGGTGGTACATTCCTTTAATTCTAGCACTCAGGAAGCAAAGGCAGGCTCTGAATTTGAGGCCAGCCTGATCTACAGAGTGAGTTCCAGGACTACACAAAGAAACACTGTCTTTAAAAAAAAAAAAAAAAAAAAAAAGGCCAGGCATTGTGGCACAGTGGCTGATACCTGGAATTTTAACACTTAGAAGGCTAAGGCAAAAGGATCACCAATAGTTTGGGGCCAGCCTGGACTACAGAGACTTTGTCTCAAAATAAATAAAAGCCACATAAACCAACTAATGACAGTCATGAATAATAAACTTGTGTGTATGCTCATACGCATACATACACTAACTTGGGTGAGTGCACACACTGGTAGTCAGGCCTGTGTGCACACCTCACTCATGTGTGCATGTTTAGATGAGCAAGCAAGCCAGCAGCCATGGACTAGGGAGAGGCTCCTTTAGCTTGCTCACACCTCTGCATAAAAGCAAGCCAGAGATTTATCCTGTGCAGGAGAAACAATGGAATCCACACAGACTCTAAGATGCACTTTCCCAGCCTCCCTGCTGAATGACCTAACTCTAGAACCTCCTCTGGGCTCGCCCCAAGTCTTCAGATAGCGGAAGGGACTCTGTCAGTGTTTACTGACAGTTCCAATCTCCTTATCTCTGGGCCCAAGCTCATAAGGTGTGTTTCTCTTGAGCATCAATGATGCCAGTTTGCTGTGTGATGCAGGGCAAGCTGCTAAGCCCTTCTGTGCCTTTCCACATCCGTACAATAGGAATCAAAGGCTTTAGGTGGGCAATCCTTTCCAGTCTGTCCAGAGGAATCCACTGAACCCTTTATAGATGTGTTCTACTCAGGTGCAGATCTGGGAGCATTATCAGCTGCAGCAAAGACACTGGAACACCACAGTGGAATGGCTGCACCCAGTGTCAGGCTCAATGCCTTGCTGTGCAAGTCCAGACAGAAAGCAGGGAGCTTCAGCTGGAGGAGGTCCTGCCACTTTGTGTGTGTGTGTGTGTGTGTGTGTGTGTGTGGAGGAGAGAGAGAGAGAGAGAGAGAGAGAGAGAGAGAGAGAGAGAGAGCACAATTCCCTAGGGCGGGGGGGGGTGCGGAGGGCCCTGCTTGCTGGAGTGGAAGGGTGTCTGCCATGCTGTCCCACAGGAGGGCAATTCTACTTGATTGCTCAGGCTGTTCAGGCTGTCTGTGTCCTTAAGCCTGAGAGCCTCCTCTGCTTCCCACACCCTGGGCCTGGGAGAGGGAGGCCCAGAAATTGCTCCTGACTCCATGATCTAGTGAGAACTGGTTGCCAATCACCCTGAGCAGAACTTCAGGAAATGGTGCCAGGTTGCCCTGGTAGAAAGGTGGCCAGGAGGGGCAGTGAGCAACTGGCCGAGGCAGCCACCCAGCACCATGGCTCAGGAGGACTGTTAGATGTGCTTGCAATTATGCCTGCTCCTGTGGCTGTGTGCTGACTTGTGTTCTTGTTTTGCATAAGAGCAGAGCTCTGTACACAATGTGTGCGAGTGTTTTCTGGGCCTGGACTGCATGCTACTTATGGACAAATGTGTGTAAGTGAGCCTGTGCATGTGTGAATAGGGCAGGGTGTACCTGCATGGAGCCCATATATAGGGAACCCGTGTTGTTCCCGAGTAGTTGATCAAGGGCACAAGGTCCTTCCGCTCCAAAGGTCAAAGATGACTGGGGCCTCAGTCAAGCTTGCTTGACTTCAAAGAACAAAAATAACCCTAACCTGTTATTGCACCTGTAAAACTGAGCACTGGCGGGTAGGTGAGGCAGATAAGAGCTGAAACCTTACACACTGGCTGTCCACAACCTGCTGCGGGATAGACTGGTAAGCAAGTTAAATGGCAGAGCAGGCAGGGTTAGGCAACTCAACGCACCTCTTGTCAAACGGGGGACTCGCACAACTTAGCAGCTGTTGCCTATAGCAGGTAGTGGGCGTTCTATAAATGTCCATTTCCCCTAGTTCCAGGAGGCGAAGCAACTTGCACGGGGTCAGGGCTTCCGAGTGGCAGCAGTGGAGCCAGCATCCAGGCATCGGCCTCGTTTCCCAGAACCACACTCCTTCCCTCCAAGGACGGCTCCGACACCATTTTGTCTTCTGCCAGGGCGGGCGTCTGGCTGCCTGTCAGTCACCAGCTCGGCGGCCAAGTGCTGACTAAACACAGGCTGCGCGGGAGGGGAGCGAGGGGTTCTGTGCCCCCTCCCCGGCACCCCACCTCCAGCGATGAGCTCAGAGCGGCTGGCGCAGCACTTGCTGACAATTCAAAACTTCTGCCCCCTCTCCCGGGATGCCCGTGGGTGACTCTGTGAACAGCAGGCGTGGTGACCCACGGCGCTCCGGACCCTGCTCCCTGTCGTCTCTCCGGGGCCACCCCACTGTGCTGCTGGGCCTGGATCTGGGTGTCTGCTCATAAATTACCCCCGGGGACAGTAACCCACAGCAGCTGTGCTCCAAACAACCGTTGCTTCCTGGGTAGGTCATTTTGGGGGGTCAGAATGGAAACCCAGCCCCCTCAGTCTTCCTCAGGCAGGCAAGAGATGGGGCTTGGAGCAGCCTAAAACCTTTTTATCGGATTCCATTGTAAACGGTTCTATTTAAGGTAAGTTGCTTGGGTCTGTGAGGCAGACAAGATGCTGGCCAGATGTTGGGAGGCAGCATCAGCATTCAGCGTGTGCCTCTTCTGCCTGGTACAAGGAGCTGTGGGCAGCTCTAGGACTGTCCTCACAGAAGGGGACCTATGCCTACAAACTAGCCAGAGGCCTCCTGCCTTTGAAGCCCACCCATGCTGGACCCCTTACAGAGCTCCCTCACCCACCTGTGGCCCTCAGAGTTGCTTCTTATGATCCCTTCTCCCATGAAACACACACACACAGACACCGAAAGTGACTGGATGACTACAAAGACTTTATCAAATTATTGAAAAGGTTGGCATTTAAAGTATTCATGCGCATACAGAGGAGTTACAGGAGACCTTCAGGTTACTGGAATACAAATATGGTACACAATAAGCCTGGCAGTTAGGCAAATGAAACCAGACTTGAAACAAAAATATTGGATGTCCTAGCCAGGCATGGCTTGAGTTCGGGAGTCAGGAATTCAAGGCCATCTTCAGCTACATAGTAAGGTCAAGGCCAGCAACAGTCTACCTGAAACCCTATCTCAAAAAAAAAAATAAAAAAAATAAAAATTGTGGATGTTCTTTTACCTGTATGATGGGCAGAAGGGGCACCATGGGAGTGGCTTCATCCCACCTCTCAGATCCCCCCTCAACCTTTGGGAGAAAAAGGTCCATTTTTTTAGACAGTATTCCCACTATGTATTAGCTCATAGAAGTCTTGATATGGGTAACACCAAGAACTTATTGGAATATGTCCTTATAAATATATTTATATCAGAGAAAACAAGGCACTTTGGGAACATGATAGCTTTCTCTCCTATGTGTGCATCATCTAGGCAGAAAGTAAAGATCGGTTAGTTTCTCAAGTCAATTAACTGAATAAAGTTAATACAGGAACAGAATAGTTCTGAGTCTTCACTGAGGCCCTACTAAAGCGAACGAGGCAGGAAGCACATCTCTGTGTAACACCTGGTCCCAGGTCGGATGGGCACCAGCCAAGCTCAAAGCTTTATTCCCCCTCCCCCAAAGGCTGACACATCTCCTGAGTTGGAGCGCCTGGTCCTGGCAGTGCTTCCCTCCCCAGGCCCTGAGGTCAAGTAAGGGGCTGCAGCAGGAGGCAGTCCTGGTGCAGAGCGGGACACGGTGGGAATGCTTAAGCAGGGTCACCAAAGCCACAGAGACCTCAATCTGTCCAAGCTGGCGCTAGAGAGTCAGCGGATCGGCGCCACGGGAAGAGACTTCACATTAGCCCTGACAGCACTGCCTCAGCTCTGCGGTGACATTGGCCAGGGTCGTTTCTGAGGGCGCTCGAGCTTCCACGGAGGCGAGCAGGAGCCTGGGCCAGCTGCTCTGAGCCTCCAAGGGATCTCCCCACCCCCTCCCCTGGAATGAAATCATCTCACACAGTCAAGGCAAAGCTACAAGTCACTTCTGACACTACCAACTGCAAGCTGGGCCCTTGGGCTGCAGGAATGGGGGCAGGCCCCCTGGGCTAGGCAGGCTGGGAAAGGAGGTGGCTCTTTGGCTTCAGCACTTAAGAGTCCTCATGGGCCACTGCTCTATGCTTTTATGACCTCAGCCCAGTTTAAACAGTCACTAAACTTTGTATTCTACACTTACAGGATTCCACAGACACACCCACCTGCACTGGGTCCTTTATTATTTTAAAGGGCTCTGGGTTTAAAGAAGCATGTTTAAAAAAACAATTTTTTTTTTTTGGGTACACATGCCTAAGTAGAGCCTAGAGGACCTCTCAGCTGCCTGGGTAACCAGCCCCCCACACTGAGGAGGTTCTGCAAGGCCGGGCTACAAAGCACAGAGCTGGGCTGCATGGATTTTAATGAGAGCGTCAGGCAGAGCTGTGCTGTTGCTCTCCGGGACTTGCAGATCATTACCAAACCAGCTGTAGGATGAGAGCACAGCACATCGAAACCCTAGGAGGTCACTGAGCTAATGATCTAATCCTACCTTCCGCAGACAGAGCCCCTCCCCATCTCCTCCCGCCCCCAAGTCTTTCCTGGTGGACTCTGTCCATTCCAGAAGCCAGGCCAATACGCCCCTTCAAGGTCGGAACAGAACCACAGTGAGCAGCTCTGGCCCTTTTCTCGGAGAGCAGGAGGGAGTGATTTAGTAAAAACCATTAGGCCCAAACCCTGGCCTGGCCAGGCCCCAGGACTTCTATTTGGAAGGCCCACTGCCCTCCCCTGGCTCGCCAGCCTCCCCCGCTGGGCCGCAGCCAGGGTACCAGCAACAGTCATTTTAAGGCTCTAATGAAAGCACCTTCAGCTTCTAAGGCACAGGGTGGGAAACACACACAGCATGGAGTTGAGTGCCAAACCCTGTGCCAGGCACTGGATTTGGGGGGATGGGGTGCAGCGGCGGGGGTGGGGTGGGGGGGGATGGACACATGGAGACACATAGCACTCTGGAGTAGCCACAGCAGGAGGGCCTGCTGGCACCTGTGTGTTTAGTCCCTACCTCTGAATTCAAGAAAGGAGGCAGAGGGGAGGGACTCGGCAAGTGCAGGCGACAGAGCCATGATTGCACTCTCCTCAAGCCGGAGGGTTTATGAGGGCTTTGGCAATTACTACAACCATTTGCTGTGCTGGGTAGAGACAGATCCTGTTTCTCTTTGTTTCAGGCTCTGAAGCCAGAGAAGCCGATTTCAGCACAAGAGGCCACACAATAGTTGGGGCAGAGGAGAAGAAACCTTGCTGTTGGCCAGAGCTGCTCAGTTTTCCTGACTAATAGCACCCGTGTATTAGTTCTGGGAAGGGAGTGTAAAGGGGTCAGCATCACCATACACAGCAAGGTGGAGACAGGAAGAAGATCCCGTGTCCTTCTGCCTCTCAGCCTTCTCCATGGCTGCCAGCCCCCCAGGCAGGTACCTGGTGCGGCTGCCAGCCTGAGGGACTGAAGTTGCTACAGCTGGCACAACCTATGCTCAAATTGAGGAAACAAAAGGGGGAGGGAGCTGCAGTGAACTGCAAAGGCACCTGCCAGGGCTGGCTGCCCCACAGCTCCCCCACCCCCACCCCAAAGCTCCCATGCCACACGACTGGCTGGAGACAGACAGGGGAAATAAACGGTTACAAGAGAGGCTGCCGCAGGCTGTGAGCCCTCCAATTGCAACCCTGCATTGGGGCGCTCTGGAGTAGATGGAGCCAGGCTGCTCTGCCCAGACTCCAGCAGGTGCTCATTATTTGGTCCCAGGAAACACAGGTGACTTGGAAACAGGAAGCCAGGGCTCTTGTTTTATCACTATCTGTGTGACCTTGAGAGAGTCACTTCTCATCTTGGCCTCAGCATTCTGAGCTGGCAGGACCCAAGGTATTCCATTCTCTTCCAGTTTCTGCGGTGCCACACCTTCAAGTTTTGCTCCTGACAGTCAGCAGAGGCCCAGGTCCCTGTGTGTCAGGGCTAGTTTGGTCATGAGTATCAGAGATTAAAACTGGGCTGTGCAGTCTTAAGGCACCTGGGATGAGGAGGCATGCAGAGGACACCCAAACACCATACTCACCAAGAGGGAGCATGGGAGGGAGGAGGAAGGCCACAGCCTCAGCCTTCCGAAGGGCATCACTTCTGGACAGAGGACTGAGACAGTCTTTAGAGGTCTGATGCCTTCTGGAACAAAGGCTGAACAGAAGCAGCCCTACCTGCTGCAGAAGGCTGAGTGTGGGGCAGGGGGTGTGACAGTCTACTTGCCAGGGCACTTGGCCTGCTAATTTATAGTTTCAGGGCACAGAAAAGGGACCAGCTGGATTGACACAGGCTGTACCCACTGCTTTAAGACCAGGAGGAGGACACCATTATTTGAAGTAGCTAATCAAGGGTTTTGAGGAAGGCCATGGTTAACATGGTTATCAGGGAAGGCACTATCTCCAGTTGAAACCCGAGCAAAGGGAGCTGCTGTAGGGTTTTTCCTTCCTGTCAATATCTAGGAGTCACTTGAGGGGAAGATGGATCAACTCAGCTATGGACCCTCAGGAGCCCACAGGCGGGAACAGGGAAGAAGTACATGGTCATTTGCAGGAAGCACTCAGATAGATCTTTGGTTGTTCCAGAGAAGGCTTTGGCCCCTTGCAGTTTTTTGTCCTTCCTTTCTTCCCCCCATGAGACTGTTACAGTTTGTATCGGAGAAGGCAGGTGGGAGGAACAGAAAGAGGAATGTGGGCAACAGGCAGAAAGTTAATCCGACCAGTCGTCTTCATCAAATTCAGAGGAATCATCTTCCGAGTCACTGTACTCCACAGCGATTCGGCGGGACAGGATGGTGGCCACGTCGTTGCCCACCACATCTCGCTTCTCCTGCTCCCGCTGCTCTTCAACCCTTCGCAGCTGAAAACCTGGTGGGAGAGGGAGCAGGGTTAAGAAGTATAGTCTTGCCAGGCGGTGGTGGCGCACGCCTTTAATCCCAGCACTTGGGAGGCAGAGGCATGTGGATTTCTGAGTTCGAGGCCAGCCTGGTCTACAGAGTGAGTTCCAGGACAGCCAGGGCTACACAGAGAAACCCTGTTTCGAAAAACCAAAAAAAAAAAAAAGAAAAAGAAAAAAAGAAAGAAAGGAAGCACAGTCTTAGTCCCACAATCCTCTGGGACTGAGTATGATCAGGACAGGATTGTAAAGGATAGAGAAAGATGGACTCCTACAGAAGCCAGAAAAAAGGAAAGGCAGGTCCCATGGAGTCAGCATCTCTGGGTTGTGGGTATCTCTGAAAGGAAGCTTGATGTTCTTCCTGGCTGTGGGCATTGAGGCTTCTGAAGGTAGAGTACCAGTATACCCTGGTCAGGCAAGTGCTCAGACTGCTCAGTCCGAGCTACAGTGGGGCTCAGAGGATTACCAACAGAAAAAACCTCACCTAACCCTTGGGAACAAATCTGACCCCAATAGTAACAGAAGAGGGGAAGGAGGGGAGGGAGGAGGGAGGGGAGAGAGGGTTAGAAGGTTGGTGAAGGAAGGAGGGAAGGTGATGGTTGGGAGAAGAGAACGGAAGGAGAATAAAGAAAGAAAAAGCTAGGAAGAAACAGAGACAAGCAGGCGGGGGAGGGACTAGAGAGCGAGAGGGAGGACATAGACAGTGGAGCCGACAGCTGCAACGAGTCTGGCTGAAAAGTTGGCCGATAGGACAGTGACTCATTTTCATCTGGGGATCTTTTCCCAAATAAAAATATGTGCGTAAACACATATAACATACTTACTTCAAGGAATTCTAGGATCCCAGCTTAAAAAAATAATTCACAATCAACAAATATAGAAAGATCTCTCAATCTCAGTATCTTCAGGAAAGTCCCACCCTGAGCTGGAGTCTAATCTCTCAGCTGTGTGGGAAAGCTGTTGCCCTGAAAGGGTCAAGACCCTGCCGCACCATCCCAGCTAAAGGGGGTGTCCTCAACCACCACTGGATTACCTTGGCGAATGGCAGAAAGTAGGTCACTACGCGCGTCACTCACGGCAGGCAATGAAGACTTGGGCTTGGTGGCATCAGAAAGAGGTGGTGGTGGTGCAGTAGGCTGGCCATCAGCACCACTGAAGGGGAGAGGTGGGGGCCCTGGAGGGGGAGGGGAGGAGGGGGGGGAGGAGCACCTCCAGAGGGTTGGGACAAGGGAGGTGGTGGCATTGGGTAGTCAGCTGCTGGTGGTGGGGGAGGTGGTGGAGGAGCAGCAAAATCTGGGTGAGGAGGGAAAGATGGAGGTGATGGTGGTGGAGGGGTCCCAGGAGACCCGAATCCTATAGATGGTAGTGGAGGTGGCACACTCATTGGAGGAGGGGGGGGAGGGGCAGGGGGAGGAGCAAAGCCAGGTTTGGGACCTGGTGGAGAGCTCAGAGGAGGAGCTGGGGTGGATGGCTAGGGCTGACCATGCTGGTTCTTTTGGGTCCAGCCAAGACAGATCCTCTTTGGATGTCCGCAGGGTAGCTGAAAGGCCAAAGAGACAAGAATCACCATCATAATCATGGTGCCAACCCCTGCCCAGAGGACAAGAATCGCATCTAAGGTGCCAACCTGCAGGCATCATCTATAAGCTCAGGCCCTTCTTAGTTGACTCCCATTTCGCTCTGCTTCAGACAGATGGAAATGGTCCAAACAGATCACCAAGGGAATGAGCAGCACTGTGGGGAAGGAGCCTTCCAGCAGAAGGGGAATACAACTGGAGACTGAAAGAGACTGCACCCTGTCAGGAAGACTGGCAGAGACAGCAGTTCAGATCCCCTTTAATCTTTTCAGGAGATGGCTCTTCCTGAACCCTCCTGGAGTGTCCTATGGGTGGCTGTCAGCTTAAACCCTCTAGCTATACCTAAATACATACAAGAAAGAGCTAGAATAAATTCAAGTCCTCTTCATCCACTGTGCTGCTTCTTACTCTACGAATGCTACTGAATTTGGTGGGGGCAGATGTCCATTTGGAGTTGGAGACAGGACCTTATTATGTAGTCCAGGCTGGCCTACAACACATGACAATCTCCTGCCTTAGCCTCCCAAGTGCTAAAATTATGGGCTTGAAGTAACACGCCCAGCTTTGTTTGTTTGCTTGAGACAGGCTCTCACTATGTAGTTCCTGTCTGGCCTCAACTCACAGAAATTGGCCTGCCTCTGCCTCCTGAATGCTGAGATTAAAGGTGTGCACCACTGCTCCCAACTCCTGGCTAACTCTTGACCCAGGTTTGAAAGAGGATGAAGGCTCACTTCAGGGTTCAGATCTGTGAGGCCCCAGCTTCAAGGTCTCAGGTTACAGGTGAAGATAAGAGGTTTTCTTGTGTACCTCTGCACCTGCCCTGCACTGAGAGCTACTGCTTAGCAAAGCACCTTACTACTTGGAAGTGCTGGCTCAAGCCTTTAATCCCACGAACACCCAGAAAGACAGACTGGAAGCCACACAGACTGTATTTCCCCTTTCCCTCAGTGTGCTCTCCCCCACTCACCCACCCTCACCCGCTGCCACTATGTAGTCCTGATGGCCTAGCACTTACTATGGAGTCCAGGCTGGCCTTAAATTTCTTATCCTCCTGCCACCTGGTGCTGGGATTACTTGTGTGGTTAGCCACCACACTTAACTCATGCTTTAGGGTAAACTGAGTGGAGAAATGAGCAGAAGCAGCTGACTATAAGGTCTCCCCATCTCCTGTACCCCCCGTCCCTCGCCTCTTTATGAAAGTTGATGTGCACCTAATACAGGTAACAACAATTCTGCCAATACTTCATAAATGGTATTCCTATCTGCACACTCTTGCCTGAAGTCACTTTAGTGGTCCTGACCTAGATTTTAAATCTTACTTTGTTGTTGAGTGTTTTACTACCCAGGATGGATGGAAGAGGTTCTACCATTTACCTGAATTCTGCTGGCGGGGGAGGCAAGTTGTCTTCAGAGAAGGAAGGGAAGGTGAAGAGGCAGAGTCTGACTGTGGAGGTGGTGGGTAGCTGGCCGCATCCACATTTTCAACAGAGCCGATGCTGCCATTCTGGTACACCAAGGCGGATGAATACCTGAGAACACACCAATGTCAAAGTTGTCTTTTAAAGAATCTAGTTCCAGCCAAAGCAACAAACGGCTTAACCATACAGAGCCTGAGTGCTCTCTCTTTTCTTATTAAAAGATACCATGTAAGTGCATTTGACACAAGGATTATTAGGGTGGAGCTAAATAAGGAGGTTCCCCATGTGTTTTCTGTTACAACAAAATTATACTTTAGACCAGGTGTGGTAGAATGTGGCTTTAGTATAGGCACTGGGGAAGGAAAGACAGGTGATCTTCAGGACTTTGAGGCCCTCCTAAGTTCCATGTCAGCCAGGGTCATATAGTGAGATCTTGTCTATTTAAACGCTCTCCTAAATATTAGGTACAGATAAACCCGACTCCCAAAATCTTAAGGCAAAGGATGAAGCCAAACACCACAGGTTAGTTACAAACACGTGACTGGCAGCCTGATTTTGAGGTAGACAAGGCCCTGGAGTGTTAAAGGCAAAAGAGGATTTGATTGCAGATGCAAGCCAAGGACGAGTGCAGACTGCCATGAGGCAGTCTATATGGTTTCTCTACCATGTCCTTTATCACATAAGCTGCTGCTTAAAGCTGGAGGCTAGAAGCCTGGCAGCGGTGGCAAACACCTTTAATCCCAGAACTCAGGAGGCAAAAGCAGGGATGGCTAAGATCAAGCCCAGTCTGGTCTACAGAGTGAGTTCCAGGACAGCCCGGGCTACACAGAGAAACTGTCTTGAAAAACCGAAAGAAAGAGGGCGGGGATGGGGTGGGGGAGGGAAGCGGTGTTTTAGAGCTGGCTGCATGGAAAGCCATTCCTCAGCACATGAGGCGCCCTGGGTGAACACCAACACTTCATACACAATGAACACACAGAGCAGGAAGCCTCCATGCCAGCTTAAGTACACTGGGCACCACCTAGCAAAGCCGGCCTGTTCTGCCTCCTCTTTCTCTTCTTTCAGCCACTGCTGGGCAGAGCTCATCGAACAGGTCCCAGGAACAGAATTGTGGGGACATAAATAAATCAGATGATACTCTAATATGAAAAGTCCTCAAACCTGGACACACATCTCAGACAGCTTCACCCACAAGCATGCTCATACAGCCTAGCCACACAGCCAATTCCAAACCTTCAGGAAAGTGGGAGATGGGGGTGGAGGGAGGCTAGCTCCTCATCTTCACTACCCAAGCCTCAAAATCAAGACATACACTTTTGACAGTTAGCATTTATGGCCTTAAGAGTCACTAATCCTATGCCATGTGCCTATCAGAACAGGATGAGACTGTGGAACAAAATGGCCCTTTATTGGGCAGTGAGATCAATGAAGGCCCCTTTAGCACTGGTTTCTCTGAAGAAAGGTTCTTTTCCACTGTCTTCCTCATGCTTATGAAACAAACTCCTGAATCCAGGAAGAACAAGTGTCACATGTGTCAGGATTTCCATGGTAGTTACTCTAAAAGCAAGAGCTTGTCTGTCCCTTTTATCACTACTTAGCCCCTAGTATGGGCTGTGCACATCTGACAGGCAGGTGCAATGCATTTAGAGGAAAAGCCAGGGTGACTCTCATACCAGGCAGTCATGGTGACTTGGCTTTGAAGGTTACAGGGTCAGACATCAGGATAAGCATCAAACCAAGCTTTAAAACCATTCTGCCTCTTTAAACCTCCAGCCTGAATTGGTATTGGGAAATGGGTCAGGATGCCGTCTCCCACTTCTTCAGAGAGATATATTTGCCTCCACTGTGGCCCAGCAACCTTTCCATGCTGACTTTGAGGTCTGCATTCAGTCCTTTGCCTAGCCTCTCTCCCAAGACCAGGTGAGAATTTGTCTTGGTAACCTGCACAGCTTGCTTGCTCTGCCATTCCCATACATCTGAGCTCCTGAGTACAGCCTTCATGTGTGCTCTGGAGGCAAAGGGTTTCCAAGACCACTTTTCTTTCTTTCCAATCTTTCCTCCAAGACCTCTAGTATACCGGTTTCTGGCAGAGTATTGGCATTAGAAACCATGGGTTGTCCCTTGCAAACAAGTCCAGTCACCTCATTTAAATTGCTGAGTTTCTTGACTTATTTAGAAATTTTAATCACCAGATTTTAAAGGTAATCAATTAACGGTATATTATCCTAAACCCCACTGCCAGATTTCCGAGGGTGGGAAAGGTATCATGCCAGAGCTTTTGGTCGTGAGGTTCCCAACCAGTCCAGAGAATGTTATAAGCATCACCTACCCAGAAGGTCCTAGCTTCTCCTTGGACTCAACAAATTCTTGTCCCATTTTCATCTTCTCCCATTCTTCCTTTCGTGTCTTGATTTTACGTGGGTTCACATTCCCTATTTGGATTATCTTTCTTTTCTTTCTATAATGAAAAGGAACAGAAAAGCCTTTGTAAAACATTTTCCAAAGTGCTTCATTAAAATTCTACCCGTCTTCATGGACACACACTCATGAGATGATTTGCCTAGACAACACATGATAACGGCAGAATTAACAGAATTACCAGGTCTGCAGTGACCTAGAGGCCGTCAATTCCAACCACCTCCCAGGCGGAACATTCGTTCAGTCTCACACAAGCACCTCTAATAGGAAGCCACAGCTACCTCTCTGGGTAATTGTTTCACATCTTTAAGTGACTCTAATTGTTAGAAAGTTAGTAAACAGTTATTTTTTATTTGCCGAGTCACAAAAGTCAGTCAAGGGATGAAGACTTGACAGCTCCAGAGATCTGGGGCAGATAGAGGGAAACAGTTAAAAACAAAACAAAACAAAAACCAATGAAGGATTTTTCCCTGCTCCTTCAGCTGCACTAGCCTCTGGCACTCTCTTGGGCCTGCTGACAGCCATGCTAATGGGATTGCTAGGTCAAAGCTGGCAGGTCACACAGCACCAAGAGCCTAAGGAGAGAGAAGCATCACCACAAATCAGGCAGTCCTGGCCCCGCCCATACAGTAGTGAAGGAATTAACCTGTTATAAATCAAAGATTGCAGAATCTCGTGCTTGTCTCTGAGAAATGAGCTGCAAGATGGGACCAGGCTAGCTGAGTGTCAGCAGGGTCAGGTGCAGATTGCAAGAAAAATGACTGGTGAGTAGAATAGTCCATTTCTAAAGCTCAGCTCAAATCTACTCAGTTGTTACACAGTGCCAGGGAGCACGCTTATTTTTGGTGTGATTTATACTTTCATCTTGGTGGTATTTAGTGTGGACACAATCTTTTTTTTTTTTTTTTTTTTTTTAAGATTTTTACCTGGCATCCAAGCAAGCAGTCACTTGAATTACTTCACATAAGACCGGCTTCCTTTTTATCCCCCTCTACAATTGTGTCACTGATGTGTAGAACAGAGGCCCCTCCCCTCACCCTGTGCTTTCTCTTCTCTTTCATGATTCCTATGGTGTCCTGCCAGCATCTTCTCCTTCCAAAGATCAAAGAAGTACGAAGGGTTGGTGTAGAATTTGAGTGCCTCCTTTCCATCATCCCTGGGATAGAAATGAAGACAAGGAGCTGTGAGTAGAGAGATGAGCTCCCAACCAAACCCAATATTCCAAACACCAACCAGTTAGCAGTTCTTACAGTAAGGAGTCAGGATGCCATTCAAATTGATTGCATGCTTCCGCTCCCACACCAGATTCTCAACGGCCCTAACAGTGCCCCTCTACTCCTTACAAACCTCTGCCATACCTTCAGTTCCCAGGCAGGAATCTACATGGTCAGGGCAAGAACAGAGTAGATCAGCAGGAATTCTGATTATTTCTAATCGCCTGCACAGTCAGGACAAAGATATCTGGATACTGTGTATCTCTAAGGAGCCTCTGCTGTTGGTTCCCCTTCCCTACTCGTTCCCCAGGACTCTGTAGAAAGCACTGAGGTTTTTTCTACCAACCTGAAACCTGTACACTCATGTGTTTGTGTACAACTGCTCTTCTACACACAGATATGGAACTAAGCACACTGCTACTTCTTGTTCCCTTGTAGAGTAGTTCAGCATCCATAATTACTGCAAGGAGACCCATTGAGCACAAATGGCCAGCTGTTTTAAAACCACAAGATCTATCAGAAGGCAGGGCAGGGGATCTGAGTTCAAGGCCAGCCTGGTCTACAGAGAAAAAGAGAGTTCCAGACAGCCAGGACTACACAGAGAAACCCTGTCTCAAACAACAAAAAGACCACAAGGTCTTAGTGGGTATGGCAATACATAGTACAGAGTGAGCTACTAAGTAAGAACTGTTTGCCATACTCCGTGACCCTGACTAGAATCCCCTACCTTGGTATGGCTTTGGGTTATGGCTTACTATGGTAACAGCTTCCACTGTTCAGAAAGTGTGTGCTTCAGGGTACAGGGTTATTATTATCTTCTGAAATAAAAGAACCAGAATCCAGAAGGCAGAGAGAGAAGCATCAGATGTTCAAGGCCAGCCTACACTACGTGGAGACAATGTGTCACAAAGAGAACTACACACAAAACATCTAAAAGGCTGGTCTGAAAACAGCCTGGTGTGTATACAAGTTCTAGGTCACCAGGACTACATAGACAGACACAATCTTAAAAAAAAAACAAACAAACAAACAAAAAACACCACAACAAAAACCTCAATCAATCAACCAATCAAAACTTCTGAAAGACAATTCAAAACAAGAGGGTACTTTTAGATCAACCATTCATAGTTCCTTTTTAAAAATGCTTTAGATTTATTTTTTTTCATTTAATATACGTGTATGTGTGTGTCTCTGCACATATGTATGTGGGTGCCTATAAAGGCCAGAAGGGGGTGTAAGAGCACCTGAAGCTAGAGTTACTGACAGTTGTGAGTTGTCTGCTGTAAGTGCTAGGTACTGAACCTGCAAGAGCAGCATATGTTCTTTTTTTTTCCTTTTTTTTTTTTTTTTTTTTGAGACAGGGTTTCTCTGTATAGCCCTGGCTGTCCTGGAACTCACTCTGTAGACCAGGCTGGCCTCAAACTCAGAAATCTGCCTGCCTCTGCCTCCCAAGTGCTGGGATTAAAGGTGTGTGCCATCACCGCCTGCCTGGCTACAACGAATGTTTTTAAGCATTGAATTATCACTCTAAGCCCTGACAGTAACAAATTTTATATTAACTATATCTTGCTCTGAGTTAGAGACACCACTGCTTGTTTCTGTTAGGCTAACTCCAGATAACAGCGAGGAGATACTAATTCTGGCAGCGTGTGTCTAATAAAGAAAATAGTTTCTCAATATTATTTGTTAACCCTATCCCACCTTACAAACACTCTATCATATTGCTTTCATACTATGAGGTCTGTCAACCCTTTCTGTCACACAACACTGTCCCCAAACTCAATTAGACTAAAGCATGACAGCCTGGGGAAGCAAGAGTTTGTATACTAGTAACAAAGGGCAGATACTCTTCTTGATCTCCCGAGAGAAGCTACCAAGCTCCTATCTGAGGCTCTCTGGACAGATTCACAGAGGTACACACACACACTGCGTACCCATGTCTGATAGCACCCACCCACGTCCAGCTACCTGTAACTACTTTTTATGGATACAAGCAAGATAAATATTCCCTTTCTACTTCTGCTCAGTTTGTCTGTACAAGATGACAACATTACCAAATCACCAGAGGGAGGACTCTAGGTTGTCTTTAAGCCTACCTTCTTCCTTTTCCATGTCTACCTACAGCAGGGTCGGTCCTTGCAGAAGAAACCATCCAAAGGGTGTTCAAAATGAAGTGAATGGCACTCACGTGGAAGAATACTAATACTCTCTACACTTTGGAAGGCCCCTCTGAGCCTAGAGCAGCCAGTATGAAGCTGGTCCCACTAACTTGCCCAAACATCTGGTAATTTAGAGTTTTCTGAGAAAGTGGAAA
Source organism: Mastomys natalensis (assembly GCA_021653895.1). NCBI lineage: Eukaryota > Metazoa > Chordata > Mammalia > Rodentia > Muridae > Mastomys > Mastomys natalensis. Next base: position 580,795 of record JAJTUV010000697.1, on the reverse strand, counting down.
CCTGGTTAGAATGTGGCCCTTGGGAATCTATGTGCAGGACTGCTTGCTAACAAGTCCTCTTGCTTCTGTAATAATAAATTCCTTGGATGGAATCCAGATGGACTTGCCTTTACCAAATTAACTCTGCAGCATCAATGGTACAGCAAACTTTCAATATATAGGAGATGCAGCATGACTTTCAGAGTCCAAACAAGACTGAATTCTTTCTTTGCTGGGGTAGGCAGGAAGTTCAATTCTATTCTCTGATATAAGCATTATCTTTATAGAGATTTTTAGACAATGTAGTTTTTAATCAGACACCCCACCCACATACACACGACAGCACGCACGCAGCACACAGCAGTTACCTGTAAGGACTTAGATTGTTAAGAGGGGGAGGAGCGTCACAGCTGTTATAGGTCTCTAAGACGGGCACTGGGAGAGAATTTCTGTCAAAGAGCTTCTGGTCTTGAATGGTAGAGCTTCTGAAGGCCTTTCGAGTGTTGATTCCTTGTAGTGACACTGAGAGACCACGGAAGGCGTTAGAAAATGGACGACAGGCTATTTGAGCAAACACTGAGTCACACCATCGGAGACAACTCAGCTGCTGCCTTTCTTGGCTGCAGCCGTCTGCAGCCAGGCTTTTTTTTTTCCTTCCCCTCTCTGGGGAAACCCCACGAGGCTGTCAGCAGCCCAGCCATTTCATGACTGAACAGATGAAGTAACACAAAGGTTTACTATGTGGCCAGATCTTGCAGGCCTCTCCTTAGGTGAAATGAATCTTCCAAGTACTTTTATGGTAGCAAAATACCATTGAGGAAAGGAAACTTGAGAAGAAGGGAATTGGGGAATGGAAGAAAGGGAGTGTGGTGGTGTGGTAAAGGTAAAAAGGTTTCTTTACACCATCTAGGCTTATGTCGCTTCCAAGTAGACGTGTATCAGTCTCTCTGATCTCTCCTCTTGCTTTTTAACAAACCAGGGGCAGGATTCTCAGACACTGGTCAGCAGAGCCCGCAGCTCTGGCTCAGCCTCCTTACCTTCCTCTTCCTTGGGATCCAGCTGAGTGACTTTAACTTGTACTCGGTCAACCCGCTCAGCAAGGGAGTTTACTCGGGAGGCAAAGGCACTTGCTTGAGTACAAATCTCTCCGAAAATGTCCTCTGCATACTTACCTAGAAAGAGCAAACAGAGCAAGTCACTAGTGCACAGGAGTGAGAGGAACAAGCCAATGACTAAAGAATGTATCCTCCACCAAACACATACACATCTTGTCCTTGGAGAAAGAGACCGTCTCCATGGCCTGGTCACTCTGTGGTATATAGACCCTAACTAATAGAACCCTTTTGGCAAATTCTGAACAAACATAAAATTCAAAGCAGGTTGAACAAAAATCAAAAGGTGCAATGTCAATAAGTTAGTCCCGGAAGAGCAGACAGTATATGCAAACATTTGTCCTTGGCTCTCAGCCCCTCCTACTGTAAAGCACCTTGTAAAATGGTTCTGGAGAGCAGACCGGAGTGAAGAGGAACAACCAGGTGGCCATGCGTAATACACTAAATTACTTCCTCAGTAGAATTTCAAAAGCCCACTGAAAACCAAGATGTGGGTATCTCTAAGGGACCAGAACTTCCCTTCCCCACCCCACACAGAGATCCCAAACTTCGAAGGGTGAAAAGGTCACCTTAGATTCTCTAACCCACAGCTTTCAAAGTCTTTGCTCCAGGTTACAATCCTTCAAATCTACACCCCGGGAACAAGCGAAAAGCTGAGATATTCAAGCCCTCCCTGAAAAACAACACGCCACTGGTCTTTTTCCACAAAGTCTCACTTTTTAGAACAAGAAAAGAGTTCTGTACTTTCAGCTCTGAATGCAGGGAGAATTTGCAGCCAAAGAAACAGCAATTTGGAATACCTCCACACTGTTATTGCAAGCCACAAGGAACTTTCTTGCTAGGAACGGAAGAGGTAGAGGGAATGGTGTATCACAAAGTAAAGGCAGACATAAAGGACTGCCCAACCTGTCGATATTTTGAGACCTATTTAAAGTAAGGTCTCATTTTTTCTTTAGCTTCTAAGCTAGTACATATTTGAGGGGAGATTAGGCTAACCTAGACTGGAAGGGCAAACCCTCGGGGTAAACTGCAGTTAACTTGTCCAGGGGAACCCAGAGGACAAGTGCACTGTGAGCTCCTGGTACATTCAATAAGTCAGTGAGCTCCTCATTCTGCGTACTGCATGCCCATGCAGCAACAGTGAGGAGGTGTTCCTGGGACTCAAAGGACTTGAGAGGCCAACGTGCTGCGCCTCTGCTCTGCAGGAGAGGATCCTGTTTGATATGTTGGTAACACGGCAGTGTTCCAGCTCCACCAAGTAATGAAAAATTGTGTTTCGAAACAAAAGCAAAGGCATATGCAGCACTATGCATGGAAAATGGACCAGCCTTAAAAACACCCAATTGTGGTGGCTCACACCTGTAATCTTAGCACTTGGGCGGCCAAGGAGGATTGCTGTTTGTTCAAGGCCAGCCTGGGGTACATGGTGAGACCATGTCTCAAACAAAAGCAAAAATTCAACTGCTCTGGCTCTGGCAGAAAAGAAAAAAATAGAAGTTAGTCTGTCTTTCTGTCTCCCAGAGAAGAGTCAGATTTTCTGTTCTGTAGTAGAAGAGTTGTGTGGCAGTGGGGTGTCAGGTAAAATCTCACAAAAGACTTCAATATTCAAAATTGATAACTCTTTTTTTCTTTTTTTGAGACAGGGTCTCACTATGGAGCCCTGGCTGGCCCAGAACTTTCTGTGCAGACAAGATCTTTGAAACCTGTGAGTTAGAAAACATAAAGTGAACTTCTCACCATGAGAAGTTCTGCAGCCCTGCGTCAGATGTGGATAAGTTAGAGATACCTTCATCTTGGTGTGAAATTCTACTGAAGAAGTAATTTCTCTTCCAGTGTATTCATCATGGAGCCCTGGTTTTTCCTTGTAACTCCCAGGCTGCTCTCCAGAGGCTGCTCTCCAGAGCCACTGGACAAGGTGCCTTTGAACCCAGAGATCCGCCTGCCTCTGCTTCCAAGTGCTTGGAGTAAAGGCCTGGGCTCAGCTTTCCTTTCCTTTTTTTTTTTTTTTTTTTTTTTTTTTTTTTTTGAGACAGGTTTTCTCTGTGTAGCCCAAGCTGTGCTCTGTAGACCAGGCTGGAGTAAAGGTGTGCACCAGCACTGCCTGGACTCTTCCTCCCAATTGTGAAGAGTGAGGAGGCATGTGAAGGCTTTCCCACATCAGGTCAGGCCCTGAGCAACTCAGAATCACACCGTGGAAAATGGAAAGAGCATGGACCTCAAGTCAGAAGACGCAGACTATTCAAGCTCAGATTTTTATTTTTAGACACTGTCTCACTACACCCCCGGGGCTGGTTTCAAATTCACTTAGTAGACCAGGCTGGCCTCAAACTTGCCATGATCTCATCCTTTACTTACTTCCCCAGCACTGAGACGACTTGTACATCACTGTGCCCAGCCAATGCCTCAGTTGTTTCTATTATGCCAAAGTCCTTCTTCTTAATATTTATTCCTATCTATGTGTATGCGTGTTTCTGTTTGTTAGCATGCACATGTGCATGTGGCTGCCCACAGAGGACAGATGAGGGTGCCAGATCCTTTGGAACTGGAGTTACAGGAAGTTGTAAGCCACCACGCGGGTGTAGGAAATCAAATTCTGGTCTAAGAACTACAAGTGGTGGCTGGGCAGCGGTGGCGCACACCCTTAGTTCAAGCACTTGGAAGGCAGAAGTGGGTGGATCTGAGTTCGAGGCCAGTCTGTCTACAGAGTGAGTTCCAGGACAGCCCGGGCTACACAGAGAAACCCTGTCTTGAAGAAAAAACAAAACAAAGCAAAACAAAAAAAAAAACAAAAACCTTCCCCCAATAAAAGAATTGTAAGTGTCCTACTGTTTGCTATATTGTTTTTTGAAACAGGGTATCTCTATATAGCTTTGTATGGCCTCAAACTCAGAAAGACCCACCTGCCTCTGCTTTGGGGATTTTGGGATACATGCACCACAGATCTGAGTGCAACAAGTACTCTTTTTTTTCTGTAAGATTTATTTATTTATTATATATATATGTATGAGTACACTGTAGCTGTCTTCAGACACATGAGAAGAAGGCATCAGATCTCATTAGAGATAGTTGTGAGACACCATGTAGGTGCTAAGAACTGAACTCAGGACCTCTGGAAGAGAAGCCAGTGCTCTTAACCGCTAAGCTATCTCTCCAGTCTGCAACAAGTACTCTTAACAGCCCAACCATCTCTCCCACCCTGTGTTGTAGAGAGGATATGTTATATATTGTATGGATGCATCACCTGTCAATTAAAAAGACTATGGCCTACAGCTTAGGGAGAAAATGAAGATGAGACACACTGGAGGAAAAAGGATTGTAGGATAGAGCTGAGGCGGCAAGAGCTGAGGAGATGTACACCTGAGCTCAGGTAACCAGCCACACGGCAAAATATAGATGACAATAATGGAAAGAGCAGCAGGTTATCTTAAGTTATGATCTAGTCAGAGAAGAGCCTAGCTATATGGCCAAGGTATTTGTAAATATATTTTGAGTCCGAGTCTTATTTCTGGGAGCATGGGACTGGGGTGTAGGCAGTCACAATCTCTCAGATTTAGTCTCACCTGTAAACTGGGGTGTGATTATATCCTCATCACATTATCAGACAGATTAAATAAGCTGGCAATCTAAGTTGTCACAGTGAACTTCTGTCTTATGTTGCTCAGCCATGGAGACAATTTTTTCAGAGTTCAACTATCTAAGGCAGCGTGGAGGCTTCCCCAAGCCCCAAGAGGCTGCAAGTCTGACGTGGTAGGATCATTTGGGCCCATGAGTTCCAGTGAAGCCCAGGAATGATAGCAAGACCTTGTCACAAACCAAATGACGATTAAATACCCTAAATTCCAAGCTTAGAGGAACCTCAAACCAAATTCAGAATGATGATGTTCAGTTTACTGTAAAGGACAGCTTCTCACCTGCCACACGTCAGCAGCGGTGAGGGACAGTGGAAGACTTAGACCTAAACTGTTTGCCATGGTCACATCACGCCCTTAGAACTTTTAACTGTAATTCCAATCAGAATAGAATACTTTCTATTCTTCAAATGTAAAAAGACTACTGCAATTTCTGGAAAGAGAAGTATGACACTTTAAAAAGACAAAGTCAGAGCCAGAGATTTGTTCTGCTGGAACGCTGCTTGTGTTGCATGCACAAAGCCTGGGCTTCATCTCCAACACTGTACTGTAGTAGCATTCGCTGGTATTCCTACAATTGGGAGATGAAGGTAAGAGGATCAGAAATTCAAGGTCACCCTTGGGTAATATGGTAACTTTGATGCCAGCCAGGGCTACATGAGGCTGTCTTTATGCAAATTAACAAATAATGGCTGGAGAGACACTCAGTGTTAGAGCCCTGGCTGCTCTTCTGAGAGACCCAGGTTCAAGCCCCAACACCCACATGGCAGATAACAACCATTTGTAATTCCCGTTCCAGAGGATCTGACATCTTTTGCTGGTCTCTATGTGCACTTCATACACGTGGTGCACAGATAAACATGCAGGCAAAACACATAGACATATAAAATAAAGTTAAAAATAAATAAATTAGCCGGGCGGTGGTGGCGCAGGCCTTTAATTCCCAGCACTTGGGAGGCAGAGGCAGGCGGATTTCTGAGTTCGAGGCCAGCCTGGTCTACAGAGTGAGTTCCAGGACAGCCAGGGCTCCACAGAGAAGCCCTGTCTCGAAAAACCAAAATAAATAAAAAAATAAATAAAAATAAATAAATTTAAGTAATCAAAAGAAGAGGAGTGGAGAGGGCCTGGTCTAAAGGTGAATTTCGCTCACCCCAATATTACCAAGACAGACCCAGTATCTATGAGAACAGTCATTAACAGATACCACATTTTACCAAAAGATTGCAGAATAGTCTTCAGGAGGTTCCCCCAACTGCCTCTTAGCAAAATTCTTCAAGTGAAATATTATGTGGAAGCAGAAACTAGTGAAACTCACTTTTTAAAAGGTGTATCTGTTCTTGTTGAAATCCAAGTGAGAGTTCCAGGGCTCTGCAAAGGTAGTGCCACCCTTTTCCAATGCCAGAAACCTATTAACATTATTTCCTACAGATTAAGATTGGGTTCCACCCTCCTGGATGGGCACAATACTGGTCAAAAGTGCATGCTGAGTGAGGCTGGGCATGGTGGTGATGGCATGGTGGAGAATGCCTTTAACCTCAGCCCTTGGGAGGCAGGGCAGGGAAATCTCTTTGAGTCTGAGACCAGCTTGATCTGTGGGACGTGCTAGGGGTACCTGGGGAGAGTGGAAGGGAGAATCTGGGGCATGGTTGAGATGATCAAGATACACTGCCTACATACATATATGAAATTGTCAAGGAATAAACAAAACACGCTCTATTAATTAAATGTAATTTAGTAAGAAGAATACAGACAATTTATGTTATGGGGGTTTGCAGTAATATAGGTATGTACTAAGCATGTTCAGGGGTAATTATCCCAGAGCTGGAACTGTTAGCTGTAGGAGCTGGTACGTAGGAGGCAGGGCATCCAGCAAGCGGGTGGGGGGGCTCAACACCCCACACCGATGATGATGGATAGAAGCACCATAGAACAAGGCCCAGAAGACAGACATGGTAGCATATGCCTTTATCCCAGCACTAGGAGGCAAAGAAAGGGAGTTCCTGCCTGTGGAGGACACAAAATAACCTTTGAGAGCTGGTTCTCTCCTACCACGTGGGCTCCAGGGACTGAACTCAGACTGCTGGGCTTGGAAGAGCCACCTTTACTCACCAGGTCATCTCACTGGCCCTCTCTTCTCTATTTAAAAGAATTTTTATTTGAGTATTGTAAAATGGGAAAAAATGGATTACAGAAGGTAAGAGTAGAAAGGAAGATAGGACTTTATGCTAGGCCAAGGAACTTATATCATTCCATAGGATTTCTTTTTTAAAAAAATGTACTTTTCAAACATTTATTAAGCTAGGCCAGTGGTACACACCTACAATCCTATTTGGGAGACTGAGAGCAAGGCAAACCAAGGCAACTTAGCAGGACTCCACCTTCAAATTAAAAAGGTAAAAATAAAAGACGTGTGGATATAGCTCAGCGGTAGTGAGGGAGAGGGAGGAGGAAGAGGAAGAAGAGGAAGAGGAGAGGAGGAGGAAGAGAAACAGGAAAACATTTACAAATTAATGACATCTTTTTAAAACTGTATAGGTTATCCTTGGCTATACAACTGGATGAAGGGCAACCCAAAGTACGTGGTACTTTGTATCAATGAACAAATAAGTTCTGAATCAGAACCAGGAATGATACTGTAGCATCTGGAAGGCTCTTGGCCAGCCTGAGCTACAGAATGACACCTGTCTCAAAAAGTTTCAAAGCTCAGAACTATACACAGAAAAGGTGAGCTGTCTGTTTTAAGCACACCACTGTTGGTATACAAGACAGATCTAAGCAGACACTGAAAGAAAGGAGGCCAGAGGGAGGCATGGACAATAAATAGTTCCTCTGAGACTCATGGCGTTAGCACTCGGGAGCTGAGGCAGGTGGGTCACAAATTTGAGGCCAGTCTGAGCTATATAATGAGATCCCGTTTTAAAAAATAAGTTAATTTATTATCTCAATGTAATTAAAAATATTTTAGGTAAGTCAACAAAGACTTGAACTAGGACACCACTGGCACGGATAGAATTGGTAACAGAGCAAATAAACTCTTAGCTAAGTTTAAATATTCATGTTTGAGGCTGGGCATGTGCTTAGCATGCCAAAGCTCTGGGGTTGAGCTTTAGAATAAGATAATTAAAAACAAAAATAAGGAATAACTGAACTCCTTGAGTCTTACTGGTTGTGTCTCTTTAAGAAAGTTATTCTATGTCTCTGAGCTTTCATTTGTTCATCTGAAAAATGGGAACACAACTTCCTAGACAGCTGGAAGTAACTGACAAAATTAAATGAAATTATATCAACACCTCATTGAAAACTGGCATAAAACAGGCAATCAACAAATATGAGTTCCCCTCTCACCCTCTTTCCACTGTCCCTCAAACATTATCTCTTCCTATCTTCTTTGGTAGGTTCTGAGCTCCCGGAAGTAAGAGGCCAACTCTCCTCTCATTTCTGTGTTGTCATAGCACCCATATGTAAGATCCATCCAATCTGAGTGTACTGGATAATAAAGGGTGAGTTAGTGCCCTAATGTGAGGACTCGGTCCTTAGGTAAAAGCTGACCCTGGCTCTCAGATCAGCTTCAAGATAGAAGTGGTTTGATCACAAGCAGAGAAAGTCCACAATGGCCTCCATTAATACTGTTAAAACACCTCGGAGGGGGCGGGACTCCTGCTGTGTGAGCAGGAGCAGCAGCAGCAGCTTTGTCCTGTGGAGGGGGAACCAGTGCATGACTGATTCTATCCACTTGGCCTTCTGGAGTGACAGAAGCAGACGCCTTTGCAGCTTCTTTGTGCTTCACTGTAGCTACAGCTTTGCTGCTGTGCTGCGTCAGTATCTTTGTGTGTGACAGACACTGCCAATGGGTTTATTCTCTGTGATGCCCCATCCAGGTTCACTAAGCCCTGGATCAACCGAGACAAGTCTCATGCTAGGTGAAGGCTTAGGAGTCTCAGGTTCCATACATCATCTGGTCGCAGGGCTCTGCCTCCTTGGCTCCTACTTCAAAGGTAGGGCCTATCGCTACTTAGGGGAATGCAAGCTTTTGATATTCCTCTGCCTCCTCTAAGGGCAGTGATGTGACCAGGGGTGGGAGGGTGGGGTGGGGTGTGTGTGGAGGGGGGATGAGTGTTGGAAATAATTTACACAAAATGCCTTTACTAAGGAAGATCACTAAAGTGGCATTTCCACAGAGGGAGCTGGGGTAGCACTAGACAAATGCAGGGCTGGTCCCAACATCTGCCTCTCCCATACCTCAGCTTGATTCAGAATGGAATCTAAACCATATGCAAATAACCCTCCCAAGGCAGTCTCATTAATTTAGACAATTAAAGAAATTTTACATATATATAAGAATGGCTCCAGCTACCATTTGTGTCACTGTGTGTTCATACTGTGTGCTCACACAGTGTGCTCACACAGCTTGCAAATCTCCCAATACTCCAGAGACTGCAGAAGTTATTTGTACCCTGATCTTGGACCTGGGGCCTTGCAGCACAATTAAATGTGTATCAGGGTAGACACGTCAGCCAGAATCTCTGTACATGCTTACTTTACTCCCCTTCGGGAAGACCGCAGTGGGGTGTTGGGTAGCGACTATTGGCACATGTGAGGCTTCAAGAAATTCAGGCTACATGGAACAGAGCGTCTAATTACAGGAGCATTCCTCGACCCCGACACTGCTCTGTGAACCTCCCACTTCACACACAGAGAATTCTGCTCTGTCACTGCGTCTGCAGTGTTTGCTGCAGCCCTTCCTGCCATCCTTCCTGCAGATTCCTTTTGAAGCAGGTGGAGGGAAGGTAGAAGCTAGAGGGTGGTGGTAGATGAAGAGAGGGTGGAGGGGAAGAGGAACCAAAAAAGGAGCCATTCTCGGAGCAGGGAACAGGGGATATATTTTTGCATTACCTAGGGAAAGCAGATGGGGGAGAAATAGGAACATGGAGGAGAAGGAAACTAAATAAAGAGCACCAACGACCCCTGAGGGCAAAGCACAGGCTCTGAGGCACTCACTCAGGCTGCCCAGCTGTCGGATGACATTTGCCAGGGTGATGTTGGTCCTGCATTCCAGCTCGCTTGTATCGCTAGGCAACGTCTGACGGCACAGGTGCCTTGGCTCGATGTTCCTGGTTACTAACGGCATAGTGGGCCTGCTTCAGGCAAGGTTCTCAATGATGAAAAACAACCTAAAAGAGAAATAACAGGAAAACAATACTCAACCACAGATCCCAGGCACACAGGGGCAATGTGAGTCTCTTCCTTTTCTTTTTTGGTATTGATCTGATCTGAAACAGTTTTTAAAAACCCTTTACTCCCCTTCCTAGTTTCTAGTTCAGGCAGCTCATCTTCTTTTCAAGGTTCACTAAGAAGTCTTGCTATGAGTTTACAAATTCTGAACTGGTTACGTCATGAAGGCAACATGGAACCTTAAAGTAGCAATTCTGCTCTAACCAATAGAAAACCTCCAGGCAAGGAGGCATGATCAGAAAACAGCAGCCACAGGTATCCACATAGTAGCCACATCAATAGAAATCAGATTCTAGGCCACCAGCTACAAAGTTCAAAAACAAAAAATGACCTCTGTGGCAGGGGATGCTACCCAGCTGGTATGGCACTTGCCTAGCATACACAAGATGTAGGTCTGACGCCCCGCCCCTAACATGTCATAAACTGGACATGGTGATACACACCTGTAATCCCAGCATTTGGAGGACAGAGGAGGCAGGAGTATGAGAAGTTTATGACCTTTCTCAGCTAAACAGAGAGTGTAAGGTCAGACTATATGAGCAGATTTGCCTTTGTCTGGTAATCTCCACAATGAAGTCAGCTGCCAACAGTGATCCCACTGGTAAGTCTCTAGCTATAACTTCTCTCTCTAGGTCTTCCTGGATGGGTGACTGTTAATGTACAACTAAATACTAGCTGCCAGGATCTATTAACACTACCAAAGTTTAGTCTGTAAATTGACAGAATGAAGGAAAATCAAGAAAAAATTTACATGTTCAATATGTCAAACAAAATGCTAAGCCAACTGTGCTTTAAGCTTCCCTGGCCCTCTCTTCTACCCAGTGCTCCTCTCCTGGAGGTTAGACACCTGGTCCAAAGGCCAGGAGCAACAGTTGGATGCGTCTGGAACAGATGCAGACACCCTCCTATTGCTGCTTTTTATCCTGGTGGCTGAGCCCTTCCCCAACACACGAGCACCCAGGCTCACATGAAGCTACATATTAGATTTAGATTACCAAATCCCTACATTATGAGTTTAGGAGAAGCCCTCCTCCTCCCAGACCAGGGTTCTCTGTATAGTCCTGACTGTCCTGGAACCCACTCTGTAGACCAGGCTGGCCTTGAACTCAGAGATCTGTCTACCTCTGCCTCTCGAGTGCTGAGATTAAAGGTGTATGCCACCAAAAACCCGGCAAACATTGGGAGGTTTTATTCTCAACAAGGTGAGTATGACTAGAACAGTCAAGTCATAGTGGTCAGGTCTTTCTTGTTTTTGTATCTTAGAAAACCATAAAGAAATCTAAAATATCTTAACAGCCTTGGTGCTATTTTACATCAAATGAAACAACTACAGAAACTCAACTATAAATTCCAAAGAAGAGAAGGAATTCTCCTCTTCCTCCTTATCATCAAGTTTACTTGCATCAAATCCTAAAACGCCAGTTTATCACCAGACAAGTTGCCTGCAAATACAAAATGCTTATAGACAAGCTAATCACTACAGAGATTAAAAGGAAACCAACAAATTGTTGCACCAAAATGAAACAAAAACCCTAAACTAACAAATACAGAGAGAGGCAGTGGAACCTTGTGGAACAGGCTGCTCCTTGTTATGGACATTCTGATCTGCTACAAGTAAAAATAAAACAGGAAGCCAGCAGCCTGGGGAACAAGATTTCCTGTCACCAAGAGCAACAGCATAGGAACTAAAAGAACCAGCTGTTTGCTTCTAACTTTGAACCTCTCTAACGGTCACTGTGAGGCAGCTGTGCCTATCTTTGGGGTGCAGAGGTGTTTCCTAAATACTTGTCCACTGCCTTCGGAAATGACTTCCATTCCATTTCTCTGCTAAGATCCTCCTTTGACCTGACAGGTTTCTAACACAAACTCCAGACTTTCCAGTTTAACTCTTCTACTTAAAGCAAACAGTACAAGGTACTAAGATGCACACTTACACTTAATAATACATGGTCATTAGTGAATCTAGAATATGATAAAAAGAATCTAGGAAAGGAAAGAAGGCAGGAGGTTAAAGAAGAATGTTAGGCCAGGGAGATGGCTAAGCATGCTGCCAAACCTGATAACCTCAGCTGAATCACAAGCTTCTGAGGCCAGAGACAACAGCTCTGTGGCTAAGAGTACTTATTGCTCTTGCAGAGAACTGGGTGTGGCTCACATCTGTAACTCCAGTTTCTGATGCCTTCTTCTGACCTCCATGTGTACCAGGCATGCAGGAATTACATATATATGTATACAGGCAAAACACACATATAAGCAAGTTGTCCTCTGACACTTTCATATGTGTGCTGTGGCATGTGTGCACAATACATGTGTGTGTGTGTGTGTGTGTGTGTGTGTGTGTGTAGGCAAAACAATAATACATGTAAAATAAATCTTTAAAAATAAAAGTCAGAGAGAAGAAAAAAAAAAATGTTAATATCCATCAAGACAAAACAATCAGAAAAACAGATATGCTACTTCTTTTAAAAGATTTTGTCCGGGAGGTGGTGGCTCACGCCTTTAATCCCAGCACTTGGGAGGCAGAGGCCAGCCTGCTCTACAGAGTGAGTTCCTGGACAGCCAGGGCTACACAGAGAAACCCTGTCTCAAAGAAAAGAAAGAAAGAAAGAAAAAAAAAAAAAAAGATTTTGTTGTTTTGTTTTGAGCAGGTGTGGTGGTCTATGCTTTTAATCTCAGCACTTGGGAGGCAAGGCAGTAGTCTCTGTGTGTCGGAGGCCAGCCTGGTCTATACAGTAAGTTCCAAGACAGCCAAAGCTAGGTAGAGAAACCCTGTTTCAACACAAACAAAAAACATTTCTGGGGCTGGAGAAAGGGCTCAGAAGTTAAGAGCATATGTTGCTCTTCCAGACACTGATTCAAGTCCCAGTACCCACCTACTGGTTCACAACCATCTGTAACTCTAGTTCCAGGGGATCTGATGCCCTCTGCTGGCCTCTGAGGGCATTGTACTCACACAGTACACAGACACACATGCAGGCAAAACACCCACATACATAAAATAAAGATAAAAGTAAAATAAATATGGGGGATAGAAAGGAGATTTTTTTTTTTTCAAAGACATCAAAAAGAGACAAAATACCCTGTATGCCTGTACCCAGTGCTCATTTTTCTTTTAGATAACCAAGTTGTCTTCTGTGGGAGAATATGAAATTACGCTTAACCTGAAACACACTTGTAATTTGGCAAAAGAAAAAAAAAAATCCTACATTTGAATGATGATAAACTTAGAAATGGCAAACAGACTTTAGCCTTTAGACTCTCCCTGTCATTTCTAACTGTAGAAAATACATGGCTTGTGGAGTTAGGATATACATGAGTTGGTCTCTCGACTCTGATACCTCATAATTGTTATCTTCAACGATTTTCCTATAGACTTTAAAAATATACCCAAAATGCCCTCTATAGAGCTTAAAAGGATGGGATAGTTATTTGTAGTTCCACAGGTCGTAGGCAAATCTTCCTGTTGAATGAATTCTATTCATTGATAAATATTTAAAAACACTTTAAACCATGGACATATTACATAGTTGAATGCAACATTCACATAAAAAATTTAAAGATGAAATCCTAGACTTCAATGAATTTGATGGGTTTTCCCTGAAGTTGCCCCTAGCTACACGCTCAGACCTCCTGAAATACAATCCTCTCTCCTCCAGTCTCACAACTGTGCTCCTCATCTGAACCACAGAACAAAGGGAATGATTAGAGCGACTGTTTCCTCAATTTTCTTCCCGACTGTACACAAGGAGCGCCACTGTGGATGCCCTGGAGAAGTTGGTTCCTCACACACAACAGGTGCCCGATGACATTAGGCTTTCGTTTTCTCGTGGGCTCTAGTTAAGACGGCTCCTCCAACAGCAGAAATATGGCTTTATGGGAAACTCGGAGAACACTGGGTGGTGAGGAACCACTGAAGCAAAGGTTCTAACTTACATTTTAGACATATTATTCATGTAAGGCAGAAGGCTGGAGGTTCAGGGGAGAGTAGACTGAGACCCACCATATGCCAGCTAGCACTGCCTGAGAACCTAGAGGGCTGCAGGATGAGTCTAGCCCATCCGTCCCACCTGTTCTTCCCATCCTGTCCTGTATGCTACGGCCACAAAGTGATAACATAGGTGGATGCTCCTTTAGTTAAAGGTGCCATTAAACCCTAAATGCTAGTGCTGAAGGGAAATATAAACAAAGTAAGGAGAACCGAAAGTCCAGAAAAAGAAGTTATGAAGGCTGAGGTAGAGCTTGGAGGAGAAGTGCTTGTCTATGTGTGCTAGGGCCTGGCTTTGAGCCCCAACATCATGTAAAAAAAAAATTAAAGTTCTAAATACAGGAAAGGAGTGGAATGCCTTGTTTGTAATAGAATCAGTAAATGTCTTTTCCAGTCATGTGTTAATTTTTTTAATTGGGAGGAGGTGTTTGTGAGATGTAAGAGGGAGTGTGTACATGTACACACAAGTTAAAGGAGGACACAGGGTCTTCCTCTGTTACATTCATCTTATTCTCTTGAGACAGTCTCGTCCTGAACCTGAAACCTGCTGTTGAGGCTAGCCTGGATGGTCAGCGAGCATCCTAGGATCCTGTCTCCACCCCACAATGCTGGGGTTACATACATGCATGGCCATGCCCTGGCTTTTTTACAAGGGTACTGGAAATTGGGACCTTGGTTCTTATACAAGCATAGCAAGAGCTCTTATCCACCGAGCCCCCTCTCCAGCCCTTTAGTCATGTATTACTTTTTATTAGGAAAATTACATAATATAACAATGGTTGCTAATCTTTGGACTTGAGAAGGTCTTATCATGAGAGTGTTACATAGAAAATGAGTTAGAACGATCAAAAACATAAAAGTTAAAGAGAAGTAAATTTCAATTTATCTAGGTCTTTATAACTAAGCACAGCTCTATAGCAGAATGGGTTCTCTTTAGAAAAAAATTATGAGTCTTCCCAGCCTGTGCATGAGCAGTTGTCAGGCATGTTGAGGGAGGAATTCCTAAAACACAAGAAGGTACTGGGAGGTGGGTGGGATCACATGTGTACAAAGCTGGGCTGGAAAGATGGCCAGAGGTTAAGAGCATGTAGTGTTCTTGTATGAGAATCTAAATTCTGTTCCTGGCATCCATAAGGTAGCTCATAACCACCTGCAACTCCAGATCCAGGAGATCCAACACCTTTTTCTAGACTTTGTAGGCACCTGTATCTACAGATGCACATATGCACATATCCACCTATATCCTCATACATAGTTAAAAATTATATTTAGGGGCTGGAGAGATGGGTCAGCAGTGAAGAACTGGCTGATCTTCCAGAGGACTTGAGTTGAATTCCCAGCACCCATATGGACTGCTCAAAACCGTCTGTAATTGCAGATCAGGGGATCTGATGCTCTCTTCTGTCCTCCAAGGGCACCAGGCACAGATATACATGCAGGCGTGCTGACATACATACAGACAAAACCCTCATACACCTATATTTTTTAAATAAAAAAAAAAAAGTATGTCTAAGATCGTGGGTTCATCCCCAGCCTCACAGAAGGAGGAAGAGGGCTGAGAGGTCAAATTGGATTAACCTCCACAGCGCATTCTCAGTCGGGATGCAGGATGTGAGGGCAGGCAGGCTGGGATGTCTGTCTCACTGATGCCAGAGTGATCTGGCTGATGAAGCTGGCTAGGCAGGTGTCCTCCTCTTACTCCTTCAGCTGTGTGCCTGTCCCTCCCACACCACAGATAAGCACCAGGACTATTTTGGCTGCTCTCCCCTGCTAGAGGGTCCAAAGAATCTCTCAAAGATGTAGGACAGGGATACAGCTCAGCCATAAAGTGTTAAAGCACTTGCCTACCATGTGTCTAAGGCCCTAGGTTGGGTCTACAGCACCAGTACCGCTGCCACCACCATCATCACTATCCAAAAAAAAAAAAAAGGTGTAATTCTCACCAGGTTTCAGTCTCATCAACTATAAAATAAAGAGACTACACTAAGTGATCTTTCAGAAACTTCCAAGACCAGTACACGGGAGGCTGAGGCAGCAAGGATCACCGAGAGCTCAAGGCTAGCCTGGGCAACACAGTGACTTCTAAAATATCTGGATTTGCTTCTAAGCTGTCCCAGCCTTCTCACTTGGGGAACATCCACTCGTGTTCTAAACACAAGGTAAAACAAGTCGAGATTTTGTCAGTTACCAAGACCCATGTGATAGATATACAAATGGCCCAAAGAATATTCCAGAGAGAATACTGGGGTTAAGTTATTTATACTCTAGGAGGGTTATACCTGAAGAAGTCCAAAGGAAAGAGGTATCTCTGGACCAGTTCCCAGATATCCAAGCCAGACCCAGAAGCAATCCCATATTCACCCCTAGCAGGTTTCAGCCTAAAGGAATAAATCCAAACACAGATAAAAGAATAATAATAATCTCACATATCCTCCTCTAGTCCTAGACTGGCAGTACACCAACCAGTCTGGATGTTGCTGCCATGATGGGATTTATATTTTGAAAGTGACGCTGGATGACAGGGTCTTTCAGATCTCCCTCAAGTGATGAAATTCTTCAAGTATGCACAGTATGCACACTAGAGTTTACCATGGATTATTTGCATATCATGTCAGCTCAGGGAAAAGCCCCACTTTTGCTTTCTGAACTTCTACAATCCTGTTGCCAACACCACTATGTAGTCATGGGGTGATTGGTGCGTTGGTGAGGTTAGGAGTGAAACAATGCTGCATGTGAGAAGGAGCAGTAGCAATAGTCTGTATCCCATAGTCTGCAGTACCGGGAAAAGATATATGCCTGCCCATAATGACAATCATAAGTCATTTTGGGCTGTTTATAATAAACAAACAATGCTGCATTGATGACACCTGCAGATTCCTATGGTCACATTCAAAAGGCAAGTGTCCAGGAGCCACTGTCATAACCATCACTAGGAAATGCTTCTTGAGGCAGTTCCTCTTTAAAATGATCACCAGAAGAAGGGACAGGAACATGTGGGGATGCTGGGTCCTGGCGACTACAACTTCTGCTTTCACTTCAACTTTTCTCACTGCCCAGTTGTCAGTACTTTGAAAGGGGCAAACGAGTTCACTTTGTAGTTTCCTCTTGCAAAAGGCAAATTTCCTTGCTCAAAATTGTGCATTTCATCAGATTTAATATGTTTTAATAGCTGAGTACGGGCACAGGGCTGAAATGCAGAAGACAGACGTAAGGATCCAAGGCCATCCCAGGCTACCTAAGACCTTATCTCATAACCTTTCCCTCCAAAAACTAATGTTCACTCAAGTCAACCACCTGACTTTAAGCTGATAGACAACACAGTCTTACCAGCATAGTCTAAACTGGCACTATAAAACATTTCAAGTTCAACAGTGGGCAGGAGAGGAGGTGGCTTTGTGGTTAAGAACATGTGCTGCTCTTCCAAAGGACCTGAGTTTGATACCCAGCATCCACATGAGGTGATTCACACCTGTGTAAACTGTGAGACCGGTGTGTGTGTGTGTGTGTGTTGTGTGTGTGTGTGTGTTTGCGCTAATACAGACATGCACACAGTGCATGCGCGCGCGCACCACACACACACACACACACACACACACACACACACACGGACTCCTTCTCCCTACTCCTTCTCCCTTTCTCTCAAAAAACACAATTGTTGAATACAGCAGTCCTCCATACTGTGAAGTGAGAACAAGGAAGAAAACTTCCTCAAAGGCTAAGGCACACACCCACTTCCTGCTGAAACACAGGGTGGGGCTGAGCTGACAAATATAACCACTCTTTCCAAACATAAGGCATTACTGACAAATCAGGCTGGGTGACTGAAACAATGTCCAACAGAGATGGCAGGACAGAAACGTTCTGCAGTGGACAGAAAAAACACATCTATGAAAACCAAGAAGAGGGCTTATGATCTAAGACTAAGAGAAATTCCAACTTGATGAAGGAATGCACTCTGGCCTAAATGCAGTCAGCGTACAGAAGCTTCCTGTTTTAGTTCGTCTCTCAGATGCCTAGGAAACGGGATTTCTAAGTTGCAGTAGCACACTCCTTCAGATCACTGTAATCCAGGAGCCACCCATTCATACCTACTAATTCCCCAGCTTCCTACAATTCCTCGGGCGAGCCCACTCTCATCCTGACCTTAGCACTCTTCAAGCTCTTAAAAGTACGATTGAGGGATTAGCTCCTTCAAAATTAACTTTTTTCTAAAAATTTTCCCCATAAGTGATCAAAATTAGGCTCTATCTTCAGGAAAGCAGGATCCACCTGGTTTTCCAAAAGATAATGTATTTAAATTATGAGTTGGAAACCTGGATCCTAGTTCTTAATCTAATGATGACTTGAAATTGGAATACAATTTTAGTCTGTTTGGTTAGTTTTAACTGCAGCCTACTCTAAAAAAAAGAAAAGAAGAGAGAGAGAGAGGAGAGAGAGAGAGAGAGAGAGAGAAAGAAAGAAAGAAAAGAAGAAAGAAGAAAAAAAGCTCAAGTGATGCTATACAGAGCTGAGACTTGTATTCTCAGCTCTGGGAAAACATTAATTCTCTCATTCCTTCTATTTTTTATTTTTTAATTGCAAAAAGATTTGATCATAGAGTATTTCTTGCATTTATTTTGGCCCAATTCCTTTTTACGAAGCCACTTGTACATCAAAAGATATAGAATACTGTCACTAATGATTTTCAGTTACAAACAGAAAGTTTACTTTACTTTAATAATCTACTGTTAATTTCCAGTAATATTCATATTGACAAATGGTATGGTTTGAAATGCTGAAAGCTACCCATCACCTAAATTAGCACCTTTTTGTCTGTTTTGGTTTTTGATACAGGGTTTCTCTATGTAGCCGTGGCTGGCCTGAAACCCACAATGTAGATCAGGCTGGCCTGAACTACAGAGAACCATCTGCCTCTGTACTGAGTGATGGGATTAAAGTTATATGCCACCATGCCAGGCCCTAAATTATCCTTAATTAACTAAATATATAATGAATAATTTCCCTCATCAACTTTTTCCTAACATTTGTAGAGACCAGATTTCTTTCAGCTGTCATCATCAATTAAACATTAAATTACACAAGACCCCCATCAAGGATCAGAGAACACTGTTTAAGAAAGAATGCATGAGCCGGCGGAAGCAGGAAGTGGTATGGAATGCTGATTTCCAGGAATGACCTGTCCATGCACTCTTGGACTCATACTCACAGGGGCTGGAGCCATACAACAACTATCTGCGATGGAGGCTGAACCCTTATACACTCCCACACGTGTGCCATGACACACAAGCCCCACCCACCCAAACTTTTACAGAATTTTTTTGGAGACAAGGTCTCTCTACATAGTCTCAGCTGGCCTGGACCTCACAGATTCTCCTGCCCCTGCCTTCTGAGTACTGGAATTAAAGGCATGCACCATCATGCCAGGGTAAAATAAAGATTTAAGACATTAAAAGTAGGAGGAGGACTAACTAGAAATAGGCAGTCA
This sequence comes from Mastomys natalensis, assembly GCA_021653895.1. Lineage (NCBI taxonomy): Eukaryota > Metazoa > Chordata > Mammalia > Rodentia > Muridae > Mastomys > Mastomys natalensis. Next base: position 561,373 of record JAJTUV010000697.1, on the reverse strand, counting down.
ATTTACGTGGGAAAGGAATAAGAGAGGTTAAGGGGAAGTGAATATGATCAGGACACATTACACGTATGTAGGAAAGGCCACAACTAAGGGCTGGAGAGAGAGCTTGGTTCTAAAGTTCGAGCATGAGGATCTTAGTTCTCCAACAACTACAAAACAAGCTGGGTGGGGCAAAGAGCCCTCCTAATCTCAGCATTGGGGAGTCAGAACTGCAGATAGCCTTGAATTTCTAATCTTCCAGTCTCCACCTCCCAGATTCCAGGATTGCAAGCATGTGGCACCATGTCTGGTTTCTGTGGTGCTGGAGACTGACACGTCCCACGGCCTCGTGCTTACCAAGCAGCCATTCACCAACTCCCTCACATCCCCAGCCCACAGCTGGCTTTCAGACAAGGCTTATCCCATCTTACATCCCTATTTGGGAACAGATAGTATGGTTCTTCCTTGGCTCATGCAGTAGAAGTGAGTATGGATGAGGGTCAAACTCCTTCTACACAAGGCACCGAAGTGCCCGCTGGTAGACTAGATGCGGGGGTGTGTAAAATAAAGAGGCAAGGAGCTCATCAGAGCTGAACTGCCATCAGCCACTGAACAGCATTCATCTGACCTACTGTCTAACTGCTCATTTTAATCTCTGAGATGTCTCACTTCGTGTTTCAAGCTTCTCGATGCAGTAACTGTTCCCTCTCTGGAAATGAACAGCCAAAAAAGTAACTGACTTCACACAACTGAGAAAGGCCACGGAAAAGAAGGCTGCAGCACAACAACAAAAAAGGAAATTCAGCAAAATGTTTTGCTGACAGCTCAGGGCAATACACAAACACACCGTGTGGTCATGGAGCAAGCAGATGCAGCAGTCTGGAGAGTGACTGTACACCAGGAGAGAGAGGAGAGACCTAGCAATCACAGCTACAACTGAGCAACTGGGAGCAGAATCACAGAGCAAACTGCCATGCAAGTCCACATCAATGATTCTATTCTGCCAGCCTGCAACAAGAATTCATTCCCAAAAAATTGTCACATTCTCATCTGTCACAAACAGCCAAGCCACCAGCAACTGACTAAGAGTCAGCAAAGGGCAGCTGTACATCGACTTCCCCTCACAAGGTCTAGTCATCACTCAAAACATGGGGCTTAGAAGGAAAGTATCTCAAGCAAATGAAAAATAATACCTTTCTGCCTTCAGTTTACTTGGAAATGACCAAACCTAGTAAGCACTGGGTTACTAAAAAGCCACAAGAACATGAACTTTAAGAGAGATGTGAAATCTATCCACCACCACTACGTTTTATCTTTGATATTCTGGCAAGTTGGTCTAACCTCTCAGTCTGTTTCCTAACCTGATAAATTAATGATTCCTATTCTGTCAGATTATTATAAAGAAAAATAAAACATAGATATACAGCGTATGATGCCAGGTTGGGGAGACAGCTCAGACTCCAGCATTCGTGTGGAAGCCAGTGTGACAGACAGCACAGCCTGCATCCCAGTGATATCTCAGTGACAGGAATGCAGAGACAGGAGGGTCCCTGGGGCTAACTGGCCAGCCAATCTAGCCTAATAGGAGAGCTCTAAGCAAACAGAGATCATGTCTCAAAGGAGAAGGGCAGCATTTTGTTTTTGTTTTTTTTTTTCGAGACAGGGTTTCTCTGTATAGCCCAGGCTGTACTGGAACTCACTCTTTAGACCAGGCTGGCCTCGAACTCAGAAATCCTCCTGCCTCTGCCTCCCAAGTGCTGGGATTAAAGGCGCGCATCACCACCGCCCTGCTAAGGGCAGCATTTTTAAGGTTGTCCTTTGGGCTCTACATGAACAAAAGTACAGGTGTACCCCTCCATATGAATAGATGCAAACATGTATGAGCCTGCGTGTGCATGCACACGGATGCACACGCACACACACACACACACACACACACACAATTGAAATAGCTAGGTAGGGCACATGACTTTGATCCTCACACTCACAGATGCAGACAGACATGAGAGTTTTTGGCCAGCCTGGTCTACATAGAGAATTCCAGGCCAGTTAGAACTACACAGAGACCCTATAAAAAGGAAGAGTGTGGGCTGGACAGATGGCTCAGCAGTTAAGAGCACTAACTGCTCTTCCAGAGGTCCTGAGTTCAATTTCCAGCAGCCACATGGTGGCTCACAACCATCTGTAAAGGGATCCGATGCCCTTTTCTGGTGTGTCTTAAGACAGTGATGGTGTACTCACATACATAAAATAAATCTTCTCTTAAAAAAAAAAAAAAAAGAAAGGGCTGGGCAGTGGTGGCGCACGCCTTTAATCCCAGCACTTGGGAGGCAGAGGCAGGCGGATTTCTGAGTTGAGGCCAACCTGGTCTACAGAGTGAGTTCCAGGACAGCCAGTGCTACACAGAGAAACCCTGTCTCGAAAAACCAGGGGGAAAAAAAGAAAGGCAGAGTGTATAACACAGAATAGATCACTGAAATGCCAACAGCAGTAGAAGGAGTACGATGGTAGTGGAAGAATGGCTAACTTCTGTGGCTGAGGAGATGGCTCAGTAGGTAAGAGCACTTAATGTTCTTGCAAAGGACCCCAGGTATGATTCCCAGCTCTCACACTTGGTAGCTCACAACTGTTCTTAACTCCAGCTCCAATGGACCCAACAATATTTCCTGTGAGGGTACCTATATTCATACACACACAGAGACACATAATTAACTAATAAAGACCAATAATATGGCTCATCAGGTAATGACTTTTGCCACCAAGTCTAATGACCTGAATTTGATGCATGAAATCACCATGAAGGAAATATCCATATTCTGCAAGTTATCCTGACTTCCACACATGTGCCCAAACACATAGATAATAATAAGCAAATCAATGTAAAAACCTTAAGGGAATAAGAATAGAGGGGAGCTGGGAGGGCACAGTACTGTGCTCCTGATGTTATAGCACAGAGGACACTGAGGGAAGAAGGTCCTAAGTTCAAGGCCAGTCTGAGTTACATAGCAAAACCATCATAAAATCACAAACAAGTAGAGGTAATTCATTACACAACAGCACCAAATTTCATTCTAGAATAAATTATGGAAAATATAGAAAGGTCACCTTCAGTGGACTTGTACTGTATACTTCAACAAATCTGAGACTACTAATGGTAAAATGCATCATGAGTGAACAAGCAATCAAATGTGCCCCACAGGACACATCTGAGGATGAATGAAGTATGGGGCTAGAAAGATAGCTGCTATCTAGAGAGTCCAGGTTCAGCTCAAAACCCATGTAAAAATACTCACAACCACCTGAAAATTCTGTATCTGGGGATTCTACACCCTCTTCTGGCCTCCACGGGCTCAGACATACATTTAGGACACACACACACATATAAACATATACACATGCATTTTTAAGTCTTTTTTAAATGCCTCTTTTTTGTTTTGTTTTTGAGATGGGGTTTCAACTGTATAACCCTGGCTATCCTAGAACCCATTCTGCAGACTAGGCTGATCTCAAACTCACAGAGATCTGCCTGCCTCTGCCTCCTGAGTGCTGGGATTAAAGGCGTGTGCCACAACCCTGGCTCTGAGTCTATTTCTACTAGTTGATTTTTATTCTACTTCAAACTCATAGATCTGCCTGACTCTGCTTTCTAAGTGCTCAGATCAAAAATGTGAGGCACCACACCCTGGTAAGCCTTCTTCTGGTGAATACTTTAGTTAGTATACAAGCCGAGACGTGTCATACATAAGTAGCACTGTGCCCTGCTCACCTTTGCTACTCATGCTTTCCAAGATAGGCAAGTTATTGGTGTTTTGATTGTTTTTGTTTTGGACAGGGTCTTACCATGTAGTCCTGGCTGGCCTAGAATTCACAGATTTGCTCACCTCTACCCTCTACCCCCATTGCAAGGATTGAGGGACTGTCCACCATACCATACCAGATAGACAGTTCTTAATGTGGGATTTACAGTGTATACCATCATACCCAATCAGACAGCTTTTAATCTCAGGTCCAGAGTCAGCCACGTGGTTTATGCCTATAATCCTCATATAGAGAGCTGCAGGCAGGAGGATCTAGAGCTTTTGGCCAGCCTGGGCTAAAAACAAACAGAATACAAAGAAGCCCAGGCCCGCTGGGCGGTGATGGTGCACTCAGGAGGCAAAGGGAGGTAGATCTCTGAGTTTGAGACCAGCCTGGTCTACAGAGGGAGTTCCAGGACAGCCAGGGCTGCACAAAGAAACCATGTCTTAAAAAACAAACAAACATTTAAAAGACACGCAGGGCCATCTATGTTCAAAGTTCACGTTTTCCCACAATACACTGCTAACTCCTCACAAAATCCATACAATGAACAAATATGCTCAAATTTCCCCATCTCAGGAAAAGCGCCCCAAGCTCCAGACTAGGTTCCTCTCCCTTAAAAATCAGACTGCATGCTAGCACAGGAAAGCTTCCTGACATATTTATCCTAGAACGGAAGTGGTGTTAATGAGAATAACACACTGCTTTCTCTCTCTCTCTCTCTCTCTCTCTCTCTCTCTCTCTCTCTCTCTCTCTCTCTCTCTCTCTCTTTCTCTCTCTGCACCCAATTTTAGCCAGCTGCTCAGGGCTGCACATCTCTCACTTTAAACAACATAAACACTGGCTCATTTAAAGTGCCAGCCTCAGATGACACATTTAGATGCTACTGTTTTCAAAAAACAAAAAAAAAAACCAAAAACCCCTCCAGTTTCTGGATAGCTGGGCACTCAGGTTGTCGTTGCTGGCTGGTACTTTTATCTGCAGGGTCCCAGAGAATCCCTTTAAGCCTCAGTCTCTGTTCACTGCTGAATGTGTCACATCGTTCCAACAGGGACTTCTTTAAAAAGCATCTAATCCCTCTTTTTTTTTTTTTCTTTTTAAAAAACAAATCAAAACATATTCCTATGGTAATTCCTAAACTACATAAGTATATTTTAAAATAATATTCTTGCAACTTTTTTCTAAAAACATAGTTGTTTTTACCCAAGTCAAGAAAGTATTGTCAGAAATTTGTTTTCCCTGATCTCTTATAAGGCTACTGAAAAGATGCCTTTTTAAATTACTAAATGTAAACAACTCATTAAATATAATCCAATTACTTTAATTGTAAAAAGGGACTAATCGCAGTATGTACGTGTATTCTCGCCTAGTGCATTTAATATCTTAAATTAATCTTTTCAGCATTAATATTTTAAATTAACCTTTGACTTTGGAAAAATGTAAAAATGTCTCTTTTAAAATATATGCATATGTATATAAAGCTGCAGTTTTAACCACAAACATTTTTGGTAGGAAGAGTTTATTCCTTCAGAAGGCTTAATTATATCCTACCTAGCCAAATTTAACTCGTGTTGCCTATCTGCCGTAAATTACATTAAAGGTCTATGTAAAATTCCAATGCATGCTTAAGTGTGACAAAAAGCCGTAAGATAAATTTTGTAGCATTCCAACCCACAGAAATGTCACTTGGAAAGACAATCCAATACAAACTCCGTTACTAGAATGTAATGGTCCAGTGCTCTACATTTCCTGCTTCCTAAGTTCTACTCTGTCCTCTCAGCCAGCCTCCTGGGACCCCTGGGCGCTCTCTTATTCTCTGGGCTCTGGCCCCTCAACTTTGCCATCACCACATTTTCTCTGAGCAGCCATCTGGCTCTTTGGCTTTTACATTCTCCTGTTAAGGAGCAGTAAATAAACTGTATAGCTAAGTCTAGGAACTGCTTTGAAAATGGCCTCCGATATTTTTGAAAGAACAACAATTAGAACAGAGAGGGAAGATCACACAAAAAAGAAACAAACAAATTTGATCTTGGGTCAAATACATGCACTTAGAAAGCTGGGGTGGGATGACCAGGAGCTTGAAGCCAGCTTGAGCTATATGAGACCCTGTTTTTAAAAGCTTGATGGGTGATGAGATGGCTCAGTAGGTAAAACAGCTTGCCAGCAAACCTGATAGCCTGATCCATAGTGCTGGAAGATAACCAATTCTCTTTAAAAATGTTCTGCGTGTGAGCATACTGCCTTCACGTATATGTGTGCACCACGTATATGCTTGCTGCTTACAGAGTCCAGAAGAGAGCCTCATATCTGATGGAACAGTAATTAAGTTGTGAGTCACCATGTGGGTGGTAGGAATGGAACCCAGGTCCTCCAACAGAAAGGGCTGTGAATGGAGTCTCCAGCTCTTAACAGGACTTGCAAACTGCCCTCTGACCTCTACACATGGACACGGCTCAATCACTGTAATAGACTCTTAAAAGTTTCCAAACGTCAGCAGGTAGAAAGGGGCCTTGAAACCTGATGATGACCACAGCGCCCCAGAGAATGGCATCATTAAAAGAATGTCACAGATAAAAGGGCATCAGCAGTTAAAAACTAAGCTCTATTCAAAATTTCAATGACTCAAGTTTCATCTTGATAACACTGGTATTTCTGTCCAAAATATATCTTATTAGGCAGCTCTTGAAAGTTAAAAAGGTGTCTTTAAATGCCTGCTGACCTAAAATTGCCATGTTCCATACTTTAAAGGGATTGATTCTGTGCAGGACAATAAGATGCCAGATTCTGCTCAATGGAGATCAGAATACTATTTGGTGAACCTATTCTGCACCTGCACAAGTAAAATAAGACTAGCCTGCACATCCCTAAGGGAGGATGGTATTTATGTGGGCTCTCCCTATGACCTCTTGGCAGAAAATGTAAGAAAGTCCTTTTCTGAGGCTCAGGGGCGGGACCCAGACTTTCAACTACCCATTCAAGCAGGGTTGCAATTCCCCTCCTCCATAATTAAGTTCCCCTTTTCACTCTCCACGCATGCATGAGTTGCTGTGACACTGACATGGGGCCCTGACATTAGCCTTTGAAGGTCATTTAAGTCTTTCCAAGCAGCCCTAAAAGGTATGCAACATCCATGCTACAATGCCTGAATGTAGACTCTGACACAGTCCTCAGAGCAAGTCACCCAAAAATTAAGAGGCCTCCAAATATATGAATCATAAAATGAACAAATCAAAGAAATAAAACATGGTAAAACTCGCCGGGCGGTGGTGGTGCACGCCTTTAATCCCAGCACTTGGGAGGCAGAGGCAGGCGGATTTCTGAGTTCGAGGCCAGCCTGGTCTACCGAGCGAGTTCCAGGACAGCCCGGACTACACAGAGAAATCCTGTCTTGAAAAAAAACCAAAAAAAAAACAACAAAAAAAAAACATGGTAAAACTCAGTTACTCAAGATACAATAGTAGACTAGTTGAGATGGCTCATGCCCTTTATCCCAGCACTTGGAAGGCACAGACTAGAGGATCACTTCAAGTTCAAGGCTAACCTGGTCTACTTAGCAAGTTCTAGGCAGCCTGGGTTATACAGTGAGCCTGCTATCATCTAACACATGAGGAATGAGCCTTTACTTGGGAAAGCAGAAACATCACTCACAGCACAGCTGCTTCACATGGCTCAGGTCTCATATCCAGTCTCTGCCTCATACAAACTCCCCGTGTCTGCAGCACCACAGACCTTGCCACTGGCTGCCCATTACACCATGTTCTTCATTCTTGTGCTTAAGTCTGACCACCTTCCACGCAATTCCTACCAACTGCTATGGTCTTCTGAGACGAAGCACAAGTGAGGCATCTCCTAAGGCCTTGCCACGAAGATTGATGCCCTCTCCCTGTGTCCTTGTGGTTCTCTACGGCCTTGTGAGCACATGGCAAGTGCTCTGCCCCAGGGCTATACCCTCAGCACTCCCCCCCCCCCCCCCTGTTTAAGACAGGGTCTTGCTAAGTAGGCTAGGCTAAACTCGAGCTTCAGCCCATACAGGCCTTGAACTTTCAATCTTCCAGCCTCAGCTTTCCAAGTAACTCTGATGACTGGTTTGACCCGCCAGGCTTAGATCCACCTTGGTTCTCCAAGTTTCCCTATACTTTTCCTCACCAGACCATCACACTGGTTACAACCACTGTCTGTCTTACTTGCTGTCCTGATAACCTGAGAGGTTCTCTGAGGCTGGCAATATTACTCATCCTTAAGTCTTAGCACCTGCAACCATATTAGGAAGCAGGAGAATAAGCAGAAATTGGAGAGCCAATGAATGAGGCTCTTGGGCCTTAACTCCCACAAAGATAAGGATGTGGATAATGTCTGGACTTCTGCTCCTACAACTCTCTGAGGGAAGAGAGCCAATCTTCATAACACAAAGCAGAGTCTGTTTTAGGTTTTGGTTTTTTCTCTACATAGCCCTGGCCATCTTAGAACTCACTCTGTAGACCAGGCTGGCCTCCAACTCAAGAGACCCACCTGTCTCTGCCTTCCAAGTGCTGGGAGTAAAGGCCTGCATCACCACACCCAGCATCTGTTTTAGTGTTTTGTGGGGTTTTTATGTTATTGTTGGGAAAGGGTCTCCTGCAACCTAGGGCTAACTTTGAATTCGCTATGTAGCCAAAGATGGCTTTGAACTCTTAATCCTTTTGCCTCTACATCCAGGATTGCTGTCTCATTTATGTGGTGTTGGAGATCAAACCCAGCAGCTTCCAGAATACTAGGCAAGCACTCTACCAAACGAGCTAAAACTCCAACACTAACTTCTATTAAAATTTATAGCGACAGCCTGGAATTGTGGTGCACACCTTCAATCCTAGCATTTTTGAGGCAGAGCCAGGTGGACCTCTGTGAGTTCAAAGACAGCCTGGTCTACATAGGGAGTTCCAGGAGGGTCAGGGCAATGTAGAAAGAGCCTGTCTCAAAACAAAACAAACAAACAAACAAAAAAACAAAATTCCAACTCATGAGACAGACAGTCGTGAGACACCAAGGAAGTAATGAAGTGCCCAATCTGAGACACGGGGAAAATTAGTTAAAAATTAGAAACCAGGTAAGCTTCTAAAAGTGATACACATACTTTAATCCCAGCACTCAAAAAGCAAAACGATGTGGATCTCAGAGTTCAAGGCCAGCTTGATCTACATAGTGAGATCTAGTACAGCCAGGACTGCACAGAGAAACCCTGTCTTATACATACTCCCTGCCCCCGAGACAACCAATATAATATGATCAGTTCGACACTTCCACACTTCCATTTTGTCCATGTTCCTGAAAGCTCTTACTAACATGACAACATGATAAGCTAGCATTAGGTGAAGGAGAAAAACTTCCCTAAGGCCAAGGAAGGCCAGAAGAGGGTAAGTCATGAGAGTCTGCACATGTCTAAGCTTCAGGGAAACCTAGAATGTTTTAAACTCCCCAGGCATTTGGTGTGAAATATTAATAAAGTACCAAACCCTTCCTTCCCTCCAAATAAGCTTTCCCTCCTCGCAGTCCTCTCCCCTGCCTGCCTTCCCAGTCTCACTCCACCTTCCCTCACAATCCTTTTCCTCCCTCACTCCTTCCACTATAAACAGAGACAAAGCTGGCTGGCACACAAACAACAAATACACAATCCATGAATGGCAACACTAAGAGCACAGTGAACGGATGGTGGGGTTATATAAAATGGCACGGATCCTGTCTTCTGCCATTTGTACATTCTCTTTGGTTTGTGTTTTTGAAACAGGAACTATTATGTACCTCTGGCTGCCCCAGACTCAGTAAGCAGACCAAGCTGGTCTCCAACCCAGAGATCCACCTGCCTCAAATGCTGGGATTGAAAGTGTGCACCACCACGCTGACAATAAACTTCAAATTTTTGATCCTTCTATCTTAGCCTTTAAACTTATGAGATTATGGGGTGGAAAAGAGAGGGAAGGTATCTTTCATTTCAGGTGGACAGAGCAGCAAGTGCAGAAGCAATGTTCCAGGAACAGCAAACAGCTTGGCAGGGCTGAAGTACAGGAAGTAATGAAGGAGGAGCCTAATAAGCTGGACAGAAACAGAGAGGAGGGTGGTACATAGGAGGCTACAGCACTTGGAGTGTGCTGAGGGCTGCTGGGAGCAGAGGAGCGTGATCGGATTTGCATTTAGAGAGCTCTTTTTGGCAACAGTGTAGAGAATGTTCTAAGGGAAGGGTGGGAGACTGAGGCAGAAACACTTCTAATTGATTGAAAGGATCTACAAGAAGGGAGAATTGCAAGAGAAGAAAGAGGGCTGGCTCCATGCTCAGTAGAAAGAAAGGCAGGTTCTGTTGCTGATAAGCGTCTTCCTTTAACATTTAAATTACACTGCCCTGAATATTAATTTTTAGGTGTGTTTTTTTGTTTGCTTGCTTGTTTCTTGAGATACAGTCTCACACTAAACCAGGCTGGTTTCAGACTCTTAGTTTATCTGAGGATGACCTGAATTCCTTATCCTCTTGCCTCCAAAGTACTGGGGTTATAAGCCAGTGCCATTATGCCCTGTTTTCTATGCAGTGCTGGGACTCAAACCCAGGTTTTTCTGTACACCAGGCAAGCACTCTACCCTACCAATTCAACTACCACCAGTCCTAGGTATGTTTTTATATTTTGAAAACTATTTGAAAGCAAAACTAGGGAGCGTATTAGACTATCATCAATAGTTACAGCTCTTTGCAATGATTTATAATCATTTATTGCTATAAACTTTTTAAACAGCAGGTGACATACACCTTTAATCCCAGACCCCAGGAGATGGAGGCAGGTGGATCTGTATGAGTTCAAGGCCAACCTGGTCTATTTTCCTGCTCTTCTATAAATCCTGTGTTCAGTTCCCAACATCCATGTCAAGCTATTCACATTGTATCTAACTACATCTCTGTGGCTTTGGTATCTTTATTGGCCTTCATGGTACCTGCATACATGTGTATATAGGCACACATACATAAAAAAGGAAAAAAGGAAGGCCAGAGGGATGGCTCAGCAGGTAAAAACACTTGTTGCACTAAATGAGTTCAATCCTTAGAATCCACAATGGAGAAACTAGACTCCTAAAGTTACTCAATATCTCTCTCAATCTCTCTCTCTCTCTCTCTCTCTCTCTCTCTCTCTCTCTCTCTCTTGCTCTCTCTCTCTCTCTCTCTCTCTCTCTCTCTGTCTCTCTCTCTCTGTGTGTGTCTCTCTCTCTGTCTCTCTGTCTCTCTCTCTCCACCCCCTTCCTCTCTTTCATTCACATACACACACGAATAATTTTTTTATTTTTATATTTCATAGTTTAGTTTTTTGAGACAGGGTCTCAGTATATAGACCAGGCTGGCCTCAAACTCACAAAGATGCACCTGTCTCTGCCTCCCAAGTCACCACATTTTTTGTTGTTTGCACATAAATTTTTGTTATTGTTTTATTTATTTATTTATTTATTATTTTTATTTATTTATTTATTTATTTAGGTTTTTCAAGACAGGGTTTCTCTGTGTAGCCCGGGCTGTCCTGGATCTGACTCTGTAGACCAGGCTGGCTTCCAAGTCAGAAATCCACCTGCCTCTGCCTTCCAAGTGCTAGGATTAAAGGTGTGCGCCACCACCGCCCAGCGTTATTGTTGTTTTGAGGCACAGGGTTTTTCTGTGTAGCCCTGGCTGTCCTCAAACTCTGAGACCTACCTGCTTCTGCCTCCTGTACTACCTGGCTTTAATTAAAGTGGAAACTTAAGGGTTCTTTGGAAAGCCGGTTGGATGGTGTTTTCCTGAAGTGGACACAGGTATGAAAGGCTAAGGCCGATTCTGAAGGAACATATAGCTGAAGCAGACACAAGTGAAAGGATGTTCTGTTAAACACGTGACAGGACATGTGGTGAAGGGTCTTATGTTAACAACACACATGTACTGGTCCACCTTACATTGTGTAGTTAAGCTATATCTGTCAAGACTCCAGAGAGAGAAACACAAAACACACCAAAAAATTTTTGGTGGTATGTTATAGTTTCTTGTCACTTTCTCAGACTCAGGCTGATTGACAGACTGATGTCAGCTGAGACAAACTTCTGAGACTGGCTTCTCTATGTAGTCAACAATCACCTTGGACTTCAGCTCTTCTTGCCTCTCCTCTGAGAGCTAAATCACGGTGTGCACCAAGACAATCTGTGTAGTAGCCGGGATCAGATCCAGAGCTTCCTGCGTGCTAAGCACAACCCTAGTCCTAAATGAACACATTCTTTAGTAAATCTTCATTCTATAATTTTTCTTGAGATAAAGCTCTGAAACTGTAATTTGTTTCTAATAATATATAGTACCTATTATATGAACATACCATGATTTACTTATCCGATCTCAAAATAATATACAGTTTTTTATTCCCATTTTTATTATTTTTGTTAGTTTACTGCTAATATTATTGTTGCTATAGACACTTTTGTAACTATGTCCTGATACATATGTATAATTTAAGAATTCTGTAAGATAGGGCTGGCAATATGGCTCAGCAAGTAAAGTCAGCTGCTGCTAAGATACCCACTTAATGAGTCTCATTCAATCTCCAGGACTCACATGGTGGAGGAAGAAGACCTACTCCTGTGAGTTATCCTCTGACTTCCAGACACACACTGTAGAATGTTTTTAAAAAAAAAAAAAAAAGCCAGACAGTGGTGATGTGCACCTTTAATCCCAGGACTTGGGAGGCAGAGGCAGGTGGATCTCTATAAGTATAAGGTCAGCCTGGTCTCTGAGCAAGCTCCAGTGCAATCAAGGTTACACAGAGAAACACTGTCTGAAAAAAAAACAAAAAACAAAAACAGAAGAGGGCTGGTTACGGACATATAATCAATCAATCAATCTTTGGGCTGGAGCAAGCTGGGCTGAAGCAAGAGGGAGAAAGGAAGGGGGATCAGAAGGAGGAAGAAGAGAAAGAGGAAGAAGAGAAGGAGGAGGAAGAGAAGAAGGAAGAAGAGAAGGAGGAGGAAGAGAAGGAGGAGGAGGAGGAGGAGGAGGAAGAGGAGGAGAAGGAGGAAGAGAAGGGAGAAGAAGAGAAGGAGGAAGAGAAGGAGGAGGAGGAGAAGGAGGAAGAGAAGGAGGAGGAGGAGGAAGAAGAGCAGTAGTAATAGTAGTAGTAATACCCAGTTGTTTTGGTAATATTTTTTGTTTTTAATTTTTGCCAATATGATGAACCAACATTATCACAGTTTTAATCTGAACTTTCCTAGTAACTAATGAGGCTTGGTATCCCCAATATTTTTTCAATATATGCCTTTTTAATTTTTCCCAAATGCTGAGATCAAGCAAGCACTTCTGAAAGGCTGGAAGGTTATGGAAAGTGACACTGTGGAGCAGCTGCCCCCCAATAATTAACCAGAAGACTGGTCTCTTCAAAAAGACAGGTGATACCATATGACCCAATCGAAGCTGCATTAAAATCCAACAGGAGGGTAAACTGGAAATGTTTATCTGTAATGGGTCAGGATATTAAAGAATTGAGACAGAAACAAGTCACAATTACTTACAATTACTAGGCAGATATGTGACATGTGCTGCGTGTAAAGTAGGCAGGAAGAGCAGACGCTCAAGGACAGTCTCAACGACATATGGATTTAGAAGCCAGCCTGTGCTATAGTAGACCCTGTCAAAAAACACCAAAACCAGCCCATCAGGGGGACACATGCCTTTAATCCCAATTCAGGAGGCAAGACCAGGTAGATATTTTTGAGTTCCAGGTCAGCCACGTCACTGTCTTTAAAAAACAAAAACAAAACCTGGGTCTGAAGAGCTGGCTCGGCAGTTTCCCAGCACCCACATGGCAGCTCAGGACCATCTGTAACTCCAGGTTGGAGTTACAGGTAATTGGATATTCTCTTCTGGCCTTCTCGGGTACCAGATGCACATGCATACATGCAGGCAAACACTCATATGTCTCAAATAATATTATTTTTAATTCCGTGTCCTTTGTACTAGAGTAATTTAAAAGCTTGGTTAGCGACTGATCAAAAAATACTATTCCTCTCTTAGTGAGAGTCAACATCTAATAGGATTCCCTTTAGCAGAGCACTATTGCAATAACTGTGGTTACAACAGCAGTGGGCACTCCAAGGCTGACAGATCAATGGGTCAGGACACATACCCTGAATCCCAGACTGCCATAACCCTTTCCAACAAACATTAACACAGCCCCACGACCATACAATAAAGTTATTTCCAACCATCGATAAGAAGATGACAATAGTATTAATTCTCTGCCAATCTAGTAATACAGATGACTTCCCCAGCCCCATTCCTTGTAGAAACCATGTTAATAAAGATGTTTTGGGATTTATGGTTTTAAATGCCAATATTTTAAAAAACAGGACAAGTGTTACAAAAATTCCTGCTGGTATTTTTCAGACTTGGAGGAAATAGAGTTTGACAAAGAGTATTTCCCAAGTGGTCTGATACTCGGCAAACAAATTAACAAAATCGAGAGAAGAAAATATGAAATGTATCAGGTAAAGACCTGATTTCTATTGGCAAGAGAAAAACAAAAGCATCTGTACTGTATTAGCAAGTATCTTTGGCAAATAAAATTCAATTATAATTAAAAATCATCATGCCTTGTCACATATTAAACCTGAATTTGCAGCAAGTATCCTTTTAGGGTATTCACCTTGAATTATATAGATGGCTCTTCCAGAGGACCTGGGTTCAATTCCAGCCCTACATGGTGGCTCACAGCTGTCTATAACTCCAGTTCCAGCGGACCTGACATCCTCACACAGACATGCAGGCAGGCAAAATACCAATGTACATAAATAAAAATAAATTATTAGAAATGTTTTGATATATTGTCTTCTCTAAAGATGTGTAAACAAACAGTTCCCAAGGACCATTTGAGACTGACCTATTACAAGTCACAGTTGTAAAAAATTAAGAGGCCAGAGAGATGCTTAGTGAATAAAAGGTTTACTGTCCAAGAATGAGGATCTGCGTTCAGGCCTCAGCACCCACACAAAACACTGGCTGTGGCAGGGCATATCTATAACCCCAGCGCTATCCAAAAGTTGAGATGGAAAGCGACAGGAAGACATACTGACATCAAGCCTCTGGATCTGGACTCCACATATGTCTGAAGATTTACACACATGCATATACCAAACAATACATACTATTACCTAGAGTCGGGCCCTTTGATGAAAATTTACAATCATGTGGGAGGTGGAGGTAGGAGGATCAATCACACAGCAAGTTCAAGACCAAGCTGGGCTAAATGAGACCCTACTTAATACCCACTGCCCAAAATACACACAGGCAAACATGCACACATGCATCTAAGCTAGCAGTGCCAATATCTGTCTATAATTCTAGCTTTTAGGAGGCAGACATAGGAGAATCACTATAAGTTTGAGGCCTGCCTGGTCTCTGTGGCAAGTTCCAGGCCAACAGGGCAATTTAAAAGCAAAAAATTAGAGGCTTGAGAAATGCTCAGAGGTAAAAAATATATATTACTCTTTTAGAAGACCAGAGTTTAGTCCCCAGCACTCACAGAAGGCAGCTCACAAGCCGCCCTGACTTCAGTTCCAGTGTAGCCAACACCTACCTCTGGCCTCATCAGCACCCACACACACACAGTACACTTACAGATGTTCAGGCACACACGTGCACAGAAATAAAAAATAAATCTTTAAAAAAAAAGCTGCTGGGGGTGGTGGCACTCACCCTTAATCCCAGCACTTGGGAGGCAGAGGCAGGTAGATCTTTGAATTTGTAGCCAGCCTGGTCTACAGATCAAGTTCCAGAGCAGCCAAAGTGAAACACTGTTTTGAAAAACAAACAAACAAACAAACAAAGGCCAAGTGCTAGGCCCTGTGTTCAGTCGTCAGCCTTGGAAGAGCGAGCATGGTAGCACATGACTTTAATCTTAGCCCTCAGGAGACAGAGGCATATGGATCTCTATGAGTTCAACACTAGCCTGCTTTGCACAGTGAGTCTGGCATGATGGCGTGCATACAACCCCAGCATTTAGTAAGCGGAGGCAGGAAGATGAGGATTTCAAGACTGAGCTATATGAGATCTTATCTCAAAAGCTAGAAGAATGGGGAAATGGTGGGTAAGACTATGGACTGTTCTTGCAGAGGCACCAAGTTCAGTGCCCAACACCCAAGCCAAGCAGCTCACAACCATCTGTAACTCCAACTTGGGGGAATCCAATGCCTCTGGCCTCCCCAGGCATATTCCCACACATATACATAATTAAAAATAAAAGATCGGGCTCAAAGGTTAAGAGTACTGTCTGTTCTTCCAAAGGTTCTGAGTTCAATTCCTGGCAACCACATAGTGACTTATAACCATCTTTAGTGAGATCTACTGTCCTCTTCTGGCCTGCAGGCATATGTGCGGCCACAACACTGTATACATAATAAATCTTTAATAAATAATAATGAAATAAAAGATCTAGGGCTGGAGAGATAGCTCAGCAGTTAAGAGCACTGACTGTTCTTTCAGAGGTCCTGAGTTCAATTCCCAGCAGCCACATGGTGGCTCACAACCATCTGGAATGTGTCCAATGTGTCTGAAGAGAGCAACAGTATACTCATATACATAAAATTAATAAATCTAAATATAAACTATTGCATCTATAGTTTGGAATCTATAGCACTAGAGAGAAATGTGAAGGTCCAAGGTTGGATGTGTCCAAAATTGAGGGAAATGGCATCCATGTAGATAAAAATAAGGTAATGTAGTAATGGAAAAACAGTTTAAACTATAATTATCAGAAGATGAGCTCTAAAGCTAGCTGCCGAACACAGGAAAGGGTTTTAAAGTCCCTCATTTCTACCCTGAATACAGCTACAAAAAGCCAGAAAAACACTGGGTGTTATTCTAGAAGCCCAGGAAACACAGGACACATTATTCTCCCTTGTACAAGCCAGTGTGTCTGTACCTAGAATAGAATGTGCAGTTGTGGTTGCCACATAGAGAAGGTAAAATAGAAACTGTCTCAAAAGATAACGGAAAAGAACAAAGGACAGAGGCGCTTCTGTAGAAAGGCAGGATTGTTAAAAATACAGACAGACACATCTACAAGCGTCTTTAATATGAAGCAAAGTGATCAAATGGAAGACATTTCTGCATCAAATCTTAAAAGTTACAAAACAGAAGTCAAGAAACAATGTTTTTACATTGTTATCTTTGCTGTTTAAATCCAAACAAGTTTTTGAGGTATGGTCTTACCATGCACCCCAGGGCTGACCTGGAATCCACCATGCTCCAGCTTTAGGCTTCTGAAATACTGGAATTAGCAGGATACAAGAAGCATGAACCACCATGCCTGGTCGTGTAAAATTTTCCAATTCTGTTATAGTAGGCTTAGGAGTATAACCATAGGACAATTACATTTTTTTTTTTAACTCTTTTCAGTTTCCTTCTCTTCTTTCCTTTCTCCCTCTCTCTTTCTTTTTGTATTTGTGTCTGAAGCAAGATGACATCCATGCAGTCGCTATGTAGCCAGAGAGCCTGGCATTTGGCTTTTATCTATGATCATCTGAAGGACTGCTATGAGAAGAGAAAAATTCTAATATAATGTGTTTGTATTTAGTAGCCATTGCTTTTACTAGACCCAATAAAAAGTAACACTTTATGCCCCAATCCTGAATTTAAAACAATTAAACTCACTGCTGAAGTAGGAAATGCAGAATATAAGAAAAATAAATCCAATGGCAGCATAAATTCACAGGTTACACTTCCAAACAAATTCCTATGAGAAATCATGGATTTTAAGCAACAAAGCCTTAATTTTTGAAAGTGGCATTTTCATTCCTCCCCCACAAAGCCCGAGAGCAGCAGTTCTCAACCTATGGGTTGAACGGCCCTTTCTCAGGGGTTACCTAAGACCATTAGAAAACAGAGATTTACATTACAACTCATAACAGTAGCAAAATTACAGTTATGAAGTAGCAACAAAAATAATTTCATGGTTACACACACACACACACACACACACACACACACACGAGAAAATTCTCATGTACACCACCTTTTGGTGTGTGAATCTTGCTCCCCAAGTTAATGGGGCAAAAAAAGGCACAGTTAGGGTAACTGGGCAATAGGTAGAGGTAAGCAGGCTTTCAGTTACCTGCTGGAGAGAAGAAACGACAAGAAGAGGAAGCTGCCACGAGTGGAGATGGACCCTGAGCATGTAGCCAGACAGTAACAAGGGACATGTGGCTGGGACATAAGTTAAAATAGCTTTTATTTACAGCTTGTAAATAAAATACCTGGATTCTGTGCCTTTTATATGGGCTAGCTAGAATTTATAATCCTTCTTTACAGTCGCAGCATTAGGAAGGTTGAGAACCACTGCCCTAGAGTAGAAATCTTCCCTTTGCACCAAGGAAAAATAACGATGTTTCTGCCATTCCCACCCTCACCCCAAAGTCAAAGCCAAAGCAAAGACAGTGAATACAAAGAAGAAATTACTGAAAAGATACTGAACGCCATACCCTCATTAAAGCTGGACACCCACTTCTGGCAGGCCAAGACAATGCAGCTCCAAATAGCCTCAGAAGAGCACACTCAGGAGAAAAATTGACCATTCACCATTAAGTCCACTCTGACCACAAAGTCTGAGAGAAGTAGACAGAAGAGAATAACACACTGTTCATGGATGTCAAAGCTGACAAGCACCAGATCAAGTAGGCTATAAAGAAACTTAATTGTCACTGAAGTAGTCATGATTAACAACCTGCAGGCCTGGTGGAAGGAAGGTACAGTCAATGAAGTCCTTACTATAGGGCTTTGGATGGTGCCAGAAAAACTGAGATTGTCTAAATTGCTAATCCTAACTATACTTTTGTTTTGTTTTTCTTGACAGGGTTTCTCTGTGTAGTCCTGGCTGTCCTGGAACTCACTTTGTAGACCAGGATGGCCTCGAACTCAAAAATCTGCCTGCCTCTGCCTCCCAAGTGTGTGTGCCACCACTGTCCAGCCTAACTATACGTTTTATATCATTAAAAAAAAAAACAAAAAACAAGAGTGTAATTCTGGGCTAGACAAATGAAGTGCCCGACCGAATATGCCATTCCTTAATTTATGGTGACAACTGTTAAGTTACTGAGCACTGGATGAAGGAGTGGCATCATTTAATCATCCAAATATTTCTCTGAAATATACTCTACATTTTACAGATGAGCAAACAGGCTAAGAGAAGCTGCAAGAAATTACATACAAATCCCATTGGATTTGGGGGACTCTGGAGAGATCTCATTCTATAGTCCAGGCAGGCCTTGAACTGGCGGTAATCTTCCTACCTGTGTCTTGAGTGTTAGACCTATAAGTATAACCTACCAGACCTGGTTCAATATCTATATTCTTTATGCTGTTGTTGTTTTACACTTTGTTTTTTGAGATAGAGCCTCACTCTGTAAACCCAATCTGGCCTAAAACTCAGAAACCCACCTGTTTGTGTGTTGGGATTAAAGATGTGCACCACCACACCTGGCTTCAGAATTTAAATTCTTAACCATACAGCAGTACTACCTCCTACCATCTGGCCAACACTGAGAAGTAGATATGTAAAATGAGGTGGGTAGTCTCAGGGGGACATACACCTACAATTCCAGCACTTGGCAAGTGGAGGCTGGAGGATCAGAAATTTCAGGGACATCTTTTGCTATACGGTGAGTATAAGGTCAGGATGGGCTACATAAAACTCTGTCTCAAAATCTAAAAATAAAAAGCCAGCATGGTGGAACACACTTTTAAAAGCAGCAGAGCCAGTCAAATCTCTTGAGTTTAAGGCCAGCTTGGTCTACAAAGTGAGAGTGTCACAAAAACAAAACAGAACAAAAACAAGAATCAAATGATGATGATGATGATGATAGAAAATAAGAACATCAGCCGGGAGCCAGGCGTGGTGATAATCTCAGCTACCCAGACAGGAAAATGAGAATTCATAATCATCCCGAGCTACACACGGAGTTTCAGGACAGCACAAGGTAACTTGGCCTGACCCTGTCTCAAACAAAACAAGACCATACAAGCTGAGCTCATTCCTACAATACAGGATAGAGGTGGAAGGACCAAAACTGCAGGCCGTCCTCAGCTACACAGTGAGTTCTGAGCCAGCTTGGGTTATGTGAGAACTAATCTCCAAAAAGAAAGGGAAGGGAAGGGGAGGGTGAACATTTCAGTCTAAAGTTTGCTATTCATGAGCAGAGTGACTTTTAAAAAGTTTATTGTTGGGACTGGAAAGATGGCTCAGTGTTTAAGAGTTGGCTGCTCAAGCTGGGCGGTGGTGGCGCACGCCTTTAGTTCCAGCACTTGGGAGGCAGAGGCAGGCGGATTTCTGAGTTTGAGGCCAGCCTGGTCTACAGAGTGAGTTCCAGGACAGCCCGGGCTACACAGAGAAACCCTGTCTCGAAAAAAAAAAAAAAAAAAAAATGAAAACTGAAATGGAAGGCTGAGGATGTAGCTCAGCAGTGAGGCTCTTGCCTAGCATGAATGAGGCTCTAGGTCAATCGAAGCACCAAGAAGGAGGAGGAGGAGGAGGAGGAAGAGGAGGAGGAGATGTGTTTTGATACTTGCTAGAACAATGGCATCCTGGGAAGAGGGGGTAATTCTAAATACTTGAGAACAAAAGAACTGTTCTTGTTATTCGATTGTGTCAACTACAGAGTTTAAATTAGGGTAAGTTATATGAGATATATGTGTGTAATAAACAGGTGTGCATACACTCAAATTGAAACTAAAATGGACCATAACTCTCTCTCTCTGAAAACATGGCATCTATCTCCTAAAAATAAGAAACTTAATTTTATTCAACTGGAATTAATCTTACAACTAAGAGAGTACACTTCAGGATTTCCTATATTTTACCAGAGAAGGAACACCAGAGTTCGAAAGTAAATATCATAAGCAAAGCTTAATAGCCTTTCCCATCAATCTCAAACCGTTTCTCTCTAGGTACCTAGCAACCGTGATTGGAAGCAGATCTGTTCTAAGTCTTGTCTGCATCTGAACAGCATTCCCTCTGTACAGTCCTTGTTTCTATTCTTCTCTTTTCTAATTCAATTCTGTTTGGTTTCTAAGTTAAGAAGTGTGTTTCATTTGCATAAATGGTAACTATTCTGAGATACTATTCATGACTATACATTTGAATTCTCTAGAGTACCATTCATAACTTCAAATGAAACAGGAAAAAAACATTCATTCATCTTTACCTTAATGGTGACTAAGATATAAGCGATGCTAATGTTATTCTACTGTAGAGCAATGATTCCAACCTACAGCCCCAGGGTAGCCACGGAAGCAGCCCGACACCCAGTCATAACCATACTTAAGACATCAGATTTGGGGGGATGATTTTTTGTTGTTGTTGTTACTCAATTTCATGGTTTTTCCTCTTAAGATTTTTAATTTTTGTTCACATGTATGAATCTGTTTATAAGTGTGTACAAATACCCAAAGACACCAGAAGGTATCAGATTCTCTAGAGCTAGAGTTACAGGCAATGTGAGCCCCATATGTGGGTGATGGGAATTGAACTGGGGTCCTCTGGAAGAACAATAAGCACTCTTAATTCCAAGCCATCTCTCCTGTCCCTGAATTGCATATTTCTTGAAGACAAACTTTATAGATGACAATGTTGGCTGCAAGTCATGCAAAGTAAACATATGTAAGCTCTTGGTATTGGCAAGCATGTGACTTCAGTTTCTGGCAGTGTGCAGCTTTTCAGTGTATTATCTCCCAAGTGCGGGCTAATGGGCATGATCAGATGAACGTGCTCCCACTAATCCCACCAAACCTGAATTCTACCCCCAGATCCTGCATTGGTAGAAGAGAACAGAATCCTGCAAGCTGTCCTATGGCCTCCATATAAGCACGACAGCACACACACGCTCACACCACAAAAATAAAAATGTAAAAGACACTTATTTTTTTAAAATGTTTATGTGTTTGTTTACTTAGAGGTGAGGGTTATGTAACTATGTAACCCTGACTGGCTTGAAACTCAAGAGAGCTTTGCCTGCTTTTGTTCCCCAGTGCTGACATTGAAGGGATGCACCATCATGCCCAGATTTTTTTTTTCTTTAAAAAATTATTCTTAAAAACTGGCTTGGGGCGGGGAGGTCCGGGGAGGGGACTGGCTCAGTGTTCGGCAGTGGTGGTGTACGTACGATTTAATCCCAGCACTCAGGCGACAGAAGCAGGTGGGTCTCTGTGAGTCTGAGGCTACTCTAGTCTACAGAGACATCTCCAGAGAAACCCTGTCTCAAAAATAATTAATTAATTAATTAATTAATATATATCACTATAACATATATAATTCATTTCTTTATTTTGAGAATGGAGTAATGGCTCAGCAGTCTAGAGCCTCTGCTGCTCTCAGAGGACCCGGTACCCACATGGTAGCTCACAATTATCTTTAACTCCAGGTCCAGTTGACCTGATACCCTCTTCTGACATCCATGGGCACCAGCATACACATCATACTGTACTCAAAATAAAAAATAAATGAATCTTTTCACTGTTGTTGTTTTTGATTTTTCTAGACAGGGTTATTCTGTATAGCCTTGGCTGTCCTGGAACTCTCTGTGTAGATTGACTGGCCTCAAACTCAGAGATTCTCCTGCCTCTGACTCCGCAATGCTGGCATTAAAAGCATGTGCCATCATCACCCAGCAATATATTTTTTTTAATTTAAATGATATGTATTTGTGTGTGTGAAATCAGAGTACAACTCACACACAAGGGAGTTAGTTCCCTCTCACATGGGAGTCCTGTGGTTAGTTTTAATTGTCAGTTTAACACAATGTAGAATCACCTCAGAAGAAAATGTCAGTAAGATTGTCTAGATTAGGATGACCTGTAGGCATGTCTGTAAGATTATTCTGATTACATTAATTGATGTGGAAAGACTCAGCCCACTGTGGGTAGCAACATTCCCTGGCTTTGGGTCCTGGACCATAAAGATAGAGAAGTGAACTAAGCAACAGACGCATGCATGCATTCTCTCTCTGCTCTTGACTGCGATGTGACTAGCTGCTTCAAAGTCCTGCCTCAATGGACTATGAATTGTGAGCAAAATGTAAGTCCTTTCTCCCCTAAGTCAGCTTGCCAGGGTATTTCATTATAATAACAGAAATGAACCATTTTCATTCAGAGACTGAACTCAGGTCTTCAGGTGTGGTAGCAACAGGCTTTACCCAGGAAGACCTTAAACCTGTGTTTTAGAGTTATAAAGTATCTAAGCAAGGACAATAAAAGATAGACCTTAGCCAGAAAACTCAAACTTCAACTTTTTTTTTTTTTTTTTTTTTTTTTTTTGGTTTTTCGAGACAGGGTTTCTCTGTGTAGCCCTGGCTGTCCTGGAACTCACTCTGTAGACCAGGCTGGCCTCGAACTCAGAAATCCACCTGTCTCTGCCTCCCAAGTGCTGGGATTAAAGGCGTGCGCCACCACCGCCTGGCCCTAGCAGGTTTTTTAAAAGGCAATTCTAGTCGATCTTTAGGACTGAAGCTTTTCTGAGTCTTTCATTCATGGAAGTAATGGTCGGCTAGCTCTTTACTCCATCTAATCTTAATCAGTGATAAGAAATTGAATTTACATAGATCTGCATAAATAATTCAGCTCTCTGTACTGCTTCAATATATTTTAACTTAATAAAATAAAATCTGAACAGAATAAAAATAATGTGGCTATTTTAAAGTTGTCATTTCCTGATTTCCCTCAATTTCTCTTTTCATCCAAAGACAGGAGACCTATAACCAGAAAGAAGGAACAAAAGCCAAGCATCCATCTCAGGATGTCTGCACGCACTTCCTTCTACAGGACATCAAGCCACCCGCTAACTCAGTGGTTTTCAGCTGGGGCATTCTGGCTCTCCAATGTCTGTGTAACAGTCTAGAGATATTTCTGGGTGTCACACTTGGGGTGGGGGAGAGACATCACATCACTACTGGGAGTGGGTAGCAAACAGGACACTGTTTAAAGCTGTTTAAATTTCTAATCTGACCATGAAATGGAATTGAGAGGAAACCCACACAAATGCAGTTAGAGAAGCCAGATACAGTGGTATAGGATGTCAAGAGGCTGAGGCAGGGGAACCAAGAATTCAAGACTGGCCTGGGCTGAAGAGTGAGATCCTATCTCAAAAACAAAATGCCGCCCCCTCCCTACCCCACACAGAGAGAGAATAAAACAGAGGTATTATTAGTACTTATCAAGCTTATACGTTACATTATACATTGACCATATAAAAATGAACAACAAAGCCGGGCGGCGGCGGTGGCGCACGCCTTTAATCCCAGCACTTGGGAGGCAGAGGCAGGCGGATTTCTGAGTTCGAGGCCAGCCTGGTCTACAGAGTGAGTTCCAGGACAGCCAGGACTAACTACAGAGAAAAAAAAACCCTGTCTCAAAAAAAAAAAAAAAAAAACAACAACAAAAAATGTAAAAGACACTTATTTTTTAAAAATGTTTATGTTTGTTTACTTAGAGGTGAGGGTTATGTAACTATGTAACCCTGACTGGCTTGAAACTCAGAGAGCTTTGCCTGCTTTTGTTCCCCGAGTACTGACATTGAAGGGATGCACCATCATGCCCAGATTTTTTTTTTCTTTAAAAAATTATTCTTAAAAACTGGCTTGTGGGGGAGGGGTCCGGGGAGGGGACTGGCTCAGTGTTCGGCAGTGGTGGTGGTGTATAACCTTAAGTCCTGCTCTTAAGAAGTACACAGTAAGCCAAGTGTGATGGCACATGCTTTTGATCACAGTACTACTTGGGAAATACAAGCAATAGAATCTCTCTGAGTTCCAGGATCCCCAGGGTGCCAGAAAACCCTATCTCAGAAAAAACAAGAAGGAGGAGGAGGAAGAGGAGGAGGAAGAAGAGGTGGATGAAGAAGAGAAGGAGGAGGAGGAGGAGGAAGAGAAGGAGGAAGAAAAGAAGGGGAGGAAGAGGAGGAAGAGGAAAAGGAGGAAGAGAAAAAGGAGGAGGTGGCAGTAGCAGCTCAGTCAGGGAAAGCAATTATCTAACTTGTCAGACTTGGAGGTGGGTAAAATAATTTTTTGAAATAGTAATATAATTACATCATGCCCCCTTCCTTTCCTCCCTCCAAACCTTTCAATGTACCCACTCCTGCTTTGTTCCCTTTTGAATTCATGGCCTTTTTTCTCTATTTTTTGCGTGTATATGTGTGTCAGTGAGTGTTCCAATGTTACTTGTTTGGATATGTTTTTCAGAGCTGACTATTTAATATTGGATAACCAAGTGGTATGCTCTTCCCTGTTCTCAGGACTCAGTAGTGTTTGTTGTCTAAGTTTTGAGTCTGATTATTTAACGAGTGGGGGGGGCAGGTAGTCAATGAGCCTTTCCTAAAGCAGATAATGGCTTCTGAGATCAGCTTTAAGGATAAACAAAGCATCCAGTGTCATAGCCTTCTTCCCTAAGAAACCATTCAATTCTTTAGTCAACCAAAAGTGATAGGCCATCAATTCTTTCTCATGTCATGCTGCAGACCCATTTAGACTAAAAATTTCTCCTATTTTTTTAAATTATTTTTAATTATGTATTGTGTCTATTTGCATGAGTATATACATATAAATACAGGCACCCACAGAGACCAGGGTGAGCCACCTGATACGTGGGTGTTGGGAGTTAAACTCAGTTCCTCTGCAAGAAGAGTAACACGTGCTCTTAACCACTGAGCATCTCTCCAGCCCTCAACCTATACCTTCCCATATCTTCTTTTGGTATCACTGGTGGCCAGGAGTCTGCCTCCCTTACCCAAATCTCCCAAAATTATGTATTTCTATCTATTCCCAAATTATCACTTGTCACCCCACTCAATCTTAGTAAGGCTAAAAATAAACAACCTTCAGCTGGCCAGGCATGGTGGTCCATATCTGTAATCCCAGCACTCAAAATCTAGTCAACAGGCAAGTGGCTATTATTTATTTATTTTTGGAGACAGGGTTCCTCTGTGGCACTGGCTATCCTGGAACTCACTTTGTAGACCAGGCTGTCCCTGAACTCACTGAGATCCATCTGCCTCTGCCTCCCAGGCTAGTCCTGAATCCTCTTTTAATATACTCAATTCTGTTTCTGCCAGTACAAAACTCACCAAATGGGGCGGTGGTGGCGCACGCCTTTAGTCCCAGCACTTGGGAGGCAGAGGCAGGCGGATTTCTGAGTTCGAGGCCAGCCTGGTCTACAGAGTGAGTTCCAGGACAGCCAGGGCTATACAGAGAAACCCTGTCTCGAAAAACCAAAAAAAAAAAAACTCACCAAAAAATATTATTGGGCAGTTACAATGTAATATATCAATGATATATCAATAGGTCCATCAGGTAAAAACTTCACAACCTGACAACCTTGAGTTCAACCCCTGGATACCAGATAAAAGGAGAGAACTGACCCCAAAGTCATCCTCTAATGCATCCACACACCTGTGGCACACATGCATGTCTCTCTCTCTCTCTCTCTCTCTCTCACACGCACGATAGATGAGAGATAATTTATTTACCTTATTTCATATGCCTGTGTGCATGTCTATGTGAAGGTGTCATATCTAAGTTACAAAGAGTTGTGAACTGCCACAGAGTGCTGGGATTTGAACCTGGGTTCTCTGGAAGAGCAGTCAGTGCCCTGTACCACTGAGCTAGAGAGATAAACAATTCTTTTTCTTTCTTTCTTTCTTTCTTTTTTTTTTTTTTTTTTTTTTGGTTTTTCGAGACAGGGTTTCTCTGTATAGCCCTGGCTGTCCTGGATCTCACTCTGTAGACCAGCTTGGCCTCGATCTCAGAAATCCACCTGCCTCTGCCTCCCAAGTGCTGGGATTAAAGGCATGCGCTACCACTGCCCAACGAGATGAACAATTCTTAACCTGGTTATGTATTGACATCAGAGCTCCTATGCCACTTAATAAGCATATTTTTCCATGGAAAATCCTGATACGACCAGTTTGAAGCTCTGGTCTTTAGGAATTACAAACACAAAAGAAATATAAGACACAGTTACCTGGGTTTTGTTGTTGTTGTTTGTTTGAGACAGGGTTTCTCTGCAGCCCTGGCTGTCCTGGAACTCATTCTGTAGCCCAGGCTGGCCTCAAACTCAGAGATCTACCTGTCTCTGCCTCCCAAGTGCTGAGATTATTTACTCAGATTCTCAAGCATATCTTAGAATGTCACATGCTAGGTCACTATTTTACAATTATTTTCGATAGTATCAGCACTTAGGAAATGGAAGAAAGTAGGTCATCTAGGTGACAATCATTCCTATTCCCTAGTCCAATCCCACAACTACTCCACCTCCAGCTTACAATCCACCATTCCATACCCTTTCTACATCCCTGTAAAAGTGCAGTTAACAGACACTATGGAGCCATTCAAATCAGAGGATGAACTGAATGCAAGCTTCAAACAGAGTGGTCCCACAGTCTGTGGAACAAATTCTTAAAAATCTATGTTGCCCTGGGGTTTCTTACAAAGAAAGGAAGAAATCCTTCACTGTCAAACAATGAACCTCATTCTATAGTGGAGGTAGCTCAGAAGAGCTAAGAGTACACATAGTAGGCCGGGCGGTGGTGGCACATGCCTTTAATCCAGCACTTGGGAGGCAGAGGCAGGCGGATTTCTGAGTTCGAGGCCAGCCTTGTCTACAGAGTGAGTTCCAGGACAGCCAGGGCTATACAGAGAAACCCTGTCTCGAAAAAACCAAAAAAAAAAAAAAAAAAAAAAAGAGTACAAATAGTATGTCTGAAGATGTAGCTTAATTGGTAGAGTGCTCACCTAGCAGGCTTAGCAGGCACTGAGGTCCTGGCTTCGATCCCTTAGCACCACAAAAACTGGGCATAATGGCACAAGCTTGTTGGGAGATGGTTTTGTATAAAGGGTGTCTTTGTATTATTCAAAGGCTGATCTCTGTACCCCAAAGAACTGAGTACTGTCCAGACTTTGGTAATGTTACTTTTATGAAGCATCACCTGTCTCAGTGTTCTGTAAACATCTTCTTCATCACTTCCTGATTGGTTTAATAAAGAGCTCATCAGCCAATTTGCTGGGGGAAGAGAATAGAGACTTCCAATTCCAGTCAGGGGAGTCCAGAGAGAGAAGGACCACAGGGAAAGGAAGGTGTGGAGAGACCATGAGGAGTCACCAAGAGCAGGTCACTAAGGGAGTCTCTATGAGGACACAAATAGACCAGAACAAGCCAGGACAAGACTCGGATTGAAGGTAAAGGAACACATGGCTGGGAAATGGACAGCCTTAGAAGGTTAGAATAGTTCAGAACCTGCCCAGCTTAAGCTTGTAGCTTGTTAATAAAAATACCAGGTCTCTGTGTCTTTATTTGCGAGCTAAAAGGGGCTAGAGCGATGCAGAAACACCCTGTGGTTATTTGGGAAAAAAAGAGGGGCATAGAAAACCTGCCAAGAACTACTTTCACACAAGCCTCTAAACCCAGAACTTGAGGTGGGAGTACATGGATCAAGAGTTCAAGGTCACGGGCTGAAGAAATCGCTCAGCAGTTAGGAGCACTAGATGTTTCTAGAGGACCAAGTTCAGTTCCCAGCACCCACATGGCAGCTCACAACTGTTTGCAGCTCCAGTTCCAGAGGATCCAAAGCACCAGGCATGTACAGGATGCACATATACACACATGCAGGCAAAACACCCGTACTCATAAAGTAATAAAACAAACAAACAAAGAGTTCAAACTCACCCTCAGCTACACAGCTAGTGCCAGGCAAGCCTGTACTACAAAAGACCTTGTCTCAAAACACCAAGAAAAACAGAAAGAAAAAAGAAAAAATTTGACCCAAATTCCATCTACTAGTGATTATCCCATTTTACACTAAGCACCACTCTGAAGGAAAATCCGCTCTAAAATTCTGCAAACGCAAACCTTTGAGTGTACAGAAAAAGGTACTATTTCTCTCACCAGCTACAGAAAATAAAGAACAAAGAACCTACAAATTATTATTTATAAGGGGGGAGCGGAGAGGACCAGTGATGTAACTGAGCTGCAAAGTGTGTCTACTTCAGAAACAATGGAGCTCCATTAGCAACACCACAAGTAGAAAAGGTGGAGGGGTTGTTTTACTTTATCAGAACAAGTACAGAGAGAGTACTAAAAGACATACTCTGGTATCCAAGAGAAAATGCTCACTGACTATATTTTAATTAAAGTAAAAGTGTTACATCACAGAAAAAGGTTTTCTACATAACACTATTTTCAGACACTGAAATCAACTTTGCTATACTACATTTACTGTATGGGTATCTTACTTGCATGTGTGTGTGTGTGGTGTGCCTGTGCAGTGTGCATGCTGGAACTGGAGTCATACACATTCACACAAAGATACATACATGTTCACACACTTAAAAATAAAATGAAAAAAAAAAAAGACGTAAGGGACTGAAGAGGTGGCTCAGCACTTAAGAGCACTTGTTGCTCTGGCTGAAGACCCAAGTTACTATATGGGTCATATGATTCACAACCATTAATAAAGGAAAAACTGAAATGTCAAAAACCAAGTGGAGTATGCTAATGCTTGATGCCTGTAATCCCAATATTTGGGAGTCTGACGAAGGAGATACTGGGATCAAAGTAAGCCCGAGTTACATAGGAAGACCCAGACTCAACAAAAATAAATAAATAGCAACATTAGAAAGAAAATAACAACAGATATAAATAAGTGGGCAAACATTTTTCAAGCGATGGTGCCTTTGCACCCTCTAATAGCAAAGTCGGATTATGTTAAAACCCAGAGTGAATCACAGTTAAAACTCAGACAGACAAAGCCTGGGAAGTATGAGGGGACAACGAACCAACAGTGATGACTCAATAAAGTGTCCCGTAAACGTTCATCCTGGAGGATTTAAGACCTAAAGTTACTTCATTCTTGATTCTCAAATCTAGAAGACCATTCTCAAAGTCCAGCCAATTCAACTGCCTTTTTCTGGACAAGCAGTGCCTCCTGCATGGCCCAGGACAGTCCTTACAGCTCCCTGACAGGAAGCAGACTTTAGAAGTCCTTTCCTTCCTTCCTCCTCTAGCTGCTGCTTTTCTGGTTTTAGAATTTCAAACAAAGAAAATACATATTGGCTCCACAGCTAAGAAACGCCCTCTTTCTCAGCAACTTCCTCCTCCTCGGATTTTCCTCCCTAACACTGACATAAGAGAACAATACCCACAGCTGGACCTGCTCTTTTGATTAACCCAAAGCTCTTGAGGTTTGGAAAACTTAAGGGCTAAGGTACCCAGCTACTCCTACTCAAAGTCCACTGCCTTCACTCATCTACAAGATAAGGAAAGTACAAAGAAAGAAAGGCTACGCTTGAACACAGGCAGGCCATTGAAACTTTCACCCCAAGGAACCCAAAGAAATTATACAACAGATGGGTAAATTCTCCCTCGCAATAAAACACAGCCTTCTTACAGAGGAGAGAAAGTCACTCTGATGACGCGCCACGCTGAGCCAAAACTCAAGTCTATATACACCCAAAGTTGGTGAACTTCCTCCTACAGGACACCTGCCTGGGCCTGGAACTGAATCCTCTGCTGTTCTGACACACTTCGAAGTGACTTTTAACACTTAGGGATGACCCTTTCTAAGTCACAGAGCGAGAAAAAGAGATAGACATAATTAATAATCCTGAGCTCAAGACCTAGCCTGTCTCTACACCAAAAGTGAAATCAAATCTCTGGGCTAGACCCCTCCCTCCATTTATGACAAAGCAAACTTTTCAAGAGAACACTAACTTATCCCTGCCCGGTGCTTCCCAGAGGAAACACCCTCACTTTGGTAAGCGCCACACATTACTGTGTCACCCTGAGCAAGTTACTTCTCTGAAACATACTCGGCTTCCTCACCTGTAAATTTTCAAGGACAGCTGGAAAAACTAAAGTGCATATACCTAAGGTTTGGCACATAGTAGGACAGCCACTGACATTTTCTTTGGCTTTCTTCCTCTTCGCTTCTGGGCTTAAATATCAACAGTAATCCCAAAGGCTCCAAGAATGTCATCATCTCTGAATCTATGAACGATTGTATAAAATTTCCTCATCTCAAAGGACCTCAGGACTTGGCCCTACTCCGTCACGATCTGGGTAGCACCCATGCTTTGGTACAAGTGGCACGTAAGCCAAGGTTCCTTTCTCTAGGGCTCATTCTGTGCACATGTGGGCGCGCTCACACACTTGTACTCACAGTCCTACAACCCCCACCCACCACCTAGCAGCCGGGGTCCTCGAAGATCACCTCAATTACTTTATGGTCCAAATATGGAAACTGAGGCTCAGCCTGGAGAAGAACTTGTCCAAGAGCTCGGGGAGCTGCTGAGACCCAACTCACATCCTTCAGTGAAGTCTTTTTACAAATGGTAAACTGAGGCCCAAAGACGGAAGTGACTTGCTCAAGAGCACACAGTGGGCTGGTGGCAGGGCCACAGGTCGTCACACTTTCGCCGACCCTCCCTAGTCTCCGAAGGGCACTCTGGGTCACTACCACCCCTGAGGTGTCGCCACAGCGCTGACAACACGCGAGCCGTAACAGCGGCAGTCAGAGCAGACACCGGGTGCCCCCGGACCCTGCATGGACGGCCGGGCCGGCGCTCGCGATTCACAGCCGGGCGCGCCCAGGGGGACTTGTTGCTCACCTGACCTCGCGCAATCGCCCCCAGCGACATGAAGGGCTGGGCAGCCGGTCCGTGTCCCCACGGAGTATGCTCCAGCCCACCGCTTCGCGGGCAGCTACACAGCCGGACGCCCCCTTCAGAGCGCTACGCCCCCAGCCGCACTCCACCGGCCTGAGTCCGCCATTACGCGATTTCCCCGCCCCGGGACGCAGCCACACCCCGCCAACCGTTCTGATTGGCTCCCTTCCCCACCCACCCTGGCCTCCCAGCTATCCCATTGGTCTGATTCCAATGCCAATTAAATAAGTACGCAAAAGACGTATTCAAAGGTAGTGTCCCGGGAACTCCACCCGAGCTACTTCCGCAATCGGAGTAAACAGAGGGGAGGGCAAACCAAGTGAAGTGGAGATAGGAATAAAGGTAAATCGACGCCCAAGTTCCAGTACAAAAATCTCCGCTAAGAAAATGAAAGACCTCGTCTAACATGTGTTGAAAGAGGAATTATTTTTATTAGAGTCCAGAGAATCTAATATTTTTTTTGTGTAAGGAACAGGCCGAGCCTATGAACTTTCTGTGGACACCCTCAAGTTGCAGATAGTTCTGTCCCTTCACGCCTTGTCCCAAGCGGGACGGAAAGTGGGTGGGGGAGAGTGAGTCATAGACTTCAGCTCACCCCAAAAGGATAGGTATTCGGGTGAAGCTTGCATCCTGAGATTGGGAGCTAGTTCTGAGAGGCCACTGTCAGGTGAGCTAAACACCTGTCACTTTACTCTGCGACTTCAGACAACTCCTGCCTACCTAGTTTTCACTTTGTTCTACAAAATAGGTGCAGTAGGCCCTCTCCCAGTCCATGAAGTTGGGAAGTATGAGAATACACGCCCTGGTGGCTTATTGAATACAAAATGCTGCAGCTGGGTGACAATGTGACGAGTCCAGTTTAGCATACTAGAGTATCTCTGTATAGCAGCTATTGGCCTCTTACGGAAAGAATAGAGTGTAGGCAGGCTCGTTATGGCCACGT
The DNA here is from genome assembly GCA_021653895.1 of Mastomys natalensis. NCBI lineage: Eukaryota > Metazoa > Chordata > Mammalia > Rodentia > Muridae > Mastomys > Mastomys natalensis. The sequence continues at coordinate 528,948 of JAJTUV010000697.1, read as the reverse complement.
CTGCTACGCTCTTTGCGGTGGACTATTTGGACTTACTTAAAAGGGTGCACGGTGTGGTGAATGGGTCGGGGGAGGGGGAGAAACGAACACGACACGGCTCAATCTGCTTTGAAAGAAGAGGACCTGAGTTTGAGAACGCAAAATTCAAAACAAAACAAAGCGTAAACAGGCCCCAATGATGTAGATGCAATTCAGTAGTGCTGTGGAGGCAGAGACAGGCAAGCACTAGAGCTCACAAGCCTGGCCACTTAGCATCTATTCCTGTATTTCTTACTCTGTGACATCTTGTCACCTGAAAATGGCTTTTTCTCTCCCATCCCCTTAGCAGGCTAGGACGGTCCTAAGGGCTCTGGGTAACTATTTCTTTCACTCTGGTCACTGAGAACTCGAGTCCCTGCTACCCACCAGCTAGAAAAAAGAAATGACCAGTAGATGAATAACAAACAGAAGCCAAACAAAGATTTTTTTTCTTCTTCTTTTCTTTCTTTCTTTCTTTTTTTTTTTTTACCTGCCTCTGCCTCCCAAGTGCTGGGATTAAAGGCGTGTGCCACCTCTGCCAGGCTCCAAACAAAGATTTTCACTGGGGCCCTCCGTAGGGTGGCCAGATGCTGGATCATTTTTACTTTTATTTTTAAAACAGAGTCTCTCTATTATGTAGCTCTTGGCTGTCCTGGAATACTTTGTAGGCCAAGCTGGCCTGAAACTTCCAGGGATCTTCCTGCCTCTGCTTCCCCAGTGCTGGGATTAGAGGCATGTGCCAGCACACTGGGCATTTCCAGGTCTTTGATCAGGTCTGTCCACTCTTGGAACTGAGCTCTGGCCATCAAGGACTGCTTTGGTGTATATTTCCAAGTCTTTTTCCCTCCCTGAAGCTTAAGACTTCAGAAAGGCAGACTCCGCCAAGGAAGCAGAGCCCCAGTGACCCCTGGATTGGTAACTTCTGGGCTTGAATTGGGACACTCCATCTGACAAGTGACTGTTTAAATCCCGGTGTGACTGTTAGCTGAAGGAGAGCAGCTGTGTAAATGACAGTGGTTTTGGGATCAGACGGACCTAAGATCAAAACAGAACTCCATTGCTCTCAGTCTCTCTATGCTTCACTGACTTGTTCTCTAAAACATGGACACCAGGGGCTAAGGAATGGCTCAGTGCTTAAGAGCACTGGCTGTTTACAGACAATCCAGGTTCAGTTTCTGGCACCCACAAAGTGGGTCACAGCTACCTGTAACCACAGTTCTGGGGGCTATAACACCCTCTTCTGACCCCCAAGGGCATTGCATATACATGGTGCACATGCATGCAAAGGTTGAAGCAAACATGCACATAAAATAAAATAATTAAACCTAAAAAAAAAAATTGTGGGCAGTTGTGAGGGCTCAGTGAATTAATGGCGGAATGAATGGGTGGACAAAGTTCCCAGTAGCCATTTGTTCATTAAAGAATTCATCCATTCAAGTAGAAACTACTGAGATGGTTCAGCGGGTAAAAGTGCTTGCTGACAAGCCTGATAACCGAAATTGATTCCCCAGTACCCACCTGGTGGAAAGAGAGAATCAACATTCATGCATGGACCTTGGCATGTGCAAGCCATTACACCTGTTCACAAACACACACTCAACAAATAAATGTTTTAAAACTGCTAAGCAGTCACAATATGCAAAGCACCATGGGAATAGACAGCTGCAATGGTGAGCAGAACAGGCACAGAGCCTCATGGAACTTAGACTTAAAATTAAATAAATGACCAGGCTTATTTATGACAATACACCCCGGAAGGGAACAAGAAGGCAGAAAGAAAGTAACGTGTTTATCAGAGTGAATGTTGGGATGGATCCTGTCAGAGGAAGCACCACTGAGCTGGTGATAGCTGGGTGAATTGATAAACAGCAGGGAGGAGTGTCTGCCCATAAATGAGCTGGAAGTCTCGGAAAAGGTGGAACACATCAAAAGATGGGGTGCAGAAAGAATGAAGCCAACGAGGATAGAGATAGAGAGGCAGGGCAGAGTAAATGTGACTTCAGATCCTGTTATTGCTAAATGAATATAAGGATATTACGGGGGAGGGGGGCCTGGCTTTGAAAGTGGAGCTGTTCTCCTAGGATCTCAGCACTGCACTAAAAGAAGGAATCTTCAAGGTAGACTCTCTTGGGTTTGAACCTTGACTTTTACCACCGACCCTGGGCTTGAATGACCTTGGCCAGTCACCAAACCTTGCTGTACCTCATTTACTCTTTTTTTTTTTTTCGGAGACTTCACATTTATTAACTTGCGTGATACAAGTTGGAATTACTGAATTCCCATAAATAAAATTTCACTTTTGAACATTTGCTCTCTTACTTTTTTTTTTTTTTTTTTTGGTTTATCGAGACAGGGTTTCTCTGTGTAGCCCGGGCCGTCCTGGAACTCACTCTGTAGACCAGGCTGGCCTCGAACTCAGAAATCCGCCTGCCTCTGCCTCCCAAGTGCTGGGATTAAAGGCGTGCGCCACCACCGCCTGGCGCTCTCTTACTTTTTAACACCAACAGACACGTTGACAAGTCTTTCACCACTGGCTATTCAATCTGCTTAGTAACAAGTCTTTTGGTCTTCAGTCATTCGAAGGTATGGCCTACTGCCCTCCTTTCTGTACGATCTGGGCAAACCGACCCGTGATAGCAAGAGTGGTGTCAATAAAGCGATCCACACAGCTAGAGAGGCAGTTTTCAGTGCGGGAGTCTAGCCGACTTCCTGGCTTCTCCACACACTTATCCCAACATAGTTCCATGAAGTGATGCACCTGCGCAGTGAACTGTGCCTTCTGCTGCTCGGCGGCCACCAGGCGTTGTAACTCCGCTTCGTCCGCTTCACCAAGCTCCGCCATTGTCAGCGCCGGGACTTCGCTGAGGCACGCACGCGCCGAGCCCTCATCTACTCTTTAGAGGAATGAAGATTGGATATGGTAGAAGGTCATATAGTAGAGGTGGTGATTTAAGGAGGAAATGGGAGTTTGCCACATAAAAGGTACTGTTTCAGTGGTGCTTGATTGACTCAGCATCCAGGGAGGAGAGTCTGAAGCAGCAGATCCAGACACGGATTGAGCTACAACGGATACAGACATCTATGCCCAGGCCATGTTGCCTTCTGATCTTAAGACTTTAAAGCCAGACAAACTGCTTTAAATCATTCTTTGACAAGTTCCTCAATGTGTGAGTTTGTTATTTGGTTCTTGTTGTTGTTTGAGGGTATTGTTTATTTTGCTTGGCCTCAAACTCAAGGCAATCCTCCTGCCTGAGCTTTCTGAGTCCTGGGATTACCTATGTGTACCACAAAATCTAACTATGGCTTTGGACAGGGTACTTCACCTGTTTGTTTTCTTATCTGAAAGATATGGATCATAGCGGGCTCTCTCTCTCTCTCTCTCTTTGTGTGTGTGTGTGTGTGTGTGTGTGTGTGTGTGTGTGTGTGTGTGTGTGTGTGTGGAGAGAGAGAGAGAGGTAAGTACCTGCAGAGGACAGAAGACTGATATTATATCTCCTGTAGCTGGAGTGAAGGGCAGCTATCATTTGCCCTCCTTCCCCAACATAAGTATTTGTGATGGAACCCAGGTCCTCTGGAGGAGCAGCAATCCCTTTTAACTGCTAAGTCATCTCTTCAGCCTGATACTATGTAGCCCACATTAGCCTCAAATCAATAATAATCCTCCTGCCTCAGGCTCCTGAGTGTTGGCATTACAGGTATGTGCTACTGCTCCTGGTTTTATGGTGCACACTTGCAATCCCAGAACTGTGGCAGGAATTCAAGGTTCACCTGGACTATATATATAGCAAGTTTGAATCTAGTTTGGCCTGTACAGGGACACTTTGTTTCAAAGTAAACAGAAAGTAAGGGTTTTAATTGCTTCTGGCCTAGTGTGAAGGGAGAAGCAGATGGATCTCTCTGAGTTTGAGGATAACCTGGTCTACATAGTTTCAGCCAGCCAGGCTGCATAGTAAGACTCTGTCTCAAAAGAAAATTACTATTACTTCTATTTCCCAGAGCTATAAAGAATAAATGTGATTGAGCTGGATTTGAAATCACAGCACATAAGAGGCGAAGCACATAGAGCTGAAACTGGAAGATCTGTAGTTTGAGGCTAGCCTAGGCTACACTATGAAACCTTGTCAAAAAAAAAAAAAAAAGTAGATGTATGAAACCTGTCTAACAAAAAAAGTAGATGTATGAAACCCTGTCTAACAAAAAAAGTAGATGTATGAAGTGAAATTTTCTGATTTCTTTGCAGACTCAGTTATGTCATGTGAGGTTTTTCTGAAAACTGTCTTATGGCAAAAGGTTTTGCTGAGGCAAACACGTGAGAGGATGTTTTGCTGAGAACAGACACATTGTGTTTTCTGGAAGCTGCCTGGAAAAAAAGGCATGTGATGTTTTTCTAGATCAGACACTTGAAGAGAACATGTGATGTTTGGAAAGGGTATAAGTATCATCCAGCAGACAGTGGAAAACAGTGTGGCATTGGTTCACCTTGCCCCTCTTTGTTGCTTTGCTGCTGCTGGTCTTCACAGATGATAATGCTGTGGCATTGATCTGCCTTCCCTTCTTCGCTGATCATTTTTTGTTGTAACTTCTCAGAGAAAAACCCACCAAAAAACTTCTTGCAACTGCCACTTCTTCAAACTCAGGCCAATTGGCAGAGCCTGGAGGTTTCTTCTGGATCGAACTGTTGTTGCCGATTTGTGCGTGAATTGGTGTTTATGAGTGGTTTGAGCTACCATTGCTGATTTTCAAAAACTGAACTGCTGATATCCTGACAACAAAGATAGGAATTGCCCCAAAGAATTATGTCTAAACAGGTCCACATCCCCCTTCGCCCTTTTAACCTTTCCACTAACTCTGGTAGGTGGTGAGCTAGAAGGGCGGTTAAAGCATTTAAAAACCCTTATTAAAAAAAAAAATTAAAAAAAAAAAACCCTTATTAAAGTAGGTTTTGTTTTGGTTTTTTTTGGTTTGGTTTTGGTTTTGGTTTTTGGTTTTTCGAGACAGGGTTTCTCTGTGTAGCTCTGGCTGTCCTGAACTCACTCTGTAGACCAGGCTGGCCTCGAACTCAGAAATCCACCTGCCTCTGCCTCCCAAATTCTGGGATTAAAGGCGTGCGCCACCACCGCCCGGCAGAACTTTTTTTTTTTTTTTAATATTTTACTTATTTTATATATGTGAGTACACTGTCACTGAAGAGGACATCAGATCCCATTACAGATGGTTGTGAGCCACCGTGTGGTTGCTGGGAATTGAACTCAGGACCTCTGGAAGAGCAAGCAGCTCTTAACCGCTGAGCCATCTCTCCAGCCCTAAAGTAGGTTTTGAAAAATCTAAGCCTACAGATACAGATGTGGTGGTGCCTCTGTGATCCAAGTGTTCAGGTGGTAAAAGTAAAAAGATTAGAAATTTAAGGTTGGCCTGGTGATCTTGGTGGTGCACACCTCTAATCCCAGCACTCAGGAGATCCCAGACAGGCGGATCTCTTGAGTTCTAGGCCAGCCTGATCTACAGAGCAAGTTCCAGGTCAGCCAGGGCTACACAAAGAAATCCTGTCATCATTGCCTCCCCCCTAAAAAAAGAAAGAAAAGAAATTTAAGGTCATCCTCAGCTGCATAGCAAATTTGACATCACCCTGGACTACATGAATCTTGTCTCAAAAACATTTAAAGGAAACAGTATACTTGAAACACTTAGCACACTGATTGGCATATATCAGCAGCTATTGGGTAGGAATAATAGATCTGACAATGTTTATAGTTATTAAACTCAGTGTGGTGGTTCATGATTGTAATCCTTGTACTTGGAAGCTGAAGTAGGAGAATCACCTGTGCTACAGAACGAATTCAAGGACAAAACCTGGGAGTTTGATAAAACTAGTTAAGCGCTATGTATGGATTGCAGCTTTGATACCACAACATTAGTTACAGGGGCAGCACACAATATATTGTTGAGTTTGTTCGGGCGTGTGACTTGAGTTAAATAGAGAGTTTCTACAAAGTCTGGTTATCATGGTGAGATCACTACTCAACTAAATAATAATTGTTAATATTAGATGTCGCAGTGATGACCCTCAGTAAATTCAAAATTGGAGCTTGCTTATCAATAAGAACCTTGGTTATCGTGAGTAGATGATCTAGCTAGCGAGGCAAACTTGTTGTGAAAAGGAAGGATAACATTAAATAAACAATATTAAGACTCGCCGGGCGGTGGTGGCGCACGCCTTTAATCTCAGCACTTGGGAGGCAGAGGCAGGTGGATTTCTGAGTTCAGACCAGCCTGGTCTACAGAGTGAGTTCCAGGACAGCCCGAGCTAACAGAGAAACCCTGTCTCGAAAAACCAAAAAAAAAAAAAAAAAAAAAATATAAGACTCTCCAATGTTTTATCAGCACTTACTGTATGCTAGGTTTGTGCTCAAGTTGGACACGTATGCATTACCTCAGTCCTTCCAAGTCCATGGGTCTGTTTCTGTTTCCACAAATTACCCACGAGGCCAAGGAAGAATGGAAGACCTAAGTTCTGGGCTCCAGGACATCAGTCAGGAAGCACTAGCTAGGATTGAGCCCAGCATGGCCAAACCCTCCCTCTTCTTTCTGAGGAATCAAAGGGACCTAATGCCAGGAGTGGCTCCCCAGGTGGCAAAGGCCACACCCAGTGCCTCTCCCTGAGCTCTAAAAATGTCCTCCAACCGGCTGGGAACGGTGGCACACCCACACCCTCAGATACTTAGGAAGACCCTGTCTCAAAAAACTACAACAAAATGGAACTGCCCTCTCCTGAGAAGAACAGGAAAGAGATCCTCTTCCTCCACTCTAGTCACTGCCCACCATTTGAGCGCTAGCTTTGCTGCTTAGGAGTTCTGTCATCTCAGTCTGGTCATACCCAGTCGCGGAGCCTCAGTCTCCTTATCTCTGAAATAGGGATGATAAAGCTCCAAGGCATTCAAGCAATAAGGCAGGAACAAACTCTAAAGTGCAGTCCACCGGGAGTTCCTGTCATCGTTGCTATGGGGACAGGAACCCTTTGGGAGAACAGCCCATCCAGTCTGACAGGCAAAATTGCCACCTGTAGAAACAGACCAGAGATCAGTTCTTAGGATGTGCCTCTTTCTTCCAAGTCTGGAGCCGGGTGCAGGCCACCTATAATCCCAGCCCCAGAAGCTGACATAAGAGGATGGAATGGTTGAGGCCAGTGGCTACTTTGTTAGACTCTGTCTCAAAAAGAACAAAACCACAAAACTAACCAGCCAGACAACCCAAACATGCTTTCTGATTTTGGTCAAGGTATATACCTGGGCAGAGCCTCAGTTTTCTTGTCTGTAAAATGGAACACAGTAATACAGAGCTTGAAGAGGGAGAGAAAATGCAATGTGAGAATTCCTGAAGAGCTTCGAGCCAGAGTGTCTGAGGCAGAACTTGCACTGCCAGCTACAAAGCAGGGATCAAAAAGAATCACCTCCCAGCCTCCTGCATCCTATCTGTAGGGAAGTAGGTGGAGCACCTGCTCAGAGCCAGAAAGTCCCTGCCACTCCCCTTCCTCTGGCATCCTTGGCTCTTGATGGGTACACAGTCTCTCTCTCTCTCTCTCTCTGTATGTGTGTGTCTCTCTTTCTCCCTCTCCCTCCTTGTCTCTATCCTCTCTGTCTTTCTCTGTCTCTGTCTCTGACTCTCTTTGTATGTGTGTGTCTGTGTCTTCTGTCTCTCCCTCCCTCCCTCCTCTCTGTCTCTCTGTTTCTGTCTCTCTCTCCCTCCCTCTCCTCCATCTCTGTCTCCTCTCTCTGTCTCTCTCTGTGTCTCTGACTCTCTCTCTTTGTATGTGTGTGTCTGTGCCTCTGCCTCTCTCTCCCTCCTCCCCTCCCTCCTCTGTCTCTCTGTTTCTGTCTCTCTCTCCCTCCCTTCTCTCTGTCTCTCTCTGTCTCTATGTATCTCTCTGTGTGTCTCTGTCTCCGACTCTCTCTCTTTGTGTGTGTCTGTGTTCTGTCTCTCTCTCTCTCTTCCTCTCTCCCTCTCTCTCCAAGCAAGTTCTTCTTCACTGAACAATCCCAGGGGGCCCCAAACCTCGGTTCCAGCCTGGCTCACAGGCTTTCCCCGCCTCCTCCGCAGCCTTAATCCGCAGCCTTTGCGCCATTCCCTCCACCTGGAATGCTCTCGCCTCCCCAAGCGCCTTTGATGGGGAAGGGGGGTGCTAGAAGGGAAGAATCTGGGATGATGCACCCTACCTCCTCACTCCGTTCCCCCCCTGCATCCCCAGCGGCATACCTGACCTCCCCCCCTCCCAGCGTGGGGGAAGAGGCAGCTGGGAGGAGGAGGTGGGAAGCAGGGAATGAGAGAAGGGCCCTCCGTGGGGTTTTTCACCTGCTTGGAAGAGACAGACAGAAATGAAAGCTCTAGAAACTGCCTGCTGCTCTGCTTCGCTCGCAGGCCCCAGCTCAGTGGAGCCTCCCTGCCTTCCCACTATGCCCATGTGCCACCCTCTTCTCTTCCTCCTCCTGCAGGCAGGTGCTCCAGGCAGGGAACACGGGTGGGCGGCAGGGTTAGAGAGACCTGGGTTCAAACCCCGTTCCTGCCACTTACCCAACTAGTAACCCTAGCAAACTGTTTGTCCTGTTTCTTTAGGAAAAGGTACAACAACCATTTCCTGGCACTTTGGGCTCTGTGTAAGAACTGAGGAAGACGGAAGATTTTTAAAAAGTCTAACATGACTATGACGGAAAGGCTCAAGGCAGAGATAATAGTGACGGCAGTTGACATGATGCCGATATGTGATATGTGCCTGGCAACTCTCAATGCCTTGATGAGGAGGAGGAGGGTTTGTGTCTGTCTGTCCTGACTCTGTTCCCTTGGTGAAAACGTTACGTTTTCTCCTCCTGCCTTCAAAACCCGCATGCAGCTGAGGTGTATAGCCCAGCGCCATTGCATAGACAAAGCACTTAGCCCCAGCAAGACCTGAGGTCACCCCCCAGCACCCATCACCCCCCCCCAAAAAAAAAAGCCCAAATCCTGAACTTGACCTCCTCTACCAGTCTCTTCATTTAATAAGCATAGATTGCTGTCTGTTCCTGTAGAGGCTTATGCAGGGCACCAGTGACCCGGATCAATCTAACCAGTCTCTGTCTGAGAGCGCCTCTTAATGAGAAAGAAGCCATCCGGAAGAACTGACACGAAGCCAGTGGTCTCGGTAGCTTGTGTCTATAATTCCTACACTTGGGGGGTGAGGGTGGGAGGGTGGAGGCAGGAAGATCAAGAGTTCAAGGTCATCTTCCTCGATTACCTAGCAAGTTTGAGACCATTCTGGGTTACCTGAAACCTGTTTTAGCAGCAAGATGAGACAACTCAATGGTTAAAAGTGTCTACTCAATGGTTAAAAATGTCTACTGGCAAATCCGAGGGCCTGAGTTTGATCCCTAGGCTCAGCATGGTGGAAGGAGAGAAGTGATTCCTGCAAATTATTTCCTGATCTCCAGACACAGACACACACACATGCAGCACGCACGCACGCACGCACCAGCACCCGCACACACACGCACTAAATAGGCAACATAGTGAAGAATTCCTAAAATTCTAGCAGCTTCAAGGCCAACTGAGGCCTCACGGTCAGGGATGAGGCAGGAGGATTGCAAATTCAAGCTACAGAGTGAGTTTGCACTAACCCAGACAATTTAATGAAAATTTATCTTAAAATAAAAAGTAAAAAGGATGTGGGGGGGGGTGGAGTTTGCTTAGCCTACCTGAGTTCCCCCGAGTACATGCACACACACATACAGTCAAGCAGAAAGAGAGAGAGAGAGAGAGAGAGAGAGAGAGAGAGAGAGAGAAAAGTAGCCTTGCTTTACTTTGACAGTACTCTCTATGCACTCCTTGGGTAATGGGAGAGCCAAAAGCAAGTTAAAGAGCATGCAGGCAGAGGGACTTTCATCGACAAAGGTGTAAGGGGTAAGAGGGAAAATGTTTTACTGGGGGAAGAAACCCTCCATGGGAGCTGATGACTGGAGAGGCAGAGATGGAGGTTTGTGTTGCTGAGAGTACAGGGCGTGTGTGAAAGGTTCCTCTTTGTTTTACATGTATTTATCATAAATGGTAGTGGCCATTAGCCTTCTGCCAAGTGGGAGATGAACTTGGTCATCAGGCTTGGCAGCAAGCAGCCTTACCTAGCTGGCCTGATGGGGTTTTTTGAGAAAGGGGTATTACTAGTGTAGCCCTGGCTGGCTATATAGTAGAGAGCTGGCCTTGAACTCTGGACAATCCCACCTCGGTGGCTTCCTGAATGCTGGGATTACATGCATGCACCACCTCCCTCATTGACACGAAAGGCCTTTAACAGGAGTGTGCCACTGCCAAATGGCCCTTCACAAGATTTCTCTGAATATTTGGGGAGAGTCTATTTACGGTTTGCATTCATTCATTCAAGACATGTCGGGCACTGAAACAGGCATGAGAAGTACACATAATTAAAGATTCTTCAGCCAGAGCAAAGGTAGGGCATTAGCTGCCATTACTGCAGAGGCTTCCATTGAGCAAAAACTTAGAAGTGAAAGTAAATGGCTCTCACGAAGAAGGAGGAGGAGGAGAAGCAGAAGCAGCAGCAGCAGCAGCAACAGCCAAGTTCTGTACAAGGCAATAGCAATGATATGAACATATGGGTGATGGCCCTGGGGGAACTTGCAGTGGAGAGACCAGTGATTCATAGAAAAACAAGTGACAGCAGGAAGAGGAGGGATGGGCTAGGGTCGAACAATCCAGATCCTGTAACCTCTGGTCTGGAGAAAACGGCCAAGTGGGCAGGGCTGTGAGATCTTCCACCAGCCCCCTCTGCAGCTCCCTTATTTTCTCAGCCCTGCTGAGTCCTGCAGGTTCGGACAGACACGCCAACCCCAGAAAGAAAAGGAGGTGATGAGCATGGGGCAGGCCAGCAGGCGGGCAGAGGACAGGTCTAGGCCTCTTGCTGGAGCAGAGTCTTCTTTCCAGGGCCTAGAGCCAACAGGCTGGGAAGGCAGAGGTTGCAGGCAAGGATTAAGGAGCCGGTTGATTTTCTACCCAAACCAGAGCTGCCTCTGCCTGCCTCTCTCTCTCTCTCTCTCTCTCTCTCTCTCTCTCTCTCTCTCTCTCTCTCTCTTTGAGGTTCCCCCCAGCCCCTCCTCTTTTTTTTTTTTTTAAAAGAAAAATGTTCCTGTACACGCACCCAGAGGCTTTTGCAGGAGGCAGCTTTTGGAGAGCTGGGAAAACAAGCCAAGAAGCAAAAGGGAGGAAGAAGACCACGCCTCGCCTGGCAGATTCCTAATGGCCCAGGAGACCAGGGCTTTGCAGGGGGAGCTGCTGCGGGGGTGGGGGCTGGCTCCAGTAGGAGGGGAGGGAAGGGCAGGCAGAAGGACAGCCACTTGCTGGCCAGTGACCTTGGGTGGGATGCTGCTTGTTTCCCTCTGGTGTGGATGGAGGAGGAAGGCAGAGACAAGGCTGGCCGGCTGAGGTCACAGGAAGGCCCCTTCTTGCTTGAAACGTGATCTCGGGATATGGAGCCTGCCAACCTGCCCTCCCTCCCTCCTGCTCCCCCCACCCCGGGCCAGCAAGGATGAAAGGCTGCCTGTCTCCAGCTTCCAGACACCACCACCAATAGCAACCCCCACCAACTCCCCCCCCCCCACCCAAGATGCCCCGTCAAAAACAGGCCCAAGTCCCTACAACTTGGAAAGCGACAAAGCTGCTGCAGCTGGTTGGAGCCAGTTAGGTTCTCCACCCCACTTATATCACCCCATCCTCCCTTCCTTCAGTTTGGTGGACCCAGAGAGGGCTGATGACCTGCATGAGGTCACACAGCAAGTTGGAGGAGCTGAGCCAAGACTCACCACAAAGTCTGGACTCCAACTCCAGACTTCCTTGTCTTTCCCAGAAATCCCACTGCTGCTGCTGGGAGGTTTATCCTGGGGACTTGGGGGTGGGGGGGGGGGAATGGGAATCTAGGGCCAGGAAGGACAGTTCAGAGCTGTATCTGTTTGAAGTCACAGCACAACATAATGTTGACTAAGTACCTTGGTTTGGTTTGGTTTTGTTTTTAAGACCAGAAGAAAATTCCAGGCCCTGCTTAAGCCTGGACTTGCCCTGCTGCCAGGGGAAGGAATGCGGTTCTGGCCATCACAGCTGCTGGCGTCCATTGCTACTTCTGGCTCTTGCCTTTCTCATCCCAGCAGGCACTGGGACAAAGGCCTCTTCTGAGGCCTGTCCCTTCCAGCCCCCTAAGCCACCTCCTCACAGGCAGACTTGCTAAGTCTCTCTGGGCCTCAGTGTCCTTTCTGTAAAATGGGACAGTGTGTCTCCCTAACCCACTTCTCTGTTTTGAGGTTCAAAGAGGCAAAGTGCCAGAAACCTGATGGCGCAGTCCCCCCACCCCCACCCCTACCCCATCCTACCTCCCCTCTGTCCTTCTAGCCTCCTGAACTATGCCCTCCTGCTTTCCCTAGCAGCGGAGCCCAGGCTAGCCTAGATCACCTGACTACCACTCTAGGAAGCCCGTCCTTACCTCCAGTCCCTACCAGCTTCATTGGGATATTTATCTCTGTTACACTGAAATAGTTAAAGTGTGTCGTGGGATCTGTCTCCTTCCTGAAAAGGAAACAATGACAGCTAACACCAAGTGCTCACTCCATTCTAGGCATAGAGGTGCCATTAATGTTCCCATCTTACAGACGACAAAAAAGGATCCAAAAGGTCCCATCACTTGCCTTAAGTCATAGTAAGATGAAGGGCGAGCCAGGACTCACTGCAAGTCAGCTGCAAAGCCAGACTTCCAATCCAAACCCGAGGCTGTAGCAGTGTACCGCTAATGATGTCTCCCCAGCTCCCAGCCCAGCAGCCAGCATCCACTCAGTGATCCATTAAGTTGGTTGAATGCATACACAAATGGCTGAGGAATGCACACGAATGTCTGGAGAATAAAGCATCTTCTTGGGTGAGCTAGGCAGGTGGTGAGTGAGGGTCCCTGCTCTGGAATATTGCAAAGAACAATTACCAGATTCTTTCTGCGATACAGAAGTCACCTGGGACATCACCTTTGACTCTTCCCCATAATTCATCTCCAGAGCCAACTGGTCCCCACTGGAACCCCAATGTTTTCTTGGTGTCTCCCCAGTGTACCCTTCCTCTCCACCTTTTAACAAGCACAGGCTGGCCATATGTAGCAGAGGGAGGGTGACCTTGAACTTCCCTTCCTCCTGCCTCCTCCAAAGAGCTGCAATTATGTTCCATCAGGCCCAGATCTTTTTTTTTTTTCCCTAGAGGCATGTGTGTTGGGGTGTGTCAAGGGAGGGAGGGAGAGAGGGAAAGAGAGAGATAGGTGAGTATGGGTTCACACGGCTCCATACCTTAGGGGTCAGGCCTTTACCCTTAGCCCTAAGCACATTTACCTGAGAAAATATCTCAGCCTCAGGTACTGCTCTTTTCTCTTGGATTTTTGTACCAAGTTCCTCCCAGGATTGTCTCTTTCTCTAAAGTACCCCCTCTAAACTGGGCATAGTAGCACATGCCTTTTATCCCATCACTCAGGAAGCAGAGGCAGGAGGATCTCTGTGAGTTCCTGATCTACATAGTGAGTTCCAGGACAGCCAAAGATACACAGTAAAACCTTGTCTTGAGATACACACAACCAAAAATAAAATAAATACATACTTCTGAAGATAGCCTGCTGACTATGTCACCTCTTTACCCGTGCCCCTTGAATGGCACTCCAGTGCTCTCTGGGTAAAATCATACTTCTCACCTAAGTAACCCTGCTGCCCATGGCCTGGCCTCATCTCCTGCCCTCTCCGCATGGCTCCACATGTCTTCTGATCAAGCTCCTATAGGGTACAAAGAAGGGAGCGGACGACAGAGGATTCCAGCCCCACCCCTACCACCTGCCAGCTGTGGGAGGTTGAAACAGGTTGATTCCTCTCTTAGTTTCTCCACTTCTGGAGTGTGGAAGAAAATCAGAGTATGTCGCAGAGTTGGTGTAAGACTTCAGTAAGTCCGCAGGCCTGTCCCTGTAAGTGACGCTTAGGCTTCTTCTGCCACCAAAAATATTCTTTCTTTTAAAATTATATGCAATTTGTTCAGTCTGGGTGGTATGCCTCAGAGAGTGGAGGTCAGAGAACAGCCTGAAGGAGTCAGTTCTTTGTCTCCACCATATGGATCTCATGTAGCCCAGGCTTTCCCTGAAACTGGATCTATAACCTAAAGATGACCGTGAGTCTCTGAACCTTCTGCCTCCATCTCCCAAGTGTGGGGAATAGAGGTGAGCCCATCATGTCCAGTTCACGTGTTGCTGGAGACCGAACCCAGAGCTATCCTAGGCAAGCGCTCTGTTCTTTTCTTTTTCTTTTCTTTTCTTTTCTTTTCTTTTCTTTTTTTTTTTTTTTTTTGAGACAGGGTTTCTCTGTGTAGCCCGGGCTGTCCTGGAACTCACTCTGTAGACCAGGCTGGCCTCAAACTCAGAAATCCACCTGCCTCTGCCTCACAAGTGCTGGGATTAAAGGCGTGTGCCACCACCCCGCAGCCCTCAACCTATTTCTTTTCTTTCTTTTTACTTTTTCTTTCTCCCCTCCACCCACTTTGGGCTTTTCAAGTCAGAGTTCCTTTGTGTAGCCCTATCAGTCCTGGAACTTCCTGTACAGACCAGGCTAGCCTTGAACTCACAGAGACCCACCTGCTTCTACCTCCTTGAATGCTGGGATCACAGACATGTACCACTTTATCCAGTTCTGCCAGTGCCTTTCCTGAGTGCCTGGCAGGGAGGGGATCCTGCAGGAACCTGGGTGCCTGTTGTCCTCTTGATCTGTTGCAGGTTCTATTGTGTAGGGGTGGGTAGAGGAAACTCCTGGCTTCCACCGCTGCTAACCTCTCTCTTCCCCCAGAAGAAGATTGGGAAAAGAAGGGGGTCTCCAGGTGCTGAGCACAGCCAGTGGAACTGGAGCCGGAGTTGTGGCGTGGGTAGCCCCTGGCAGGCTGCAGCTCCTTAAAGAGCAGGGCTAGGCCCTGCAGGACAGGACTCCCAGCCAGTCCCCACCTGCAGCCCCACCTCATCCTGGCACCTGGATTAAGTGACTTTTCAAGTTGTAAAACTGCATCTTGATTGCAAAGGTGTAGAATCCAAGCCTGTCCCTGTCTCTGCTCAGCAAGGAGAAGGGGGCAGGTTTCTTTTTATTCCTTTTACCTTGTGTCCTTAGGTGTGAGGCCATACCTTGCAGTTGGGAGCACAGCAGAGAGGGTAACTAGAAGTCATAATGCCTGTTCATTTCCCCGACTTGGGAACCTTTCTGATGCCCACTACCCTCAGGATGAAGTGTCAACTCCTATACAGCCTACAATGCCCAGGGTGGTTTGCTCTTTGCTTCATCTGCTTTTGTTTGTTTGTTGTTCGGGTTTTGTTTGTTTTGAGACTAGGGTTTCACTACATATCCCTGGCTGATCTGGAACTTGCAAATGTAGACCAGGTGGCCTGGAATTCAGACACCTGTTGTTGTTGTTGTTATTGTTGTTGTTTTGAGTCAGGGTTTCTGGCCCTGGTTGTCCTGGAACTCATTCTGTAGATCAGGCTGGTCTCGAACTCAGAGATCCGACAAACTGCCTCTGCCTCCTGAGTGCTGGGAGCACAGGCAACACCTGGCTGGTTTGTTGTTTTGACATCGGGTCTCTTGTAGGAGGACAAGGAGTTCAGGGCCATCCTGGACTCCCAAGTGCTAGAATTTCAGGCGTTTGATGTCATTACCAGGCTCTGAGACAGGATGCTGTTATGTAGCCCATGTAGGCTCAAACTCATGATCCATCTTGGCCTCCGAGTGCTGAGATCATAGTCTGTGCCTCTGTGTCAGACTGTGGTTAGTGTGCTTAAAACCTACAAAAAGCTTTGAGTCTCACCGGTCCAGTCGTGAAAACTCTCCCTATTGTCTTCTTTTTCTTTCTCTCCTTCCCTTCTCCCTCCAGCCCGCCCCCTTACTTTCCTACCCTATCACCAAGCCCTTGGGTTTTTGAGATGGAATCTTGTTATCTAGCCCGAGTTGGCCTCCACATTCTAATCCTTCAGTCTTCCCCTCCCAAGAGCTGGGATTGCAGGCATGCACCACCTTGCCTAACTCCAGATGCTGCGTGTAGGAGCTGAATCACGTTTACACCCGTGATTCGCGGTGACTCGACATTGGTGCAGTGTGAGGCAGCGGCTGAAGATCACTTCTGCTCTTCACACCTGTTCATTTCTTCCACGTTTGGGATGCACCTCACCTCCTATAACAGCCCCCCCATACCCTACTCTCCCCACCCCCCACCCCTCTCATGAGGATCAGGTCCTCAGTCTCCAAGCTTTTATCCTAGAATTGTCCCTTCTCCCAGTTGTAACTGGACAGTTTTCAGTGTTTCATCTGTCTGCTCCCCCCACCCCCAACACCTCTGTAAGTTCAATTGCTCAGTTTCTATGAGCAATTGTTGTCTCTCTTTTTTTCCTTTCCTGTGTTGGAACTCAGGGCCTTGTGCAAGCTAGGCAATCATTCTTATTAACTAGGTTGTATACCCTGGCCCCTATAACTGTTTTTGCAAAAATACTTTTTTAGAAATGATTTATTGTTGTTTTGTTTGTTTGTTTGTTTGTTTGTTTGTTGTCTTCCTCCCTCCCCCTAGCTGAGGACTGAACTCAGGGCCTTGTGATTGCTAGGCAAGTGTTCTACCACTGAGCTAAATCCCCAACCCCTGTTGTTGGTGTTGGTGTTGTTTTAATTTTGTTTTCCAAGACAGGGTTTCTCTGTGTAGCCCTGGCTGTCCTGGAACTTGTTCTGTACATCAGGCTGGCCTGGAACTCAAAGATCTGCCTGCTTCTGTCTCCCTAGTCCTGGGATTAAAGGCATGCGACACCTTGCTCTGCTTGATTTTATTTTTAATTTGTATTTATGTGTGTGTGCATTTATATATGTGTATGACATATGTGCAGGTGCCTGTGGGGCCAGAAGAGGGTGTCAAACAGAGCTATAGGCATTTGTGAGCCATCCAAAATGGTGTTGGGAGCTAAATGTGGGTCCTCTGGAAGAGCAGGAAGTGCTCTTAACCACTAAGAGTGGTCTCCAGGCTTCAGAAACACTTTTAAGGGAAAGATATGTACAGAAGAATGCACACATTAAATACACATCTTGATGAATTGTCAACCATGTAGAAGCCAGACTAAGATACTTTCTCCTTATTTCCTGTACCCAGAAGCCCCTTCCCGTCCTTCAGTTTCCACTGTCTTTTTTTTTTTTTAATTTTGTTTTGTTTTGTTTTAAGACAGGACTCATATAGGCCAGACTGGCCTGGAACTGACTGGGAGAGCTGAGAATGACCTTGAACTCCTGATCCTTCCTGCCTCCACCTTCCAAGGGCTGGAACTGACATGCTATGCCACCAGCCTGGATTTATGGGATGCTAGGGATTGGATCCAGGCACTCCTTGCTAGACAAGCACCCCACCAAAGAGAGATATTCCTAGCCTGTATTTTTAGTATTTTGTATTCTTGTATTCTCAGTACTAGCCCAGAACCAGGAATTAGTAGATGTCTATGTGTTTGTTGAATGAATGAATGATATGAAATGACTTGGTGATACTGTTAATGTTTGGGGGGGAGAGGGGTCTTGATCCTTTCTCTGACATTAAAAGAACTAAAAGGCAGGAAAACCTGCCAGCCGAGGGAGGACTTCAGAAGCTAAAGCTTGGTCTTTCCTTGAGGATGTTTTCTTTGTTCGTTCTTGGTTTTTGGATTTTTTGGGGACAGAGTTTCTCTATGTAGATTGGCTATTGTGGACCAGACTAGCCTTGAATGCAGAGATCCGCCTGCCTCTGCCTCTGGAGTGCTGGAAATGAATGAGCCACCAAAACTGGTAAGGGCTGAGGATTTAAGGAGGCTTCTTTCCCTCAATTTAGGGTTGGCTAGTTTGGAAAAAAAAAAAAAAAAAAAAAAACCACAGGGAGGGGATAGGTCTGAAAGTTTGGGGTAAACACGTCCTGATCTGGCCTTGAACTTGTCAGACTGACAAGAAGAGAGGCCTTTTTTTTTTTTTTTTTTTTTGGTTTTTTGAGACAGGGTTTCTCTGTAAGAATAGAGGCCTTACTGCTAGAAGAAAAAGCCCACTAGGCCTGTCTGAGGTCAAGAGGGTGAAGAAGATAGCCATCTTGGAAATTCACCTAGTCATGACCCTCCTTCCCATGTTTGTCTGCCTACCAGAGACTCCATCTAACTCCTAGTCCCTCAAAACTTATTCATCAAAGAAGGCTACATGGAATCCAATGTTCGTCAGTTGTAGTCCCAGCTTGGTGTGAGCCCCCAAGGAGGTCTCTTCTGCTTTCTGGGCCTCAGTTTGTAGATGAAGGGAAGTTGGACTAATGATCTCCTTAGGGCTTTTCCAGATGTGGCCTCTGGAGCAAGACTAACCCTGGGGTTCGGGCAGTACACGACTGGGAGTTATTCCGGTTTCCTGCTTGAAAATGAGGCCCTGAGGGGTTTGGAAACTTGATCTGTGTACAGGGTCAGAACCTGAGCCTGAGAGTCAGGAGACTGAGGTTTGAGTCCTAGGTCGGTGTCTGGGTGATCTTAACTCTGTGGCTTCCTTTCCTGGGCCTCTCAGACGCAGAAGAGGCAGTGGGAGAATGATTGAACCGCTTGAACCGGCTCCAGGCCTCTAAGCGTTAAGGTTTGGTTCCTGGGGAAGGGCAGCTTCTGGCTCTGGGTTCAACTCTGCCAGGCTCTGGGAGTGGAGGGAGAGAAAGACATGGTGTGATCCGCCCAAGGGGAGGGAACTCGAAGTCTGGCCAGGGACCCAGTGTTCAGCCAGGAACCAAGTGGAAACTGGATTGATGATCCAAATGAGTCTCAATGTGGGGGGGCTGAAGGGAGGTGCACTGGGGAACTCTGCGTGGGGTATAGGGGACCCCAGGGGATCTTGTGGAGGAGACAGGAATGGCTTCCTGGGGGAGAAGATTTTTGAAATTGGCAGTGCAGTCCGTCCAGTGCTGCTTTCCAGAGATGGGAGGAGGCGGGAAGAAGGAAATTGGGTCCAGGTGACCACAGAGCAGCAGCTTGGCCTGGCGTAGGAGAGGTGGGGCTTGCCTGTGGGAGCTTGGACAACAGCCACAGCTGGGCCATGCAGGGAAGGGGGCCGGGCCTGGCCTCAGCTCTGTGAAAGTACCATCTTCTCAGGCCACAGATACAGTTACAAACTGGAGGGACCTCTCCCTAAACAGCCCTGGGGCCCTGCCTGACTGTCCTATGGCTGTAGGTCAGAGGTGAGGAGCAGGCTTAAGCTCTGGTCTCTAGCCCCTTCTTAGCTTTCAGATATCTTCAGTTTGGAGGACTGACTCTTTCTGGCATTCCAAACACAGGCCACAAAGAGCTGGTCTGTGTCTCGTGTCTCAGGCAGATGACAGAGGCCAGGAGCTGCTAGCCAGATTAGGGGACATTTAACCAAGATAATGGTAATGGGCACCAAAACTAGAGTTAAAAGCCTGGCTGCCAGGGTTTGACTGTGTTCCACATAAGCTGTGCAACCTCAGGCAAGTCTCTCAACTTTGCTGTGCCTCTGTTTCCTCGCCTGGAAAATGGGACGATAATATTACTCCCAGGGCGTTACAACGAGAGAGTTAAATTAGGAACTAGCCGTGGGACTCTGGGATATGAAGACACTGCCAGCTCAGAGGCAGCCGAGTAAACAGAATACTTGGACGTCACTGTCGCTGCAGCCTGAGCACAGGTTCCTTTATCTCTAAAACAGAGCTGGTAGTTCCTGCTGTCTCAAGCACTTGTTACTCAGAAGGACACACTGTTCCTCACAAGAGCATGCTGGAGGCCCTTCTTCTCCTACACCCCCTCTTCCTGCCCCATTGATTACCTCAGCACCCCCTCCTGGTGAACAGCTGCCTTTGGCCGCCCCTCAGGCCCAGGAATCTAGCTGGCTGTGTGGTTTGGACTAGGGAAGGGCACGCCCACGCCCTGTCAGCTGGCTCAAGGACTCTGGGATCCTTGGAATCCAGAACTGTTTTAGAAGAGGGTGGATTCCTGCTGGGCATGTCTTCCTAGCCTCTCTGATTCCTTATTCTGTGGGGGAACCACCAGCAGAGGCGGGTGGGTGAGCTTTCCAAGCATTGAAGCCCCATGCACCTGACTGTCTGGACTTAAGGACGCACTATTAAGAATAAATCAGGGCTGGAGAGACGGCTCAGCAGTTAGAGCACTGACTGATCTTCCAGAGGACCCAGGTACAACTCTCAACAACCACATGATGGTTCACAAGCGTAACCTGTAACTCCAGTTCCAGGGGATCAGACACCCTCTTCTGAACTCGTGGCACCAGGCACACAGTAGCACACAGACCCGAAGACACAAAAACACCTGTATACACATACAAATGAATAAACCTAAAATATTTTGTTCAAAAAAAAATAATAAATGGCTCTCTCTTCTGTTCTTTCTCTCTGTATGTTCTTTCTTTCTCTTCCCCTTCCCCTCTCTCTCCTTTCCCATGGAGACTCCCCTGGCTTCAGTCTCTGGGGCCAGTAAACTTGCCCAAGAGCAGCTTCACAATAAACCTGCATTAAATAAATAAATAAATAAATAAATGACAAGGCTGGGAAGATGGCTTTCCAGCAAAGAGCCTATATCGTTCTTACAGAGGACCTGAGTACAGTTCCCAGCACCCACATGGTGGCTCACAACCTTCCTATAACTGCAGCTCCAGGGCATGCGACACACTGTCTTGGCCATCATGGGGACCTGCATTCGAATGTGCACATATCCACAAAGGACACACAATATTTACAAGGAAATAAGCGAGGCGTGGGACCTCCCATGTTTAATCCCAGCACTCAGGAGGCAGAGGCAGGTGGATCTTTGTGAGTTCAAAGACAGCCTGTCCTATAGAGTGAGTTTCAGAACAGCCAGGGTTACATAGAGAAATCCTGTCTCGAAAAACCAAATTAATAAGTAAGTAAATAAATAAATAAAACAACTAGTACATTTTAAAGAAAGGACAAAGCTCAGTGCAGCACACAGACACTTAGGAAACATTAAGAATGGCTACATTACGGGCAGTGGTGGCGAATGTCTTTAATCCCAGCACTTGGGAGGCAGAGGCAGGCAGATTTCTGAGTTCAAGGCCAGCCTGGTCTACAGAGTGAGCTCCAGGACAGCCAGGGCTGCACAGAGAAACCCTGTCTCGAAAAACAAAAAAAAGAAAGAATGGCTACATTATTTACCTATTTGGCACCTCTGGTGGGCAGATACTTTAAAGCTCATTTTGAAGGTGAAGAACTGGAGGCTCAGAGAGGTGAAGCTACTTACTCATAGTAACACAGCTATATCTAAGGGCAGAATTAAAGTTCAAAATGCACCTGTCTGATCCCAAAGGGGCTGCTAGATAAGAGACAGAAATGCTCAGAGATCTTTGAGGGGGCAGAGGGCGCTGATTCAGGAGCCAGGTACTGGGCTGAACATGGGGCCAATCCCAGGATGATGACTGAATCCACTCAGGGTGCACTGCGGAGGGTGTTTATTTATCCTTAGGAGCCTGTCTGTGAACCCCTTTCACAACCCTGTATAGCATGCTACCTGAAGTTACTCTGTGTACATGTGCACACCAAACTCTGGATGCAGCCATGTTCTAGGCTCTCAGAGCCTGAACCCATAAGACTTGAATGTGCCCTCCCAGGTGCTGCTATGGTGTGTGGAAGATGAGAGAAAACTTCACCACAGATCTTAATGGCAACAGCCGATCAGGGTTCGAGTCCCAGCTCTACCACTTAATACCCATGGGAACCAGCACAGTCACCTTCCGAGCCTCAGTTTCCTCTGAGTGAAGTAGGGATGACACTAAGATGCTCACAAACTGAGAGAGCTCTGTTTTACTTTTGAGTGTATGTATATGAGTATATATGCCCACAGAAGTCAGATCCCCTGGAACTAGAGTTTGAGACCATTGTTAGCTGCCATGTGGGTGCTTGGAATTGAACCCACATCCTCTGGAAGAACAGCCAGTGTTCTTAACTGCTAAGCCTGCTTTCCAGCCCCATAAGCTAAGCTGGAAGAATTAAATAAGATCATTGGGGAGGGAAACTGAAGAGATGGCTCAGTGGTTACATGTGGGCTGCTATTCTAGAAGATCCAGGTTCAAGTCCCAGCACCCACATGGTGGCTCACATCTGAAACTCCAGTTCCAGGGGATCTGAGACCTGCACACAGACATACCACCAATGATCACAAAATAAAATAAATTAAAAAAAATTTTTTTAAGATCATGACTGGGCTGGAGAAATGGCTCAGAGGTTAAGGGCACTGACTGCTCTTCCAGAGGTCCTGAGTTCAATTGCCAGCATGCACATGGTGGCTCACAACCATCTGTAATGGGAATCCAATGCCCTCTTCTGGTGTGTCTGAAAGACAGCTATAGTGTACTCACATATATAAAATAAATAAATCTTTTATTTTTTATTTTTTTTATTTTTTGGTTTTTTTGAGACAGGGTTTCTCTGTGTAGCCCTGGCCATCCTGGAACTCACTCTGTAGTCCAGGCTGGCCTCGAACTCAGAAATCCGCCTGCCTCTGCCTCTCAAGTGCTGGGATTAAAGGCATGCGCCACCACTGCCCCGCATAAATCTTTAAAAAAAAAAAAAAAAAAAAAAGAAAAAGAAATGTAATTGCCGCGCTTGGGAGTCAGAGGCAGGTGGATTTCTGAGTTCGAGGTCAGCCTTTGCTGCAGAGTGAGTTCTAGGACAGCCAGTGCTCTAGAGAGAAACCCTGTCTCACAGACCAAGAAAAAAAAGAAGAGGTCATGACCATGAAAACAGATCTAAAGCAGCTGTTGAGAAGCAGCTATCCCCTACTCAGGGCACATAACTGAAATTTGTATGAGGGCAGAGAGGAGAAACTTACTAGGGTTGGAGAAATAGGCTCAGGAAGGCTTCCTGGGGGAGGGGGCATCCCTGTTGTGCCTTTAAGGGTAAATGGAGGAGGGCATTCTGGGAGGAATGTACAATCTAGCCTAAGGCCCAGAGACAAAGAAAATGACCCGTTTGGGTGTGGCAGACCGGTGCTGGCTGGGAGGAGCGAGTGGAAAGCCAGCGGACTGGAAGGGCCTTTGGAGTGTTTCAAGGGCCCGTGTTACTAAACTGAGACTTGAAGGATTGTGGGTGCAGAGCAGAACTCTGCCAGGTTTAGGAAGCTGATGCTAGCTGTGGCGTGGAGGAGAGGGAACCGGAAGGGAGAGGCTGGAGGGCTAGCTGCGGGAGGAGATCTGAGCAAACTCCCTGTGGGAGGCGCCCCCAATGCCAACCTCTGGTTCAGCTCTGACCTCTCCTACTTCCTGCTTTTCCAAGTGTGGACTTGTTCCTCTGCCTGGAACATCGTCCCCCTCCCCATGCTTGGCTATCTCCTTGTCCTTCAGTTCCCCTCTGAGCAGCTGGTTCTACTGGAATGCGGCTAGACACCCCCATCTAGGTTAGCCGCCTCCATTCCCCGCCCCCTGCCCCCTGCACTTACAGATTTGTCACCTTCCGACTGGACTCTGGCCTAGGGTAGGTACTAGGCACCCGCCTTTTGCTGTATCTACAAAACCGGCTGTGGTTCAGTGTGCCTGGCACTCAGGGTACCTGATCTATGATTCAAGAAATGAGTGGTTGAGCCTGTTGGGGACAGATGTGGTATCAGGGGTGTGTGTGAGGAGGTCTGCAGTGGCTGCAGAGGAGAGGCATGTTCAGAGGAGACGGGAGAGTGGATGATAACTCAGGTTTGGTTGTTCTCCCTCCTCACTTGGATAAGCCCTGGCTTTAACCAAGATAGCAAGTGTGAAGGAGGGGTTGGCAAGAGGGAGAGGAAGCTGAGGAGGCCAGAAGGGCCTGTTCCCGTCTGCCCACTGGTGGGACCATATCAGGATCTGTCACTCAAAATGTCCTCGGAATTATGGGAGCTGCTCAAGTGGCAGCAAACTTCCCTAGCACGCTTGAGGCCCTGGGTTTGATTCCCAGCACCACAGAAGCTGAGTGTGGGGTGTACACTTACAGTTCCAGCACTCAGGAGATGGAGGTAGGAGGATCAGAAATTCAGGGTTAGCCTCAGCTACATATATAATTAAAACCAAACAGGATCCGAAGCACTAGTGGTAAGTGCCATTCTGTGCTCTTTCAGAGGACTTGAGTTCAGTTCCTATATCAGGCATCTTACAAAGGAATGTAACTTCAGCTCCAGGGCATCTGACACCATTTCCTGGTCTCCTTGGGCACCTGCACATGTGTGATATACATTCACACACACACACACACACACACACACACACACACAAATTAATAAATCTAAAACAACAACAACAAACTTGCCAAGTCAGACATGGTAGCACACACCTTTAATCCCAGCACTGAAGAGGCAGAGGCAAGCGGATCACACACCTTTAAGTTCCAGTATCTGGGAGGCAGAGGCAAGGCAGATGTCTATAAGTTTGAGGCAATCCTGGTCTACATAGGCAGCACCTGGGCTGCCAGGAATACATAATGAGAACATGTCTAAATAGATAAACAAGTGAATAGGGGCTGGAGAGATGGCTCAGCAGTTAGGAGCACTGACTGCTCTTGAGATGGACCCAGTTCAGTTCCCAGCACACATTTCGGGCAGCTCACAGCTCCCTTATCCAGCTCTAAGGGATCTGATGCCCTCCTCCTGCATCTGTGAACACCTCCATATATGTGGTACACACAAACTCATACAGGCACACACACATATACATAGATAAAGAATTGAAAAGTGAGATGTGGGGAGATGTTCAGTTGACAAAATGCTTGCCACACAAGGAGCAAAACGAGTCTATAATATGGAGGAAAATGAAGATGCGAGACACCCTGGGACTAGCTGGCTGAACTGGTGAACTCCAGGCTCAGTGAGCAGTCAACTCTGTGCCCAAAATAAGGTGGCGTTAGCTTCAGCAGCACACTAAAATCGGAGTGATAAGGAGAAGATTAGCGTGGTCCCTGGACAAGGGTGAAGATCAAATTCTCTTGAAGCATTCTAGGAGGGGGGGCAATATGAGGGGAGAGTGACTGACAGACACTTGAAGAGTAACCTCTGACCTCCATACATGTGGATGCATACATGCATACACATGCACACGCCTGCATACACACATGCACACGCCTGCATCCAAAATTGCCTCCTTAACATTGGTCTTTCCAGACAGCCTGTCTCCCTGTTCTTTTGTTCTCTTAAGGAGGTTCTCACTATGTAACTCAGACTGGTCTTGAATTCATCATCCTCCTGGCCCAGCTTCCCAAGAACTGAGGAGATGATAGGCCTGTGGCACACACTGCCCAAAGCTCTCCACTTATGTTTATTTAACATATTCCCCCTCCTAAGATTGGCAGCTTGCCTTCCTCCACAAGAAGCAGAGAACTTACTTGCCACCTTGACCTTGTACTTCTGGCAGGCTCCTTGACCCACAGTAGGATGCTCAAAGACCATTTGTGGAAGACTTGTGTCTCAGTTAGTGGACTGCTGCCCTACCGTGCACAAAGCCCATAGTTCAGTCCCCAGCACCATGGAAACTGGGCATGCCTGTGTTCTTGTTTAGTCTAAGGCCTTTGGTCTAAAGTGCCTAGCCTCTAGGCAAGAGGCTGTGTTCAGGATCATCCCCAGTGCATTTCCAGTTCAAAGACAGTGTGGGATACCCTGGAATACGTGAGCCCCCCTCCCTGCCCCTTTTCTTAAGAAGGAAAGAGAAGAAAAAAGAAAAGAAGAGAAAAGAAAAGGCAATGAACTCGGCCTCCAGGGTGTCAGGAGCCATGGAATGCTCTCAAGGAAGGCAGTGTCAGGATTCAGCTCGTGTTTTCAAAAACTCACCCTGGTGGCTGTGTGTAAGATGGATTATGGATTGAGGAGGGAAGGCAGGCGACAAGAGGAGGGGGAACTGAGGAGCCACTGGGGGAGACAAAGACACAGCACCTGAGGCTGGGCCTGAATGCCCCCTGCCTGTGAGGCTCTGAACCCCCTCCCAATCCGCCCCTCCACCCTCCAGGCCTGTTGTCTTGAGCAGCAGTGGGAAGGACAGGGCTGGCAAAACTGACACTCACTAATCACGGCCCTCACCCCAGAGCTGCACTGACTGTCTGGTCTCCATGGAGACACGGCAACCTCCGGCCACTTGTTAATGGCAACTCAACAAGGCTGCAGCAATGAGGCCGGGCCTGACCAGAGTGCCAGCTCTGCACCATTCATCCCAGTTTGGGCCTCTGCAGAAGACCCCAGGGGTGCTGGAGTTGGGGCACAGGAAGGAGGACTGGTTGGCTGCACCCTTCTGCAGCCCCGCCTCCTTTGGCACTGCCAAGCAGCGAGGGCAGAGACTGCCTCTGCCCTGGCTGACTCCTCCGCAGGGCTGCTGGGAAGCTGAGCTCATGCAGGTCACCCAGGCAAGGCCAAAGGGCTGGCGGGGGATGGTGAGGAGTCGGAGGGGACCTGCCTGCATCCCACACACAGCAGAACGGAGTGGGGTGAGCTTCTCCTGCACCAACAACCCTCTGCTCTGCTAGCCTGAGGCAGGGGCCCAATTGGGAACCATCTGTCCAGAACCTCTTCCCAGAGCACTGTCGCTCCATCGGAAATGCCACCATTAGCAATTCGTTCCATCAGGAGGCAGCATGGCTTAGCACACAAAACACTGGCTTTGCAGTCAGGCCAGACTGGGTATAAAAACTTGGCTCTGTCCTTACCATGGAGCATTGATTTCTCCATCTGTAGGATGGGGACGATAATTGCGCATGTGTGTACGTGCGCAGGAAGTGCTACGGATGTTTCCTGGAGGCCGATCTCAATAGCTGTGCTTTCCATTCCAGAAGCCATTTCTTTTTCTTTTTTCTTTTCCCCCAGAAGCCATTTCTTTTTGCTTCTTCTCTTCTTCCTTCCTTTCTTTTTAAAAACATGTTTATGGGCAGGGCGCTGGCATCCCTCGCCTTTAATCCCAGCACTCTGGAGGCAGAAGCAGGTGGATCTCTGTGAGTTCGAGGTCAGCCTGGTTTACAGAGCACAGCCAGGGAGGGCTACATAGAGAAACCCCCGACTCCGGAGGCGTGGGGAGGGGGGAGACTGAAAACAAACGAACAAACAAACGACTGGTTTTTGAGACTGAGTGTGTTACCCAAGCTGATCTAGAACTAGCTTTGTAGCTAAGAATGACCTTGAACTCTTTGCCTTCACTTTCGGAGTGCTGGGATGGCAGGCACGTGCTACTGCGCCGGCAACTCCAGGCCTTTCTTTGCTACCACAGACCATCTGGGTCCTCTTCCACACTTCCGAGGATGGTCCCACAGATGTTCCACCCTCCTGTAACTGTCCCACATTTGTGGTCCCCATAGACTGGGCTGGGTAGAGTGAGCATCACACACGACTGATGAAATAAACAGGGGAGAAGGGGGAGGTGCTCTCTGCCCTTTTTTTTTTTTTTTTTTTTTTTGGTTTTTTTTGAGGCTCTCTGCCCTTTTTTCCCCCTCTTTCTCCTCCTCCTCCTCCTCCTTCTCTTCCTCCTCCTTCTTCCTTTTTCCTGTTACACACTCCATGGGGATGGAGGCCTCTTTTCCTCCTCCCTTCCCACTGTTGTCCATCTGTCTGTCCATCCCTTCCACAAACAAGAGCTGAGCCCCTCCTTTACACCAGGTCCTCAGAGATGCAGATATCACCTTAGCCAGCAGAGAATCCAGGAGCCCAGGCTCACAGGTATCAGGCACCCCACAGTTGGCTGGGGGCCTAGACACAGCCACCTCCCTACACCGTGCTTTCCCTTGCTCATTCCCTAGTCAATGCTGCAAGCTAAAAGGGTCCTGGGAACTCTATGGCAGCTATCAGGATGAAAACAACAGAGGCCCAGGGCAGCCCAGGCTCCCACTGCAGCTCTATTTTGAAGTTGACAATGTGGGCCTGCTTAGGAGGTGGCTTTTTGGCTCTCTGGATCCTGCTGACAGCTGTGTTCTCAGTGGCAGCTGGAATGCTGGTAGGAAGCCTGCCTGGCCTTTGCACCCTGACTCCCCAGGGCAGATTCAGGTGGCCCTAGTGGAGGCCCAGAGTGAAGAGGGAGGCGGGGAATGGGGATAGTTCTCAGTGCGTGGTGAGGGCGTGGGATAGCTGGGAGAAGAAGGGAGGCAGTGCTGAGTCTAAAGACTGAGTCAGGAGCTCTGATCCTATCTCAGCGCTGCTGCCCACTGGCTGGCTAAACCTGCCTTTTCTTTTCTCTTCTTTCTTTCTTTTTTTCTTTCTTCTTTTTTCAAAACTTAAAAAAAAAAAAAAAAGATTTATTTTATGTGTATGTGTTTTCCTACATGTGTACCATATGCATGTCTTGTGGCCACAGAGGTTAGGAGGGAATATGAGCTCCCTGGACCCAGAGTGACAGACTGTGTGAGCTGCTGCATCAGTGCTAGAAACTGAATCCCAGTTCTACAAAAACAGAAGGTATTCTTTACCTCTAAGCCATCTCTCCAGCATCCCCTTTTCCTTCTTATTTAATAAAGGTGGACCTTGAACTCGTTGCAATCCTCCTGCCTCTGCCTCCTAAATCCTGGGTTACAGGCATGAGTCAACATGCCGACTTGGATCTGTTTTCTTCTTAATGAAATGCGATTAGCAATGCAGAATGAAAAAGACTGGAGGAAGCCGGGCGGTGGTGGCGCACGCCTTTAATCCCAGCACTTGGAGGCAGAGGCAGGCGGATTTCTGAGTTCGAGGCCAACCTGGTCTACCGAGTGAGTTCCAGGCAGCCAAGGCTATACAGAGAAACCCTGTCTCGAAAACCAAAAAAAAAAGAAAAGGAAAAAAAAAAAAAAAGAAAAAGAAAAAGACTGAGCAGCTGTACTAAGGTGGGAAATGTTTATTTGGGGGAGCTCACAGAGTGAACCTATATGTCCCTCCAGTTGCCTTTGTTGAATCTCAGACAAAGACTTGTCCAGTCCAGACTGTTCATTTGCTAAAGGAGGAAACGAGACCAGAGATGGGGAACAAGTTGCTCAAGGTCACACAGCCATTATGGGACCAATGTGGGCCCAGAGCCCAAGCTGTACACAAGGTCCCCTGCCCAGCTGCATTGCTTGCTCATTCAGCCCCTCAGCGAGTGGGCGCAGAATGGGCCCAGCTTCCTTCCTGCCTCCCTGCCCGCCGTCTGCCACGTTGGCAGCCGCCTGAAGCCTTCTCGCCCCTGCTGCTGCTGCCGCTGCTGATGCGGCATCGGCGGCCGAGACCAACCAGCCACGAGTTTGCCCAGAGCAGCCAGGGCTGCCTGAGCCTGAGCTGGGGCAGGGCTGGCTGATTCTGCCAGATGGGAGGGAGAGAGGCAGCCAGTGGAGGGAGGGAACAAGGGCTGAGCTCTTCTCTACTCTCACCAGCCAAGGGAGGGAGGTAGAAGGCTGCAGTTGAGGGCTTGGAGGCTGCAGTATGTGACCATGAGGTTCAGACATCTGGGTCGGTTCCCGCAGGAGCACGCACATGCACACGCGCGTGCATGCTCTCTCTCTCTCTCTCTCTCCTCTCTCTCTCTCTCTCTCTCTCTCTCTCTCTCTCTCTCTCCATCTCTCACACACACACACAACACCACACACACAACCCTGAAGTGTATTGGGGGTGAATCAATTTCCTTCAAGTGTACAAATTCTCCGCCTACTTCTTGTCCTCCCCTTCCTCCTCTTCCTCTGCCTTCTCTTCCTCCTCCTCTGCCTTTTCCTCCTCCTCTTCCTCTCCTTCTCTTCTTCCTCCTCCCTTCTCCTCCTTTATCTCTTCTTCTTCTTTTTTTTTTTTTTTTTTTTTTTTTTTGTTTTTCTTTTTTTTTTTTTTTTTTGGTTTTTCGAGACAGGTTTCTCTGTGTAGCCCGGCTGTCCTGGAACTCATCTGTAGACCAGGCTGGCCTCGACTCAGAAATCCGCCTGCCTCTTGCCTCCCAAGTGCTGGGATTTAAAGGCGTGCGCCACCACCGCCCGGCTTTTTTTTGGTTTTTCGAGACAGGGTTTCTCTGTGTAGTCCTGGCTATCCTGGAACTCACTCTGTAGACCAGGCTGGCCTTGAACTCAGAAATCCGCCTGTCTCTGCCTCCCAAGTGCTGGGATTAAAGGTGTGTGCCACCACTGCCCGGCTTTTCTTTCTTTTTTTTTTTTTTTTTTTTAACGACAGAGTTTCTCTGTGTACTCAGAGATCTGCCTGCCTCTGCCTCCTGAGTGCTGGGATTAAAGGCGTGCAACACCACCGCCCAGCTCAAGTGTGCAATTTCTGGTGTGTGTGCAATTGTGCAGTTCAGAGAGCTATTGTGTGTTTGAATAAGCACGAGAGAGAAAGTTGTGTGTGTCCTGAGTTTGAATCCTGGCTATGTACACAGAAATGCTGTGTCTACCAGTGTGTGCACGCCAAAACCCATGTGTACCATATCACTGACAAGGAATCAAGGCATATTCAAAGGGGTCAGTACATATCCCTGATTATGTGTGTGCCATGTCAGGGTGTGTCAGGCTTGCCTTGGAACATGTTACAACCAACAGAATAATGAAGTAATTATGAACAAGGCATAGCAGGGACGTCTGCCTTAAGAGATGCTGTGTGAGGCTGTGGTTTGGTAATCTGTGTCTGGGGAAATACTGGGTAGCTGTGTGGGCTGGACCAAATGTCCAGGGGTAAGCATGCAGCATCTCTGTGGCTATTGATGGCAGCACAGGGGAACAGCATGTGTCTGTATATATTTGGCAGTACTATGTGAGAGATTAGGAGACAGGACAGTAGTGATGGCAGTGCTAGGGTTGATTGGTGGTGCTGTGCGGGGCGACACTGCTTTGGGGTTTGCACTTGTTTCTCTGGATGGCAGGGCCTGTGTGTGCCTGTCTGTGTGAGTCTGTATGCTCTGTGTGATGGAAACCACGTGGGTCTGTGGTGAGCTAAGCTTAGATGGGGAGGGAATCCATGCCTGGATTTGTATTTGTCTGTGCGCCCGAGGTCAGATGAGCTCCTACCTCCTGTGTGCACAGGTGGTCGCTGTGTCCAGCCGTGTCTTTGTGTGCTTCAGGTTGCCTGAATGTGCACAGGAGGAGGACAGGATGGGAGGACTTGAGTGTGTGCCTGTGTGGGCCCCTTTAACGTGGCAAGTCTAAGAAATGTCGGCCTTCTTGGCAGCAGATCTGGGCTTGGTTCCACTGGGGGTGTCTGCAGAGAGGGGCTTAGAAGGGACGTGCTTGAGCGAGAGAGACAGGAAGGGAGGGGGGGCAGCCCAGCTTGGGGTTTCCAGGAGGGAAAGCCAGACATTGGAACTTGTCAACGCTACCTCCTTCCCAGCCCCCCATCTCCTTGCTGCTGCCTCCCCTCCTGGCGCCTGAAGGCTGTTGGCAGAGGGACAGACAGACAGACAGTGCACACATAGACTGGCTCCATGGCACAGAGCCCAAACCCGAGCCCCTAAATACACAAGCCTGGATACAGAGGTCCAGAGAGGGCAGAGGAAGTGGCTAAATCTTGGAAGCGTATACGTGTTTATGTGTGTTGGGGAACAGGGGTTGCTGTTGGCCTCTGGTGCTTTAACCTAAACCAGCAGGCCTTGGGGTGGGGGCTGCTAGGGAAAGCCTCTGGGGAGGGGGTTTTTATGGCTCAAGCCAGGCTCTCAGCCCTGCTCCCTGCTTATACAACTGCCGCAGTGTCTGAGAATGCCATCGCCTCAGGAATCACTCTCTGGCACTGTCTGTTTTACTGAGGCCAAAGAGGCCTAGGGAAGGTCAGCAACTGATCCCAGGGTCATAGGACAGGACCAGGATTGGAACCTAGGGCTCCTCCTTGCAAGGAGGTCCATGAATCAGATAGCCTTCAGGTTAGGACAAAGCCTTTGTTGTCACTGTTGTCCCGAGCCACGTGTCTTTCTGCTGTTAGTCCATGTACTGATCATACAAAGCCTGTACTACCTTCTAACACAGAGCCTGATTCTGTACCAAAGGCTTTTAGAGAGGGAGGGTGGAGGGCGGGGGAAGATGCAGGAATTTAAGAAGAGAGGAAGGAGGGTGGAACAGAGAAGGAGAAAGAGGTTGACCTCAGCAGCAGGGCTCTCCCACGCCACCATTAGCCACCATTAGCCACCAGCTCACACTGTTTTGAGAGCACCCTGTTTTTCAGGAGTGTGTGTGTGTGTGGGAGTGTGTGGGGTGTCTTTTCCCTGAGCCCAATCCCTAAGTCCTAAGGGCAGAAGGGTTGGCATCTTAGGGCACCATTCCAGGTATATACCTATGCCATCTGTGTGCTGACCAAGCTTGCCATGAGAAAGGGGAGGGGCTGTGGTGGGCAGCGCAGGTGTGAACTTGGGTGTGTGCTGATCAGGGTGAGTGGTTTCCCGGAACCTGGTTGTGGGTAGGTGTACGTGAGGTTGTGAGTTTATAAGGACTCTGTGTGCAAGCATGAGCATGTGACTATCAGGACTTCAGAGGAGGGAGGAAGACTTCGGGAGTGTTTGTGACAGGCAGGGAATGGCTGTGTGTGAATCTGTGTGCTGTGTATCCTGTGTGTCCACAGACAAAGTGAAAAGCCATCTACAAAAGTGTGGGTGTGGCTGGGTCTGCATGTCTCCTGAACTGCCTGAGTCCATGTGAAGTATACAGTTATGCATGTGTGCGGTGGTGTACATGAGTCTGAGGTACACATGTGTTGTCTATGTGAGTCATTACAGTTCTTTTTCAAGTATGTTATTTATTACCCAGCGTTTTGGGTATGTGCCTGTGTCGCTGCATACCATATGGAGGTCAGAGGATACCACTGGGAGTTGGTTGTCTCCTTCTTCCGAGGGATATAGTGATCAAACTCAAGTACTCAGAAATGCTTCCCCCACTAGCCATCTCAACAGCCACTCTAGAATTCCTGACTCTAGGTAATGGATGGAGTTCACGCAGATTTGTGGGGTGCTGAATATCAGGGAGTTGCTCACACAGAGCTCTGTATTTGGGATGTCTGTTACATATGGATTCACTGTAGCACCTTGGGCAAGCTAAGTAAGCATTCTATCACTGAGCTATATCCCAGCAGCGTGTGTGTGTGTGTGTGTGTGTGTGTGTGTGGTGTGTGTATTAATATAGGCAGGGCCTGGGCCACACCTTTAGTCCTAGGAGGATCTCTGTGAGTTGAAGGCTACTCTGGTCTACATAACAAGTTCCAGGACAGCCAGGGCCCTGTTTCCAAACAACCAAAGAGACAAAAGGATAATTACATTATTTTAGCATGAGTGCATCAGGAACAGGGGAGGTCAGAGGTCAAATATTGGGAGTCAGTGCTCTCCCTTTACTATGTGGATTCTGGGGTACCACAGACTGGGTGATAAATTCCTTTACCTGCTGAATCATCTCACTAGCGCTTCATCACTCTTTAAACTTTTTATTTTGAGACAAGAAGATCTCACTAAATTGCCTAGGCTAGTAGGGGACACATTCTGTAGCCTAGGTGGGTCTTCAACTTCCAGTTCTCCTGCCTCAGTTTCCCCAGGAGCTGGGATAACAGGTCTGCATTGCCAGGTCAGACATATGTATGTCTCTCTCTTTTTCCTTCTCCCAGATAGGGTTTCTCTGTGTAGCCTTGGTAGACCAGGCTAGCCTCAAACAGAGATCTACCTGCTTCTGCCTCTCGAGTGCTGTCTGGCATATGCATGGTTTTTTTATTTTATTTTTATTTTATTTATTTATTTATTTATTTATTTATTTTGGTTTTTCGAGACAGGGTTTCTCTGTGTAGCCCTGGCTGTCCTGGAACTCACTCTGTAGACCAGTCTGGCCTTGAACTCAGAAATCCACCTGCCTCTCCCTCCCAAGTGCTGGGATTAAAGGCATGCGCCACCACTTCCCGGCTTATTTTTATTTTTTTAAGATTTATTTATTTTATGTATATATGTATAGCTGTCTTCAGACCCACCAGAAGAGGGCATCAGATCCCATTACAGATGGTTGTGAGCCACCATATGGTTGCTGGGAATTGAACTCAGGATCTCTGGAAGAGCAGTCAGTGCCCTTAACCGCTGAACCATTTCTCCAGCCCAATTTTAATTTTTTTTTTTTTTTTTTTGAGACAGGGTTTCTCTGTATAGCCTGGGCTGTCCTGGAACTCACTCTGTAGACCAGGCTGGCCTTGAACTCAGAAATCCGCCTGCCTCTGCCTCCCAAGTGCTGGGATTAAAGGTGTGCGCCACCACCACCCGGCAGCAATTTTTTTTACATATATATTTATTTTCTAGTGTCAACCTCCCACTATCAGCGACTCAGACTATGAGGACTGCAATTTTAATAGTTCACTCAGACTCTGAAGTGAGTAGAGTAACCAGTATCCAATTCAGGGTAGACACTGAGTGCATACTTCCTGAATGGATGATGACCGAGTGTGTGCGTAGCTAGGTGAGAGATAGATATCCGCACTGTGCGTTCTGGGTGTGTGAATGGACGCTGTTCATTGTGCATGTCCAGATATGTGAGGTTTCTGTCATGTGTGACATATGAACCAAATCGGTGTGCTCGGTACCTGTGTGTGTCTCCGTGTGGAACTGTGTACCTGAAGCTGTGCCATGACGTGGCATTGCTAGTGTTGGGGACATGGCTGCGTGTGCACAGCTCTGTGTGCGTGTGTGTGTGGGGGCGGGAAGGCGCTGTCGCAGGCTTCGGCTTCTCTCAGCCTTCAGCACTCACTCAGCTTCACCCCAGGTCGCCTGCTGTGAAATGTCAGTGGCAGAGGAGCTAAAAATATCCTTTCTCCTCCTTCTGCTCAGGGCTGGGGCTGATGGGACTGTGGGGCCCCAGCCGGCCCCTTGGGCCCTGGGGGAGGAGGAACTGCTGGATGAAGGGTTGGGACAGGGAAGGAAAAGAGGCCCTTTTCAAAGTGTTCATCCTTCCTGCTTCGAGTTTTTCTAGGCTCCCAAGCCAGACTCCAAGTTCACTTCTTTCAGGAAGCCCTCCAGGCTTCGCCCCACCCTACCCCGCCCCGCCCAATGCTGTCACTTGCTCATACGTGTCTCTATATGTATGTGTCTAAAGTATCCAAAGCTATCCTTGAAGGAAATATGGTTCCATCACACCCCAGGTTTCTGGGGCAGGACCTTCCCTCCTTTCTCGGTCCAGGAACTTCAGAGGTTAGGGGGTTCTGTCCTCATCCAGATAGGGGATCTCTGAGGGAACTGATGGCACTGCCTGGGTATTGTCTGTTCCCAAGGGCTGAGGATTAGGGATGCAGCTGGCAACATATGAATTCATTCAACCCTGTTCCTGGGACTAGGACCTTCCAACTTCCAGGCAGATGTGCCAGTATGGAAAGCTCGTGGGTGGGGAGGAGCCTCAACTCTGTCCTCACCACACCCTGGGCTGCCACATGTTTGTGCCTTGAGTACATGTATAGGTTCAGGTGGGACATGTCAGGGCCTGTGGTCCTTTGGGGACCATGTCTTTTCAGCCGTTGGGTTCCTGGGTGTGTCTTCCTGTGCCAGTGGTTTCAGCCACTATCTGCCTTGGGCAATGTGGGGGCACTCAGTAGAAGAGCTGAGTGTGTCCTTGTGTGCTACTGCGCACACGAGGCTGGCTACATATGTGGGCTTTTTGTCTTTTGTCACACAGTCCTGCAAACACTGAATGAGCTGTGTGTACGTGGGAGTTGCTGGACTCCTTTGATTTGTGTGTCCCTGGCATTGAGTGTGTCTGTTGGATGGTCAGTGCCTGTCTTTGGTGTCAATCTATCTACAGGTATATCTGTGTTCATGTCTCAAACATTTGATGACTGTGTTCTTGTAGTGTGTGTGTGTATGTGTTTATGCCTACAGGCATCTCTGTAATGGGTTGGATTCCTATTCAAAAACCTACTGTTTTTTAATAAACAAAAAGCATAGACTCCATAAAGCAAAGACTGACCATGGACTGACTCCTAATTGTACAGCCTCCACCTCCTAAATGCCAGGGCTGGCAGGCATGCACCACCTCTTGGCATGTGCTTGTTTCACTTTGATTTGTGACCAGGTGTCCCTGTGTATGTCGCTGTTCTCTGTGGTACTGGCATGTGGTATCCGTCTGTTTTTCTTTTCTAAAGTTATATATTTTGAAATTTGTGTGTGTTTTGCCTGCTTGTGCGTATGTGCACCATGTGCATATCTGTACCATGTGCGTGTACACATGCATTTCTATCTTTGTCATATGTAGACATGCCCACCAAAGCCAGAAGAGGGCGTCAAATCTCCTGGAACTGAAATTACAGGCAGTTGTGAGCTGCCACGCGGGTGCTGAGAACTGTACCTCTGATGTCCTGGAAGACCATCAAGAGCTCTTCACTGCTGAGCCATGCTTCATTCTCCAATTTGCTTTTCTTAATCTCTCCCTATTCTCTGTTGAAGGCCTTAGGGTTGTGTTTGAGTGTATACCTTTGTCCTTCCCAAAGCCTCCAGTCCCTCAGGTCTGCTTTCTTCTGCTCTTTCTCTGTGGACTTGAGATGGGAGAGATGTAAACAGGGCAGGCAGGCATGGAGCCCACGACAAGCAGGGTTGGGGCCAGGCTGCCACGAGGGCCCTGCCTCAGCTTTGCTCCAAGCAAGCACTAAGCCAGAGCCTCGGTTACATGTAAACACCAGCTGTGTCAAGACAGCACAGCTTCTTCTAGGTCAACAGACAGCTGTGGGGTTGCTAGGCAACCGCCTGCCCCCCCCCCCCCATCAGGCTCCCCTCTCACTGCCTCTACCTGCAAAACCTCTGCTGGCACCCCAGCTCAACGGGGCCTTCTTTCCCCCTCAAGGCAGTTAATACATGTTGGGTAGAAAGTCAGGGCAGTTTTAGGACTGAAATCCGGCAGGAGGTGTGAATCCTTCCAGTGTGCTCACTACTCAGGGCTCAGCATTCTTCAGTTCCCACCACATCCTATTAGGGTTCTGAGATATGGAACAGGTTCTGAGATATGGAACAGGTTCTGAGATATGGAAAGGCCTATCTAGCTGTGGTGGTAACGAAGTACCCTAACCCCAAAGTCACAGGAGGCTTGGAGAGGAGCTGGAAGCAGGGGAAGTGTGCCGCTGTGTTAGCCTTTGACGAGATGGCACGGAAAGACAAGACTGCAGGGCCTGAGTCTCCGTTTCTTTTGCTCTGACCCGCCTAAGGGTGGTCGCCTTCTTTCCAAGGCTGACCTGTGCTTCCTGTTGCAAAGCCCGCTTGGTGCCTGCGCCCGCCCGCCCGCCCGCCCGCCCAGGCAGGTAGCCCCGCAGGACCAGACGGTCATTATTGGGCCTGACTGGCTGGACCTCAAGGACCGGAAAGATGAGGCGATAGCGTCCCGGGAGCAAGGGCTCAGGATCTGAGTGGAGCGCGTGGGCCGAGGGCGCGCGACCGAGTGACGATGGAAGCTGGAGGAAGGAGTGGGAGGAGAGAGTGGCCAGTGGGGGGCAGCTGTGGGGGCAGTACCCGTGGCTGCCTATTAGTATGCGGCCGCGCTCGGCGCGCCATGGCAACCGCTCCCCCCACCGCGCAGCCTGCAGCCTGGGGCGCAGTGCGCACCTCTCCTCCCACAGGTGGTGGCGCGCACGGGCGGGCACGCACGCACGCACGGGCACGCACACTCGGGCTGCCTGGCGCCTGGGGGCGCGCCCAGGGTGCCAGGTGCGCTAGAGCCGCTGTCACCCACTGTCACCTATGGGCGTGTCTCCAAGTGCTCCAAGTGAGCCCTGAGGGAGGAGTGTGTACCTGAGGCTGTTCTGCCTAAGTCCCTTGTGGGTCCCTCAGTGTGCCCGTCTCTGACTGCCCTTGAGGGTTTATGCTTCTGTGTGCTTCTCCCTCCTTAGTCCTGTGTGTGATTTTTGAGTGTGCTGAGTGGACCTGTGTGCCTGCATCTGCTATCTTTGTGTCTGTGTCTGTGCCTGAAGGTCTGTGTCCCTGTGCATATTTGTGGCTCTGGGGTTTTCTCTGTGTCTGGATGAGGATTTGTCTGAGGCTTTTTTCATGAAGCATGTCTGTGTGAGCCACACAGTGTCTGGCATCCTTGTGTGCTTCTGGGAGTGACTGTGCTGTGCGTTTAGTTTTGTACCTGTGTGTGTTCCTGTGAAAGTCCTCAGGAGTCATCCTTGTACTTATAGTTCATTGTGTGTTCCTGTGAGCACTTGGAATGTGTATCTTGGAGTGTGTTCCTGTCCAGGGCTGCTGGCTCTTGGCTCTCCTGGGCTTCACTCCCTGCTGCCTGAGTGAGCCCACACCTGCTCTCTGAGTACTGGGCCCCTCCCCCCGCCTGGCAAGGACAAGGAAGGACAGAGGCAGACATGGAGGCAGAGACATAGACATAGAGGGGGGACACAGAGCCAAGTAGGCTGGAGAGGTGGAGACCCAGAGTCACGTGATCGGCCTCCTAACCCAAGACCCAAAAGAGAAACAGATGCCAAGATCCTGACATTACAGAGAGGGACACCCAGAGCCACACAGAGACCCAGAGCACCAAGTCTGGAATTACTGAAACAGAACAGAGATCAAGGATGTGGCTCCCCAGCCTCTCTCCCTCCCTCCCTCCCTCCCTCCCTCCCTCCCTCCCTCCCTCCCTCCCTCCCTCCCCCCCCTTCCTCTCACTCTCCAGTTCCAGCCCCAGCTGTGCCTCCCTGACATACCCAGAGCATAGCTCTCCTGGCTCTGACTGGAACCCAGTTTCCTCACAGTGTACTTGGGTTCTCTCTCTCTCTTTGTCCACGTGTGTGTGATCTGTGCTGTTCTGGGCTGGTGCCTACCTTATGCACAGCCCTTTTCTATCCCCCCCCCCCACTGTCCACATTTTTACAGGGTTCATATTAAACACACCTTCAAACACATACACTACATAGCTCATCACTCAAACTCAGGCACACACTATAAGAGTCCCTCTCTTTATCACATCTGTTTGCTTTGTGACAAGGTCATAGCACTGGCTGACCTGGAGCTCAGAATAAAGACCAGGCTGTAACTGGTTTTGAATTCATAGACAGATCCGCCTACCTCTGTACCATAACATCCTGTTGGTCACATCTAGACAGTGGGCTAGAACACAGTCACAAGAGCAAGTATTTGTCTCATTCGCCATTGTGTCTTGTGTCCTTAGGTGCCTGGGCCAGTGTCTGGAAGCTCAAGAGTGAAGGATACTTACTTAGTGTACACATAGGAAAGCACCACAGACACATCTGGGATGACATATTACCTATGGGGTGTGTGCACAAGTGGATGGACAACAGCTAGACTAGAGGTGACCAATTCTGGCTGCACACTGAAAATACTTTAAAAGAGAACCCATGCCCAGACGACACCAGGTAAATAAATCCAGTTTCCTTTACTTTTGACGACCAGCAGCATTTTGTCATTTATTAAAAAAGGAAAAACAAAAGCCAACAAAAAACAGAGTCTCATAAATGGCCCAGGCTGGCCTTGAACTTTCCTGCCTCTGACTTCCTGAACGCTAGTATTACAGGCCAGCTTCTACATGAAGGAGCACAGGTATTGACATTTTGACATTCTCTAGGTGGCTTCTCTCACAGGTAGCCAAGAACCACTGATCTGAATGAATGGTCTGGAGAACTGAGATACAGGCTAGAGAGGTTCTGGGGGACCCCTTTGTGATGTCGATTGAACTCAGGGCCTTGCTTATGCTAGGTTAGCATTCTACTAATGAGTAAGACCCAGCTTCTGGGTTTTCTCGCTCCTTTTACCAACACTACAGTGAACTGTAGACTCCTGAACCAGATGCTCAACTCTGGTGTCACCACTTACTGGCTTGGCTGGTGCTTGGCTGGTGCTTGGCTGGTCTTGAGGGTTTCTCAGGTATGTACTTCCTGCCAAGGTGTTAGAGGACAACTTTCAGGAGTTTTCCTTCCACAGTGTGGATCAGGGGTTCAGGCTTAGGCTGTCAGGATTGGTGCCAGAAGCCTTGACCTGAGCCACCTCCCTGGCCCGGGTTTCTTTTGTCTTTTCCATATATTTCTTTCACCGAACTACATTGCCTTGGCTGACCTTGAACCCCCTATGTAGCTAAGGATCACCTTGAACTTTTGATCCTACTGCCTCAACCTTCTTCTTTTTTTTTTTTTTTTTTTTCGAGACAGGGTTTCTCTGTGTAGCCCTGGCTGTCCTGGAACTCACTCTGTAGACCAGGCTGGCCTGGAACTCATTGTAGACCAGGTGCCGGACAATCCGCCTGTCTCTGCCTCCCAAGTGCTGGGATTAAAGGCGTGCATCACCACCGCCCGGCTCTGTCTCAACCTTCTTAAGAGCTGAGTTTTCAGGGTAAGTGCCACACCTCGTTTGTGTGGTGGTCGGGGTTATACTGTGGCTTCGTGCATGCCAGGAAGCACTATGCTGAGTTATATTTCTACCTCTAAAATAGTTTTTTAAAAATGGTATTTATTGAATCCAGGGCCTTTGTGCATGCTACTAGGCAAGTGCTCTACTGCTGATATACACCCCACCCTGTACTTGAGTTTCCAGTATGTAAGATGGGATACTGTTTGTTACACTGTTACAGTGAAACCTGTGGCACCGTTGTGGAAACTATGTATCTGTGTAATATGCTCAGGAAAGCTGATACACACACAACCACTCAAATCTTATTTTGTAGTACTGGAGAACAAACCCAAGGCCTCAAGGTAGCAAAGTACACTCTCTCATCACTGAGCTATATCCTGGTTTAAAACCTTTTATTATAGGATGGAGTAATTTGTAGTTTTTATAAGCAGGGTCCTCTTGCCTGTGTTGTGGATCAGACCCTGGTCCTATCTCATGTATGCTAACCCAAAAGCACTATGTTTGTCTATGTCCCCAGTGCTAAACAGACTGATATTTTTAAAAGTCTGTACAAAAAAGCAAAGGCTTGGGAGTCAGTCTTCAGGCCAGTCTATTGCCATTTTCTATATGACCTTGGAAAGTCATTCCAGGGGCAGGTCACTAAGAACCTGTCTTGTCTATAAGTGATGGGAGTATCTTTCTCGATTTCAGATTCCCTTGAAGAATGAACACCCCAGGAAAATGTTAGTGATGGTAGTCAGATCTAAATCATCTAGGCAATGTCTTTTTTGTTCTAGTTGTGCTAGTGACTGAACTCAGGCCATCTTGCCAGGCATCCTACCACTGAGTTCTCCCCAACCCTCCTTTTACTCTGTGTGTTCACGTGGGCATACATTTGTGCTCCTGCTTCTAGGGGCCAGACGACCACCTCAGGTGTCTCTTCAGATGCTATCTATCCATCTTGTTTTTGAGCCAGCATCTCTCACTGGCCTGGAACTCAACAAGTAGGTTCGACTGGCTGGCCAGTTAGTCCCAAGGATGTCCCT
Source organism: Mastomys natalensis (assembly GCA_021653895.1). NCBI lineage: Eukaryota > Metazoa > Chordata > Mammalia > Rodentia > Muridae > Mastomys > Mastomys natalensis. The sequence goes on along the minus strand of JAJTUV010000697.1, from coordinate 487,670 downwards.
GTCTCCATCTTCCCAATGTTAGGATTACGGACATGTACCACCAGATTTTTTTTTTCCTATCTACATGTGTTCTGGGGATGAAACATGGATTTTAGACTGAGCTATTTCCATATGTGTGTGTGTGTGTGTGTAAAACCTGCATTGGTGTTTTGTCTGCAGGTATGTCTGTGTGAAGGTGTCAGATCTTGGAGTTATAGACAGTTGTGAACTACCATGTGGGTGTTGAAAATTGAACCAGGGTCCTCTGGAAGAACAATCAGTGTTCTCAACCATAACCATTGAGACATCGCTCCAGCACCCAGTCTCTAATTAATTACTTAATACCATGGTGTGTTTGTGGCAGCCAGAGGATAAATTATGGGAATGAATTCTCTCCCTTTCCCACGTGGGTTTCAGGAATAGAGCTCAGGTTGTCTGGCTTTGCCACTAAGCATCCCTTTACCTGACAAGTCATCTAGACAACCCTGCCTTCTCCATTTTTGTTCTCTCAAGACAGGGTTTCTCTGTGTAGCCCTGGCTGTCCTTGAACTGATCAGACTGCCTCTGCCTCCTCTGTATTGGAATAAAGGATGTGTACTACCAACGCTTGGCTGTTTGTTTTTCAAAGGCAGCACTGCTAAATCTTCTACCTGGCTTTCAGTTTACTTTATTGCTTAGGCCTTAAACCTGAGATTCTCCTGCCACAGCCTCCCAAGTATCTGCAATTAAAGGTCTGTGCACCAGGCCCAGCTAGGAGCCATGTAGTTTTGATGCATTCTGAAACCCAGATGTGACACCTTGGCTTTGGTGATGCCCCAACCTCTGAAAAAATAGAACAAACTTACTGGCTCACTTACCTGGAGTGGGTTTCTTCAGGCTCTTTGCTCAGGGATTCTTCTAGGGCCTGACAAACTTTCCGCCCCCAAAGCTACAACATCTGGTCCCTGAAATACCTTGGAGCCCTCACCTCTTACTAAGCAGTAAGCTTAGATTCCCCTCGGCCCCACCCCCTCTTTTTGTCCCACTGAGGATCAAGGCTTGCAAGAGCTAGGCAGAAGCTCCACCTTTGCACTACATCCTCAGCTCAGTACCTCTTTCCCTCTCATCTCTCATGGGATACTATAGTTTCACCAAGCCCCTCCCCTGTGCCCTCTGGCCTCCAAGCCTTTCTGCTGTTATCACCTCTCTAGCTCCTACTTCCTTCACTAGTTCCCACCCTAGTTCCTTTACTGTATACACTCTGCCTTGCCTTCACCATGCTTCCTCCGTGCTTCCTTCCTTCCATCTTGTGCTGAACAGAGCCCCTTCTATTGCATAATCCCTCCCCAGCCTTTCCTCTGACCCTGAGCCCCTACCAGGCCTTACCCTCTAATTGAACCCTGACTGCCAGATTACCAGCTCTAGCTCATCCCTCCCCACTTCCTGCCAGTTCCACCTGGCTAGACTCCCTTTTCTGTCCTCAGCAGCCAGTAAACATGTGCAGTTTCTCCTCTTCAGGCTGCAAACAGGCTTCTTTTGGGTTGGTCTATTCCAGTGTCCTGGGTGTTTTTTTTTGGTTTGTTTTGAGCAACTGAATCTAGGGGCCTGTGCCTGCTAGGAAAGCGTTTCTGTCACTGGTACACTAACTACACCCTGTGCCCATACCCCACAGTCCACTGGCCTCTCTGATCTCAACCGTTTTTACCCTCTTCTCTCCACTCCAGAGTTCACCTACAGAACACTTCCACTCTCTCTCAAACACGGCTGTTACTGAATTAGCCTACCTGGACTTCCTCTCCCGCCTCCTTCACTGACCGTCTTTCCTGCTTCAGAAATCACTCACGTTCTGTTACCCAACCCTAAGGCTTGCTTTACAAAGCTTCTCCTCTGGAAAGCCCTTCCCTGACCTGACCTCTCCAGTGGGTCTTGCTGCTTCCTGCCCCACTTCCAGCTCACAGGAGGACTGTCAGCTTGAGGTGGTGTCACCTCCCCACAGCAGGCGGGAGGAGTAGGTAGGCCAAGGTCTACATGGTGAGGCTGTGTGGCAGATGGCTTTCACATCCAGCAGAAGATGCAGTTTTCAGGGACTGTGACCTGTGAATTCTTCTGCCTCTTCCAGGCAGGGGTAGCCAGAAGGTGGGGCATGTTTGCCTCTCATCGGGTTCCCCTGATGACCCCAAGGCACTGGCCTTGTTGCTAGGAGCAGGGAGGCTAACCACATGGAACATGACCCAATATCACTCTGAGTGTCATGGAGGAAGAGGAGCAGGGAAGTCACACTCAGCAGAGTGGGTCATGGGAAAACATGCTTCTGAAAACCCTAAAAGAAACTCTGTGGAGTGAAGGAAATGGAGAACTAGGCCTGCCATGCTCAGGGAATGAGAAGTAACCAGCCTTTCCTGTTCAGGAGGCTTATGGTTAGTTCTGTTAATCTAAGCTGGGAGGAAACAGGGGTAGCATTGCAGGGAGCAGGAGGGGACACTGGAGTGACTGCTCACACCATACAAAAGCGATGGGCATGTCACAGTAAATGAGCAGACTGGGGCTGGAGATAGGGAGATCTGGCGTGGACAGAAGAAGTGGGGATTACAAGTCGTGCCAGGAAGTCACTCCAGGTCCCAAAGGTTTGTGGATTGTTTCAAAGATTGATATTGTTGGGTGTAGTGGCACATGCCTGTAATCCCAGCTCTCAAAAGATGAAGGCAGGCAGGTCTGAGTCTGGTCAGCTGGTCTACATACTACATACATAGCAAGCTCCAGCATAGCTGGGACCATATAGAGACATTCTACCTCAGGAAAATAAAATAAAGATTGGCCTCTCAGAATCATGACAGAACCCTGGGGCCTAATGGCCAGGGAGCCAGGACAAATGAATAGACTTAGGGGTGGTGCTCTGTGACCTGAGGTGGGATGAGGGCATCAAGAGGAAGAAGATAGAGACTACGATTACCATGGGGCTCCTCAGGGAGCGGAAAGCAAAGCAGCTCTGGGAGCCACAGGATGTAGGACAGAAATGGGGAAGTGTCAAGCAATCGTTCTGCTGTTGAGAACTGCTCTTGCAGAGTCCCGGCATCCGAATGACAGCTTATAACTATCTGTAACTGGGGATCCCATGCCCTTTTCTGATCTTCAAGGGCACCAAGCTCACGTGCCATGCACAAACAGACATGCAGGCAAAACACTCGTACACATAAATAAAATAAATCTTTACAGCTCTAGGCAGTGGGATGAAGTGCTTAGACGCAGGGGAGCAGAGTGTGGGGGGAGGGAGATGACACCCAGATACCAGGCAGATGGGAGGACTCAGAGGTAGGGAACCCAGAAACATCCTGAGGTTTTTTTTTAACTCCCTGGAAGGACCAGTGGCTGTTGTCCCCAGTCCAGTCCAGTCCAGTCCATTCACCCTCATGTACCCTGGTTTATAAGACACAAAGGTTTTTTTTTTTTTTTTTTTTTGCTTTTTTTCATTTCTTTTTAATACAAACTTGGATCTTTGGGTGTGTCCTGCCAACAAAAAAACAACAACAACAACAGAAGAGAAAACCCAAGAGTGAAAAAGAAAAAGAAAAAAAAAAAAAAAAAAGCTCCCAAAAGAGGTTCTCCCTCCCCCCACCATGCGAATTTGCACACCACGGGACCACAGCAGGTTTACAGAATGCAATATACAATCCACAATTTATAATAAAACAGTATATACAATAAATAGGATATTGTTCATTTTTGTCAAACGACCTGTAGATAAATTTCTCAGTGCACACTTGCAGGGGCTCTGGACACCTCGAAGCCCCGCTCACAACCTCTTGCACACTCTCTCTTCTCTCTCTCTCTCTCTCTCTCTCCTCTCTCTCTCTCTCTCGCTCTTTTTTTTTGTCTTTTTCTAAAACTGTGTTTTGTTTTTAAGTTTTGTACATTTTAAAAAGTATTTACAATTGCTGGTTTTGTGCAGAAAGGGCTCACCTTCGGCTTCTGCGTGGAGGAGATGGGCAGGAGGGGTTATGGGGTGGGATATGGGGCTGCAGGGGGTGCAAGGGGCAGGTGGGAGGCAGAGGGGCAGGTGCTCCTGCCAGAGGACGATGTGGACGCTGGGAGGGGTCTTGGCATTGATCTTCTGAAAGCTGCAAAGAAGCACAAGAGAAGAGGCGGAAGTCAGCAGCAGACAGATACCGAATTCCTATACCAAGGGGCTGAAGCTCAACAGGCTTGGCTCAGTTCCTACCACAACTCGGGAGATGCTAACTAACCCTGTTCCTCCTCAAGACAGGCCCCCACGTGACTCTGGGCCTGCCTTGTGTTCTCCAAGCTGTTTCCTAATTTGGTGGTGCTTTTGGTTTAATCTCATGTAGTCCAGGTTAGCCTCAAACTTGCTGTGTACCAACGCTAGCTCTGAGCTACTGATTCTCCTGACAGTCTCCAGAGAATTGCAATCACAGGTGCAGTCTCTACATTTGTAAATGCCCAAGAGATGAAAGAGGGATGAGAGAAACTGGCCAGCCTGGTCTACAGAGCTAGTTCCAGAGCTATGTAGAGAAACCCTGTCCCAGAAAAACAAAAACAACAACAACAAAAAACCCCACATACACAAAAAAATGACAGGCTGGATGAGGCTGTCAGGGTCCCGTAGGATTGACTAAGAGTCTAGACTCGAGTTAGAGAAAGCTAAGTTCACATGCCAGCGCCACTACTTAAAAGTTCTGTGACTTTAGGTAGGAGCTGCTTACCCATTGAAAGCCTTTTGCTGCTTCTGTTAGACAGGGCCTCACCATAGAGCTCTGGCTGGCCTTCAACTTATTAAGATCCCACTTGCCTTTCTTTGCCCCCTAGGTACTAAGATTTAAAGGTACCTGCCACTGTGCCTAGCTTACTTTACTCATTAGCACAAAAGGGATACTAGAAAGAAAGGCAGACATGGTGGCCCACACCTGTAATCCCAACATTAAGGCAGGAAGATCTTAAGAGTTTGAGGCTAGCTTTCTTGGTAGTCAGACTGCCTCAAACCACCAAACAGGCCTGGGAGAGATTTCATTCAGTAGAATGCTTAACTAACATGCACAAAGCCCTGGGTTTGATTCTCAGCATGAGATACACCAGGTGTGCTGTACCCTGAGCACCATGCTAGTACCAACACCAAACCAAACAGCAGAGGAGGGTAAGGTAGGGGCAATAGGGCTACCCTCCACTTCTAGGTTTTGCTGCTGGATCCAGTGGTTTAAGACAGAGGAAGATTCAACACAGATGTGTAATACATTAAAATTAACTATCACTTTTATTATTTTCCTGGGGCCAGAAGGGCCTTCCAAACCTCAGTTTCCAAGTGTTGTAATAATGAGTTTGTTTGGGAATGCTTCTCACCTCCATGGTTGGAAAAGGTGCCAAGGACGGAGGCTCGCTAGGCAGAGCACCACGCAGGTGTGAAAGCCTGCGTTTATTTATTTGAAATCCACCTCTCTTCCTAGGCCCCCTCATCCACTCTGCTCCCAGGAGAGATGAGATGAATGAAGGAAGAAAGAACTCATCCAACACAATGCCATCTGTGTTGGTAGAGACACTGCCTTCCTGAAGCTTGCAAACTCCCCAGTCCCCACAGCCACTAAGGTAACTCTTTTCCATAGACAGTTCTGATCACGTGTGTGGAACTTATCTTTTCTAAGCAGACCACCCGCCTGGCCCAACCCCCTCACCCAGATCTATAGCTCTGTTGCTGTAAGGGATGAGATAGCCAGGACAGGACCAGCTTGGTCATTCCCAGAACCCTGGGCTATTAGACTGCCTGCCTCTTAGGTCTGGGACTCTGGCTTCCCACCAAGAGTGAGACCATTTCCTCTAGAACAGGAGCAGGGCTGGGGTGCTAAACTGCCTCCTAAGTCTCCTCTGTGAGCCACCTGTCCTCCCCCACAGCCGCAGGAGCCAGGCAGCAGCGACAGAAAGCCTCTCTCCTGTACTTTCTTGGCTTGCCTCTCCAACAGGGCCACATTGGCATTCTGCTCAGCCTCAGCTGCTGTCTGCTGGGCAATCAGCCTCAGGGATGACTTTTGTCCTCTGGTTGGACTAGCCAGGACACCCCCGAGAGCCAGGGGCACCAGGTGGGCTCCTGCAGGGAAGAAACACCCCATTTTGGTGATGAGGCCAGGCAGAAGGAAGCAAAAGGGAGGGTGAGGCTGAGGGCTGGGACATTAGATCTGTACTTCAGTACTCGGTAGTGGGGGAAGGACAAGCCAGTGTGTCTGTTAAGGTGACAGATGCATCACAATTGGGGCACTAAGCAGAAAAGCAGCTCTTGGGAGCAGAGGTGCTGCAGGGATGAATGTCGACTCTCTACAGTTAGGGTGACAAGCTCCACCAATTGAAGAGATGAAGGGAAAGGACCGTGACATGTGGGGTGCCAGGTTCAGCAAGCACTGGGGCCCTCAATCCAGAAGCTGACTTCTCTGCAGTTGAAGGACAGTTGCCAAGATGAAGAACCTTCTGGGTAACTAATGGGGAGAGGGTGGGCTGCTGCAAACTGCTTGGCACACTGAGTCATGAACCCCAGTTTTGCCTGCTCCCCCAAGGGCCCAGAGCACAAATTCTGCATAAATCCCCTTCACTCCCACCCCTACCAGCCCTAGCCACTGCCAGTGACCCTCTGCAAGCCAGGTCTCCATGGTGATCTCAGCCCAGCAGGCGGTTCCTGCCAGAACCTTCCCATGGTGCCCGAGGCCAGGCAGCAGGAGGCATTCTCACCCTCGGCTAAGCTGCCCAGAGCACCTTACCCTTCCCTCCCACTGCCTTCCCAGCTTCTAGGACTTGGCCAGCCAGAGGCACAAGCAGAATCTGGGGGAGGGTGGTGGGTGGAGAAGAATCAAAGGCTGCAGCGGGGGCGTTCTTCGTGCAGAGAGAATGTTATGCTGGGCAGAACACAGACCTAGCTAGACTCAAGTTCTGACAACGGAACCAAATACTAAGGTGTCAGGCAGTCCAGCTGAGGGATCAGGAGCAAGGCAGAGACCACAACAGCTCTGGATCCACCCCAAAGAACCTGCTGGAGTGGAGGGACAGCAAAGCAGACAGGTCCTAACCCCGGGGAATCTGCAGGTAGCTAGGCAGGAAGGCCTGTGGGGGTCAGGAAGAGGAGGAACACTGAACCCAGTCTGGGAAGGACTGCAGCTCTAAACTTGCTGAGTACCAAGCTCAGCATGCCGGGATGGCACATGCATGTGGACAAACGGCAGCACCGTGACTGATCTAAGGCTGGTCAGCATGTCAGAGTGTCCAGCTCAGCTCTCACATGCTTCTAGGATGCCTCCTTAGAACGCCTTGTTACCATAGCTACCGGAGCACTTGCCATTCCCCACTCTGCTCTGCTAGAGCAGTTCCTGTAGGCACCTGGCCCCAGAACACCAACTGTGTTACTAACACTTAACCTTTTAGTGCCTCCACGAGGAACCTTAGAGCCACAACCACCGCACCCTCCTGCTCCAGCACTTTTAGCGACTTCAGTGGTCTTTGCCTGGGCAGAGAAGTGCTGGGGATTATAAAGACATCAGGCTGCCCGGAGAGCACCACACCCACTTCCTGCTAGGGCATGTGCTAAGGCTTGACCTCCACTCTCTGGTCTATGCCTCCAGAAGCAGATTTCAGTGGCAGGCATAGAAGACGGAGACGGAGGCCCTCTCCTCTCTGAGCTTCATTTCTTTCTGAAAAGCAAAGGACTTGAACAAGTGATGAGAGAGAGAGGGACCTTTAGGTGTTCCAGACACAAGGGTCAAAGGGTAAATAAGTCGCCTGAATACTAAGTACTTCATGTCATCACAGGCCTAAGAGGTACATCAATGTTCAAGATAGTACTGTGGGGCCTACACCTGACAGGCAGAAATACAATGAGGGGTTCAGTGAAGGCTCATAGGAGGCTTCCAACCGAGACCAAAAAACTCAGGGGTATGGGGGGGGTGCTCCTCCACTTCTGTGCCTTGAGCTTTGGCTCTGAGAGCCTCTCTTTGCTGCTGGACACAGAGACCTACAAAACTTGCGGGTGGGACTAGACAGGCTTCTTCCCTGTAGGCACCCATCAACTGTTGTGAGCACACTGCCCACTTTCCTGTCCATCTTGTGCTCAGGTAAGTCCTCATCCCCACACTCACATTGTACACTTACACACACAGGTGTGTCTCTCTCCACACTGCCTACTGGTTTTGCATTCTGTGTTTCTGTATCTCCAGGGAGGACGCCTCCCCTCTGAAAGCCACTTGGTCCTGAGAGTTTCAACGGGTTCACCCCACACCCCATCTATGTACTGCTTTTAAGATTACTTCCCAAAGATTTAAACACGGAGCCTTCACCTCTCTTTCTTTTTTGGAGACAGGGTCTCTCTATGTAGCCTTGGCCAGTCTGGAACTCAGCATACATGTTTCTGCCTCCAGTGTGCTGGGAATAAAGGCAGGTACCAATCACCATGTTCAGGGGAACACCCTTTCCTCTCTCGGATCTTCGTCTATTTCTTGTTCTTTATGGAGGCACACGTGCGTGCGTGCGTGCGTGCATGTGTGCACACACACACCTGACATATCCCCCAAATAATGAGACATGAGTGAGCAGTCTAAAGGAACTGATGGTATGTTGGGGACATTCCTGGAAAGGGCAGAGACGGTAGGAGACCACAGTGGGTAAGAGAGGGCTAGGGCAAAGAAAACAAGGGCACGTTCTGTAAAGACTTCTAAGCTCCCTCCTGACTCTGTCTGGTCAGGAAGGGTGTGTGTATGTGTGTGAGGTGGGGCTGGGACAGAAGCCCAGATACCCTCTGCACCATGGCAGGCATTCAGGCCTGTGTTCTGTAGACAAGAAGGCTGGAGAGGAAGGATGCAATCAAAAGGTGTGAAGCGGTGGAGCTGCAAGAACAGATGTGCTTTAATCAATTCATCCAATAAATATTTTAGGGGCTGCAGACACTGTGCACCTAAAAATGCTGAGCAGCAAGCACTCTGGCGGCCACCATGGGCAGAATGGACTGGGGTGGGGGTGGGCCAGAGACCCAGGTGGCTGAGTAGGGCTCTAGCTGCTGAAATCGCTCATTTGTTAGGATCCATTTCCAGCCTCAAGGAGGAAGTCCTTGCTGTTTGCTCTCCCTCCTCATGTAGCTCACAAGGGCCGGTATGGAGGATCTTCCCTCCTGCTGGAGAATCCAGTACCTCCCCTAGACCCGGTGCTCATGGAGGGTTTGAAACAAGCACATTGGGCTCGTGGTCAGTGGTGTCTTGGGCACGGGAGACTGGCTAGTGCAGAGCAGGCTGCTAGTTCACGCGGACACAGACTTCATCTATTTCTCCAGTGAAGGCATTGTGGCACCAATGACGACGGTGAGGAACCAGACAGAGCTATCCAGGGAAAACCATAACGTACTATAAAGTTACAAGGAAGGTTTTCAGACTCCTTGGGTTTGGGGAGAAGACTGTGAGAACTATGTGGACAGGGATCTAGCTGATCCAGTAACTTTTGAAGGTGCCTAGGAGTAGGGCTGACCTTATCTCTACATCCTACCTCTTCCCAGGAGGACTTGGTCCAGAACTAAGAACACTGTGATTATCCTGTCCACCATTTCCCCAGGTCTGGGAATGGAATCCAGGGCCTTTTGTGTGTACAACAGACAAACACTCTAACAGTCAGCTACATCTCCAGCCTCAAGAAGAATTCCAAGGTTTCCACATGCTTGAGGCCCACACCAGAACACAAAGCTCTTGTAGCAGGGAAGCAGGCAGCAGATGCAGGAGGGCTATCTTTGGTCAAGCAAAGGTCAGGGACAAGGGCTGGAGATGTGTGACTCACACTGCTTGAATTAGGGACCCAGAATTCAGACCGTGGGAAGGTATTCATCCACCCATTTACCAGCCACTGACTAGGTGCTTTCCTGTGGGCCAGGACGGGGCTAAGGGCTTTACATGTCAATCCCCTTAATTCTTACAAGAGATAGAGATGCTGTGAATCACCAGGTTACGTGAGTCACCAGATCACCTAGTTAGTAAGGGCTGGAACCGAGTTGCGCATAGGGGCCTGTGTGTAACCACAGACATGCACTCCTAGCCTCTGCCTGGCAGTTTTAGAGGTTTGCTTTTACCAGGAATGTGGGGTGCAGAGAGAGGAGCAGCAGCAGAAGGTATGTTCACAGAGAGATGGTATTTCCAAGAAGCGGGGGCCTTAAACAAGAAGGCCTAGCCTAAATATGGCTACCGGGAAGGCAAGCAGTAGAACTGGAGGGTGACCTCAGAAAAAGGAGAAAACCTAGTGCCTGGAGGAAGCAGGGCAAGACCGGCTGAGGCCTGACATGAGGCCTCTTGCTCAGAGCCAGAGGCAAGATCAAGTGACCTCTTAAGGATTCAAAACTCAGAGACAAAGCCCAGAGCAGCCAGGCCTGGGCTTGCCTGCTGACCCTGGCTGGATAGTGGTGGCCTTGGAAACTGCCTCCTGTTCCGGTCCAGCCACAGCTGGTGTAACCTGGGAGGACCTGTGACATTTCTCTTGGCCTCCCTTCTACAGCCAAGAGCTGACAGGGAGGAGAGAAGGAGTAGAGATTCCTGAATGTATCTGGTCCCTTTCCACCTTCTCATGTCTCCTCCTGGGGTCTGCTGTGGCTGAGCTTTGGTTCAAGGGTCCCAGTATGGAACTAGTCTGCCTGGGTCTGCTTTTCATTTGGGGGGCCCAAGAAGATGCCTGTATGGGCTGAAGATCTCCTCCGTTCACCTATCTCTAACTGTCCTATCAGCTATAGTACTCAGCAGAGGCAGGACACACACTCCCAATGTCTGACCTTTCACCTCCCAACTCTCATGGGCAGGGAACTTGCCTTTGCCCCTAGTTCCCGCTGCCTGCCGTGCCCTTCCCTGGCTCCACAATCTTGTCTCTCCGTCAAGTTCAGCTTCTCACCACAAACCCACAAAATTCATTTCAAATGTTAGACCAGAAGGACACAGCCGTCCATGCCGGGAACATCAGCATTCAGCAGGCTGAGGCAGGAGGAAGCAAGTTCCAGGTTATCCAGGGCTAAAACACAGCAAGATCTTGTCTAACAAAAACAACTCCTGACCCCAAAGAACCACAGGGTTCGCCTTATGTGAGACACCATTTTGTAGACAGGGAGCTGGGCACGTGGAAAGCTCTGAAGGGCAGGGATGGTTCCCTGTTTTACAAACGACAGATTCCTGGGCAGAGCTCAGCTGTTCCTGTTTCCTAGCTCTCCAATGAAAGTCTAGAACGTACTCACTGCTCAGAATGTTGTAAAGAGTTCCGGGGCGGTGTCACACACAGGGATAACACACACATGTACAGAAGAACTTCTCAGCATAACACCTAGTGCCCAGGGTGCAATCCTTGCTTCCCCTGACCTTTGGGGACCTGCCATCTCCTACCAGGTGTCTCCAGGTTCCCTGTGTGCTTCTTGTTTTAACTTCCTGGGTTGATGCTGAACTGCTGACAGGAGCCATGTCTACTCTGTCTCCCAGAACTTGCCACAGAATGAGCTCCAAGGGGCAAAAGATGAGCAGATGAGCTGAGTGCTGCTTCCCCAGTGCCTATTAAAGCTGCTCACTACCTTTTGGTGAGTGAGCAAGTCCTTGTCTTCTCTGCTTAAGCCTTCTGTTGACAGCATGGCTCCCTCTATCAATTCTCCCTCCTTGCCACTCTTCTTCTGCATCCTCCAACCTTTCTCTCTCACACGGTTTTAACTAGTCCTTGGCACCAGAGGGTTGCCCTACTCAGAGGCACTTGTATGGTATCCCAACTAAGGAAGGGAAACTACCCCAGACCACTTTAGTCCAAGCCACCATCACAGCTGGCTGGTTTGGTCTCCTTTCTTTCAATGCTTGTCCTGTCCCACTGTGACTGTCTACAATGGCTCCCTGTACATCTTGGAATGATTCAAATTCCTTGCAGTGTCTTACAGGCCCTGCCTCTGCCAATCTGGCCCTTGCTTAGCTTTCCTGCCTTCTCATCCACCAGTTCTTTGGAGCCAAACCCCTCCCTGCTTCAAGACTGTTCATACTGCTTGCTGTTCCCTCTGCCCAGTAGGTCCTCCCCACCTACCATGCATCTGGCAGGAGAAGGTCTGGGGCCCCTGCTGCAAACTCTCACAACCTCTTAGCTGACTCCGCACCATCTTTCTCCACACCTCTACCCAACAAGTGCTCTGTGCTGTTCTGTGTTTCCTGTCTTTCCCTCTGAGGATCAAGTGCCTCATCTCTGGTGCTTCCAATGCCTGACACATGCACGTGGAGGGCTGCATAGATGTCTCTGAGACTGCACGTGTCCCTGTGAGGACAGCGCTGCTATCTCCCAGTGCTGGGTGGGGAACAGGCTAGAATGTGAGGCTGGATGGCATCCCAACTCCTCCGGCATTCAGGCCTAGCTGGGAGGTTCCATTATGCACTGTGCTGAGCTGAGCTGTGACCTGCCCAAACACCCAGCCCCCACACCCATTCATTTTTCCGTCCCCGAGTCTGGGAGGAACGGGTTTGGATTATTTCATTTCTGGATTATCCATGAGACATCTCCCCTCCGGTGAGAAGGATCAAGGGTTTGACATTTTAAACCCTAAGCAGCTTCTCCCTTTGCCTGCTTCGGATCTGTAGCCCTGCTGCTTGCAGGGAGATGCATGGGAATGCAAGGCCATTTTAATCTTGGCTTGGCTTCATTAGGAAGGAAAAAACACTGCCAAAAGAAAAAAAAAAAAAGAAAGAAAAGACAAAGAAAAAAAGCTTGAGCCATTGTCTCTGCCATGCGGACCTGTGAGAGGCTCAGAGATTATTAAAGTCGATTTTCTCAAACAGATGGGGAAACAGAGGCCAGAGAAGGGCAAAAGCTTAGACATGTAGCAAGCTAGTGGCCACACAGGGAACTGGTATTCCCAGGGCCTCTTGGCTCTCACGAATGGCTCTTTGCTGCCCTCAGGCACCAGGGCATCTGGGGTCTGGCAAAGCGGGGGTCATAAGTTTCCACTGACTTTACTTCAGGACCCTGAGTCAGCCTGACCTTGAATGGCCTCTCCAGAGCAGGAATGACAAGCTGGTCCACCAGGAAGCAAAACACCCAGGAGGCTTTGGGGCAGCAAGAATAATGAGTGAGGGTTTTAGTCAAGCTCTCAGTGACTCCTCTGCCAATGGCCACATGGGGCCCATTCTGTGAGAGGTCTCTTGCCCTAGAGTGGGTCTAGCCGCGGCTATGTTCGGAAACAGACTGTTCTTCAGAAAGACATTTCTTTCAACCATATCATTCTCTCCAGTTATCTGGGAACATTTTCTGACTTCTGAATACAGGGTTTCTCTGTGCAGCCTTGGCTGTCCTGTAGACCAGGCTGGACTCCACAGAGATTTACCTGCCTCTGCCACCTGAGTGCTGAGATTAAAAGTGTGAGCCACCAACAACAGCCTGGCTCATTTTCTGCCCTTTGTTTTCCTGAAAATACCAAAACAGACTTTCAAGCACGAAGGCATGGCACCTGCAAGCAAGTGTTTCAGAATAGTAACTGGACTTGGAGAAGCCCTGGCTTGAGAAAAGGGACCAGTTTTTCTATGTGGACAGACCCCATTGGTTGTAGCTTCCCAGGGCTGAGATGGCAACGTTTGGAATCTGGGTCTTTGCCCCCAGAGGGGTCAGACTAGCAAGCTGGAAGATGTTTTTCAAAAGCACTGAGAGACTGGGAGTTGGGGGGCGGTACACACCTTTAATTCTAGCATCCAGGGGACATAGACAGGTGAGTGTGAGGCCAACCAGGGATATGTGAGACCCTTTCAAAAAATAAAATAAAAAATAAAGCCTTTGAGGCTAAGAGGCCAAAAAAGAATCCTGTGGGCCATTTTCTAAAGGCCTTGCAAAGCGCATGACCAGGGCAAACTAGCCCCATCAAAGGAGCCTGTAGAACCCTGAGCGAGTGACTGGTCCACTCCTTTCTTCATCCACGCACAACACAAATGTCCTCTCTCCTAAGAGGTAAGTGGTTCTGTGGGGTTTCTTACCCAGGCCTAGAGAGAACAAGGAGGAGAAGGGATGCTTGGTCTAATCCAGTCTATGGTTCTACCACTCCAATGGTCAGGACTTCCGAATGGGTTCCCTACACCAGGACCTCATCTCTTCAAGACTGTTCAGTTTCTAATTTGTCCTTTATTCTTGACGATGAATCCACAAACTCTTCCTTAAGTCTTACAGAAGTGAAGGGCACTACAATCCCACCCTCCCTCGAATGTTTACAGCTCTCCCCCGTAGCCAAGCAATAAGCATCCCCACCATTCCTAATCCTCAGGCTTCGGCCCTCTGCACCCACATCCTCAGACTTACCCAGGAACAAAACCTCGTGGTCCAGTCGGCACTTCAGTTGGTACTACAGGGAGGTGACGGTAAATGTGTCCTCAGGGTGAGGTTCCGCCATGGGCCCTAGGAAGCCACTCTTAGGGCCCCCACCCAGGCCAGGGTGTGCCTGCGGCATAAAGCCTGGATACCTGTAGGCAGTGTCCTGCAGGGGCAGCAGCGAGTCCCTCGGCACAGGGGACAGAGTTAAGTCACTAAGGAGTGGGCAGCCATAGCCAGCAGTGGCTGCAGCAGGGCCACGGGGCGGACCCGGGGGCCGGGCCATCTCCAGTGGCTCCTTGTCGGCCTTGGGCGTGGCTGGTGGGCTAGCCAGGTGAGGGGCACTGAGGCAGACAGCCTCCGTCCTGCCAGGAAGTCAGCCAGCAGCCCTGAACCCACCTTGCCTTCATAGGGTGGGCTACGGGCAGCTGAACCTGGTGGGTACCAATAGGCTGTACCCTTGCAGCTAGGGGAATCATAGTGAGGCTGGCCCAGCGGCAGGTCCCGGCAGCTCAGGTGCGCCTGGGCTGCATGGCTCAGGCTAGCCCCCTGAAGACCATGCTTGAGGGGCTCACAGGCAGTCAGCTTTGAAGGTGGTGGCCGCAACTCTTCCTTGAAGCCTAGTGTCGGTGAACAGGTGGGTGAGTAGGCCTTCTGCAGGCCAGCATCAAACACTGTGGGTGGGTGGGCCAGTGGTGGGAAATGCTTACTATCGAGCTCGGGAGCACCCAGGCTGGGAGAGTCACAGTGGAAGCCTTGGCCAAAAGTGCCATCAGAAGGTGTAGATGGGTTCATGGAATAGGGTCCATGAAGTCACAGGGATCTCGTTCTCCCACGCCAAAGGCTCTCGACTGGGAGGGCAGAGGTGACATGCTGCTGTCTCCACTGTAGTAGTCCAGGCCAAGGTCTGGGCTGTCCTGGAACAGCGGATTAACTGGTTGTGGCTTGGGGATGAACTTGGCTTTGGCCGCTGTACCGCCTCTCTCTTTCTTGGCTGAGCAGGCCCCACTACCCGGCCACCCCGAGGCTGCCGGGGCCCGGTGCTCCGTTTGGACGGGTAGCCAGAGGCAGTGGCTGAGGTGGATGTTGAAAAGCCCAAATGCGAGGCCTCAAATAGGTCCACCTTCTTCCGCCGTCCACGGCCAGGCTTTGAGCTACTCTGAAAGAGGACACTCTGGTTCCAGTTGTAGCCGGGAGCTGACGACGCTTCGTTCCAGTCCATCATGAGCTTTTCCAGGCTGGACAGGCTTGACTGGCCCTCACTGCTCGAGGCCTCACTGTTGGCACGCCTAAAACCGCCGCCTCCACCGACTGGCTGATTGAACTGGGTGCTGTCAGAGGACGACTCGGAGAAGGTCTCAGACACGGCCGTCTGCTGCTTCACCTTCTGCGGTGTGTAGTTCGAGATGTCCAAGATCACATTGGGTTCGCTCACGTGGCAGTCAAAATTGGGATTGTAGAGCTGACTAAAGGCCTCCGAGGCCCAGTCCAGGCCTCCATACCCCTGCCGGAAAGGCCACTGAGAAGCCCCCACAAACTGCCGACAGTTCTCAGGTGAGGGCTGAAAGGAAGAGGAAGAGGAGGAGGCCGCAGAGGCCGTGGTGCCCTTGGGCACCATGTAGCCACCAGGTGAGACAGTACTGGCTCGACTGTCACATCGCAAGGGTGTGGGAGCTGACCCAGAGAAGGGGCCCCCCTCGGAGCTGTTGAAGAAAGAGGCCTTGCTGGGCGGTAGGCAGGGACCCCCAGTAGGAGGCGGGGCATAGCCAGCACTGTGGGCGCTGCTGGGCGAGGCAGGAAGGCTATTGCCGCTGCCATAGGCGAAGCTGCAGTCCTTGCTATTAGCACAGTCCTGGCCTGAAAAGGGCTTTGCTGGGGCAAACACGCTTTGCCCAGCCCCATAGCCACCATACTGAGGCGGGTAGGTGTTGGCAGGCGGGTGGGTTGTAGGTGAACGGGCCACGGCTGAAGGAGGGGGAGCCAGCTTTGGGAAGGTCTCAGCTGCCCGGCAGTCTGAAGTGGCTGGGGTTATCCCGTAGCTTGTTGCCCGCCCTGGTGGAAAGGTCTGACGGGAAGGCAGGACAGGCTGGAAGGAGGGGTCTGCCCCAGCTCCACTGCTGCCCACTGCCACTGGGCTAGCCTTGGCTCCGCGGCTTGGGAAGGTGGCAAGGCCCCGCTGAGCAGGCAGCGCACTGGAAGGAGGTCCTGCGTAGGTGCCCGATGCCTTCCGGGACTCTGGGCGAGAGGCCGATAGGGCAAAGTCCAAGAGGTCAGAGGAGTCATCTGAATCAAGCAGGGACCGAAAATAGCCAGTGAAGAGGTTTTGGCGCTCCTGGCTGAGCTCCGTCTGGCCTGAGGGCGCACCAGCATAGTAGCTGCCACGACCCGAAGCCCCACTCTCCAGCCCAGTGGAGGCAAAAGCCCTGGCCTCGGTCCCCTGGAAACCACAGTTTCTGCCAGCTTGCCCTCCTGGGTGCCCATGGTGCGGGGCCCAGCCACCACCCTTGTCCCCAGCCCACTCAGCACCTGCCTCCCCAAAGCCTGGGCCACTGGGCACCTGTTCCGGGAACAGCGTCCCATTCTTTCGGGACCGCCTCTTGCGCTTGGGTTTCCCGGTTACAGCATCTACCTCCCCTCGACCCCTTTTGCGTGGATGCCCCAACTCGGTGAGACCGGGACCCACAACCCCAGTAGCTGCCACTGGTACCACCTTCTTTTTCTTGCCAATGCCCTCAAAAAAGTCACTAAAGGAGCAGCGGGCTGCCTTGGCTGCGTGGCCTCCACCCCTACCTCCAAAGCCTCCTGTTTTGCCTCCACGCCTCCGGAAGCCCTGCACTCGATGCAGGAACTGAGAGATGCTCTGAGTGTCCGGGGCCTGGTGCACTGACTCAGGCTCACTGGGTGTCCAGCAGCGGGGTGGCGAGCACCTCCCAGCACACTGGCTCTGGCGGTTCAAAAAGGCCAGCTTGGCAAGGACATCAGAATATTCAGCTTTACTGTCATTGGCGTCTGCTGCATAGGATGGTTGTGGAGACGCCAGTTTTTGTTTCCGCCGCCTCCGTTTCTTCACCTCAGGCATGGCCATGGTGGCTGCTGTCACCGTAGCAGCCTCTGCAGCTACCACTGTTGGCTCTTTGGGCTTGCCAGGACCCAGCAGCAGGTTCTTAGGAGGGCGGCCCCGCTTCCGCTTGAGGATGATCGGCATCTCACCCGGCGGGAAGACCACCACCACATTCCGGCCATTGTTCTTCATCTTCAGCAGTGGGGTGGGCTCCGATGACACCCTCAAGCCCAGCTCCTTGCCCTCCACACTCAGACTGCTGCTCAGGGATGAAACTTTGTACGTGGTCTTGTTCCTCCGCCCCAGCGACACAGGGATCTTGGCCATCTTCACCACCATGCGCCGCACACCCCTGCACTTGCCTTTGCGGGTGGGGACCATTGGGGTTTGAGAAGACTCTGGCTCCAGCTCAGGAACTGGGCCTGGACCTGACAGAGCAGGAGGAGGTGGTGGTGGTGGTGGCAGCGGTGGGGGCTCAGCCAGGGCAGCTGCCAGCCCTGTAGGCATGGGAAGAGGAAGCAGGCGACCCTCCGGTCCTGAGTCCACCTTCCGGCCCCTTCCTGCTTTCCGCCTTCGACACAGGATCTTTGGCCTATCAGTGCGCCTCAAGGCGTACTTGGGGTGGCCCTCAGGCCCAGGGGGACCATGAGGTGAGCACAAGTCCAGGCGTAAGGGCTCAGCCAGTTGGCAGTGTCCCAAGGATTGCTGGGGCTCTAGACGTCGACCAGGGACATCCAGCAACTTGGGCAGGGGGTCAAGGGCCTGAGGGTCAAGAAGCTGGGATTCCAAGGAATCTGGTAAGGTATCTAGGGCCTGCAGAGTCAGGCTCGGCAGTCCCAGAGGGTCAGCAAGAGGCTGCAGGGGTGGTAACTCCAAACCTTCTCCTAGAGGCTCTAGTGCCTGTGGGTCTAGGAAGCGGGGCTGGGGGTCCAGGAGCTGCGGTTCAGGCTGTGGTGAAGGTGGCTCAAGGGCTTGAGCCTCCAGAAGCTGGGCCTCGGGGCAAGTAAGGGAGGCCAGTTCACTGAGGATGTCAGCGTCTGCTAGCTCAGAGTAATCAGGCCCATCTGGCTCAGGCTCTGGGGGCAGACCAGTGGCCGTGGCTGTGGCTCCAGGACCATGGCCTTGGCCAGGCTGGGGACTATCCCTGGGCTCCGGCTCAGGTTCATAGAGGGGGTGGCTGGGCCGCTCTGACTTGGCGTGAGGGGTAGCACGCTCCTCAGGGCTGCGGATGCTGTTGGCCAGGCTGGGTGAAGAGAAGAAGCTGTACTGCAGGTCGCCGGGTGGTGGAGCGGGTGGACGGCTCAGCCGCAGCCCTCCACAGTCCAGATGCACACCACTGTGCTGCAGGTCCTGGGACAGCCTTGTCAGGTCCTTCATGATGTCAATCAGCTGCACCACCGGACGCAGCTTCACACGCCCGTTGTCCCAGTGGCGGAGGGAGCTGTTGTCTAGGGCCGGTGTGGGACAATGGGCCTGGGAGACAGGCCGGGCTGCCCGACGGGGCAGCAGGTCGTCTCCCTTGGCAAGGACTGGTGGACGCCGGGAGCTGGGGTCCCGACGAGGGGGTGGGCGTGGGTTCTCGGAGAAGGTATGGGTGGAAAAGGCCTTGTCAGGTGGGCTGGCAGGGGGCCGGGTGGGAAGCAAGGGCCGGGGGGTTGGGGGGCCACCGGGGTAGTACTTGGGCTCTCGGAGGTAGTCAGGAGAGCTGCACACGGCACTGGAAGTCACCACCAAGCCCTGGGGCTTCACACGCATCCTGACCTTGTCCTCCTCGGGCCACCGGGCGGGGCCGGGGCTGACATGAGGGTGCGGGAAGCCGGGACCAGAACCTGCCAGGGAAGGAGAGGCAAGAGGTTCTCCACTGAGCATCCATATCCTAGAGTAACCTTTATGGTCTTCTGTCACGTGTACATACTGAACTCCTCATGGGTCTCAGTACAGGGGTAAATGACTCACTTCTATAGGCTATAGGATTAGATATGACAAGATCCCCGTATCTTGGAGAGCGAGGCCTGGTAGCAGGGCAAGATGACCGCTCCACATAACACTGGATGGAGAACTGAAGGAGCTCAGAAAGACTCCTCCTTCACCACAGTGAAGGGTCCTCCTCACCCTCGATCCTGAGGCTGCACTCACCCTCGGCTCTGCCGCCTGGGCTGTCACACCGGATATCTCTGTGGACAACAAGACATGATCAGAGCTGAATTCCCCATGATTCAGGGTCCACACTTAACCCCTGCTACCCATGCACAACCCCACCCCTTTCCAGATGCCACCCCAGATCCCTTCAGGGCTCCCTACTGCCTGACCTGGTAAACAGAGGGCCCCCGTGCTTGGGGACTCTGCCCGTCGCTGGCTGTCAGCTGGGGGTGTTGTGGAGCAACTTCGGCCTGAGCCCAGGCCTTGGGGTGTGGACAGCGCCTGGAAAGGACCACCGTAGCTCAGGTTTAGTGAGCACCTACTGCACGCCAGGCACTGGGCTGGAAGCTGTCCAGGCATTGCTTCATTTGATTCTTCATACCAATCCTGTGAGGTAGGGGCTATTAATAACCCCATTTTGCAGATGAAGAAATGGAGGCTCAGACATGAACTAATTTCATTCATTCATTCATTCATTCATTCATTCAATGTTCATTACTTATGGAATATCTACTTTGCACAAGGCCTGGGTAGTCAGACATTGAACAGGTAAAGCCCTACGTGACTTAAGAATCAGTGGACTGCCGGGTGGTGGTGGCGCACGCCTTTAACCCCAGCACTTGGGAGGCAGAGGCAGGCGGATTTCTGAGTTCGAGGCCAGCCTGGTCTACAGAGTGAGTTCCAGGACAGCCTGGGCTACACAGAGAAACCCTGTCTTGAAAAACCAAAAAAAAAAAAAAAAAGAATCAGTGGACTAAGTAAGAGCCTCAAAGACAAGAGAAAGAAGTGCCTGGGATCAAGGGTCCGGGAGTTACTAAGAAGGTGACTATAAAGACTTTGGGACACTTTACTGCCACCACCAAGCACTTTAATGGATTATCTCATGTAACCTCCCTGCCCATTTTTAAAGAAACCACCTAGTAGGGGTTCCAAGCACCACGAAGGCAAGCCTATCTGCCCTGCCTTGCTGAATAAAGCTCTGTTGAGTCTACAGCTGCTCTGCTCCACACAAGTGTCCAAAAAGATGCTTGCTGTTTGCCTGGGGGGTTTTGTTTATTACATTAAAAAAAAAAAAAAAGAACCCTATGTTTTTCTGAGATAGTGTCTCTCTGTATAGCCCTGGCTATCCTGGAACTTGCTCTGTAGACCAGGCTGGCCTTGAACTCACAGAGAGCCTTTGCCTCCTGAATGCTGGGATAAAGGCATGCGCTGTTACCACCACCCAGCTTTTGTTTCATTTTTGTTTTGCCTGCATATATGTATACATGCCATGTATACGCCCGGTGCCCACAGAGGACAAAAGAGGGCATTGGAGCTCCTGGATTTGGAATTACAGGTGGTTGTTGAGCACACGCAGGTGCTAGGAACTGAACCTGGATCCTGTGCAAGAGCAGCCAGTGTTCTTGACTGTTAACCATCTCCTCAGCTATGATTTTATTACAGGGGAGTGTGTGTGTGTGAGTGTGTGTGTGTGTGTGTGTGTGTGTGTGTGTGTATGCGCATGCATACGTGCTTTTGTATGTGCGGAGGTCAGAGAACAACTTGTAGATGTCAGCTCTGTCCTTCCACCGTGTAGACTACACGCAGGTTGCTGCCAGGTTTGACAATCAGCGCCTTTACACACGGAGCCATCTCAGCCTCATTTTCAAGACAGGGTAGTGGACAGGGGGTGCTCCAGGCACCTGCCACCATGTCTGGCTTTCAGGAAGTTTTTTCTTATTCTTTTCTAGGCCCAAGAATGATGCTGAAGGAGCAACAGTGACAAGAGTGTAGAAGGGACATTCTTTTGCACCCTTCAACCTTCATCAGTTTCTCAAGTTCTGCCTTTACCTTACTTCTAATATTCAGTCCAGCCCGTCTGTCCTCTTGGAGTCCTGTCTATTTCACCTTCATAGGATTTATCACAACTGTAATCAATTACTTGTGTGACTGGCCATTTAGTGTGTCTCCTTGAGACTGTGGGCTCTTCTGGGCAAGGATCACATCTGTCTTGTTTACTGCTGTATCCTCTGACCCCAGAGCCTGGGCTATGGATGCTACATAAATATTTACGGAGTGACTGAGCTGGTCAGGGAGAGCTGGGACTTAGATCTAGGCATGTTTGACTCCCAAAGGAGCCTCAACACTCAGAGCTGAGCAGTAACCAGGACCTCAGTGAGCCACATGAGCCCCAACTGCTGAAGGGTCTTAGGGAGCAGCCACTCATCACTGACTATTGTCCGGTCCTGACCCAGGGCGGGACCGTTACAGCTTATGCACTATGCGTTTGCCCAGTGCTGACCCACGGGGAGAATGCAAAGCTGGATCAGGGAGAGGACACACTGTGGTAAAGTACATCCTTGTGGGCCCCTGTGGTAGGCAGCAATCTGCAAGCCACTGGCAGTTCTAAGCACCACCAGGGACGGCAAAGCTGTCTGTCCTGCTCACAGCACCTCTCAGCATCTGGAAAGGACTGTAACCACAGGAACCGTGTGCAGAACTTTGCAGTCTGTATACATGACCGGCTGAGTCCTCACAGTGACCGGGAGGCACGCATGGTTTAGTATCCTGGTGCCACAGGGCACCTTGTGAACCTCGCCTGAAGCCACACAGCTGCTCAGAGGCAGAGTTCTTAATTCCTTTAAGGCCAAGCCATCTCTCTCCTCTCAGCTCCTTCCTGCAACAATCCTTTAGCTGCTTCTGGAAAGGCTCCTTTCAGAGCCGTGCTCTGACTGAAGGCTGGGAGGAACACTGAAATTATCTAAGCCATTGGCTTCCCAACCCTGAGCTCAGGAGAGCGGAGAAGCTGTGTAACACTCCAGATACCCAGGCCCTAGTCCAGGAGGGCCTGACTCACACATCGGAGGGACATCTGGGAAGCTGGTGTTTTAATCCGCGTGCCCCACCCCCTCCACCCCCGCCAGTGAGTACCCTGTGCTCTAGTTCAATTTTATAGACAAGGAAACTGAAATGGAGAGGTTAGGACCCTGAGTTTACTATTCGTCCATCCAGGTTGCTCTTTCTCTCTGTCCACTGTCCCAGGCCGCATCCTTTTGCCTCCTCTGCACCTGCTAACTCAAGGCGCTCTCTTCTCTTCTCTTCTCTTCTCTCTCTCTCTCTCTCTCTCTCTCTCTCTCTCTCTCTCTCTCTCTCTCATGCCTAGCTGTGGACCTATACTGCTTCTAGCTCAGCACTGTTCACCCCCACTCCCACCTCCACACACACACCTGCACCCCAAGAGATCTCTCAATGCAACCTGGAACTCTCTGTGTGCATCATACTGGCCTAAGGACAGCTAAACAACCAAGGATAACCTTGAACTTCTGACTCCACCTACCTACTCCATGGACCACACCTAGTTTTTGTGGTGCTAGAAACTGAACCCAGAGTTTTGTGCATAATAGGCAAATACTCTACCAAATTGGCTACATTTCCAGCCCCCACCTTTCTCCTGGGAGTCAAGGTTTTACTTGTAGCTGTGGTTGGCCTGGAAATCACTATGTAGACCACGCTGACCTCAAACTTGCAGCTATCCTCCTGCCTCTGCCCATGCTGAGGACACAAGCATGTACCGCCACACCCAGTGAGCCTAGCTAGCACTGTTGTTCTTGAAGAGAGAACACCTTCAGAGTATGGGAGCAGCAGGCAAGGGGGTGCATTAGGGAAGCAGAGGCAGGTGGCTCTCTGAGTTACAGCCGAGCCTGGTGTAGGACAGTCAAGGCTACACAGTAAGAGCCTGCCTCAGAGCTCAGACTCTAGTAGGTGGCTTGACCTAGCTTTTAGAGATACCTACCAGAAGCCTCACTCCTTCCTTGCTGTGGATGGGGCTGGCCAGGCCTTCCTGCTTTAGAGACCTCCCACTTGGGGCCCAAGGGCGTAATCTTGGCAGAAGAGACAAACCTCCTCTCCAGTGGTGGCTTCTGCTCCACCCACCCATGAAGACCTTTGGCCACATCCTCCTGACTGTCCACCGCTCTTCTGCAGCCTTCAGGATCTGAGGGAAGCGGCTGGCTCCCTTCCCCACCACACCCCAACAGGCAGCCCTTCTCTTGGCCTCTTCTCAAAGGTACCATCTAGCCCAAGTCTGTGAATGAAAAGTCAAAGGGTCCTCTGTCTGCCTGTCTGCTTCTGGGTCAGTGTCTGAGCTTGCCCACAGGGACACCAGCTGGCTAGGAGGGGGGCCCCAACCTGCAGAGCACAGTGCCGGGAAGCGCCAGCCCACATCCTTGATCCCCAGCCCCACCCTCCCCCACTGTGGCTGTGACCACCCCACCCCTTCCCCAGGCCTCCTCCCCACTCACCCACCCCTAACCTCCCCTGGGGAGCCAAGCTGCCAGTCCCAGCTCTCACTTCCGGCCTCATGACCCTCTCTTCAGCCTGCATGCACTCCCCTCCCTCCCATTTCCCTCAGCTGGTCTGAAGGCCCACGGATGTCCTTAGCCTCTTAGCAGGGGGCAACATGGCTGCTCTGAAACCTTCCTCAGGACCACTCTTCTCCACTGAGGCTTTACCTCCTGGGCCGTCCAGTTCTCTCAGGAACTTCATCTATCACCTGCTTGGTCTTCCTTTCCTTTTAGCCCCTAGTGCCCACCCTATTTGTAGATCTTCTAGCAAGCAGACACTTGCCCTAGATCATAACAAAACAAGGAACCAGTCACTTATTTTGCATTTAAAGGTGAGCACAGAGAGGCTTAGTCATGCTCTTAAGGACACACAGCCATGCAGATCAGTTTGGCTGTTGTATAAGTTTGTTTTGTTGGGATCCTCTAAACCAAACTGCTTCACCATCCAGAGCTTCAGCCTAGCCCCTCCCTCCTCTAACTATCTCAACTATCACTTCTAACCTCTTTTCCCCCCAGCTTGTCATCAAGATGCACTACCTCCCCTGACCACTAGGTGTCCCCTTGGAGCCACTGATACCCCAAGGGGAACTAACTGGTCCTGCCCCACCCCCGGCCATCATCTCCCCCCACCCCAGAACAGTACAGCACTGCATACCCCACCCTACCCTATCCCCAGCCACACAGAGCTCCTTTGTACAGCACCCGCCCACCCTCTTCCTGTCCAGAGCGGGGCACCTGGCAAGCAGGTCTGTTCCTGAACCGCCCCCTGCCAGCCCCTTGCCCCGGGTGCCAGGTGTGTAGGCACGACTGCCAGCTCACACTGAACCCGAGGGTCACCCCATTGGCAGCCCTCCCTTCCTCCCTCCGAGGTCACCCAGGGACTGTGCTTTCCGCCCCACTCCACCCCCATCCCCTCCTGCCCTTGGCCCTTCCAGCCTCCTGTCCTTGTCTTTCCTTCTGTCTCCCAGAGGACTCCCTCTTCCAGTACCACTAGCACCTCCTCCCACCTCTCTCCCGCCCCCGCCCTCGTCCCTCCCCAGAGAGAGCCAGTTCTGCCCCGCCCCTCACAGCCGACCAGGTCGGAAGAACTCCTCCCCCTGGAAAGTCACTGTTGAAAAGGAAGTGACTTCAGCAGCTTGGCCACAAGGCTGGGCATTGCTGAGCCCAGCTCAGCCCAAGTACTGCCCAGCCCACCTCCAAAGCACAAAGGGAGCCATGTGCACATGCCACCTCACCTTGTGCCCAGAACCCTGGGTACACACCAAACCCACCCAAGGGCCTTTAAGTCTTGGTCCACTAGCACCCTGTGTGATAGATAGACAGCCCAGGGTAGCCACACCTGCATAGGACCCATCTCCAGCACACGTGTGAAGCTCCTAACTATTCCCCCACCTAGGGCACTTATGTAACTCATGCATACACAGCCCTGTGCACTAAGGACAGAGAGCCCTACACACCTGCTTGCACACAGACCCAGCACCAGCACATTTACAGCCTCACATCCTCCCACAGCCTGCCTCCCCACCCTTCCCATCCCTGGAGGCCCAACCCCCATACAGACCTCAGGAATGCTCCTTTGGAAGTTGGGTGGGGTTCCCAGCAGGCTAAACTCTAAGGAGCTTCCTGGAGCCTGAGGCTTCATGTGTCAGTTCAGGGAGTTGCCTCTATAGGGCAGGGCAGGGCAGCCCCACCTGGCCTCTGTGGCTGGGAGCCTGGGTGGGCTAAACCTGGGCCATGAGAAAGATGGGTCCTACCATGCTCCACCCTCTAGCCAGCTGCCGGGCATGCCATCACACCTGGACGACCATGCCCCCCCAGCCCCTCATCTGGGCCTCCCAGCTGTGACTCCAGTGGAGAGGCTTCCTGGTGAGGTCAGCTGCACATATCAGGCATGCTGGCTTCCACCTCTGCCCTGAATCCTGGTCACCGTCACAACCCATCTCTCCTCCCAGTTCTCCAGGTCACTGAGGCATAGGGAAGTGTCCTCAGCCTAGGAGGCAGGATGCTAAGGGACTCACGCTGTACCACATGAGCCTCTATCCCCCCTCTCTGGATAATGGAGAGTTTGAACAGGCTAGTAGATTAATGTTTCTTTCTTCCCTCCTTCCATTCTTTTTGCCTAAACTAAGAGGAAATCCCTGTTACACTAGTGCAGGCCCAGGCCCGACTTTCTCAGTTACCTGACAGGCTCTGCAGAGGCCCAATTCAGCAGGAAAGGCCTGCCTCCACCAGCAGCAGCTTCTCCAGGGCAGACTCTGCAGAGGTCTGAGCAGTGCCCCTCACCTGAGCCCTACTGCACTCACTCAGCTGGGCTGGCTCTGGGGTCCAGGCCGATGAGTAGACAATCAGGCAAGCTCCCATCTGCAGAAGCAAACACAGCATATCAAGGATAAGCAGGGATGGAGGATGAGCCAGGCGGAGAGCAACTGAGCCAGGCGGGCATGCTCCACAAACCCCAATCCAGCTGACTTTACCCCACTGCAGAGGTGAGTACCTACCTACCATTCCACCTTCTTTTAATTCTTTAAAAATTTAATGACTTGGAATGGAGAGATGGCTCAGTGGTTAAGAGCATTGGCTGTTCTTGCAGAGGGACCTGGTTCAATTCCCAGCACCCACATGGCAGCTCACAGTTGTCTGTAACTCCTGTTCCAGGAGATCAAACATCCTCACACAGACATACATGCAGGCAAAGCACCAATAATGCACATGAAATAAAAATAAGCAATTTTTTAAAAGTTACTTTTTTTTTGGTTTTTTGAGACAGGGTTTCTCTGTGTAGCCCTGGCTGTCCTGGAACTCACTCTGTAGACCAGGCTGGCCTCGAACTCAGAAATCCGCCTGCCTCTGCCTCCCAAGTGCTGGGATTAAAGGTGTGTGCCACCACTGCCCGGCAAAAGTTACTTTTTACAACGATTTAATTATATTTTAAATATTTTGCATGCCAGGTACCCACAGGTCAGAAGAGGGCGTCAGATTCCCATAGTTACAAGATGGTGGTAAGCTACACTATAGGTACTGTGAATGGAGCCCAGATCCTTGGGAAGAGCATGAAGTGCGCTTAACTCTTGAGCCATTTCTCTAGCCCCTAGTCCCTGTCTCTTACAACCCCAGGCTCCTGTTGGGAAGCAGTATCCTTGCATGTCTGCATACTCACATGTGTGCACAAACTGCACACTGGCCTTGCCTCAACTCCTTATCCTGTATGTATGATTCCCCATCTTCTCATCCCTAAAAATGGGAGTTACATCTTATGGGTGAGAGGGAAAGTTCTGGGGAAGCTGGGGGGCTGGTGACTGCAAGTCTGAGGTGCTATTTCTAGGGTAGGTAGGTGTGCCCATTGCTGTTCCTGGGGTAGGCAGGTGTGCCCATTGCTGTTCCTGGGGTAGGTAGGTGTGTCCATTGCTGTTCCTGGGGTAGGTAGGTGTGCCCATTGCTGTTCCTGGGGTAGGCAGGTGTGCCCATTGCTGTTCCTGGGGTAGGTAGGTGTGCCCATTGCTGTTCCTGGGGTAGGTAGGTGTGTCCATTGCTGTTCCTGGGGTAGGTAGGTATACCCATGGCCATGAAGGTGCACGTGGAGCTGCCGCCTGCCTGACTCCTGCAGCAACTGGGTATACCTCCTGTTTTTAGAGACAGGGTTTCTCCGTGTGGCCCTAACTGTACTGGAACTCCTTCTGTAGACCAGGCTAGTCTAGTGATCCTGCCTCTGCCTCCCTAGAACTAGGCTTTAAAGTGTGTACCACTACTCCACTTGTTTTCCTTCCTCAGCACTCCAGTTTCCTACCCAGTAGCTTGTCTGCAGAGGTGGAGGAGGGGCTAGGGGGTAGTTAAGAACCAAGCCTCGCCTTTAATCCCAGCACTTGGGAGGCAGAGGCAGGCGGATTTCTGAGTTCGAGGCCAGCCTGGTCTACAGAGTGAGTTCCAGGACAGCCTGGGCTATCCAGAGAAACCCTGTCTCGAAAACAAACAAACAAACAAACAAACAACCAAGCCTCATAGAATCGTTTAGGTTCTGGTTACCTGGGAATGTGCATCCGTGAGACTCAGTCATCTGAGTAAATACACACATCTGTATGTGGGTTGCTGGGGCTACTCTGCCAGCCACCGTGTGCATCTCTGTATGTCAGTGTGGGTAGCAGTAGGCTTAAGACTGTACATGTGGGAGGGCTCAGGTGTAGCTAAAGGTACAGTCCTTGCTAGAATACAAGACCCTGGGTTCCACTCCTAGCACCACACACACACAAAAATACAGTTTACACCTATGGGATCATGAGTTTGATCAGTAGTGGTTCGTATATCAGCTGAGTCTATGTATCTATCAGAATTAAGTGTCTTCAGTTTGTACTTGTGGATATGCCCACCATCTAAATTCCTATCTGTTCATCTCTATGTATTTAGCTGAGCCTGTGACAGGTGTGCCCAGCTGTGAGTGTGTCTGTGTGTGTACATACTGTGCCTGGCTCACTGAATCTCACTGTGTCAGGAGCCAGAGCAGCTCCTGCCTGCCTCAGAGCTCTTTGGATGTTCAGCAGCAGGGTGGGGGCGGGTGGCTTAGCCTCTGCTGTCCCTGCAGGTTTCCAATCTCCAAGCCTGTGACTGTAGGCACTGGTGTCACTGTGGATCACTGCCTACCTCCTATCTCTGCCTTTCCTTTCTGTGGGCTTTCAGGGTCACGGCGTAATGGCGTGACTGGTCACAGTGTCCCTGTGGGTTTGTTTTGCCATGGTCAGCATGTGCTTGCGGCTGTGTTTGCATGTGCAGATTTGTATGACCTTATCTTTGTGAGCCTGTGCATACCATGGACTTGTATATGTTGGAGGGCCCTTGTGTTATTCCATTATATATCTGGGTCAGTTCAGCTGAGTGTCAGTGTCAACACGTGTGAGAGGTCTGTGTGCCTGTCAGCACAATGGTGCCTCCCTCGGCTTTCGTGTGCTACCTTTGTGAGGCTGTGTCACTGTGTTTGTGTGTTGTATGTGCCGTTCTCTTCCCTCCCTCCCTCCCTATCTCTAGAGTGACTGAGTGTGCTCTCTCTCTCTCTCTCTCTCTCCTCTTCTCCTCTGAGCCAGACAACTCCCCAAGCCTGGATTAGGGACAATTTATCCACAGGCAGAGAAGGAGAATTCCAACCTGCCAGAGCCTCCCTCTGATCCG
Source organism: Mastomys natalensis (assembly GCA_021653895.1). Classification (NCBI taxonomy): domain Eukaryota; kingdom Metazoa; phylum Chordata; class Mammalia; order Rodentia; family Muridae; genus Mastomys; species Mastomys natalensis. The sequence goes on along the minus strand of JAJTUV010000697.1, from coordinate 458,735 downwards.
CTCGTTCCCTGCTTCCCTGCAGTTGGGTGGGCATAGAAACACAGCCTAGCATCTCCCAAACCCTCAGGGAGCCCCTCCCCCAGTTCCCCAGAGGCCCAGAAAGGTGGAAAGGTGTCTCGAGCCTCCATCCTACCCCAGTGACTAACTGGTCCCCATGGCTCAGCTAACCTTCGCCCTTTTCTCCTCATATGGTGGGTGGGGGACAAGTCTGCATGAGGTCTGCCAGGCTCTGGGGGCTGAGGAGACCTAAGGAACAGCTGCCCTCAGACCCTCCATATCCTGATAGTCCCCAGTTGATAAATGCCATCCCCCCAATAAATAACTAGGGAACATGCAGCTATGCCCATTGGGGGGGGGGGGAATGTGTGGTGGGGAAATGTGGCAAGGAGGGAGCAGGGCTGGGACTAAGGCTCCCTTCACGGTGCTCCAGGCACAAGGCAGAATCACATGTTTCCCATTAGCTGCTTTGGCCTCCTTGTTCGGGGGTGTTGGCTGGGGGAGATTTGTTCTGGTTGCAGACACCAGCAGAGACCACACAAGAGAGAGAAGGAAGGGGGGGGGGTTCTGTAGCAAACACCAGAGGCACAGAGGAAGAGAGACAAGGACAGAAAGACAGAGGCCAGTAAAGAGAAAGGTGAAAAGAGACTGTGGGGGATAGGGACAAGGAAGGAGGCAGGCTGGGCTAGGCCCCAGACAGAGACTGAGTTCAGGCCAAGAAGGATCCAGAGAGAGAATCAGAGAAGACAGCAGTCTGACAGGGATGGCAGTGGAGAGGGAAGACCAGAGACTAGGCTGAGGTACAGGAGACTGAAGAGGATGGTGGGGTGGACAGAGTGGGAAGGCTAGGTGAGGGCCTCATGGACTAGGAAGTGGATGCCCAGGCGGGTGGTGGGTGAGGGCAGCCAGTGCCTGAGCCTCCCGCCTGCTGACCCTCAAGCCTCGGAGATAACAGACCCGAATAGTGCTGACTTGCGGTTCAGAAATCCAATATCCTCCGCGGCGCACTAATCGACTACCTGAGCCCCAGCCCGCGTGAGCTGCCCCGATTAATCCTGCGGCTCCACAGCCTTAATTAGTTTAACAGTTTCAGGGGCAGAAGAGGCAGGCAATAGGGTCCTTAGGCCCACGGGGACACAGCCTTCATGCAAAGCCTGTCTAGGGCACTACCTCCTCAGATGCACACCTGCCTAGGCCCCAGAGGCTCCCTTCCCACACTACCTCAAACATACTGGGTCCTTTCTCTTGGGGCACAGTTCCAAGGGCTGGTACTTGGGTCAGAAGGTAGGTCACGCAGCACTTAGAGCCCCCCACCCCCACTTGTCTGTGTTTAGGGCCACAAGTGTTTCCTCTGGCCAGTCTTTTGGGAACCCTGTGGCCCGCATGGGGAAGCCCCACCAACTGCCAGCCATACACCACCGGGACTATGTTGTCTCTTTAGGGTGAGAGACAGGCCCCTACCTCACTGACAACATCCCAACAGCAGGAGACACTCATGCATGCCACCCTCACAACAACCAGGGACAGGCATACAGTCCCAACATGAAGAGCGGAGTGAGCAAGCAACCTGTTGCTTCCTTCAAAGTGTGAGATGGTCATATCTGATACCCCCAGATGGCACAAGGCAGATATCCAATTGTCACCCCTCACAACAATGTGACTACCTAACCAGGCACCTCTTACCCATTGACAGGATGTGGGATGTAAAGAAAACCTGTCATAGACAGTGAACCAAAATAGTTCTCGCCACAGGACAAGTCTCTTCCACCCACAAAGTACGACCAGGGACACAGCCATGTCCTTCTTGAAGTCCCCCATGTAGACATGACATACCACCTCTACCTGATTTGGCAAGGTGACAGCCCACCCACATCCCTACCCCAGCCTGTAGGAACGTCACAGATCACAGGGCATGAATGTCACCCCAGCAATGCTAGAACTGGGCACATCCCCCCCCCCCCACACACACACACGTTGCCTCAGTGACAAATGCTTCTGGCCCCAGGAGGTGGTGGAGGCACACAGGGCTCTGGGTGTGACCTTGCTCCCTGGACACCAAGAGGGGAGGTACTGTGGCTTCCTGCCTGGGTAACCAGCAGCCAGGTACTGAGAGAGACTGGGAAGGAAGCTGACCCGGGCAGGCACACTCAGACAACCTGGAAAGGTCACCTTCCCAAGTTCCCATTCCATTTCTAATGAACTCAAGGAGGTGGTAGGATAGTGGCTCAACTCCCCTTTGCTGGGAAGGTTGTCCCTCTCTACAGGACAACTCCAGGCCACAGAACTAGGGATAGGGACAAGGAGGACAAAGTCCAGGAGCATGACTCACTAAGGGAACAGACCCAGCCTGCTGGCCAGAGTGCTGTGGACGGCTAGGAGCCAAGAGGCCCGGGTTCAAGTCTATGCTCCTCCCAGGCCAAGTTGGGTGACCTTGGAGCAGCAGCCCAGCCTCTTTGGCTTAGAGGAGAGACAAGGGGCTGAGGAAGTCCTGGAGTCAGAAGCAGCTTTAGGAAGGGAAGGGTGGCAGCTTCCACGCCCTACTGTTCCTTCAAGGACCCTCATCTCTGGAATCCCAGGTCCCCTTCTGTAAAGCTGGCCTCATAAGACCAGAGGACACAAGCAGAACGGGAAGAGAGGGAAAAATAACTGAGGAGCTGGAGCCCCTACAGATACAGGCTAGAGGCTAGACTGGTGTCAGCAGTGGAACCGTTTTCATTGCCTGGCTTCCCACGTGGACTGCTTCTTTAAGGCAGTCGGAGATGTGGGGTGGGGATGTTGAAGTGTCGCTGGATATAGGACAGACTGCCTTAAGCTAAAACCATGGAATCAGATACAAGTCTGTCCACCCCCTCACCTTTACCCTCGACCTCACTTGGACTACCTTAGAACCATGGACTAGAGCAACAGCTCAAAGGGAGAACACACTCAAGTCCCCTCCCACCCCCATGACACACAAGAGTACCTGCTGCACAGGACGAAAGGACCTGAGACCACAGTGTTCAAGGGTCCCCCTTACTGTATGAAAGTCCAGAGAGGGACATACCTAGCCTGAGGTCACACAGCTAGACTGCAACAAAGGCCACAAGTTTCCTCAGCAACATTCTCAGAGCAGAGTCCTTCTAGCCCCTGGGGGTGGCTAGAGCTAGGGGGCCCTGGGGGACTTAGCAAAAAAACGTGGCGACAGATGGCCTGCCAAGGCAGCGGCGATCTGGGCGGCTGGCAGGCATGCTCGCTCCCGCGCAGGGAAGCAGCTAATTTTAGCTGAGGCCTCCATGCCAGCTTTGCTCCCCCCACCCACCCGCCAAGGGGGCCCAGCATGCCTTGCGTGCAACCCGCCTCCCCTGGCACCCCTACCCCCCCCTACCTGACCCCTTTGGTGAGTAGTATCCAGACCCATGGGTCCTAAAACTGTCTGCCAGACTAGGCCTCACCACACCCAGAGGCCAGGGCTGAACCTTGGAGGCCTGGCTCTCTACACTAGGGCCTGTTTGCCCAACTCTTAAGCTCATTCATTGGAGGATGACAGGAGGAAGGCCAGAGGCCATTGTCCAGCCTGGGAGGGTTGGACACCAGGGGCTGCCAGCCTTGTGGAGAGGTGGACATTGCCTCCCACTCGGCACTGGAGGAGCCAGGACCTCGGTTTCACCAAGACTCTGGTTCTGGGCAGCAGTCCTCTTGGTGCTGGTGAGCAGAGAGCTGCCTGAGCTTTTCCTTGTTCCTCATAACTCTCTGTTCCAGGAACTCAGAGTTCTTTAAAGCCACAGCTAGGGAGTGTCAGGTTTGGAAACTGAGGCATAGCCTGAGATAGCCATATCGGAAGCAAAAACCAAGGAATTTTAGGAATCATTGCGGCCTAGGTGCCTACCCTACAAGATAGCAGGGCTCTTGTCTAGCTTGGCCCCTAGGAGTACTCCTTTGTGCCACTTGGGCTGCTAGAAGGGTGACCAAGTAGGGAAGGTCACTCTGTAACTGCAAAGGAAGCCTCAAATTCCTCATCTGGCACCCCATTTTCTGCAGACTTTTAAATCTTAGACTGCTCATTTCAAGTTCAAAATGGTCACCCAGTGGGGCGCCCAGTGCACATAGCTCCTACTAGAAAGGAGCCTTTGGGGTGACTGTGAAGGGCTACCCTCGGCTCCCTGGCCATTGGTTACAAGGGAGATGGCCAAATAGGGCACAGAAAAGGGTCTTGAAAGAAATCTGAATGTAGAGAGAACCGGTGAGGACAGAAAGGAAGAGATAAAGACAGAATCAGAGGAAGATCTTGGGGGCAAGAAAAAGAGCCTAAGGAGAAAGGATGAAGGGAAACATAGCTGCGGAGAGGTAGGGAGGACATGACAGGAGAGACAGCAAGAAACAGACTCAGGAAGAGTGTGAAGAGGAGGGAGAAAGACAAAGAGAGAGAGAGAGAGGGAGAGACAGGCAGGATGATGCAGAGACAAAGACACACACAGAGGGAGAGAGATGGAGGAGCTTGCCACAGACAGGCCTAGGCACAGCAACCCAGGGAGCAGGAGACAGAGGGACTGACACACCCAGAGACTAGCGGAGACAGTCAAGAGGGTGAGATGCACTCAGAGAATGGGGTGGGAAGAAGGGGGAGACACTAAGTGATGGATGGAGTGTGGGGGAACAGCAGGAGTAGGCAGGGGTGGGTGGCGGGAGGGGCGTAAGCAGGAGGGGGATGTCGCCAGAACTGGGGGGGACAGAGGACAAAAATGGAATGTGGGTCTGGGCATGAGGCTCACAGATGCATCGGCTCTGGTTTCAGCTGGGGCAGTTGGCTGCTTGGGGGGGTGGGCAGGACTGTTGAGGGAGGGGAGCCTGTTGCCATGGAGGCGGGCACGGCAGGGGCACAGTCTGCTGGCACTTGGAGCTCTGGGCATGGTAGGGGGCTGACTAAGGGGGAAGGGGTGTGTGTGATGAAGAAGCCTCGCCCTGCCCTCAGGGCTCCAGCAGGAAGGAAGTTTCCAGAGGGCAACTGGAAGGTGCTGGAGTGGAATGGGGAATGCCTCGCCCAACCCCAGGGAGGCACCCTTCCCCAGGTCACAAGTGCCATCCTAGGGTTCCACCGGTGTGTCTCAGGATGTCCCCTGGGATCTTCCTCTTCTGTCCCTTCCAGTCTGGCTGAAGATCCTAAATGCTGCTGCTGCTGCTTTTGCTTGCAGGGAAGCAAGATTGTGAATTCAGGATCTGTAATCCTAACGCAGAGCCCAGGCCTACCGGGCTCCAGTTGCCAAGGCGACGGTGGGTCAGAGGGCAGTGCAGGGCGCCCGTTCCTCCAAGTCAGAATCCCAATTGTTAAAGCCCAAGAATAAACAGCTGAAGCGGCTGGGGGGGGGGGGGGGGGCAGGAGGGGGGGTGCTGAGGTCTGCATCAGCTCAGTGTGGTGTTGTCAAGCGAGATGTCACTAATTGTCTGAAGGAACGGGCTGAGGCAGCTCTTAACTGCTTCCGTGCCACCGGAGACACCTTGGCTGCTTGGCCTCATCCCTGGGGCTTCCTTCCCAGCATTCCACTAGGCCAGCCTGTGGGTGTGTGCAGGGGAGAGTGCTGGGCCAGCATAATCTCTGCCTCCCTTGCACTGAACCCCCACATACTTTGGCTCCCAGCACTCCTCTCTGCCCAACTTGGAACCTCCCACCTGCAAGCTACATCTTTATGTCCCCAGTCGCTGGGCTCAGTATTTCATGAAGTCCAGAATCACTTCCTTGGCCTGCAAATGTTCTTAGCTGCCTCCAACATGGCCTCCTCTTCCCCTAGTCAGAGGGTCTGGTACAGATGTGTGCAAGGCAAAGATACACCCAGTGCTCTTCTGATGCTTGTAGAGAGAGATGGGGTTGAACTGTCTTCTCTAGCAGCTCTCCCTCCCCTCCAGCTTTGGCTGTTTTGTTCCCTGTGTGGCTCTGGACAGCTTTCCTCTGTCCCAACCTAAACATTTAGTGGTGCCTTTTCTGATTCACGCCATGTCTGTAACCCTGTTCAGGAGTTCCCAGTCCACTTGTGAAAAGATACATCACACACAGAAGGGGCAGTGTCTAGTACACAGAAAACTGCTGCATGGAGAGCTGGGGTTATTAGTACCTTAGCGGCTGTCCCTCTGTAAACATAGTGCTAAGAGTGAAAGCAATGGGAGGGGGTGGGTTTACTGGAGGTGAGGATAGATTCTGGGAAGGTTTTCTCCAGAAAGTAGTATCTGGTAAAATGGGAGTTAGGAACTAGGGAAAAAAAAAAAAAAAAACACCAGAGGTTTCCAGAAGAAGTCTTGTTAAGATCTTAAGCTGGGCCTGTGGTCTCAGGACCCCTGTTCAGCCTCTTCCACTGTAGGAAGGGGGAAGCCTTGAGGACTCCTCATCGGTCCGGCCTGTTCTAGCATCTCCTGCTGAACTCAGGAGATCAGGCAAGGCTCCAAGACGATGGTCACACCTGGAGTGGCATCTCAAGGAGGGAGCAGGGCTATGGGCACACCAGCTTCCGACCCTCTTTCAGGGACCTTCAGTGCAAGTCTCCCCCTGCCCAGGATGGGAGAGGGAACTCAGAACACCCACATCACTCAGATGGATACCTGTGGGCGGAGGCACAGTAAGTGGGCTGGGATCTGGGCTCAGAAACAGGGGATCCCCTAGAGACAGCCCAGCCCAGCTGGAGGCTGGAAGCGGACAAAAGGCTACTTGTTCTCAGGATGCCTGCGCCTTCTCAAACATACCTACAGCCACACTCTGGGGACACTTCCACCCACAGAGCCACACAAAGCCTGCCAGGGTGGAGTTGGGGGGGGGTCAACAATAGGTACAGCCTGCCCTAAACTGAAGCAACCCTCACCTCACAGAGAAGGCCACTCACCTCACTGAATTCTAAAACCAAGTCAGCTAGCTATGGCCCCACAGCCTGAGGCACCTGACTCAGACAGATCCAGCCAGTCTTGAAGCTACCATCTCCTTCACATGTCTCTAGCTTACCAACTTACCCTCTAGAGTCAGTCTGGCAGCTAGCGAGATGTGTTATCATTCTTATTTTTGGTAGGGCTTGGGATTGAACCCAGGGCGTCAAGCATGTTAAGTGTCCTAGTCCTGAGTCCACCACAGCCCCACTCAGATTACTTTTTACTGAACACCTACTCTGTCCTACCCCCTGTAGGACAGGTAAACACGGTTAGGCTAAAAGCTTGCTTTAATGTCATGAGTCCTGATCTTAATGCTAAGACAGAGGCAAAGATTTGAACTGAAGCCAAGCTTGATGTAAGAGCCCAAGTTCTTGCATGTGTGCCCAAGTTGTTGGTGTGCCCCCACCACACCATCTTACAACCCCAGCACTCTACCACATATATGACCAGACAGCAGAGACATGTCTGAATGGAGGTGTGATTCCTCACCCCACACACATCTCAATGCCAGTCTAGCACCAAGCTGGTAATTCTAACTCATTGGTGTCTCTGCGGCCCCACTCTGTGCTGGCCTAGGGAATCACATCACAGAGCTATAGCAGGAGTGGAACCAGAAGAGGCTACCTTTAACATTTCCAGCAGGGTCACCTCTAACTCTCCTAACCCCAGGATGACAAAGCACTCTACACAGGCTGGGGTGCCTGACCCCATGGATCTGGTCACTCCCCCCCCCCCCAGCCCCTGATGAGAACAAGTCTAAACAAACTCCTTCCTGGGGATGTGAAAGCACCTTTCCTGGGGGAGGCAAGGCTGGGATCCCAGAGCCTAGAGCTAGGGAGAAGGATCAGGTTACTCTCTCCCTAGCTGTGCCCTGGACTCCTTGGGGCTGACCTTTCACCTCATCCAGGCCTGGACCCAAAGGGGGAGCCCAAGACTCACCTCCTGTTAACCCTCTGCATTCTTATTTCATTCCTGGGCTCCTGCCAGGGCCTACGGGGTCTAAAGAAGCCTAGGCAGACATGCCAACCTTTCTCTAGCCTCCCACCCTCGGCATCCAGTTTTTCAAGGAGCTTTACAGAAGGCGCATCCCTGCCCCCTGACCATGCTGCCCTGCTGGGATCAGATACCTCGGCCCAAGCAGCTGAAAATGACCTGGGCTATTTTTGCTCCAGGATCATGTTGCAACTCCCCCTTGAGCTGGCTGCTTCCCACACCTCTCCAGACCATCACTGCCCACCCTCATCTCTCACCCATAATCACTGACTAACAGGATAGGAGGGCTCTTAACAGGCCTAAGCTCTTCATGACTGAGGCCATGAGGAGCCAGTCATGGGGCTGGGCATAGAACCAGGCTCTCTGGGTTCCCGCCCAGGTCTCTAACTGTTCAGCACAGCCTGCTCTGTACCCTAGATGCCAAAGCCTCTGACCCAGCCAACCTCCCCCAAGCACCAGAAAGTCACTTTGGAGACTCTGGAGGCTACCCATAAGTCCCTGGGCCACTCCGCATGTCAGAAGCTGCCTCTGCCACACTCTTCTTTGTTTAGAACTGGATATCAGGTCTACACACCTATGCCACAGACGTGTGGGCCTACCTGGAAGGCTTGGGAGTATAGAAAGTGGGAGAAAAGCTAGGGAGACTGAAGCTTGGAAAAGGGGAGGTGGATTCAAGCTTTAGTCTCAGCTGCTCCTTGCCCCAGCTTCTTGATGGAGTACACACACACACACACACACACACACACACACACACACCCCATTCCCATCAACTCCCTCCAGACCTCTGCCCCTACCCCTGCCTCTCTCTGCCCTCTGTTTTAAGCTCCAGCCCTCCTGGGAAGGAATGTGACTGGTTAGGTCTGAGCTGACCATGAGTGGCTACAAGGCTACAGACACCCCTCACACTCCCATTCCCCAATCTAGGGGAGCTCACATACCAAGGTGGGGGGCAGTTTAACCCTTGCAGCCTGGCTTACAAGATGGGCACTATGTTTCCTTTGACCAGTCCTGTATATAATGGCTTCACAGAGGGTGGAATGTGTTCAGGTCATAGGATGGGCTCATCTGTCTGCCTGGCTAGTCCTCATTAGAAATCCTTGCACCCTAAATGTTTTATCTCATCTGGAACTGTGCTGAGGGCAGAGAGGAATCTTCATGTGACCCCAACCTCAGGAGTGCCTACTCTGATGGGAGAGACACAAACCTGCCCTGGGGAGGCTCTTGGGGGGAGACCAGGCAGAGGCTGGGACACAGAGCTGAGAGCAAGAGAGCCCTGAGCTGCTAACACAAGTGGGAGGAAGCCAGGGCAGGCAGGAGAACAAGCCAGGTGGGGTCAGATAGGCAGGCCTCCTGGAGGCCCCTAGCCCTACACCCCTCCCCCCAGGCTCAGGAATCTCGGGGGTCAGGGATGAGGGACAGCTCCACCCCCTGCTCCCCTCAGGCTCAGGAATTCCACCAGCAAATGGGGGGGGGGAGGGCTTCGGACTCCATCCAAGTTGGCTCCCACTGGATTGGGAACTGTGGCTCCTCCTAGCCCCCACCTCCACCCAAGCCCCTAAGGCTGGCCCCCAGCCCTCTTTTCTCCCCCTGCCTGGGTTGGCATAGTGTGTGCCAGGCGCTGGCAGAAAACAAACCCGCCGGGGTGGGTTTGCAGGGAGCGGGGTAACCTTGACACAGTTGCAGCAGTCGCTAATGGCAGACACACACTCCGCCTGTTCTGGGGGGACTGTTGCCGTTGCTAGGAAACCGGCAGCCGCGTGAATGGAAATGGGTCAGTAAACCTGGGGAGAGATAGTGTGACACTCGAACCACTGCAGCTGCTCCAGCCCACACCGAAATCCCTCCTCTTCAATATTTATCACTCCTGCCTGGGCCCTCAGCTCCTGCCAGACCCGGCACCAGCCTGGCCCTCAGGTTCCCCCCAAGGCCTGATAAGGATGGAGGGAGAAGGAAAGATGGTTGGGGTTACTTATCCACTGTTGGGGTGGGAGATGCCTAGGATGGAACTAGTTCTGGAGAAGATTGAACAGGAAACAGAATATAATCCCGCAGTGGGGAAGGGGTTAAAAGGTCAATTCACGCCTGTTCCTGACTTAGGCACCGTGGTAAAATTACAATGAGTGAGTGGCCTAGGATAGGCCTGTCTGTTACCTACACAGGCACGAGAAAGGGCAGATCTCCATCTTCTCTTCACCCAGTTTTGGGATCTCCCTCTGTACAGAAGCTAGAGGAGTAAAGTTACCCAAAATATGAAACAGAGTGATTGGCAGCCTGAAAATACCAACTGATAACCCCATACAATCAGATGGCATCCCAAAAGACCAGGGGCTGCCTACTCTCTCCCAGAATACACCTCCATTGACATGCCCTCCAGACAAGTCACTGTCCAGGAAACCTTGACAACAACCCCACACAGAACCCCTCACAATAGGACAACTGCAGTTCTGCTCAACTCCCATCAAAAGTGGGCGAACCTATGCATAGGCCAAACTCTTCCCCACACACTAGGCTGGAGCCTGTTCAGCACAGACCCAAAGCCAACTCCTCAGCTTATGTGTGTTTTGTTTTTCTTCCTCCCCATGGCCAGCCTCCTTGTCTAGAGCACACTCTGATCCACGGCCCCTACGAAGCCTCTTTTGGACACACATCGCACAAGTTAGCAGCCCCGTGGCAGCACCCCATCCCTAGAGACTGACTGGTCCCTGACACACACACATTCCTTTCCTCTAGAAGCATGCACGCTTACAGCCCTGATTGACACAGGTGCTCATTCTAGAGCACAGGCCTCACTCCAGATAACAGGAACATGGAAACCCTGAGAGTCAGCTGCTCATCGAGGTAACATGCCCCTCCACCCACCATGATTTCCGTCAGAATCCCTGAAGGGTGTGTTTCTGTAAGGAAGATGCTCCAGCTCTCCGGGAGGTGTGCGGGATACCTTGACAGGGATCTCCCAGTCAACTTGGTTCTCCCTGTGCTGTCTCCTAGGATACATCAGTCAACACAGGCTTGGAGCCTGTCAGAGCTAGAAGGTGCCTGAGGGAGTAACTTATCCAGCCTGTGTCAGGAAGAAGGGAACAGAGACACAGAGGAGAAATTGCCTGCTCAAAGTCACACAGCCTGTTGTTTTTCAGTCCATTACTGTGAGCCCTCTGTGGGTATGAGAAACGAGCCAGATACATCCATGTCTACTTTTTGGGTTTTTTTCCAGACAGGATTTCTTTGTGTAGCCCTGGCCGTCCTAGAACTTATTCGGTAGACAAGATTGGCCTCGAACTTGCCTCTGCCTCCAGAATGCTGGGGACTAAAGTCGTGTACCACCACTACCAGGCTTGCATGTTGACTTCTGATGGGACCTGTTTTACAACCTTGTCGCCTACTCTATAACCCAAGCTGCAATGCTTTCAGATTCCCAAACAGGCTGCCTGTGTGAGGTGGTTCAGAGTGGGCTGCGCTGGACTTCCTGGTCCAGCCAAAGGGCAAGTTCCTGAACTCTGTAACCAGAAGCCCAGAGCACTGCTAGAACTCAAAGGTTTCTCTAGCCCCTGCGCCTAGCACTCAAGCAACATTTCTTTATTTCCAGGGCATCCATGTCTTGTATTATTTAAGTAGATCTCTGCCAGGATGCCTCCTGTATTGAAGAGGTAGGTATCCAAGGTAGTTTTATTTATCCATATATAATATTTGGTGATGTTTGGGATTTAAAAGCAAGGCCTTGGGCCTGATAGGCAGTTCCATCTCTAGCCCATTGGGCAGAAAGGCAAACTTAAGGTTCAAAACTTCAAGTTTAACAGTCACATAGAACCTTGTTTGTTTTTTTTTTTTTTTTTTTGAGACAGGGCCCCACTGAGTAACCCTGGCTGGCTTCAAGGATACGGAGACCCACCCGCCTCTGCCTCCTAAGTGCTAGGATTAAAGTCCTTCAGCATCAGGCCCTACTGAAAGGAATCTTGACCTCCTTCCGGTATTCTAGTCTTTCTCAGCGGAGAAGGCCAATCAAACGGAAAACAGAACTGAGGTAGGTGGGGGTGGGGAAAAGGTGTGAACAACAGGTCCAGGTGTACTTCCTGGGCTGAAGTGGAGCCTAGGGGAATTTGAATTTGAATCTGCGCATCTGGTGGTGGCAGGGTGAAAAGAGCAAGGAGCCCCAAAGGAAGAATCCTACTGACCTTAAGCCTGTCTGGGCCTTACACCTGGAGAAGCCAAGCTTTGTGCTCTGCCAGCCCCACCCCCAGCGGAACAGTGGGAGCATCCGGAGGAGACCAGCCCCCACCCTTGGGCATCAGTTTCCAGTCGGCACTTAGAGCAGGCTGGGGAGGAAGGACTTTAATTTAATACATTTTGCCCAGAACTGGTTTCCAGCTCCCAGCACTTAAAAGGTCTCTTGCCCCAGTGCAGATCTACCTGAAACTAACAACAGTAAGCATGGGTTTAATGAATAAATGAACACTCAATGAAGCCAACAGCTCTCCCTCTCCATCCTTCCCACGAGACACTGATTACCTTAGGAAGCCACATTATACAGGGCCGGTAGAAGGTAGATGGGATTAATGCTTTCAGGGTGGCCTCTATTCTCTTGAAAGGGACTGCTGTTACTCAGGTGTCCTTACTATGGGCAGGCAACACGCTAATTGCTTTACACGTGCAACTTCAAGCCCCACAAAGCCTAGGTTTTCAGAAACGGGAAAGGAAAGCTCAGGAGTAAAGAGACTTGCCCAAGGTCACTGAGCTGGGCAGGAGAGAGAAAGAATCAAGCCATGCCCACCACCACTGCTTCGGTTTAACGCCGTGCGGTGAGTTCGGTGGGGGCGGGAATTGTAACTGAACCGGGGCCTTTGGCTGGAGTGGCCAAACGGTCCATCCGTCTCCATCCCCGCTTTACCAAACGGTACTGGAATTAAGCAAAGTTGTGGGAAACTAATCTCTTTACACACGCGCGCGCACGCACACACCCAACTGCAAAAAAAAAAAAAAAAAAAAAAGCCCTGAGAGGTCACTTACCAACTCCCCTGGCTTTCAGGGCTCCGGTAAAACGGGAGGCCCTCCCTACCGGGTCCCTTTTCTGGACTCTCTGACCCGCAAGGTGCAGAGTCACGCCCCAAAGCAAGCTGTTGCCAGAGTTGGGGAAATCATCCGGGATGTTCCCAGCCGTTCGCGGTCCACCGGCTCGGTCGTTGCAAGAGGAGGGGGCCTGGGAGAGAACCGCCTCGCCGGCCTCCAGCACAGAAGCCCTTCGACGCCTCAGCTCGAGCGGGAGGCGCGGGTCTGCCGGCCGAAGGAATCCGCTCCCGAGTTTTCCCGCCGGCGCTCCTCGAGCTACCTGGCGGCCCGGGTGGCTGCGCCTGCGCCCCCGCCCCCTCCCCAGGAGGCCGCAGGGCTTCTGACTCCGGCGGAGGTGACGGGGCCGAGAGGGAAACCAGGCGGCTGGGGGAGGGGCGTTGCCTGCACCTGGCCCCTGTCCGCCGCCCAGGCCCGGGAAGGGCGGGCCTGGACCCCCGCCAGCCCCGAAGGAGCGGCGGGGGAGGGGAGCCTCCCGCCTCGTCCGGGGGAGGTCCGGGACCGGGGCGGGGAAACCTCCCACACCACCGGAGTGGCGGCGGAGATGCGTGCGGGGGTCGGCCGGCTCGGCGCCCCCTTCCCGAGCCGCGCTGGGCCGGCTCCCCCGGCCGCTCGGCGCTCTCCAGCTGCAGGAAATTCCAGAAGCTCTCCATCATCCCGGCGCAGCGCGCCGCCCGGGCTGCCAAGGCTCCCCGAAGGAGAGCCACATGCCGGCCGGCCGAGCGACCGCGCGGCCCGCCCTCGCCCCCACCCAGTCCCACTCGGCGAGGCAGCCACGTAGCCCGGCCCGCCGCCCCTTCCCGCGCCCTGGGGACAGCGGAATGCGTGGCAGCCCCGGCCGGGGGCTATTTTGAGCGGGAGGGGAGCCGCCCGGCCGCGGTGTTTTCGGCTTTTTCCTGGCCCCCGTCCCGCTAGCCGGGGCCCTCGGCTACCCGCGGAGGAGGGACACGTGGAAGGGGAGGGGAGGGCCGCTTCGATCCGGCTCCGGGCTGGGGAGGGCCCGGAGACACCCGGCCCGACTTGGTTGCTCTGCGGGCCGAGCGGCGGAATTACTAATAGCGCCCGACACAGCCGGTGGCTCCAAGGCGCCCGCTACCTGCACGCCCCTCCTCCGGTGAGCGCCCGCGGCCCGGGCACTCCCTCCCCAGCGGCGGACTCAGGCCTCACTGGATAGCGCCGCCGAGCACTAGTGGCCAATCACTGGCCTTGATTTCCTTACCTGTAAGTTGGGATGCTAGCTACCCGGCTTTATTTGGATGGTACCTTATTCACTTTGGTGTGCGCCTTTTCCAGAGCAAAACGTTCACTTTTTTTGAGGGGGGGTCGCTCTTAGTTTTTCCATTTATTAAGTGAGAAGGATTAAAAAGCTCCCCTTTTCAGAGGAAAAGTCCCTTATACACCAAAACAGTGTATTTTCATACAATACATTTACATCTAGCGCCTAATCAATATTAGTGGCCAACAGCGTGCACACTAGCTCTGCATGATTAAAAAAAAAAAAAAAAGCATTAACTCCATTAAGGTCCCAATAAAGATACAGTGTTTTTTTGCCGGAGGAAACTGAGGTTCGGTAAAGTGAAGTGACCTGCCAGAGGTTAAACAATGGCACAGCCCAAAGTCAGACAAACTGGCTTTAGAATATTAATTACTTACAGGAGACAAACCCTTAAACAGAGGTGGAAACTGAAGGCCAATGTGTCACTCAAAGTTCCTTTGACTAGTGGCAGAGTAGGCACCCACTCTTTAGTACCCTGCTGCAACCCTTCAATCTATTCAGCACCTGCTGCTTTGGGACAGCTAGGGGGTTCCCAGGATAGTATCTAAAAATGAGTACCAAATTGGATGTCCAAGAGCCTTTGCAAAGACTGCACTCCGCTTTCAAATGCTGGTCTCAGACTACTAGGCCCCTGAAGTTAACTAACTCATTTATTCAAATTCTAGACTCAACCCAGCCTCAGAGGTAAGGGATGAGCAGAGAGATGACACGGGGCAGGAGGGGGGCATCCTCACAGCCTAGAGCTGCTTCCTGCTCCCTACACACTCACAACACCCCCCCCCCCCCCAAGCAAGGAAACACAAAGGCTGGCAGTTACAAATCAACCCCCTCCGGCCCCGGAAACCTGGGAGTTTATTTCTGTCTCCGGGTCCCCTGTTTCCATAGAGTCAGTCCAGGAAGGCTGGCAGCAGCTGGCTTAGAGGGGCAGAGTTTCTGCTCCAAGGGTCCAGCTGCCACCCTGCCCTCCCCCACCTACCAGGCCAGAACGGACTCCAGAGTCAGAGGTGACATTGGGATGAAAGGAAGGAGCAAAGAACCGGTGCTCAGAGGTGATGCCAAGAAGCCCTAAGAGGCCTGGAGCCAGGGTAAAGCTTCTACCTGGGGCCAGTTGGTCAGAACACAGAGGCAGGGAATCCTTTCTCCCCAAGCCACAGCCCAGGTGGTGTCTCCTGCTAGGCCAGTCTATACCGGTGCGAACTGGTTAAGAGTGTAACCTAGCACTTCAACCCTATTTATTCCAGATTATTCTGGCTCATGACTCCTGGACCCTAGTCCCAAAGAAAAGGCTGCCACCTGTCACAGGAGGCTTCTGAGTATTGAGAACACTGTTAGTCTGAAGTGAGAAATGCTATTAAGTATAAAATACACAGCAGATACTTTAGTCCTACTATTAAAAAAGTGGGTGGGGGTGGGGGGGTGGAGCCGGGCGGTGGTGGCACACGCCTTTAATCCCAGCACTTGGGAGGCAGAGGCAGGCGGATTTCTGAGTTTGAGGCCAGACTGATCTACAGAGTGAGTTCCAGGACAGCCTGGGCTACACAGAGAAACCCTGTCTCAAAAAACCAAACAAACAAACAACAAACAAACAAAAAAAAAAAAAAAGGAGGTGGGGGGACTGGAGAGCTGGCTCAGCAGTTAAGAGCTCTGACTGCTCTTCCAGAGGTCCTGAGTTCAATTCCCAGCAACCACATGGTGGCTCACAACCATCTGTAATGGGATCTGATGCACTCTTCTGGTGTGTCTGAAGACAACTACAGTGTACTCATATACATAAAATAAGTAGATCTTTTTTAAAAAAAAGGAAAAATACCTCAGCAATTCTGTAATGATTATATGTTGATATGATCCCAATATTTGATATGCTGACTTAGATAAGATACATTAGTAAATGGGTTTTGCTTCTCTTCTCTTTCTTAGAGACCCCAGCCTGGTTGCATATGCCTGTTCAAGCATAAGAAAGGGTCTTAAGTTTGAGATGAGGCAAGCCTGGGCTACATAATGAGTTCCAAAGCCTTCTTTGCCATAGATACACCCTGTCTTAGAAAAAAAGTGAGTGCATGCCTTTAATCCCAGCATCGGGGAGGCAGAGGCAGGTGGATCTCTGCTGAGTTCCAGGCTAGAGAAAGCTGTGCAGTGTGACCCTGCCTCAAAAAAAAAAGATAAAAGACAAAACCTGAGTATTAAAAAATTTCTAGTTCCTCTTATTGTGCTGTTCTAAACCTGATGAGGCTCTGGCTTATGACCAAAATTCTGCCAGCTCCAGATCAATATCTGTGGCTGTTGATCACCCCAATCTAGACCACAGTCTAAATCTCAACACCCCATGCTTCCCCACCCCGCTTTCTGTGAATTTAGGCAAAGCGAGAGATTTTTAAGTCACTGTGTAATTTTTGGTTGTTATTGCTTCTTTTTTTTTTTTTTTTTTTTTTTTGGTTTTTCGAGACAGGGTTTCTCTGTGTAGCCCTGGCTGTCCTGGAACTCACTCTGTAGACCAGGCTGGCCTCGAACTCAGAAATCCGCCTGCCTCTGCCTCCCAAGTGTATTGCTTCTTTTTGAGTCATGACTATATTCTGTAGCCCAGGCTGGTGTGGAGCCCACTACATAGCCTAGGGTGACCTCAAACTAACATCTCCCGCCTGGACTTTCTTGGTGCTGGGATTATATACAGGTGCTCACACTTGCCTCTAGTCCAAGAGCCCGCCTGATACATCAAACTTATTTGCTCAGAGATCACTAATATTAGTTTAAAACCTGCACATCCTTCAAAAAGAATAAGGCTTTTCACCAGGAGCTGGCAAATTACAGCCTATGGGCCGAATCCAGCCTGTTGTCTATTGCCTAAGTGAAGTTTGACTGGCACACAGCCTGGTCGTCTGTTTATGCATTGTCTAAGACTACTTTCAAGGTACCACAACAATGAATGGCCAGCAGAGCCTTACAGTTTTTACTGTTTGACTCTTTACAAGAAGACCTATTCTAGACAGCCAAGTTCAACTCCTCACACATCCATATGTCAGCCTGCCTAGCCTAAGTTCCATCACCCCTTGCTGTGCTTCTCCAAGGAGCCTAACGACAACCTAATATGGGTCCCAAGCAGCTTGGGTTCCAGAGTCTACTGTAATCAGACAGACCTCAGGCATCTTATCTGGAATGGAGTCTCTCTACTTCTGCATTCTCCTGGAGAGTTCAAGGCCCACTGGCCTTTCTCAGTGGCCTTGGCACAGGGAGAGAGGGAGGGTAGATTCCAGAGACAGCACTGGAGCTGAGTCAAAGGGTCAGGGATAAGGCCTTCCCTACCAGCCAGCTGAACATAATCAGGTCATGAAGTTAGAGTAGCCTACACGCCACCCTTTCCCAGCAGACTCCATTAGCTGTAGGATTCTACAGGCCAGGAAGCTCTAAATGAGAACTTCATTCTCAACCCTCACCTCGGATCACCTGATGCCTCTCACACCCCAGGGCTAAGCTGGCATTGATGTTGCCCTTTTCCCTACCTCTGGCTCCGACTTCTCCATGGCTTTAAGAATCCTCCCAGGCCTGTCCTGGTCCCTGCCATTCCTCCCCACTTGGTCCTAGAATCCTGAGCTAACCGTAAAGTCCAGGCTGACAAACTCAGTCTTCCTTTCCAGCTGTGACTCTGAGCCAGTCACTCAGCCTTTGCAGGCCTCCACAGCTACAAATCAGAACAAATACAACGCTATCCGCCCCATATGTTGTGCACAGCTTTAGCTGGACTGTGAGATCGAAGGCTTCACGCAGCAGCATCTGGCCCAGAATAAGTACTTAGTGCTAGGTGCCATTACTCACGCTGACCCTCCAGCTTAATTCACAGATTTTGTCACAAAATGTTAGCCAAATCATTCTTATATTTATCTCAAAATGGATCCTTAACCCAAAAAGTTAAAAATCTAAATGAGAAAGTAGAGATACGTAGATGGAAAGAAGGCAGCGGCACTAGGAAGAACCCAAGACCAATGTCCGAGAGTATGAAATCTCAGGTCTCATTCTTTTCTGCCAACCTGAATGTCACTGGCCTGCCCTCATCACCTGCTCAGCTGTGGAGGTTCCTCAGTGGGCTTCCCACCCCCATTCCTTCACGGACTCTCCTGTGTGTAATGCCAGATACATCTTACTCAAATCCCATCTCCTGACTGTCTTTGCCTTACTGCTGATGACAACATCAAGGCTGAGGTCTCTGGCTTGACATTCAGTGTCCTCGACAGCCAGCCTGGGTCCTGCTGATCACCCTTGGCTCTCATCTGGTTAGTGAGCTGATTCTTCCTCTCCACCCATCTGAATACCACCTACAGACTCACTCAGTTCTGGACAGATTTGGCCCTGCTGGCCAATCACCCACGCCTCAGGCCTAGCTGGTTGCCCCTGCTCTGCCCTTAGGGTTACTCCTCAGTCCGGCCTCTCTCAGCTCACTCTGAACAGACCAGGCTGAAGTGTACTGACCATACTCCTGGCTCCAGGAAGTAGGCCACTTCCGTAACTATCCAACTTGGCTCCATGTCTAGACACGGGCTTTACCTTAGCGTTTCTCTTGTCTCTACTCCATTCTCATTCTGTCCCCTTGCCACAGAGACTCTCAGGGAGTCAAGGGCAAGTCTGTTTTTTTTTCCCTTTGAGGTTCAGTGTCCCCACCTTACTAATGGGGACAGCAATATCTATACCTCAGATGATATTCATGAAGGATAAATCACTTGTAAACTGTGTTTGTGTGTGTGCGTGGGGAGTGTTATAATAAAATTTGCAACAATTCCAAATAATCACCACAGAGTCTCTCTGTAAGTTTATTTCCAGTTATCATCTGTGCCAAGGGTGTTGGTGTGCATCCATACTTCCAGATACTCAGGAGGTTGAGGCAGTAGAGTAGCCAGGAGTTCCACAGTAGCCTGACCAACACAGTGAGACCTTTGCTTCAAAAAACAAAATACAGCTGGGCGGTGGTGGCACAGGCCTTTAATCCCAGTACTTAGGAGGCAGAGGCAGGTGGATCTCTTGAGTTTGAGGCCAGCCTGGTCGAAGAACTTAGTTCCAGGACAGCCAAGGGTACACAGAAACTTTGTCTCAAAAAACAAACAAAAATCATATATTCAGGGCACCCTTGCAATCTTCTACTCCCTAAGTGCCACACTGCTTCAGTTTCCTCCTTGGTACTTCTGACTTCTGATAACCTTCTAACAAACCACACACACACACACACACACACACACACACTCACACACGTTCTTGTTTGTGTTAGACACAGGGTCTTACTATTATAGCTCAGTTTGTCTTTGAACTCATGATATTCTTGACTTAGCCTTCCAAGGGCTAGGATTACAGCTAGATGCCACCATGCCTAGCCAGCTAACAAACCATACATTCTACCTGCCTTTGTGTGAATTATTTTACTCTCTGTGTAAATTCACTGAAGGTAGAGTTTTTTGGGGTTTTTGTTGTTGTTAATACATCAATTCTGTTCGCTGCTTTGTGTCCTAAACCCCAGAAACACATTGTGTTACCTGAGGACTGAAGGAGCCATGTCTGCCTGTGGTCCAGGTACTATACCGCTCTCAGATCATCCGATACTAGGGTCAGGTGCTTCAAAGCCGGTGGGTAGGAAGCAGCTTGGTTAGGCTACCTCCAGAGCCTGCCCAGTTAATGACTATGCTATATTTCCTTTGCTGATCATGAGCCAAGCCTCTTACTGTCCTGCATCAAATGCCCCCAGGGCCACTAGCCCTCCCAACCTTCCTTTCACTGGGCCATTTCCTCCCATTTCTCAGCCCTACACTTCTCTGTCTGCCCTTGAGGCTAGTGCTTGGGTCCTGCCTAAAATGTTACGGGCCCATCAACTCACCCTTAAGACCCACCTATCTTGGGAGCATTCCTGCCAGATCAGATTCCACTTTCCTTTACCTGAGCTCACAGCAGGGAGCCTCAGTCTTCTCCTAGCCCTGCTTCCCAAATGTGGAGGTTTTAAGCCCTATGGAATGGCTTGAACCTGTAAGCCTAGCTCTAGGAGGCCAACACAGGAAGTTAGCAGCAAGCTCAAGTTTGAGGGCAGCCTGGACTGTGCATTTAGTTGGTCTCCCTCCCTCCACGCTCCCTTTTTCTCTTACCAGTTTGAGCATGAGCACGTGCACGTGCGCACGTGCACACGAGCACGCCTTCTCCTCTTCCATCCCTTCTTCGCTATCTCTCCCCCTCCTGACAAGGGATTCCTCTTTCCTCTGCTGGAGCAACCCCCTACCTCCAACCCCACCCCAGCCCCCCACTATTTTGAATCTTTGTGATTAAGAAATGTAGCTCCTGATGAGCACTGGTGGCGCACGCCTTTAATCCCAGCACTTGGGAGGCAGAGGCAGGTGGATTTCTGAGTTCGAGGCCAGCCTGGTCTACAGAGTGAGTTCCAGGACAGCCCGGGCTACACAGAGAAACCCTGTCTCAAAAAACCAAAAAAAGAAAAAGAAAAAAAAGAACTGTAGCTCCAGCCGGGCAGTGGTGGCCCATGTCTTTAATCCCAGTGTAGGAAGCAGCAACAGGCTGATCTCTGAGTTCCAGGCCATCCTGGTCTTCAGAGTGAGATTAGGAC
Organism: Mastomys natalensis; assembly: GCA_021653895.1. Taxonomy (NCBI): domain Eukaryota; kingdom Metazoa; phylum Chordata; class Mammalia; order Rodentia; family Muridae; genus Mastomys; species Mastomys natalensis. Next base: position 437,946 of record JAJTUV010000697.1, on the reverse strand, counting down.
AGCCAGAGCTGTATAGAGAGACTTGTCTCCAAAAAGAAAGGAAAGAAGGGAGGGAGAGAAGCCCCATCCCTACTAGGTAGCTCTCTCTTTTTCCTTTACTTTGTTTCACGTGTGTGCACAGATGTGTGATTTTCTGATTAGCTGTGTTTCTTGGGGGATGTCACTGTGCCTCTCGGAACCCATTTCCTACCTGCAAATGAGGATGACACATGCTCTGCCTCCTGAGGGGAGCTCCACACTAAGCCCTCGGTGAACACCAGCCCACACTGTGACATTTTATTGTGTCGCTCATCTCTGTCCGAAGAGCATCAGCCTGCTCACTTCTTCCTTTCTGAACGGCCTCCCTACACACACACCTTTCCAAATTATGCTGAAAAGAAGACAGCTAAAATGTTCAGTCCTTTACTACCTATAGTGGTTGGAAACTTGTGTGGTACCCAGCAGGCTCTCTGTATTACTTGTTAAATTAAATCCTCATTCTCAAAAGGTGGGGAGAGCTACTATTATGTCCATTTTACTGACAATCAAGGCCATGTACCATAAGCAGGACTTAAAGATTTTGTTTTTATGTCTGTATCTGTTGTATGTATGTGTGGGTGCCTTCAGACGCCGGAAGACGGTGCTGGATTCTCTGGATCTTGTGTTGTTACACATTGCTGTGAGCTTGCCCAACACGGTGACTGGGAACTGAACTTGGATTCTGTGGACGAGCAACAAGTACTTTTATCCCTTGAGCCATCTCTCCAGCCTCATACCTAGGATTTAAAACCAGGCTGTCTGGCACTGGGGGTGCCATGGCCCTCTCTCCACCCTCACTGTTCCCTCCTCCTGTGTTCTGGGGTGGGACTCTCTTCAGGCGTTGGATCTGAACACTCGCTGACCTCTGCTTTTGAGCTCAAACCCTTTGTATTTTTACCTCAGTGGGCCTAATAAAACCCTGAAGCATCAGTCTTGTCATCTCCCTCTTGACAGATGAGGAAACTGAGGCGAAAAGAGAAGTAACTGTAGGCAACACAGAATCCAAATCTAAACTCTCAACCCAAGACGCTAAGATAGTTTTTTCTCTCACTTTATGACACAACCCTGGAGAACCAGTCACACACATCAACGTTATTCCTCTAGCGGGACAAGGAACTTTCTGAGGGCAATTGATTTTCCTGGGCCTCCTTCTGGTAGCCACCACTGAGCAGTGAAGCCCTGTTCCACAAAGGCTCCCCAGGCAGGGATACCTGGTGCTATCTAGTCCTTTGTCCTACCAGGCCTTGAGTCATGGGCTGTCTGTCCTTGAATTGTGGGCTATCACTGCCCTTTCAATTATTCGAGATGAAGTCTGCCTTTTAGCCTAGATGGGAGGCTTCCCAAAGACACCTTTTCTCCATAAGTTCAGGACTTCCCTCAACTTAAAGCACCACGGGGGGTGGGGTCGGTGGGGTGGACTAGAAGGATAATATGGTGGTTCAAAATCAGAGTCTTGATTCCAGTATCCCACATTCAAAAGCACTGGTTTTGTAGGACCTTGAACAAGTCCTGAAGCTCTTCCAAGCGTTGCTTGTGATACAAGATGTTGTTCCCCTGCCTCCATAACCCTGGGAGGTAAGTTAACAAGACTTGCCCAGGTGAATGCCTAAGACCGTGAACAACGTCAACCCCTACAGATAACTATGCTTTCAAGTTTAGTTTATAAATTGTGAACCCTGAGAGATTAACAACAATATAATAGAATGCTTACAGTATAATAACTGTTAAAAGTACTTAAAACTTATGAACTGTTTATTTCTAGAATCTTCCAGTTAATAGTTCTGGACTCTAAGTGATCACAGTTAACTAAAAGAAGTAAAACAGGCCATGGGGGAGGGAGGGACGGACGGTGTACGGTGTATAAAACAAGGACAACAGAGGCGATAGCTATGCTAATACCTACTTGTAAAATTCTAAGTGTGTGCTAAGTTGAGGGTGTGGGAGCAGCTCGCTGGGACAGAATGTGCTCAGTGTGCATGAGGCTCTGGGTTCAATTCTCCGCACCAGAAAAAAGTACTTTATGAAAGCAGAGCTCTACCCTGCCATGGAAGGCCTCCTAAGGAAGGACAGAGCACCTCAGTCCCAAACACGCAAAAAAGCTCAGGGAAACAGAGAGGGAGCAGAAACCTTATCCTTGGGGAAGCCACTGTGACTCCCCAGCTCCACGTCCCCCCAAGCCTGTGGTCCTGGCCTCATCCTCCCTCCAACCTCTGAGAGGTCTCCAACTGTTAACCCTTTCCACCCAAGAACGGTTACTGCCTGAATCCAGGCCTCCCTTCTCTTAGCTGCTGTGTGACCTTAGGCAAGTCACTTGGCCCTCTCAGAAGTCTTACTTACTTCATACTGACCAGGGGCAATCCTGTCACCTATCACTGATGATTGAGGTCATAGCCACGGATGTGTCACAGGTGCTAGGTCATGCTGGAAATCTAGAAGCCTGACTATACAATGAGCATGTCACCTGACCACCAGGTAGGGCAGACAGCTATTAGTAAAAACTGACATTCTGCCAGGCAGTGGTGGCACACGCCTTTAATCCCAGCACTTGGGAGGCAGAGGCAGGCGGATTTCTGAGTTCGAGGCCAGCCTGGTCTACAGAGTGAGTTCCAGGACAGCCCGGGCTACACAGAGAAACCCTGTCTCGGAAAAACAACAACAACAACAACAACAACAACAAAAAAAAACCAACCAAACAAACAAACAAAAAACCTGACATCCTCATGCCTCAAAAGTTCTCCAACAGCCTCAAAATACCACCAAAAAAGCATGTTCCCTCTTACAACCCCATGAGATCAGAACTGTTTACTGAAGAATATAGGCAGGACCTCAGCTCTATAGCTACAGCCCAGTGCCAATCTGGAGGGGAGAGGGAGTAGGGAGAGCCCCTTGGGGAAGAAGCAAGGGCCATGGAAAACACCCTGAGATGGGAAAGGTAAAGGGGAGACCTGCTCCCCAGAGCCTCCTTTTTTCCCACAGCTAACCCAGTATCACCTGGTCAGGCCTTCCACCCCTTGGAAAGGCATGAGGAACCAGTGGCAGCAAGTAAGAATAAGAGATTAACTCTCTTAATTAATTAAAATAAACAGCAAATTAAATACAGTAAAATTAAAATAGCACAGGAAATTAATTCTCCCAGCCCCACCTCACAGGTGAGATGCTTAAAAGGCTCTTCACAGCTCGGATCCAGGGCAGCTGAGGGGGTGTGGCAGATCACTGCCTTACGTTACACTACAACCCCATCCCTAAAGGTCACAGCAGAGCATACCTCCCCAAAACATTCACCTGGCTCTGAACCCCAAGAGAATTCCAGGAACTATATTCCTGACCCTTGCTCCTCAGTCAGTGGAAGGGTCCTCACACAGTCCAGGTCAGAGATTAGACATTGTGACCTCCTAGGCACATAGTCCATGGCCTATATCCACTGCCACACAAGAGGAAAGGACATAGGTCCTCTCTTTTGGGTCCTTTCTAGGGCTTGGAGTCAGATTTCAGAAAGTTCCTTGTCTTCTGTGCTGGGCTCTGGCCGCTCTTCAGGAAGCCTAAAGTCCCTCCCAGAGACCCTCACCTTACTCCCACAGTACACTCAGAGAAAACACTACTGAGGCCCAGAATGCAAGCCAAAGATGTTCACTCCAGTTGGCTAGCCCAACCCTCACGATGCCAGTTTCCTCCCACACAAGACAACAGCTTACTTCAGAGATAGGGAAACTGAGGCCAGAGCAAGCACACGGTGGCCCTGAAACTGGATATCAGTGGCCACATTTCACGTCACTATCAAACATGTAGAGTCAGAGTGAGGCCCAGCTCCACACTGGTTGACCCCTTTCCTCTACAACCCCAAGCCACAGCTCCATCACCTTGTGGCCTACCCAACAGTGGAGGAAGGACACCCCATTCTTAATTCCTGCCCTCTGGCCGTTGATGACAGATAATGAATGGTTCTACCCAAAGCTCCTCCCCCAACCTTGGCCTGCCCAGTTTCTACCAGTTCACCCCTAGGCCACACAGGGTCCTGACACTTGCCTCCTTTAAGCAATCAGGATGCTCCACCTGCCAGGGCACTTTCTACTGTCTGCCTGATAATGTTATCAGTGGTTCTGCCCCGGCACCTGGCAGGGTACCCAGCACTCAGTAGGTGCTGAGTGGATCTCATCTGATGTCCTCCATCATGTCCAACTGATATCTGACCACAGTGGCTACTATTGACTGGCTATCTACAAGCCGTATGGTCCCCTTTTCACAGGATGGTCCCTGCTCAGAGAGGCCCCACAGCTCTGAACCTGGAACCTGGATCCCCGTCTGTAGGTGAACCTCTGTTTCTACGCTGCATGCTTCTAGATGAGATGGCAAGCAATTCCCACCTATACTATTCAAACCTCCCAAATAAGCCTCCTGTGATCCCAGGGGGTGAAGCAGGACAACAGGTTCCTGGGCTACACAATGAATTCTGGCCTAGCCTGAATTCCAGGGGGAGACCTTATCTGAAAACAAGCAGGCCAGGTGTGGTGCCTCCAGCTTTTAATCTTAGCACTCCAGAGGCAGAGGCAGCTCTGTGAGTTCCAGGCCAGCCAGGACTATACAGCGGCACCCTGTCTAACATCTAGAGGTTCATCTACAGACGAGGATCAGTGGGCTTGCAGGTTCAGAGCTGTGAGCCCTCTCTGAGCAAGGGCCATCATGTGAACAAACAACATCAAACTTTCCCAACTCTTCGTCTCCCTTCTGTCCCAGTCCAGATCCGAGGCTAAAAACTTTGTGTCATCTTGTGGCTCACTGGACAAAAACTCCACTCCCTGAGCAGAGCGGCCATTCAGTGTCACCTGGATTCTGTCCCCTCTGAAGTTCTCCTCTGCTCTCTGAACTGTACTACACCCTCTCAGCACATCAACTTCTGATTCCCTTAAAGCTTTGTACATTCTCTTCCCTCTAGCTAGAGCACTCTTCCACGGCGGTCCTGTTATGACTTCATACATATCCTCCAACAGCCAAGATCGAGGCTTACCTTCCAATCTCGTAGAAAGAGTGAAGCAACAAATAGCCAGGTTGGTCACAAAACTTGGAATGAGAAGAGCCTATGCCTGTCTTTGTTACCAGCCTCCCTGGGGCTTCGCTCATAAACAATGTTCAAGCAGTATGTGTTAAGCGAATGAGTGCTCCCATACATATACTTGTTGACAAAACAGAAAAAAAAAAAAAAAGGACAAAAGAATACAAGGCCACAGTACACAGTATGCAGGGCTGGAGGTGGAGGAGAGACTGAGGCTAGGAAGGCCAAGGCCAGCGTGAGAAGTGACAAATGCCACAAGGGCCTAATCTACAGAAGGGCTCCACTCCTGGCAGCCAGGAGTGTTTCTGGGAGACAGAGGAAGGAATGTGATGAGCGGGCTCAGGAAGTATGTGTGCATGCATGTGTGTGTGAGAGAGGTGACAATACATGTGTGTTACATGTGTGAATTAACCTGTGTAGGAAGGCAAGGAAGTATGGGCGGTGGGGGGGCTCTATGCAAGAAAGCCACAGAGACTGTGGGCCTGCCTAGGCATCTAAGTGAGGGAAACTATGTGTGTGTGCATACAATTCACACATAGAGGATGCTGTCTGTACCTGACTGAAGTTGCTCGTGTCTGCAGGAAGGAGGAATGACTGAAGAAGACAGGGGAGGAGGAACACGGCTGAGGGAGTGAGACTGTAGGGGAATGTGTTGTAAGGCTGCACAGGAGAAGATGGTGTCCCTGTGAGTGTGAACAATGCAGAAGCAGAGAGGTGTCAGGGCTCTGCTGAGGGTGTGGCTGGGGTGGCCTCTGCCACAGGCTTAGTGCCAGAAGTGGGGGCCAAAGGTTGGGGGCTCTCCTGGAGCAGAAGATTCCTCAGAGCCTCTCAGGTCCCAGATCACTATGTTCCTAGGCAGGGAGGCTGAGAGAGAGCCCCAGATGTGCAAGTGCCTCCACATCTGTCCACAGCAAAACCTCTGGGCATTTATTTGTCTTTGTCTGTGTCCGGGTGTGTGCACGCCTGTGCTTGTGTGAGCCCTGCCAGCCGTGTGTCTGCGCTTGTCTTTGTCTGTATGTATCTTGGGCCTTTGTCTGAGAGTGTGGCTGTTGGTCTCTCCCTGTCTGGGTGGCAGTGTCTGGTTTTGTGTGTCGAAGTTTATCTGTGTCTATGGGTTACCATATGTCCTTGACTGTGCATGTTTAAAGGTCGGATACCGGAGACCTCTACGGCTGCTTGTCTGTACCTGTAGATTGGGTGGCCTTACTCTGAGGATACACTATTTTGAAGCTTTGGGTCTTATGGCTTTGGTGTACCGGGAGCGTGTGCTAGTGTGTGAACCATGCTCTGGACTATATGTAGCATAGCAATGCTTATCTGTGTTTGTGACACTGTGGATGTGTGTGTGTGTGTGTCTCTGTACCTCTGCATGTGTGTGTCTGTGTGCGTGTGTGTGTTGGGTGTGAGGGGTTTGTCACAGACTGGTGAGCAAGTTAATCTCAGACTCCGTGACACGTGGAATAAAATCACGCTCCCATAATGGGATCATTCGTCTTCCTGTCCAAAGAGAACACCAACTCTTCACCCTCCACCCTGGGGAGCCAGTGGGGCCAGGGCCAGCCCCCAGCCCCCACTCAGTCCCCTTCTGGCCCTTGGCACCCTACCCCCATTCCTCCCCTGCTGCAACAGGCTCATCTGGTCTCCAGAGTGCCCTGGTGCCCACTGTGGACTGGGCAGGGCTGTAGAACATGTGACTGGGCCTTAGAGGCCTGTCCTGGGCCCCCCAGCCCCACCCACTGCCAAGGAGGGCTCTGCCCCAGATGGGAGAGGGGGGTGCAGGAAGGAATCTTCGGGCCCCTCCTCCTCCCGGAGGGGAGGGATGAGCTGTAGGCCCAGCCGGGATTTTCCATCTCTCAGCAACAAGATTCCTGGTGAGCAGGCTGCGGGGTTTGGCAGGCTGCCTGCTGGAGACCCGCCCTCACCCGCCAGGACGCCTGGGTCCCCAAGGCCCGCAGCAGCCGGTTCCCTGGGGAGGGCCTCAGCACTCCAGCCTACAGTTGCCCGGGCCTGTGGGAAAGCCAGACCCCCTGCCTTCCAACCAAAGATGGCTCCCCAGCCCCCACCCCCCAGGCAAACCACCACCCTTCCTCTGGCCTCCTTGAAGCCTGCTTTCCCAGGCGGGCTACCAAGCACCGCCCTGGCCTGACCTCAGCACACACCCTGCTTGGGTTCTAAGGCTCACCTCCAGATCTCAGGGCTTGCAGGACAGGGTTGTGCTTCTCTTCCCAAGACTGCGGGAGGGAGGGATTCTGAGACCAAGACTATGAGTCTTGCATCTGTGAAATCCTCTTGATCTCAAGCTCTTCTGGACTGAACTGAGAGGTACCAGCTGGGAAACTGAGGGAGGGACACCCTCCACACTCCCTACCCACCACAAGGCATCCGAGGCCTCTTCGTTTGGCCCAGTCACAGTGCTGCCCCTCTCTATCTTTCCCATAAGTGCAATGTCAGAGGGGTAAGCTTTCCTCAGAGGCAAAAGGGAATGGGCAGGTGGGCGCTCAACTCCCAGCAACATGGGATGAGCAGCCGGAGAGCAGGTTTGGTAAGAGATTAAGGTTGAAGAGGAACCAGAGGCTCCAAGATTTATGAGGCTCATTCTTCTCCCTCAAATTCCCCTCAAAGTCCCCCAGTCCCAGCCTGGTCCCTCCAGGGTTGTGCTGTGGCCCCAGGCCAATGTCAAGGCCCAACCCATCCATCAGCTGTTGCCAGGGAGTTTCCACCCCAAGGGGTCCCAAAGGGAGGGGCTTAACTGACACTAGGGACTCAGATGGATGGGAGGGGGCATGGCCCTAAAGAATCAGCCAACAATCCTGCACCCTCCCAAGAGCTGGGGGGCTCCATGCCTCTAAGGAAGACACTAGGCTGCTGGGTAGGGCCCGGGAGGAGGTGCCTCCCAGCTCCAGGGCCACTCTAAGCCCCACCCTCTCAACAGACCTGAAGGCCTGGGATCCTGAGAGGCCCCACAGCTCGTTGGGGTGTGTGACCTTAGGTGGCTTCTATTCCTCTCTGGGCCCCACCACACATTACAGGAAGTGGCTCTGATATACCAGGTATTCTCCGTTCACATCAGTCCCTTCAACACTAAGCCCTTCCCTCACTCCAGTACAAGGGAGTCAACAGAGTCTGGGCCACATGGGGTGAGATGGCCAGGAAACTAAGCACAAAGAGACTGAAGTCACCCAAGTTATGCTAAAGAGTATCTATAATTATTCTCCCTCCTGTATCCATTTTGTGGATCAATGAAACTAAGACTCTGGAAGAGGTACAGAGTCTGTCTGCACAAGGCTTGGGTATTACTGATTACAGTGGTTGAGAGGACAAGCTACAGGGGCCTGAATTCAAGTCCCAGATGTACCACTAACTTGTGTGAATTCCCATAAGTTCTCTCAGCCTCAGACTTTGCATCTGTAAAATGGGGTTGCAGAGCCTCCCTCAGAGGACTCTTGAGTCTAGCCGAGTAGATGCAGGCAAAGGGCTTGGCACAGGGCCTGACACACAGAGAGTGCCTGTACAGTGGCTGCTCTCATAACTGTGCCTAATACTATATTAACACTCCAAGTGTCCAGAGGTGAAGGCAAGGAGGAGTCCAGATGTGGCTGGAGGATGAAACCAACCTTCTCCTGAAGCCAGGTTGGGACCCTTGGAGGCTCAGCCCAGGAGGGCCAGCCAAATTCCTGGAAGCCCCTCAGCTGTCTCCCCTATTCGTTAAGGGCTTCTCATTAGTGAGCCCGGGCACCTGCCCCTCCATGCGTAATAAGCCTCATTAGTATCTTAGCCCCAAGCTCTGAGCCCAGAGTCTATATGTGTGCACACGAATGAGGGTAGGGGGGCTGCAACAGGCCACCAGCCAGGAGACAGCATCCTCGATAACCACACCCCCTGCCTGTCATCCACAGAGCCCGTCACCACCCAGCTTGTCACCTGCCTGCCTCACACCCGCACCACCTGTCACCCACCCAGGCTTGTCACCCACCCAGCCCATCACCTGCACCACCTGTCACCCACCCAGCCTGTCACTGAAGCCGTCTGACAGGCATCTAGGTGGGGGACAGGAGATGGGAAGAGAAGCCCAGAGAGGTGTAGAGCTGGGGGCCCCAGAGACCCTGTGGGACCCCACTTCTGCTCGGCATCCTGCAGTATCGCCATGGCAACCTCAGCCGCAACCACTTTCCCAAACATCCCCCGCCTGCACCCCCCTAGGCCCTGCTCTTAGCTGAGCTGAGGCTCAGGAGAGCCTGAGTGACAGGAGAACGGAGCAGGAAGGAGGAGGTTCATCTGCTGGCTGGCTTTGACCATCCTCTCTGCCTTTGGACTCGGTTACTCCATCTGCAAAATGGAGGGGCCAGAAGGTGAGGCCTTTGGAGAGCAGGCCATCCCTTCTCCAGCCTGGATTGGCTGAGCTGACTGTCAGTTAACCTAGGAATGCTGGGAGGTGGGACAAAAGAAAGAGGGGGTTTCTGGGCTCTTCCATACTTCCTTAGCCAAGGTCCCAGTCCAGAGTGGCTAGGCCTCTGGCTCAGGCTCACACAGCAGAAAAGAAGCAGGCTGGAAAGGAGAGGGGCTCTGCTACAGGTCTGCTAGCTAGAGGTACCACGTTGTGACCCAAGGTGACTAGGGGCAGGCTTGGCTCCCACTACTGAGCTGCATTATTTATGAGACTGTAAGGTGGGAGTTGAGCAGCTCTGTGACACTGGCCCTCAAGGGGCTCATGCACGGTGGGACAGTGAAGACAAGATGCCTCCTTAGGAGAAGACTTGAGAGTCCCTGGTTCCTTTCAGGACTTGCTGAGGCAGGGGCTGCAGTGGCAGAGGGGCAATAGCCTGTCCTCTTTCAGAACCTTGCCCCCCGCCCCATTCCTCTCCACTCCTCCAGGCAGGCAGCGATAGGATTACTTCTGCATGACTGCCCGCTCCACGGGGTTCCGAGACCCTCCTGCCTGCAGCAATCTTTAAAATTCCTCCAGCCCAACCTCTCTCCCTTTCTCCCCGCAGTGAAAGCTCCGGAGTCGTCTACCGCAGTGTACCCTACTGCTGCTGCACTGCCGCCACCACCAGCACCACTACCAAGCAAGCAGGGGCCCAGGTCCCTTGTGCCAAGGACAAAGACAGGCCCATTCTCAAGATATAGCTCCAAATTCCTCAGACCCTCTCCCCCTTGGTACTGACCTGATCCCACAGACCACAGTTCCAGCCAGGGGCAGGCATGTCAGCTGTATCCAGGCAGATGGGTACCATGTAGGAGCACACCTGGCAGCGCTGGAAGTGCCTGACTGGGTCTGGATTGCCAAAGCAGTGACGACTCCCTTCCCTGTCTCACCCATCCCTGCTACCCCCAGGGTGAGCAGACAGCTGGGTCAAGCTGGTGCCTGTAACTCCCAAGAGCACAAGGGCAGGAGGAGATGGGTCCTCTGAATTTTTTAAGGCCCTAATACAGGCTGCAACCTTGGACTTGCTAAACTGGGACCTAGGCAAGGTCCCCTTCCACAGCAACATAGCTGCTTCCTCTTTTAGAACTTGGGGGTCGGGGAAGTCCTCTATGAGTCTTCTCTAAGCAAGAAATCTCAGAGACCCTAAGGAAAGAAGTGAGATTGGGGGAGGCTGCGATACCCATACCCCCACCCCAGTCTCTCCATCCCTAAAGCAGGCAAGAAGCAGCTCGGGTTCTAAATCACTCCCCTCACGCTGCCCTCTGAGGTGGATTCTGTGCATCTGTAATTAGGGGGTGGAACAGATGGCGGAGATTCCGTTTAAAATCATGCATCTAGTAAAGTAACCTTCACTGTCGGAACTAACTCCCAGGGAGACCGAGCCCCACAGCCTAGATCTGTGGGGGCTCATCAAGCCGGCTCTCCCCTCTCCCTCTCCCAAAGCCCTGTCCCTCTCAGGTATGGGCGGGGGAATCTGGCAGGACTGAGCAGTGGGAGTGACTTCTCCTACCCCGGACATGCATGCCAGAGCCCAGGCAAAGCTAGGTACTCAAAGAGTTCTTGGCTGAGAGTCCAGGGTGACCAGGTGCCAAGTGGCTCTGCCTATTCCCAAAAGGGGCTCAACCCTCCAAGCTTAGGCCAGAGTGTCCACAGCCCAGGATCTGGGGGGCAGCTTTGAACCAGATGTCCAGCCTCACTGTCCAGGAATGAAAGGCCTCGGGCAGTGAGGGGTGGGGATGGCTCCCCAGGCAGAGGAGGCTCTGGGAAGTGGAGGAGGCTTGGGCAGTAGACAGAGCAGTGCAGTGCGTGTGAAAAGGCTGTCTGGGGGAAAGGAGCTGGGTGGGGGAGGGTGTGCTGGAATGCGAGGCTGGTGGGAGTGAGGGCTGCCGAAGATGTGAAGCTGAGGCGGGGTGTGTGACAGGGTGCCGTGGGGTGCCGGGGAAGCTGAAAGGCTCCATGTGAGCTCAAAGGGGCGAATGGGTCAGGGCGGTGACTAGGCAAGGCTGTGCATGTCATAGACAAGCAGAGTGTGTTTGGAGAAAGGTGCAGGAGTGTCCTTGTGCCTTTCCAGGGTTGAGTCTAGAATCAGAGCTGGGCTAGGTGTGGGGAGCTGCTAGGGCAGAGTGGGGACCTCTGAGGACCATGAATGCTTGCACATACACGCTAGGGAAGGCACTAGAAGCTATGAGGACATCTGGAGGTACCTGAGAGCTGAGGCTTTGTCTGTGAATTTGAGAGAACTGTGGATATGAGGAGCTTTGCGCGCGCGTGTGTGTGTATGTGTGTGTGTGTGTGTGTGTGTGTACACACGCACACGGGGGGGGGGTGTTGAGAAGGTGCAGGAGTCCCTGCTTATCTGTAGGCTGCCATGATTTAGCTGGGGGTAAATGTGTGTAAGGGGAGATGCTGGATGTGAGATCCGTGTGTGTGAGAAGGCACGGGGGCTGCAGGCAGGTCTTAGGTGTATCTGGTGAAGTGTTGAGGCTGAAGAAGGTCCTGACATTCTTGAGGATGTGGTAGAAGCTGTGTGTGTTGGGGTGTCTGGGAGTCATAAAAATCAGGGTTCGGTTATGTGCTGGAACTGCACTGTGTTTGGAAAGAAGATGTAGCAAAATTCCTGGACAGGTTACAGTGAATTGAACTGGGTATGGATGCGGAAGTGTTCAGGGCTAAAGGGGCCGTGGGTCTGAGAATGTTGCAGGGGCTCCTGTTTGGAGGTAAGGAGATTGTATCTGAGGAGGTGCCTTAGTACTATGTACTGACGGGGTAAGTATGAGGCCCTGATATCAGAGAGGCTGAGCTTATAACGCACATGAGTGGGAGGGTATCAGGATTTGAACTAGGCTCCTGGTGTTTGGGGAGGTGTTCCGGGTACGAGGCTAGCAGTGTGGTGCTTGCATTTGGGTGTGTGTTGGCTATGTGTGTGTGAGACAGTTGGACATCAAGGAGATGTTGATGGAGGGTGGTTGTGTATAGAAGCTATGCGTTTGTAGGTACATTTAGCTGTGATTTTGGAGTTGCTGGAGCTGTAAGCATACACTAGGGGGCTTGTATATTTTGGACACAGTGGGGGCTGCAGTTAGGGGCCCTGTGCTTGGAGAGCAGTTAGGGAACTGTATGGTGAGGGGAAGGAGATAGGCCTCTAAGAAGAAAGGCAGAGTCCTAGTCTCTGGGGCCCACCTGGGGACTGCACCCCTCCAAAACTCCCTGCTTTGGGGTATCTATACGAGGACCACACTGTTGAGATAGGCCAGTCCATCTGTCTCCACCTGTGCCTTGGCTCCAGGAGCATAGCTACCTCCTCAATCCCTGGGAGCAGCAATGAATCTCAGCCCACCCATCTGCCTTCAGATGGTCCAAGCAGAAGCCTCCACCAAGCTGCCTGGAGGGCGTCACTATGTTTGAAGAGGGGCTGGCTGCGGGTGGGAAGAACTACACAGAAACCATCCTTATGGAGGCTCCTTTGAAAGCCACTGCTGCCAGGCAAGAGGACGCAGGAGGACAGGGTAGGCATGTCTGTTCTTGGGCTGCCTGTGTGGGTCAGTGGCCAGCTGCAAAGCCCCTCATAGCCTTTCTCACATTTTTAGGCTCATGGTCCCTATTCAGGTAGGACGAAGGCCTTGGGAAACAAACACCTATCCAAGCCAGGACAGCAGGCACTGGTCCCTGTAGCTATACTCTCAGCTAAGCACACTCCTAAGTTCAGACAGACACCCATACCCTTCCACATACAATGTGTACAGCGGCACCGTTCTATGTGTAGCTCGTCCTCAGGCCCCCGAACCTTTAACACACACACACACACACACACACACACACACACACACACACACATCAAGCTACTTGTCTTTTTTCTTTCTCTGATGATACTGGAGATTGAACCTGAGGTCTCCTGCATTCTAGGAAAAGGCCCCGGCCCCTCTTTGTACACCCTTGTCTCATAAACATGCATACCTGTAAGGTAGTCACACACACACACACACACACACACACACACACCACACACACGCTGTCACACCCACAGCCCTTCTCACACATACTCAGTCTTTCTCACATACTCCATGACAGATAGACTCATGAAAGTTCATGTCTGCATACCCACACACCCTTACCAGGTAACTCCTTCCCACTCCCCAATCCTCCAGACCACCTTTGTGTCCAGGTTATCCCTGGCAGGACTCCCCTGTGCCTACCCATTGAACAGATAGGTGCTCTACCAGCTGGGTCAGAGCAGGGCTCCTCTGTGCTCAGGTATGACTCTTACTGTGTCAGAGTTTGGGCTGTGACAGCACATCCTGAGACCTCTCAATAGGCCTGTGTGTCACCAGCCAGATTGCGAAGGAGGCACAGGCATGTAACCTGTTACATGACAGGAAACAGAGCCCATGTAAAGTTGACAGTACCAAGTCACAAAATGTGTCCATATGTACAGGTGGGAGCCTTGGGGATATATTTACACAAAGGAGATATCCTCTGGTAAGTTAGTGAGCAAGAAGGGGCCTTTCCTGAGACAAGAGAGCCATACATTTTTGTGTAGGAGTGCGGGCCAGAAAAGCCCTCTTGGCAATCCCCCTTCCGACAGAAGAGTGGAGAGGAAGGGGCTGCTCGAGGCTTGGCTTCCTCACCCTGACCTCCTTTAGCACTGGAAACTGAGCTGGGGGTGGAAGGAATGGAGACTTGGCTAGCCTGGGGGTTTGGGGAGGGACGAGGCAGAAAACACCTTCCAGATTCTCATCAAATTCCTGTTTGTGGTTTGTAGCCTCCAGTCAGTCAGCCTCTGCCTCTCTGACTCTTTCTCTCTCTCCCTCTCTCCCTCTCTTTCCCTCTCTTTCTCTCTCTCTCTCATTCTCTCTCTCTCCCATCCCAGGGTTTACCCTTTCTTTATCTCTTCCAGTTTCTCAGTCTCTCCCATCTTTCTCTTTGCTTACCCTGTCTCTGTCTCTCCTCTGCCTTTCTGTTTTCCTGACGCCTCTCCCTGCCGGCACCTCTGTCTGTCTGTGTCTCCCTGTCCCAGTTCATCTGTCTGTCTCTCTCAGTCTGTCTGTGCGTGGGTGTCTCTGTCCATCTGTTCTACCACCCATCTGTCTGCGTTAGTCCTTCTAAAGGTGCCCACTCTCTCTCTCTCTTTCTCTCTTTCTCTCTCTTTCTTTCTCTTGCTCTCTCTCTTAACCTCCTCCTGGTCAGCAAAGGGCTCTCCTGGCTCAGGAGGTGAGGAGGGGGAGAGAAAGAGACCTGCAGCTTCTGGTTCAGCTTCAGTAGCATCTGGACTAGATGGGGGGAGTTGAGGCCTGCCAGCTGCAGAAGCAGCCCCTCCCCTCGGCTCCCAGGCCAAGGACCCCAGAGCAGAGAAGAGAGTCACAGCAGGGCTTTACCTGCAGCCGGGTTCACACTCGATTATGCAGGGGTCTTCTTACCTTACCCTTACATCCCCATTCTCCCCCCTAAGCCCACCTTCTTTTAGCCCCAGCCAATAGGAGAGACACAGGGACCCTGGGAGAGGGAAAGACTAGGCCTTAAGGGAAGGAGGGGCTGGGAGCCAGGGCTTCCTGTCAGCTGGGCAGGAGGGGCTCTTTCCTCCTCCTTTCCAGGCAGTCTCTGGGGACCTCCTCCTTCTCTGGTCCTAGCTCCAGGCTCTAGGGGCTATCCTGGCAGTTCCTGTCAGTTCCATGAGGCCGTTTCTACCTCCTGTCTGCCTGCAGGGATATGGGGTGGGAGGGTCATGTGTGGCACTGGTCCAGTCTAGGCACTGGCCTTCCCAAGATGCACAAAGCAATGTTTCCACCAAACCTGCACCTACCCCTCCATACACACACATACAGTATCTTAGTGGCCCTGCCCACTCAGGAGCCCCTACTGCAGTGGCACACACCCAGAGATCTGCTGCCTACCTTGCATTCCCAGCAGGCTCCAACAGTGCCCCAGCACCCAGCCTTCATCTTGAGAGAGCACCTCCAGCATTCCTCCAGGCTGCTGTGTTCTCTCCACCCCCTCTCCAACAGTTCACAGTTCAAGTCCAACACCCGACAGAGAGAATGAGGCCGAAGAGGAAGGCATGGGAGGACACTCTCATCCTCCTGAGACCATGGGGTCAGATCAGCAATGAGACTCATCAGAGAAGGACTTGCAGAAGGGACAGAATGTGGCTCCTTCCTGACCCACCTCAGGCAAAGTCCATATTGGCTTCACCCTGCCGTGCCACTGGGCTGGGGCCAGGGGCTGGCTGCCTCCCTTCGTGGCTCTCCTTGCCCCTGGCTGGGCTGGTTCTCTCTCCCCCTTCAGAGCAGCCCTCCCTGCCCTCTCCCTCCAAGCTCTGGCTCTCACATCCTCAGCTCTTGGAAGCCTGACTCACTGTTTCCCCTCCTCTCTCCCCTCCCTCCCTCACTCTCCTGGCAGCAGTGCCTCCCCCTCCCCTGAGGGGGCTCTGGCCACAAGGGTGCCTGCCTGCTCTTCTCCATGGGCTCCAGGCCCCCTCTGTGCCAAAGAGGCCCCCTGCAGCTGAGCTAGCTCCCCAGCTACAGAGAGGTAGGATACAAGTGCCTGAGTCCCAGGCTGGCCTTGCCACAGTATCTGTGGCTCCCCCTCTCTCGATCTGCATTCCTCTGTCAAGCACTCGGTTGGGGAGGGGTATCCCAATGGATGATGACAGACACCTCTGGGGTGCTAAAGTCCCCCACTTTTATAACATGGGTGTTTCCTAGCACAACCTGTGGAGTTATCTACCTAGCCTAGGCCCCGCCCACAGGTCCCAAGAACTCAGTTCCATTCCCAGACACCTGAGGACAGAGAGGGAAGGCTGCTCTGAGGCTGGAAGCATTAGTTAAGACCCCTGGAAACAGGCCCCCCCCAATGCTATGGGATTCTCCCCTCTCCCCTTTCCCACCTGCCCCCTCCTCCATTTCCCATTTGCACTTTTCTTTCTATAGTTCACGCAAAACCCAGTCCTAGCCCTCACTCCTGGCAGGGAGACCCACAGTGCCCTCAGAGTCTGGCTACAGGATACAGGCAGCGGGCTGAGTCTAGGCCCTCGCAGGTTCCTGGGGCACACCACTGAGCCCTCAGAGAGACCCTGGCATTTCTTGCCTGGTTTCTCACTCTCTTCAGTGGCTTTGGCCTCTATCTTTTCCACTCTTCAGCAGCATGTGGCTGTCTGGGTCTCCTCCCCCCCACCTGCTCGCTCTCTCCCTGGGGGGGGGGCATCTGCTGGCATTAGCAACAATATTACCCTTGCTTCATCTAGCAGTTGCCAACTCCACCACACCTAGGCTTTGCCCCTTCTCTCTGTCCCAAGAGATCCCAGCCACCAGAGACAGCACTTGGCTCCATCCCATAATAGTGCATCTGCTTGACCTCACCCAGCCAGAGCAGAAGGGCCAGGGCATCTGGTACACAGGCATGGTACCCCTTGGTCTTGGGAGGCTGGCAGAAGACATGAAGCTCCCTCATGATCCCCACCCCCCCCTTTAATAGCCCCCTCCAGAGCGCGCTCGCTCTCTCTCTCTCTCTCTCTCTCTCACACACACACACACACACACACACACACACCACACACGCTCACAGACTCAAGTAGCCCTAAGGTAGTATACAGCAAGGGAGGAAAATGACCAAATCCAGGTTTGCTTGAAGGTGGGGGGTCTATCAGTACACCCACCAAACTGTCTTCTGTCAGGAACAGTCTGCCCCAATTAACAATCAACTGGAGCCCCCACCCCTGAACATCTTTCAGAATCCAGATCTAACCTCCCTTCATATACCTCTATTTAACTTAGCAAGCAGGAGACCTCTCTTTGCCAACAGCTAAGCACATGGCTTGGGGGGGGGGTTGCCTCCCCATTACCAAAGGCCCCATCAGTCAGGCTGGGGAACAATATAGAGTAATCTTGGAAGCCTCACACACTAAAACTGAGAAACTAAACTGTTTACCCACATTACCTGGGGGCATCAGGGGCTCCCTGACCCCGAGACCTTGTTCCAGACACACACCCCCCCAGCCCAACAACCATAATAAACAGCAAAGTCTTTCTCTATGACAACAGATTTCTCTAAGCCCAACAGCTCCTTCCGTCACTACCTCAGCCATAGATCACATTAAAAACTCACAGAGGGCAACTTAAACACATCACATTTGTTTCTCTCTATATTATTTCAAAAGTAACGGCATTAAAAATGGATTTTAGTACAGAAAATAAATATCAGCACGTGGGCCTGCAGCCCAGGCGGAGAAGAAAGCCCACCAGGGGACTGTCCCTTGGGGCAAAGGCACAGCTTAGGCACTGGCCAGGGAGGTGCCTGAGCGGTCAAACTGCACCCTGGAGATGCCTAGGGAGGGGGGCACTGTGCCCACCTGGGCACCTGCTCCCATGCCAAACCAAGTGGGAGATGAGTCACAGGTTTGGGTTGATGCCCATGGTCTCCCAAAGCTCATCCCTCTGTAGTCCCTGCCACCTCTGAAGGGGGGTGCTCTGGGGCCAGAAGTTCACCAGTCTCTGGGGATTACTCCAGCTATCGACACAGGGGAAATGAATTCAACTTACTATCCCGTTTGATTTTTCCATTACAATAAAAAGAAATATACATCTGCTCAAAGGAAGACGATTTAACAAGTGGCATGCATGTGCTACCTCGAGGGTCCCTCCACAGCTGAACACCACACCGGTGCCTGCCTGCCTGCTCCTCCAGTGCTGGGAGGGGGTAACAGACTGGTAATCTTTCCCTTACAGCCCTGGCTCACACAGCCACACACACCGGCCACACTGAACAGGAACAAGTCAACAATAGAAACACCCCAAATGCCCCTGGCAGGACTCTGCCCAGGCCTGGGCTCATGCCCTGCCCTGCTAGCGGCAACAGCAAGAGCGGACAGAATGTGGCCACCCTGACCCGGAGGCAAAGCTTGTCCTCACACCCTGAGCTCAGCCCAGGGAGCTGGGGCCAAGTCCCGCCTGACACCAACTGGTCCAGCGGGAAACGCCTGCCCAGCCAGACAGGCACAGGCCCCCAAGGGTCCCTCCTTGTGCTCAGGGACCAGGCTGGTGCAGCCCAGCCCTGCCTCCCAGGGTGACGCCTGGGCCCAAATTCAGCTGGCCCTGCCAGTCAAGCACTGGTGCAGAACCGAGGGCACCAGGCTCAGCCCCTCCCAGCCCAGCCCCAGGGCCCCCAAGCTGGGAGGGAGGGGAGACTCCCCACCCCTCCACATCTGGCCCTGGCCCCTAGGGTCTGCGGTAGAGAATTCCCGCCCCCGCTTCTCTCCCTCCTCCTGCTCTGTGCGATCTGTGCCCGCTGCCCGCCTCAGGGACAGCCCCAGCTCCCGCCTCCGGCCAGCAAGGCCCACATCCTTCCTCCCTCAGCTGGCCCCTTTGCCTGGCAGGAGGCTGGGGGGTCAGGCTGCTGGGGAACCCTCCCCCCCAGCTCCCATCAGTCTTCGTCCCCAGCCCCCAAACTCTGGGTTGCTGTCCCTTTTCCTGTAGAACAGGAAACAAGGTTATTTCCTAGTCTCAGAGCCAGCCCCCTGCCCTTTGGCTCTGCCCAGGGACCCAGACCCAGCCGGGGAAGGCGCCCTCAGCCAGAAAGCAGAGATTCAGCAGCTCACCCCAGCTCTCGACCTAGGGGGCTGACAGCTGTCACTCAGCACCCCACCCCTGGGGAAGAGGGGGCCGATTCAATCAGAGCCCTAGAGGAAACGTATTGATACACGATTATTTATTTATTTATGCAAAAGTGAGCCGACTTTGTTCGCCAGGTAACCGGGCACGCGGCCCAACCCCTCTGGCCAGGCCGCCCCCAAATCCCTCCTCCGCCCCACACCCCCTCCGGGTCATTAGGTCCCCGCCCCTCAACTCCCAGAGCGCCAACGGAACCTTGGGATTTGGGGGCTGGAGGGGAGGGGCTCCTCCCTCCGCAGTCTCCCCTTTTCCCAGCGCCTATCCTAAAATCCAGCCTTGTTCTCCGCTCCCACGGTCCCCCTACATCCCACCCCCCCACATTCTCAGCAAGCTGGAGAGCAAATTGCAGTTTTAAATCCAAAGGCGGAGGGAGGGGGAAGGAGGAGGGGGTGCGCGGCAGCGCTGGGCGCGCACCTCGCCCCCGAGCCGGGGGAGCCGCGGGGCGGCCAGGAAACCCGAGAACCCCCCCTCCCCGCCCCCCCTCCCCGTCCACCTCCCCCTCCCCCTTCCCGGCGCTGCCTGCCAGGCTTCGAGCCGAGCCCAGCCGAGCCGCGGGCCCCGGTGGAAACAAAGACGATCGCACCGCGGGCACCGCAGCCACGGGGTCCGGCGGACCGGACTGGGGGCGCTGGGCCCCCCCACAGTGCGCTGCACAAAAGAGCCTGGCCGGCCGGTTCCCAACGGCGTCTAGAGCTGGGCAGGAGGCGCTACTTACCGGAGTGCTGGGCTGCCGGCTCCGTGGGTCCGAGCCAGGCGAGGGGTTTTGGGGGGCGTCTATCTTCCGCCGGCGGCAGCGACACGGGCGCCCGGCTGCTGGGAAGAGGAGTCGTAGAGGAGCCCTCAGCCGCCTGCCGTCGCTGACAGCATGGCTCGCGCCTCGGTTCACATTCTCCGCCGCTAACTCCACTGGACACGGCCCCCCGCTCCCGCGGCGCCCCCCCCCACCACGATTACTCCTTCGCTATCTGCGCCCCACTCGCTTCCCCAGCCGCTCACACACTCTCACAGCCCTGGACACCCCCGCCCCAACCCCCCAATTGCAAACCTGGGAGGGAAGGCGCCCCGCGTAGTCCTCCTGCTCCTCCTCCGCCGCCCTCCTCCCTCCCGCTCTGTCTGTCTGTCTGTTTGTCTGCCTGTCTCTATTTCTCGCTCTCTCTGCCTTTCTCTGCTCTCCGAGCTGGGTGGGAAAAGGAAATGAGGACAGAAAGCAGACGCTGGCTTTGGGTGGTGGTAGCTGGATTCCCTCTCTCCCTCCCTCCTCCCTCCTCCCCTCCCTCCTCCTGCCTTCTGCTCTCTCCGCTGCGAGCGGGGCTGAGCGCAGCCTGGCGGGTGGCTCGCTCTGCCCGCCCGCCCGCCTGTCTGTCTGTCTGGTCTGCCTCGCTCGCTCCCTCCCTCCGTCTCTCGCCCTCGCCCTGCCTGCCTGCCTGCCTGCCTCTCTCCGTCTCCGCCGCCGCCGCCGCTGCCTCTGCGAGCTCGCCTTACCTTCGCTGCTCACCATCCGGAACCCCAGGGGGGAGAACGCGCAAAGCACGCCGGGACTTGTAGTCCCCTCTCGGCCGCTCCGCGCGCTGTGCGGGCGGGGCCGCTCCGGCTGCTCCGACGGCGCGGCCCGGAGCGGACCTTGTGCCTGAGTATCCCTGGCCGGGATGAGTCTCATTTTATCTAGGTCTGCTGATCCTCCTCAAGGGTTAGGAACATTCCCGGCGTTCCGAGGCCCCTACTCAGGGCTCTGGCTAAGCCAAGGTTGCGGGTGGTAGCGCAGGGGCGGGGTCTGAGAATGAAATGAGTGGAATCGGGCATCCGAGGATGGAACCAAAAGGACTGCGACTTTCTAGGGTGTCCCAAACACGTTGAGAGAGCCCATGGGGAGACGAGAGGACCGACACTCTCCATCTGGAGACATTTTCCTTTCGGAAGAGGCTTCTGGCAAGAAAGCCGCTCTGGAAACGCCACAGCCTCCTCCGCATTTAATGGCCTTTCGCCTCAAACTCAGCCCTGGATTTAGTTCTTCCAGCGCCTACTTTTTATTGTCGTCCACGGGCGGCGAGGGCGCAAAAATCCTGGACAATTTATAGATACCATGCCTTCTCCCGAATTTGAACAATTGTTTGTGAGCGGAATTCAACAGTTCTCCAGCTCCTGCTGCGGCGTGGGGGCTGGGCGCAGCACTTTCACCTACCTCCTCTTCAGGTCACATCTGTTCTCCAGCCCCTGGCTCTGGGCCCCCTGCCTTGCCTATCCCACAGATGGGAATGTGCGCCTCTGAGGAAGGCTTTGTTACCCCAGGGAGGTGGCTGGACAGCTCGGAAAGAATTGCGGCGGCTGCCATTTCCCGAGCACCCGGGCACCACGGGGCCCTTGAGCTCTGCAGCAACAACCCTACAAGACCTTATTTCTATTTTAGATATAAGAGTTCTGAAGCCCAGGTGTCCCGATTAGAAAGTGGTGGATCCAGCATTGGCTAATTCCAAAGCTCACTTACTTAGCCCTTGGTTTGTAACAGAGTTGTGATCCCCACCCCCCCACGCCCCTTTACTGTTGACCTTTTCTATCTGTGTCTATGTGTCCTCCCTTGACACTAAGGTAGGCAACTGTTAGCTGAGGTTTGCAGGAGAAACAGATGAATAATGCATGGTCACTGCCTGCTACTTGGCTACTGGCTCTGAGCTGATCCCAGCTACATGGCTGTGTCTGGCATTCCTTTAGCCAGTGTCTGCCGGCTTAGTCCATCTTGTCCCATGTCTGAAGTTTCTCTAGCAACGCCTTTACTCCCTGATCCACCTGCTTCCGATGCCTTCGTTGGTCTTGCAGGGTAATGGCTAGTCAACGTGTCAAAAGGCGATGGTGACGTGACATTCTAACAACAATATATCCGCACCACCTTCCCAGTCGGTCCCTCCATCCCTCCCAGCTCCTATCTATAGAACAGTTGGATTTTTTTCTAGAAAGCAAGTAACAGGAGAGGCTCTAAAAAGCACACCTGCTGATGTGGCAGTGTGACCCATGTGGCCAGCTGGAGAGGCCTCTATCCAGGGGACACTTCTCTCGCAGACAAAATAACCCCCAAGAACTGATTATGATACGGTCAGGTATTAATAAAAGCAGTAGGTACTTTAAAGATCCTTTGTAGCTTCAAATCTCAACTCTGAGGCTAACACAAACAGAATTTTTGGTGTCTTGCAGTAACTGCCACCCACAGGGCAGACTTTAGAGGGGAAGAGAGTGAGAGACTCCCAGGTCTGCCAGTCTTTAATTCCTCACTCATTCTTACCACAGGATAGGAATAGCCTTACTGCTTAAATTAAATTTAGGGAGAGGATGGGATGAGACCATACAGGTGGTAGAGAACCCCAGGAAAGATGGGACCAATTGATATTCAGGGAAAGTATGAAAAGGAGGGGAAGGATGGCTAGTTAGGTGACAAAAGGCACACAAAGAGAAGTTATGTAGAATTTTCCAAGTATGCTCCACGTTCTCCAGGCTGCTTCAGGTGTCCCCTCTGCGGAAGTAGTGGGTAGCCCCAAAGTGTTGCAGATTCCTGGAAACAAAACACAGCAGAGTCTTCCTGGAATTTAGGGACAGGTTTTTCTTATGGAACCTTTCCAAAGTATGTTGGGGAGGGTTCCCCCAAACGGCACATGAACTATTATGTGGGATCCTGCTGCCACCTAGTGTCCAATCTCCATATCTGCTCTGGCCACTTAGCTGAAGAAGAGCTAAGAAGAGTCCATCTCTTTCTGGGTTCAGCTTCCTCCAACCATGTTTGTTTCACTGGAGGTAAAACCTGGTATATTCAGACCCAGGAAATATTGCTTAAAGTAAAGATAAAACTGTGGGGATCTAAAGTTTTAGAGGCCGTGTGTAAACTGGAACCCAGGCACACCTGGTCTTGCCTTTATTTGTTGTGTGTTAACGTGACAGAGGCTCAGGTTTCTATGAATAAAATAGACTCAGGTTACTAAGTGGTATGTGCCTATGATCCCAGCATAGGGGACATGGAAGCAAGAGGATCAGAAATTCAAGGTCATCTTACAGGTACACAAGGCCAGCCTGGGCTACATGAGAGACTCCCTCTAGAAGAAAAAAAGAAAAAATTGAAAACTGGCAAGATAGAGGAGAGATTCTCAAGTCATAATAAGAACAGCAATGACTGTCTCTGGGATTCATAGAAAGGGGAGAAGTGATGGGTGCCCCTTCTCTGAATACAGAGGTTCTGGGGCTTCCCAAAAGGAGGTCCGAATTGCTAGAGAGTAATTCAGGTTAGTCCATGCAAGAAGAAACTGAAACCTAACAAGCTTTCCTGAACTTTCCTGAGCTCCTGAGCTGCAGTTCCAAGAACAAGATGCCCACTGGACTAGAGCCATTCCGTCCCTGCTTCACTCCTCCTTTGAATGAAATAGCTAGATCTGGGGCCCAGGAGATCAGGGAAGCAGGAAGCCCCCCTCACAGTGAAAACTACAGCCCCAGGCCCCCACTTTAGCCCTCCTTCTGAGCCCAGCCCCTCTCCCCTCCCCTGTGCAAGTCCTCCCACATTCCTCCAGGCAACAGGAAACCCCAGCTGCAGCCCAGACTTCAAACAGCTCCTCCCTCTGGGGCAAGCGGTGTGGGAGGAGAGGCCAGAGGCCACAGGGCAAAGGTCAGCTTTGTTCCTGCCAGAGGTGGTGAGGGACCTGGAGAAGACAGAGGGGGCAGGGTAGGGTCCTTGACGGTCACACTGCATGTGTGTAAATTCCTGTGTCCATCAGGGTGTACAAGGTCTTGGCTCTCTCCACCGCATCTTGGGGTAAATGTGTGTCCTTGGCTTGCCTTCAGTTATCTCTCTAAGTGTAGGTCAGCACATTGCTGTCTGTCTGTGTGTGCTTAGCCTGGACACCACTGATAAGTCTGTAGGTGTTATCAAGTATATTGATATGCTTAGTTCACAGGCCTGGTCAAAGCTATGTGTCCTAGGAGTGTGACCTAGTGTGGTTCAGAATGGGTGTCCTCCTGCCTCTTCTGTTATCCCTCCTCCACACTGGTCACCAGGAGGTTATTTTTTTTTTTTCTGGAAGTGGATTTGGCCCTGTTTATTCCCATAGTTAAAACCTACGGTGGCTGCTGAGCCTCTTGGCTCATGCCTGTAATCCCGGCATGGGTACTTAGGGGGCTGGAGGTGAGTCTGAGGCTAACCTAGACTACATATTTCCTGGCCATCCCGACCCATAGTGTGAGGCACCCCCCCTCACCCCACTCCCCCATCTCAAAAGCAAAACAAAACAGGGACTGGAGGGATGGGTCACACACAGCCTTACAGCTGGTCTCTTAGAAGACCAGAGTTTCAGTTCCCAGCATCCACATCAGACAGTCTGCCAGTAACTGTGATTTCAGCTGGGGGGAGAGGGGCACCTTTGGCATCCACAGGCAGTGTGTACACAAACATGCACACGCACACGCACACACCCATTCGTAGGTGAGCATGCACACACCACACACACAATTTTTTAAAACCCCACAAAACTCTATTTTGCCTTCTAACGCTGTAATCCGAGGGTTAGAATCCCAGCAAGCATATGGCTGACCAGGACTCCAGATAACTCATGGTCTTCGTGTTTGGCACTAAGTCACTGACAGTGCAGTACACTCCAGTTGTGCCTACCGAATTCTACTTCCCAGCAGCTTCATTGCCTGCCTCTGTGTTCACTTAATTCTGTCTCTTGCTTTTTTTTTTTTTTTTTTTTTTTTAAGTTTTGTTTTTTAAAGCTTGGTACTTTGATACAGGGTTTCAAATAGTCCAGGCTAGCCTAAAACTTATAATGTAGCTGAGGATGACCTTGGAGTCTTGATTCTCCTGCTTGTACCTCCCAAGTGCTGGAATCGCAGGCTTGCTGCAGCAGGCTGGGACTTCCCATTTCTTTCCTTCTCTCATCTCTCTCTCTTTTGAAACAAGGTCTCTCGATACATAGCTTAGGTTCACCTCAATTCACAATCCTCAAATGTCCAGCCGCACTCACCACTCTATTTTAGCTGCATTAGAAGAAAGTGTATGTGTATGGGTGTTGTGCTTGCCTGTGTATATATATGTGCGTCATGTGCTTGCCTGTATATATATATATGTGTCATGTGCTTGCCTGTATATATATGTGCGTCATGTGCTTGCCTGTATATATATATATGTGTGTCATGTGCTTGCCTGACACTCTTGGGGGTCAGAAAGGGCATTGGATTCTCTGCAACCGGAATAACATATGCTTGTGAGCCACCATGTGGGTGCTGGGATTTGAACTCAGGACCTCTGGAAAAGCAGCCAGTGCTCTTAACTACTGAGCCATTTCTCCAGCCCCAGTTGCTTGTCTTTGTCTCTTGTTTTGTTGGTGTTTTCAGACAGTCTTACTATGTAGCTTATGTAGTCCCAGGTTGGCCTAGAACTGAAAAAGAGCAGCTTGCCTCTGTCTCTCAGGGTGCTGGAATTAAAGGTGTCTATTTGACTGTTTTTATTTTCTTGTTTCCTCTGAAAAGTCCCTCCCCAAAGCTATTGTAGCAGTTCACGCCTTTAATCCCAGCACTTGGGAGACAGAGCAGGCGGAAGTCTGTGAGCTTGAAGCCAACCTGGTCTACAGAGTGAGTCCCGAGACAACAAGACCAGTATCATGAAACCCTGTCTTGCAAAAAAGAAAAAGAAAAATTCCTGCCCACTTGACCACTTGAGTTTGGATCTTCTTCTGTTCTCCATCACACCCAGAACTGTCGTTTCCCTGTCTTTCCTCTGAACTTTGTTACCATTAAACTTTATGTATCTTGAGAGTGGGAACTCATCCCAGCACTTGGGAGGCAGAGGCAGGCGGATTTCTGAGTTCGAGGCCAGCCTGGTCTACAAAGTGAGTTCCAGGACAGCCAGGACTACACAGAGAAACCCTGTCTCAAAAAACCAAAAGGGGTTGGGGGGGCGATCTGGAACCTGACACCCCACCAACCCACCCAGCAAAGTTTCCTTCATTTCTGGATGTAGTTCCTAGAGTGTCCACTAGGTGGAGGACAAGCATCACTGCAGAGCCATTTGGACCATGTGCGTGATTAGGGGTGGTTGGGTTAAGGGGAGGGAGGCTTCCTAACTGTACCAAAAATACACCTATGGGAGTGACAAAGGATTCTTCCAGCTCAGTTTTGGAACAATGGGACTCCTCGGAAAGTGTCCTCTTGTGTGTCCTGGACTCCCAGATGATTTCTTTCTGGCTTTCAAGAGCCATAACGCTTGGATTCCTGCATCTAACCTTCCATCCTTATTCTGCCACGCTTCATCTAAGCTACCTGCCATCCCATATGTAGTTCTTTGCATTTCCCGAATGAGTCTCCCTCGGCTATACCTCAGGGCCTTTGCATGTGCTAGTCTTTCAACCGAGATAACCTCGTTCTGCTGTTTCCTCAGAGACAATTCATTCCACATACTCCAAGAAATCTCCCTGGGCTCCTACACTGGCCTCGCTGCTATGTGTTGTAATGGGTTACTGTCATGCTTCCTGGACAAGACCAGCTTAATGGAGACAACACTAAACGCATGAAAAACAGCAGCAGCAACCGGAGGATTTTGAGTTCAAGGCCAGCCTGAACTTTGAGGTCCATCTCAAAACAACAAAGCAAAGAGAACAGCATCCATCAAAAACTACAAACAAAACAACACATATGAAATTTACAAATTATTAGTTTTGGGTTTATTTATTTTATTTTTCTTTTTTTTTCTTTCTTTCTTTCTTTCTTTCTTTCTTTTTTTTTTTTTTTTTTTTCGAGACAGGGTTTCTCTGTGCAGTCCTGGCTGTCCTGGAACTCACTCTGTAGACCAGGCTGGCCTCGAACTCAGAAATCCACCTGCCTCTGCCTCCCAAGTGCTGGGATTAAAGGCGTGTGCCACCACCCCCGGCTATTTATTTTACTTTTAATTGTATGTATGCATATGTCTGCATGAGTTAATGTGCATATGTGAGTTCAGATGCCCTCCGAGGCCAAAGAGCATTGAATCCCATCTTTGCAAGAGAGGTAAACACTCCTTTTTTTGTTGTTGTTGTTGTTGTTGTTGTTTGTTTGTTTTTTCAAGACAGGGTTTCTCTGTGTAGTCCTGGCTGTCCTGGAACTCACTCTGTAGACCAGGCTGGCCTCGAACTCAGAAATCCACCTGCCTCTGCCTCCCAAGTGCTGCGATTAAAGGCATGGGCCACCGAGGTAACACTCTTAAACACTGAACCATCTCTCTAGTCTCAATTGAGTGCAATCGGCAAGTATGGAGACACCATGGGTCCATACCTGTATCTACAACCTCCGTGGGCCAATATTAGCTTTTGTCATACAGTTCTATCATGCGTGCCAGTGGAACACATGAGTCCTAGAGTTCAAACCCAGACTCTATCATCTCACTGAATGACCTTGGGTGAGGGTCAGAACCTTTATTTCCTTTTCCATACTCGGTTATATTCTCCCGTTGCTGTTGCTGCAGAGCCTAGTAGTGAGAATCAAATGAGACCATGCAAGTGAAACATCCCTGCATCAGTCAATTAGGTGCCTCCCCCAGCATGGAACCTGGAGATAAAATCCACCCTCTGAGCCGTAAGCCAGTAAAATCCACACATCACGGAGGAGAAGAGCCAGGTGGGGGAGTGAATGAGGCGAGAGATGGTTTTGTAAACGACCAGGAGAGTTTTGTGAACGAGTGAGCTGCAATCAAGGTGACCGGCCTGTAATCTCAGGGAGGCAGGGCGAGAGAGGCTGTGATTGAAACGGAGAGAGGGGAGAGCCATAGCTTAATCAATTGCATTGTGCTCTATCTGGAGGGAACAGAAGGCGGAGCTGAAATGGGGGTTCCAGGGAGGCTCATCCAGCTGCTCTGGAGGGAGCGACGGGGATGGGGAACCTGCAGACACAGGGAAGGGCTGGTCGCTGGAGAGCAGCAAGGGGCCTGGAGGACTCCAGATGGTTCACCACACTGCTGGGCTTCACTGAAACCACATGGGCAGAAGGCAGCAGGCAGAGCCCCAGGAGGCAGACAAGAATATCTTGGTTCCAGGAAAGGGCTGTGGAGGATGAGTGCTAAATCTGGGGCTGGAGACTTTGTCTCAGCCCTGGATCCACCAGCTTCATGTCCTGGACACCTTCAAAAATCTGACTTAGGTCAGGCATGATGGTATATGCCTACAATTCCAGCACTAAGGAACCTGAGCAATATAGAGGACGTCTATCTCAAAATGGATGTGTGTGTTGGGCGGGGAGGGGCTACAGCTTACCTCACAGTACCTCAGTGTATCAGAACAGCCGCCTGTTTTTCTAGGTGATGTGAGGCTGAAATGGCAGCATGCCCTTAGCAGGACCCCTGGCACCGAGTCAACATTCTGTATCGCCAGTGGCAGACAGCTGACGTGTATTAAACATTTAATGCTACTTCACAGATGAGCAAACTGAAGCTTGGCGAAATTAAACACTTGCGTAGAGCCACCGAGCCAGTAAGTGGTAGAGGCAGGGTTCACAGTGGCAGGGTTCACAGTGGAAACTGCAGCTCCAGAGCTATGCTCTAACTATTTAACCCCATGGCAGGAAGAGAGAAACAACACTACCTTCTGTATACCAGGTTCTTGTGACTGTGGCTGGTTAAGACCCTACGGTCTCGAGACGCCTTGGTACCTGCAGAGCTAAGACTGCCATCCTGTGATGTGTGATACCTGGGTTCTCTACATCTTTAGTTTTTCATTTATTTATTTTTATTTTACATGCATTAGGGTTTTGCCTGCATGCATGTCTGTGTGAGAATGTCAAATCTGAAGAGTTACAGACAGTTGTGAACTGCCATGTGGTTGCTGGGAATTGAACTCAGAACCTCTGGAAGAGCAATCAGTGCTCCTAACCATTGAGCCATCTCTCCAACACCTTCACTCGTCTTTTGATTTCATTCAACAGCCTCCAGCACAACCCTGGTCAGAGGGAACTCTAAGTAGATGCCGCCCTGCCCCTTTCCTTTAGATTCCTCAGTTTGGCAAGGGGTTCTAGGGAATCTTTCTGCCTATAAGTAGAGAACACACACACACACACACACCCTTCCTTTCTAAAGCCCAGTGGTAATGAAGTCTAGTGAAGAGACTGTGGGCTTTGTGTAAGATCAGCTCTACCCATGTGCATCTGAGTGATCCTGGCATATCAGGTAAACCCTGGGCCTCAGTTTTCTTACTCAGTGCAACTAATCATAGAAAACAGGCTCAGCATTAGATTACCCAGGGGAGAAAGGCTGCAAACATATCTTATAGTCGGCAGGCATATTTGTTTGTTTGTGTATTTGAGACAGGGTCTCACTGTTATCCCTAGCTGTTCTGGACCTCGCTGTGTAGACCAGGCTGGCCTCAAACACATGCCTATCTGCTTGCTTCTGCCTCCCTAGTGCTGAGACTAAAGGTATGTGCCGTCAAGTCCCGGTCAGTTTAGTAGATTAAACTGGGCATGGTAGGACACAACTGTAATCCCAGCATTTGGAAAGTAGAGGCAGGAGGACTGGGAGTTCCAGGTCATTCTTGGTGATGTAGGGAGTTTGAGGTCAGTCTAGGTTATATGAGACCATGCCTCTTTTTTTTTTTTTTTTCTTAAAGGGTAAGTATATGTTTATTTATTTATTCATTATTTCTTTACCCAAGGGAAAGCCTGCAGGACAGGAATAGCTCTTACTCATTTTTATATGCCCAGGGTCCTGCTCAGTGAAGGCCCCATCAGAGTCAATTCTTAGTAATTGCCTAGTGCATCAGCGACTCCCAGCTCCCAGGCTCCTCTCCTCTCTCCCATCAATAAGTCAGAGGGCCAATAAACACTTCCTGACAGGAGAGGTGGGAATCCATATTTCCTGTTCTCCTGGTTTCCAAACAGAGGCAATGTTAGCTGCCAGTTTCCTCAGGAGACCCAAGAAGTACATCAAAGATTGTCTACCATCTCTGATCCCAGCTGGTAGGTGCTCCCAGTCACTATAACAAAAATACTTCCAAAGGTCTCCAAAAGCTCCCTGGGATGGGAAAGAACCTACCCCACTCTCCAGTGAGATCCTATGAGCTAGGCCTCTTCCCTTCATCCTCTTCTTGCTGTGTTCTGGGAACCTGACAGCTGTAGAGGGTTTGTTGTATTCTTCACCATGCCTCTGCTGTGGGAGGCCTAAGACTGTCCCAGTGTGTGCCTGCCATGGCTGGGAAGCAGGCTGAAATTAGGCAAGGAATTAGCTGTACACAGATTCAAAACCACATTTGTCTATTTGCAATCACCTGCTTTCTGTGTCTCTCAACTCATGGTAAACTGACATGTAGGTGAACAGTGGGACTTAGGGGTGTCCTGAAACTCCATGCACTGGAGACCTAGTACTTAGCAGGTAAGAGGGAACTGCTCACCACTCCACTCTGCCCTCCCCACAAATAGTCAAAGCTACCCTGTTTGCCTCCTGCAGACTTCCACCCCTCCCCATAGATGGCACAGGGAATTGTCATAGCCTGATATGTACCTCATCATTGTTCTCACATAATGAATAAACACATACACATCCCTCGGAGAGGTGGTGAGCCTCCAAGGGCTCTCTCCCTCAGACCTGGGCCTGCACCAGAGCATCCGGTCTGAAGGCAGAGAATCAGGCAAACACGTTCCCATTCCCTGACTTTGTAACGAAGAGAAACCCAAGAGAGCCTAAGAATTAAGTTCTTAGGGTCTGGGCTGGAACAGGAGGTAGGAAAGCAGGAATAAGGTATAAGTGGCAGAAGGGAAATACAATTTTATAAATAACTAGACAAAGTATGAGTATTTTTAGGAAATGGGAGAGAGAAACTAACAGTATGTGGAGGCCTAATGGGAAATGGTACTGGGGTCAGAGTGTGCGAGAGATGGCTCTGAGCATCCATTTACTTCATCTGTGAAATGAGTGGGGTGCCCTAGATTTTTGGATGGGGCATGGGTGGGAAGGGAAGAAAAAGCGCCTGGGGTCAGGGAAGGTAAGAGATGAATTCCTAGTCTCCATTTGTACCCTCTATAAAATGGCTTCAGAGCTTCAGACCTTCTCTGATGTGCTAGGATTCCACAGGGTTCCAAGTCTTGGAGCACTGAGACCAGAGTGTCCTGGGGACTGGCGATTGGCAAGGACAAGTACATGCTTCCAGAGGGTCAATGATACTCAGGCTATGTTTGGTCTCCGGGCTGATACTGTGGTTCCGTGGAGGTAAAATAGTCTTCCAGGAAAGACTGCAGGTACTCAAAAGTGGGCCTCTCCTCTGGATCCAGACGCCAGGTTTGTTCCATGACTTCATACAGGGATGCTGGGCATCCTGGAGGGCATGGCATGTGGTAGCCGTGTTCTACCTGTTCCAGCACTTCCCGGTTGTTCATACCTGAGGAGTGGCACTCTGTGAGCCAGTGGGAGGAGCAGGGGTGGAGAAGGCCCTTCCCCATGACCACACCCCCGAATCCCAGCCCACCTGGGTAAGGGACTCTGCCCTTGGTGATGAGTTCAGTGAGCAGAATCCCAAAGGACCACACGTCTGATTTGACAGTGAATCTGCCAAAGAGGGCAGCCTCGGGGGCTGTCCACTTGATGGGGAACTTGGTTCCTGGAGATATTGAGGAAGAAGGTAAGGTTAATGGGGGAGGGGGTGTCCCTGGGAACTGCTGGATTAAGAGAATGAGGACTCTAGGATTGATATCTTGGGAACCCTGAGCATAGAGGTCTCTGTGCACAACAGAAAAGACCTGCTATTTATGAAGTCAGCTCCTACTGTGTGCATAGTCCTGTATGAAGTCAGTGCCTACTGTGTGCATAGTCCAGTGCTGGGCACTTGCCACACATGGTTTTGCTTCTCAAGATAAGATATTAGGGTGTCTCTAGCCTTTACGAGAGACGGTTACAGTTTCATTTGTCTTGGTTTGGGTTTTACGGTGCTAGGAGCAAATTCAGTCCCCTTCCACTAAGCAAGCATTCTCCCACTGAGTTATAGCCCCAGGCCCTGGTACTGTTTTAGGCAATGTGTCAATCAACACATCGAGCTCATTACATTGACCTCACCTCACCAGTTAGGAAAAGAAGATGGCGAATAAGTTCTCCGCCCAGCGAGCGCAACCAACGAGTGGCTGGGATCCATACTAGGCATTCTGGCTACAGATCTGGTGTGATTATACTCTATTGTCTTCTGTTTAAGACTTAAAGTCTATTTAAATCTGATTAAGACTAGAGACTTGGGGGCTGGAGAGATGGCTCAGCAGTTAAGAGCACTGACTGCTCTTCCAGAGGTCCTGAGTTCAAATCCAGCAACCACATGGTGGCTCATAACCATCTGTAACGGAATCCAACGCCCTCTTCTGGTGTGTCTGAAGACTGCTACAGTGTACTCATATATATAAAATATATATATATAAAGACTAGAGACTTAGCAGTGTCTGGTACTTACTCCGTAGCTGGTAAATACTTATTTTCTTTATTGTGGACTAAGTATTTTCATTTTATAGATCAGAAATGGCATCTCATAGGTAACTCAAGATGTGTGGGTAGCTAGTGTTTGGAGGAGAGACTTGAACTCAGATTGCATATGATTCACATCAGGATTGGGGGTGTCTGGGATCATCAGGGGTGGGGAAGGGTTTCCTACTATGTGGGGTGCATGGCAAACCCTTAGAGTTTTTGATCTCTAGGGAGGTAGGAGAGGCCGTTCACCTTGTTGGGGATTATACTCATTATCCACTATGAGGCGTGCCAGCCCGAAGTCAGCGATCTTGCATATTAGATGCTCCCCCACCAGGATGTTGGCTGCTCTCAGGTCTCGGTGGATATAGTTCATGCGCTCCATGTAGGCCATGCCCTCAGCTACCTAGTGGGGGGGGGGAGTGAGAGGCAGGTGCTAGCATGGGCTCACAACACTATAATTACACCTGAAGGGTATGTGGGAGTCTCCTGAAAACTCCACTGCCCCAGGGGACATCCCACCCCACCCCACTGCTGTCCAGAGCACACGGGGAGACTTAGCAGCATCTCCCTGCCTCAGGTCTCAGAGCTCATAAGGTGGGCTAGGCTGCAGTTTGAGTGGATGAAGGGATATGGGTTTATGGAAGGACAATAGGAGAGAGATCTGGGAGATGAAGCCTGCTGGTTCAGCGTACCTGGGCAGCCATGTCCACTAGATGGGGCAGCATCAAGTTCTGACCCTCTCGATTTTTTAGGAAATCCAGCAAACTACCTAGGGAGAAGCAGCCAGAAATTCAGCAGCAAGCCCTTACTCCCAACAAGCCTTGTCTACACTGGCCTTGCCCTTACCCAGTTAATCTAGCCTCACTCTGCCTCCCTCTCTTCCGGTTCTTTCACCTAGATCAACCTTCCTACTCGTCTCCACCTCCGAATCCCTGGACACAACCACTTAGACTCCTCTCCAAGTCCTCTCTCCAAGCTCTGGAAAACTCAAAAGGATCCACTAGTTGACTAAGCACCTTCTAGCAATAGGAGCCCCCCACCCCAACCCCGAAACAGTCCCCGCCCCCTAACCTGCCCCTCCCCTAGCCTGCCCCTCCCCTTTCTCTGGAACTATACAGTTTCTAGCCCCTTTGCAGGTGACAGCCGCGGTCCCACCCATCCAAACCCCGCCTCCCACCCTGCCTCCCTCACCATAGCACATGAACTCTGTCACAATATAAATGGGTTCCTCTGACACCACCGCGTACAGCTGCACCAGCTTGTCGTGCCTCAGCAGCTTCATGATCTGTGCCTCCTCCAGGAAGGCCTTCGGGGACATGGTGCCTGGCTTCAGCGTCTTCACTGCTACCTTTGTGCTGCAGTTCCACGTGCCTGCTCAGTGGCCGCATACTCAGTCAAGACTGGCTCCCAGAAAATCCTGTCCCTTTTCCCAAACCCCAGACAACCCCCCAGCATCCTCCATCCCCACCCCACGTCCCACTCCTACCCAGCCACACGTCTCCAAAGCAGCCAGTGCCCAGCCTGCGTTCAAGCGCTATGGAGCTCCGGTCGATCTCCCAGGCATCCTTGGCCAGGCCTAGAGTCTGGGGCTTCATGATGGTACAGGGTGCCGTGAGCAAGTAGCACAGACCATCATTCACTTCTGGAGGAAGGACAGATGGAAGGAGGTCACAGATGGAAAGTTCTGGATACTCTCTCCGAAATTCTATGACAGCCTAGCATCAGACCTCAGGCTTAGCTGCTAGAAATAACCAGGCCCTGGTGGAATATGGTGGTTCCTGCTGGTAATTCCAGCACTCAGTAGGCTGAGGAAAGAGTAAGGAGTTTGGTGCTAGCCTAGGCTACAGGGTCTAAAACAAACAAACAAACAAACAAATCCAGAGAAATGAAAATAGTTTGCAGTTTGTCTGCACAAGCCAGGATTAAAAGGAAAAGAAGAGAGAGAGAGAGAGAGAGAGAGAGAGAGAGAGAGAAAGAGAGAGAGAGAGAACACAACAAAGGCCCCCCAAAGTTTCCATGGATCGAAGCCAGCAAGATTTTGCTCAGCAGGTAAAGAAGGCATCTGCGGGCAACTCCAACGACCTGAGTTTCATTCCCAGGACCCCCTTGGCTAAAGGAGAGAATCAACTTCCAGGAGTTGTCCTCTGACACTTGTGAGACCCTCCCCCAAAATAAATAAAATGTAAATTTTTCAAAAGTCCCCACAGGCTTAGGTCTGGAAGCAAGAACATTAGGAGACATTACTTTGTCATGTCTCTGTGTCCTCAGAATCCACACAGAGTGGGATCCTAGCCTGGGGACGCACGTACTTGGCCTAGCCACTACTTCTTTAGGAGATCGGCTTGTTCTCCAGGCTTCAGTCTCCCCATCGGGACAACATGAGTACACAGTGCTCACAGTGAACAGCTCACCCATGTAGTGCCGCACGAGGTCCTGCACAGATTCGAACTGGGCCCGTGTGGTGATGTAGTAGCCGCCCGTGTCCAGCTTTCGGATCTTATAATGCTTTATGTGGTCACCTCTGCTCTGGTCCCAGTCACGGATGGACAGGGAGTAGGCACCTGGGGGGAAAGGGTCCTTTAGCCCTCTTCTCCCTCAGACTTAGATCAGGAAGAGGCCCCAAAGGCAATTCCCAGAGTCCATCTTAGCTCTGCCCCTCACTTGGCCCTGACCCAAGCACCGCCCCACTGCCCTTAATGGCTGGTGGCATGGCGTATCAACCCACCTTTGGTAGTCTCGCTTTCCCGAATGAGAAAGGCTCCCTGAGGGTTGCCAGAGGAGAGAAGTTGCCTTTCCGCATCCTTTCTACTGATCTTTCCAAAGTACCACCTGTTAGGAAAAGCAGACAGAATCGGGCACATTCTCTTTAAACAAGTTTATCTTCCCAGGAAGTCACCGTACAAGCCAAGCCTCAGTTTCCTCATGTGACAAATGGACTGTTGTAATCTGCTTCATGACTTGAGCATAAGGATTCCAGAGAAGGGGAATGGAAAAGTGTCTGCCACACATGCTCAATGCCTAAGAAAGACCAGGATTCTCTTTTCTACCCAGTGATGTCTCTTGAATTAAAATTGTTAGAATTTTCCTGGTGTGGTGGTATAATCCCAGCAATCAGGAGGCAGAGACAGGCGCCGCTCTGAGTTTGGGGGCACCCTGATCTACATAGAAAGCTCTAGGTCAGCCAGGGCTACATAGTGTTTTAAAAACAAAAAGCGAGGGGACAGGGCATGGTGGCACACACCTTTAATCCCTGCACTCAGGAGGCAGAGGCAGGTGGATCTCTGTGAGTTCAAGGCTAGCCTGGTTTACAGAAACTCTGTCTCTGAAAAACTGAAAGAAAAAGAAAAAGAGCCATAAAAGTCAGTGGTGGTGAATGTCTTTAATCCAGCACTTGGGAAGCACAGGCAAACAGATGTCCCAAATCAGTCAAGCTACACTGTAAGACCTTACACCAAACCAACCAACCAACCAAAAAAACTGGTAGAACCCAGGCATCAATATCAATGACCTTTACAGGTACCACAGGACCCTTGACCCATCTCACTAGACCTCTCCACAACCCATTTTACAGACAAGCTCAAGACTCAGAGGGAAGCAGACTAACCCACCAGGCTAGCTGATGCAAACAATCTAATGTCCTCACTTGTCCTAATATTCTCTCCCACCACCCCAAGCAATCCTTTGGGACCCTGCCCCTCCCTAGCCTCAAATTTGTTCCCACTTGATGCTGATTGAGGCAACTGTAGCCTCGAGCTAACTGTGTGTACTCAGTGGATTGGAGGGAGCAGATGTGACCACAAGCACTGTAGAAGACTCTTGTTATCTAATCACTAAATTGCACCTCGTGGGCTTGATAGAAAGGAACATAGTTTTCTTTTTTTTTTTTTCTTTTTTTTTTTTTTTTTGTTCTATTTTTTGTTTGTTTGTTTGTTTTTCGAGACAGGGTTTCTCTGTGTAGCCCTGGCTGTCCTGGAACTCACTCTGTAGACCAGGCTGGCCTTGAACTCAGAAATCCGCCTGCCTCTGCCTCCCAAGTGCTGGGATTAAAGGCGTGCGCCACCACTGCCCGGCGGAACACAGTTTTCAAAAAAATCAAAGGAGGTGAAGACACCTGGGAACGCTGCCCTGCTCAGTCCATTCCTGAGCGTCAGGCAAATCTGGGAGACAGAAGGTGGCCTTGGCAAATGGAGAGTCAAAGAAGGCAGGGAGCAGAAAGGATTGAAGAGCTATACCAGACACGTTGCCAAAGTTTTTCAAGGTCCTCCTTCAACCCCGGTGCAGTGGTACATACCTTTGACCCCAGTACTCTGGAGGCAGAGGCAGGAGGATCTCTGAGTTCAAGGCCAGCCTGGTTTACAGAACTAGTTCTAGGACAGCCAGAGCTACACAAAGAAACCCTGTCTCAAAAAAGCCAAAAACCTCCTTAAGGATCAGTAGAGTAAGTCAGCACCTAGGAGGATGAGATTCTAAGTGTGAGGTAGCCTGTGCTAAATCGCAAGACCTTGCTTCAAAATAAAAACCAAGCCTCAATAGACTGGGCACTTCCTTTGTGGTAAATGACAGCCCTGAACATAAATAAACTTGCTTATAATATTCAGAGGGAGGTGCCATGTTTAAACTCATAAGACAGATGTGGAATTGAACCTACTGGTTAAGCAGCTTGCCTGAGGCCACACTGTGATTCAAAACAGGAACTCAAACTATCTCCTCTCAGGCCTGGGCTCTTAACCAGGACTCCACATGGAGCACTTTAGACACCAGGATGCTCCCAGGCTGTGGGCACAACTGATCCAAACCCCCTGACCACTGCCACCCCGCCCCTCCATCATACTTCATGCTTCTGCCATTCTCCACAATTTGTCCTCCTTTCTCTTATGGTCTGGACTTGCCCATGTCCTCCTCAAGAAACCCTATCTCACCCCATAAACAGCCCCTGAAACTGTCCATCCTTCAATCCCTAAACACATACCCTCCTTTTTCCTAGAGGGAAGAAGTTCTGAGTCCTACATTGTTGTCTTTTAGAGATTTATTTCTTTGTAATTACTGCATATGCATGTGTGTGCAAGTGTCTAAGAGGGCATCATGAGTCTCCCTGTGGGTGCTAGGAATTGAACCCAGGTCCCCTGGAAGAGCCACCAGTGCTCTTAACCTCTGAGCCATCTCTACAGCCCCCTAACTTTTTTCTTTTTCCACACACACAAAAAAAAAAACAATTATTGCATTTTCTGTATTCATTTTGTGTGTGCACGTGCACATACATGCTATAACAAAGAAGTGGAGGTCGGAGAACAAATCCCTGCATCATGCTGGCTCTCTCCTTTCACCCTGTGGTTCTGGGAATCAGACTCAGGTGGTCAGGCCTGACAGTGAGTGACTTTACCTGCTAAGCCATCTTCTGCATGTTTGGTCCTGGCTTCTCAGCCTACTTTCACTTAGACTCACATTTTCCCCTCTTGAGACAATACTTCCTCCTCTTCCACTAACTCCCTCCTTCCTGGACTCTGCTGTCAAGCCCATTTTTACATCCCATGTGACAAAGGTGCCTTATGAGGGTCACCCCCTTGCCAAGGATGAAGGCAGCCTCAAATCCCCCCTCTCCTGTTTTCAGAAAATCCTCCTCCAGCTTTGGATGTGCTGCACTGGCCTGGTCTGCTTTCCTCACTTCTCCAACTGCTCTTTCTTCTCCGTGGTCATCCCCAGAGTCACATCCCAGGACCACTATATTTCGTTGTTCTCTCTTCCTCCTTCCTCCTACTAGGAAGCTCTAAGTGCCATCTCTACTCAGATGAGGCCCAGTTCCTACCAGCACCAGTGTGCCATCTGCCAGGGCTACAGGGAGCAATGATAGAGTCTGAGGAACAATTAGGAACATGTGTCCCTTCCTCTGGGATGATGAAGTGGCATGGCCCGGCACCTCTCATGCACAGGGCAGCCTGGTCTAGCTTCTGGCAACTTCCTTCACCTGTAGTGTCCCTTTCTACAAACCGCAAAACAAAAATCCGCCCCCAGAACCCATGTACCTCCACCTGCTCTTGTGCCCCCATTTTATCAACTGACACCACACCTAACTTGCTTCTTGCAAAGATACTGGATTATCCAGTCCTTCTCAGTTCCCAGAGTCCAAGACCTGAGGATTCTCACTCTGGTTTTGGAGATATAGAGTCTCATGTAGCCCAGACTACTCTCAAATTCACTACAAATGCTGGAATTACACGCATGATGCTACTATGCCACCATACTGGCTGATTTTGTGTCAACTTGATGCAAGCTAGAGTCATCAGAGAGAAAGGCACCTCCGTCGAGGAAATGCCTCCATGAGATCTAGCTATAAGGCATTTTCTCAATTAGTGATCAGTGGGGGAGGGCTCAGCCCATGGTGGATAGGACCATCACTGGGCTGGTGGTCCTGGGTTCTATAAGAAAGCAGGACAAGCAAGCCAGTAAGCAACACCCCTTTATGGCCTCTGTATTAGCTCCTGCCTCCAGGTCCCTGCCCTGTTTGAGTTCCTGTCCTGAATTCCTTTGGTGTGAACAGCTATGTGGAACTGTAATCAGAATAAACCCTTTCCTCCCCGACATGCTTTTTGGTCACGGTGTTTCTCTGCAGCAATAGAATCCCTAACTGAGACACATGCCCAGCCCAGTTCTTCAAAGTCTCTCCTGTCATTTTTTTTTTCCCCTCACAAATGTATGGGACACATTCGAGAAGGGTTTCTGCTGTGTATCCACGTGTCTGTCCTGGATTTCTCACCTTGTTAGACAGGTCTGGCCGTCGAACTCAGAAACATCCCGCCTGCCTCTGCCTCCCAAGTGCTGGGATTAAAGGCGTGCGCCACCACTGCCCGGCTTGCAAGCATTTCTCATGGTAAATATGCAAGCTGTCACTGAACTACACTTGCTGTTCCACTAGCTTTTGTTTTAGTGTCTTGCCTGCATGTATGTCCATCACATACATGCCTGGTGCCTGCAGAGACCAGAAGAGGGTGGGACTGGGGTTACAGATGTGAGCCACTATGGGGGCTCTGGAAATTGAATCTGGAACCAGTGGTCTTAACTGCAGAGCCATCTTTTTTTTTTTTTTTTTTTTATATTTATTTATTTTTTGTATATGAGTATATTGTAGTTGTCTTCAGACACACCAGAAGAGGGCATCAGACCCCATGACAGAAGGTTGTGAGCCACCATATAGTTGCTGGGGATTGAACTCAGGACCTCTGAAGAGCAGTCAGTGCTCTTAAACCGCTGAGCCATCTCTCCAGCCCCCAGAGCCATCTCTCTGACCCTGTTTTGCTTCATTTTTGTGAGTTGTTAGTTTTGTTTTGTTTTGTTTGAGACAGAATCTCATTTTTTTTACAGGCTGGCCTAAAACTCACTACATCATGAATAACCTTGAGAGCTGGAGAGATGGCTCGGTGGTTAAAGGCACTTACTGCTCTTCCGGAGGGCCTGAGTTCAATTCCCAGTAACCACATGATGGCTCACAACCATGTGTAATGGGATCTGATGCCCTCTTCTGGTGTGTCTGAAGACAGCGACAGTGTATTCATAAAGAAATCTTTTTTTTTTTTTAAAGGATGACCTTGAGCCCAAATTCTGGGATTATCATAAGTGGTTGATTTTGTATGATGGCTGGGGAATCAGACCCAAGCCCTGATGCCTGCCAGACACACACTCTACCATATAGGCACATCCCAGTGTCCCATTCCTTTTTTTTTTTTTTTTGGTTTTTCGAGACAGGGTTTCTCTGTATAGCCCTGGCTGTCCTGAAACTCACTCTGTAGACCAGGCTGGCCTCGAACTCAGAAATCCGCCTGCCTCTGCCTCTCAAGTGCTGGGATTAAAGGTCTGTGCCACCACTGTTTAGCCAAATTAATCTTTTAAAACCGGGCTGGAGAGATGGCTCAGTGGTTAAAAACATTGGCTTCACTGGGCAAAAAGAAACCAAAAAGAAAAAGCAAAAAGCCAGAAGAGGGCGTCAGATCCCCTAGAGTTAGAGTTACAGATGGTTGTGAGCTGCCTGTCTTCGGTGCTGGGAAGGGCAGCAAGCACTGTTGACCAGAGTCAACTCTCTAGTTCCCACCCATTATAGGCTTGAAAGCTCATAGGTAGTAATCCCTGGCCACACTTCCCATTCTCAGGAATTCTTACATATTTTTCCTTTATAAATCTACACTGTCTCTGCTAAGATAGACAGACAGTCAGACACACACACACACTTTATAAATCTACACTGTCTCTGCTAAGATAGGTAGACAGACAGACAGACAGACATACACACACAGATTTTTGCCATAATGTTACTGTTACAGATAGGCAAGGTGTATACTGGCTAGCGCATGGTATATGTCTAGCTGGGTTCACACACCAGCTCCATCCGTTACTGGCTAGGAAAACTTGGGCAGAATATTCACTTTCTCTGTATTTCAGCTTCCTCATTTGGTGTTTTATTTTTTAAAACAAAGTCTCACTGTGGCTCACCTGGAACTCACTAAGCAGACTAGGCTAACCTCAAACTCAGAGAGATGCATCTGCCTCTCCCTTGCAAGCGCTAGGATTAAAGATCAGCACCTCTATCTCTGGCCAGCTTCCTCATTTGTAAAACAGAACAATAGAGTTTCTATCTGGACCACACAGAAAGTCCTCAGTTATAGAACGCAGCACCTGCTGTGTTATCTGCGGTTACTACCATCCTTACCATCTTTTTATAACATGTGTGTGAGGAGGGGATTCAGAGTGGACCTCATCATTTCCTAAGAGATGGCCTTGGAAGTTAACATCAGGGTTTTTCCCACAGGGCTGGCCCCAATCATACTCACTCTTCAGCCTGGATGGAATCCACAGGAGCCACATAGTTGCTGGGAACATAGCCAGTGTGTCCAGAGCTCAGGGAGCGAGCCTCCCACCAGTCATACTCCCTGTAGTCACAGAACACAGGGGCAGTCAGCAGCATTTGGGGTCCAGGCTGGGCCACATTAGCTGGAGGGTGTCCTGGCCAAACCTCACCTTCAATCCCCTCCCCACTCCGAGGGCTTTTCTTTGCCTGTCTCCAGGTCTGGCGGCTGCACTAGCTATTTTCTCTGAAAAAGGAGTGTGTTTGAGGATTCCCAGGCTTGTTTCCCTTGTTCTTCTCTGAGCAGAAGCCACGGATGTTGACTAGGTTCCCTCCTCACTGGAAATTCCCAGAGGCTACAGATGTCCTTCTGGGATAAAATTCAGGCTTAATGACAGTTTCAAACGTCCATGGATTCTGACCTGTCTCCATCTCCAACTTCTACTTTCTATTTCTTTTCTCTTTTTTTTTTTTTTTCAAGACAGGGTTTCTCTGTGTAGCCCTGGCTATCCTGGAACTCACTCTGTAGACCAGGCTGGCCTCGAACTCAGAAATCTGCCTGCCTCTGCCTCCCAAGTGCTGGGATTAAAGGCGTGCACCACCACTGCCACCACCGCCCGGCTTCTACTTTCTATTCTTTTGTTTGTTTGTTTGTTTGTTTGTTTGTTTGTTTGTTTTTCAAGTCATGGTTTCTCTATGTAACCCTGGCTATCCTGGAACTCACTCTGTAGACCAGGCTGGTCTTGAACTCACAGAGATCCACCTGCTTCTGCCCCACCCCCACCTCCACTGAATGCTGGGATTAAAGATATGCTCACACCACCCACCAGGCTGTTTAATTGTTAGTTTTTAGTGTGTGTGTGTGTGTGTGTGTGTGTGTGTGTGTGTGTAAATAGGAGTGAATTTTCCCCTTTCACTATGTAGTGTGTGGTCTAGGGGTCGCACTCACGTGGTCAGGCTTGGTGGCAGGCACCCTTCCCCATCCTGAGCCACCTGCCCAGCCCTGCACCTCACTTGTTATGACTTACCCACATACAGCCCTTGGTGCTCTCTAGAAATCCTTGTTTAGTCTTATTCCCTCTTTTCTCACTTCTTCCTCCACTGTCTGCTTATTTTTCTGGTCTCAGCTTATAAACCTCTAGGAAGCCTTCCTCAATAACAGCTACCCTGGGGGACCAGGTTTAGTATTCTGGTGGTGTCTCAGTATTCCCTCTTCCTGCAATCACTCAGGGCTTCCTTGTTATCAACACTTCTTCTCGGGGCTTTGGATGGAACTCAAGGCCCACATGCTAGCCCGGTTCTCCACCCCTGAGCTATGCTCCCAGGCCTCATCCGGGAGCTTTATTGGCTTATATGTCCCCATCAGGCAGGGGCTTTCCAGCAGGGATCAGAGTTTTGTCCTTTCTGGAACTTGCTCCCAGCCCAGGCCACGTTCTCAGCAGGGTAGCCCTGTCACTTACAAATTGTTCAGGATGTGGAACTTCTCGCCTTTGGTGAAGGTCAGGTCATCCCCTGTCCTGGCCTCATAGTCATACAGGGCGACGAAAATGGTCACTCCGGTCCCTGCAGAGTCAGGGCTGCTCAGCAGGGTAGGATTTAGAGAGGGGCACCAAGGAAGCTGCACCCCAGCTTCCAGTTCCCCAGCCAGGTGCTGACCTCTCTGCCCCTACAGTGTTCCTGAAGGAGTTCTCGGACAGGTGGGGTTTCTGATTTGGGTTTCATAGCTTGTCCCTCTAGGTCCAGGACAAGTAGCCTCATGTCCCTCTTGCCCTGGAAAGTGACTAAGTTGCTTCCCCACCAAGAAGTCGTCTCACCTTCTGAAGTAACATGTGTAAGAGAGAGAAACAGAGAGACAGAGATAGACAGACACACACATATACACAGAGAGAGAGAGACAGACAGACAGACAGAAACAGACAGACAGAGAGACAGAGACAGACAGGCAGACAGACACATACACACACACACACAGAGAGAGAGACAGAGACAGAGAGACAGGCAGGCAGACAGACACATACACACACACACACACACACACACACACACACAGAGACAGAGACAGAGAGACAGGCAGGCAGACAGACACATACACACACAGAGAAAGAGAGAGAGACAGAGAGACAGAGACAGAGACAGATAGAGTCCTCGAAACTCAGTTCCATTCTTCCAAATGGAAGAGTTCTCTTTGCTACTCGCAATTATCACTGGAGTCCCTCTTTGATGAGAACAGAAAAAGACACGGACTGGGCTCCCAGGGTAGATTTACACACATGGGCTTAGCTACTTTGAGCTGGAGAATAGAGCTGTCTCCGAAATCATCCTAGAGGTTTCTAAGGACAAGTCTGATTCACCCCTTTCCTTAGTTTTCTCCCAGAACCCCAGAGACCCACCTGAGATGCTTCTCATGTTGCCAACATTAAGGAAAGCAGGGCTGGTGGGCTGAGGAAAGGTGGACGAAGACCGGCCTTGAGTGGGGTCAGGGTAATAGCGTTCTTCAGCCCCTTGGCTCCGGAAGTCCCCTTCCTGGCCCACATCCTCCTTGGATACAGGCTCGGACTTCTTGCAGAACACACAGCCCATCCCAGGTGCCCTGCTGCAGAAGGGGGACAGGCCTCATAATTCAGGGTCCCTGGCTGCTGTACCACCACTCTAAGCATGCAGGTATGTATGTGTACACAGATTCACACAAGCATGGAGCTTCCACTCTCTGGCCCAAATTGGGGTCTTTCTAAGTAAGGGGTACCTCTGGCCTGCCTCCTCTGTGTTCTTGTTTGGAGAAATGTGTGGCTTTCCCATGCTTTTCCCTGCCTCTAGGGCATCAGCTCAGATGGATTTCTGCATCAGGATGTTGCTGTGTTGCCCATGTCCTCGTTATTGACTATGAGCTACCGGGTCTGTAGTTCAGGCTGGCTTCGAACTCACTCTGTAGCCAAGCAACTCTGACGTCCTGATCACTCTGCTTTCACCTCCTAATGGCTGATACAGTTTTATTTTTCCAGACAGGGTCTCATTGTAAATTGTATATGCCTGGCTAGTCTAGAACTCACCCTGTAGACCAGGCTGGCCTTGAACTGACAGAACTCTGCCTGCTTCTGCCTCCCAAGTGTTGAGATTAACAGTGTGTGCTACTACCACTCCTTATTTGGTTTGTTTGTTTATTTATTTTAAATATTTTATTTATTTATTTTATATATGTGATGAGTACACTGTCGCTGTCTTCAGACACACCAGAAGAAGGCATCAGATCCCATTACAGATGGTTGTGAGCCACCATGTGGTTGCTGGGAATTGAACTCAGGACCTCTGGAAAAGCAGTCAGTGTTCTTAACCACTGAGCCATCTCTCCAGCCCCCTGTTTATTTATTTTTAATTAATTTATTTTACGTGAATTGGGTATTTTGCCTGCATGCATGTCTATGCATCACTTGCTCAGGGAAGCCAGAAAATGGCTTTGCACCCCTGGAACTGTACTTACAGAGAATTTGAGCCATTGTGTGGGTACTGAGGATTGAACCCGGGTCCATGAAAAAGCAGCCAGTGCTCTTAACCTGAGCCATCTCTCCAGTCTTAGGCTCAGTTCATGCACTT
This sequence comes from Mastomys natalensis, assembly GCA_021653895.1. Classification (NCBI taxonomy): domain Eukaryota; kingdom Metazoa; phylum Chordata; class Mammalia; order Rodentia; family Muridae; genus Mastomys; species Mastomys natalensis. Next base: position 392,955 of record JAJTUV010000697.1, on the reverse strand, counting down.
TGACCCCTGTTGCTTTGATATGTTGGGTTTCTGTGAGTCCTTTATGGTATTTCTTCTCCCCTGTGTGTATTTATGTGTCTCTTGGTAGAGTGCTCGCTAGTATACATGAAGGGTTGAATTCGATCTCCAGGACTACATAAACTCAGCCTGGTAGTATGGTCCTGTAATCCCAGCGTTTAGGAGAGGGAAGCAGGAAGATCAGAAATTCAAGGCCATTCTGAGCTACATATCAAGTTTCAGGTGAGCCTGAGATACATGAGACCTCATCTCAAAAACAAAAATGTATTCATGTCTGTGCATGTATTTGGTCATGTGTATGTCTGTCTATATAGATATGGTGGGCAAATAATTGTGCGTGCATCTGTACGTGTGTGTGTGTGTGTGTGTGTGTGTGTGTGTATGACCATGACTGTACACAGCTCTGTGTGGAAGATACTTATGTGCCTGTCTTTGTGTGCATGTGTGTGTGTCTTGTAATACACATCTGCAAAGCTGCCTGTGTTTGTGAATGCTCCAGGCCAGAGTGCCTGCACCTGGAGATTCCCTGCAGAGGGGGATCAAGGCCATTTCCTGTCATGAGTCCAGCCTCCAGCCTCTCAAGCTGCCTCATTCTGGCTCCTCTATCCGTTTCCTAGCAACAGGGCCCTTGTAGGAGGAGGGGGCTGTAAGGCAGGCTTTGTGGGGCCCAGAAAGGCCACCCTACCCTGTTTCCTGACCCTGAAAACCTCAGTGCACTTCCCACCCTACTCACCCCTCAGGCCCCCACTCCTGGGTCAGTAGGACTGATGCATGGCCCCTGGGAGGTGCCGGAAACCTGAGGGTGAGACAGAACAGCAGGAAAGATAAAGCAGGCCTTGTCAGTATTTCTGCCAGCCAGCTACCCAGATCCTACCCTCTTCAGGAAGCCAGAATGCCTGAGCTCTGGCCCATCCTGATTTCTCCCTTCTTTTTCTTCCCTCCCATCACTCCTGGAACATTTGCATATTCATCCACACATAGGACACATCAGCTGTGCCAGCTCTTGCACACTCGGTCCCACCTGAGATGTGGCAAGATGACACATGCGGGCACAGTCACGCAGCATCACAGCGGACGCCAGACTGAGCGCCCTTGCCCTTGTGACCTTGTGACCTCTGATGCACAACAGCACACACACATCTGTACCTAGACCTCTGTGTCCGTGTGCACACACAAATATGTATGTGTATACTTGGATGCTTCTCAGGTTGGCACGCTCACACACTCAGTGTTGTTCTCAGGCTCTTCTTGCACACCAGAGCCCTCGCTACCAAGCTGTGCTCCCAGAACCTTAGTCAATCAGGATCTCCTAAAAATGAGTCTGATCCTGAAACCCTGCCTCCACCCTCATCTTGGGCCAATCCTGGCAGACTTGCTGATCTCTGGTGGCAGGATGAAAGTGACAGTCTCCTACAGACCAGGGTTAGGCAGAGGCCCAAGACAGAAGCTGGAGCCACTATAGTCTCCTGAAGAGACCTGGGAACAAGCCAAACTTTCCCCAGCAGCTATGTCCTGTGAGCAAGTCCACAAGGTCATTGAGCAAGGGGTCCTCACCCCACCCCACCCCCTGCCGGAAAAACTCCCTCATTGCAACATTAAGAGGAGGAACTGCCTGAGGAGAAGCCTGACTTCCTGAGATGTAACAAGTCTAGTGTTGTAGGGTGGGGACAGCCAGCCAGGGTTCCTCACTGAAGGTGTGAAGATCACAGCTCCCATCCAGTTCACCCTCTCTCTCACCCACATACTCACCTCTTCCAGGAAACCTTTCTTCCTGGATCGAATAGGTCTAGTTGCTGGTGTCTGGTCCAGTCACCCCAGAGTCCCAAGCTACACCTTGGCTCCTCTCACCCTTTACCAAAACCATCATCTGTGTGTTGAGGTGCTGAGGTGACAAGTTAGCATGCATGTGGTGAGGGGTGAGGTAGGCTGTGGCAAGAGGCCGGTTCAAAACAGTTTCTACTCACTCAGCCTTACTGAGATGCTCACCTCAGGATCTCCCCACCCCCACCCCAGGGAGTGAAGGACCAATATGTCTGAAAGGGCCCAACCTTCTAGGTAGGAGAGGGAAGTGGAGGAGGATGTGGAGGGGAGAGAGATCCCCCCCATACACACACCAGGGCCTAGTGAAGAGGGTTCTGAGAAGAGGAGAGATTGGGTAAAATGCAAGCAAGGGCTACAGGTGAGAGCAAAACTCCTCTCACCAAAACACAAACATAGGCCTCAGAGTCTATGCTCACAACCGAGCTACACAGGTCTCCTGTAACGCGGCTCAGACACATACAGGTCATAAAGACCCGAAAGTCATCCATACTGATCTCCAGAGACAGGCATCTGTGATTGTATCTTACAAACACCAACCTACAGCCTTCATCCATTGCACACATGAGCGCATGCACATTACATGTGTACATACACAACCATGGGACCTCTCCACAAGAAAAATAAGTTAAAAATGATAGCCCCTTCCTACGGGCTATCTACGGGCCGCTTTAAACACTTTGCCTGTACCATGTCATTTCACCCTCCCTACCAACCCAAGTTTAAGTATTATTATTGAGGAAGCAACTGAATCATGGAAATGTTTAGATATTTGCCTAAGGTCGCACATGTGAGAAATCCTATCATTTGGGACTAGAATCTGAACTATTTCCCTGCATCGCTTATCGCTGAGAAAGAGTTGTAGATTCCTGAAATCATATGCAAATGTACTGCCTGGTTACGACCTACTGGGAAGAATGCAGCACTCCCCTGGAGACCCAGCCTTACCCAGAGCGCTCCTCTATAGGATACAAACTTACACAGCCCAGCAGTCCTCAGTAGGCACAATGTTGCCACTTTAGAAATACCCAAGTGTATATTGCTAGCGCATATCCCTCACAAGGGAGCCCCAGTAATCTGTCTGCCAATGAAAGAGGAACATTCAAAGAGAAGTTCTGTGGGCTGAGCTGGAGTACTGTCAGGGTGACAGTGTAACCAGCGGGCAAATTTGGACAGGCTTCAGGGTTCTGTCACGCCCAGACTTTGAGGAGTCTGTGGTCCTAAGTGGACCTGGCTTTCCCGTATGAGTATACTGAAGGACTCAGTCATGGTGACAGCGGATGTGTTTGAGGCCCAGTGCGGGGAAGAACCACACTGGATGTGACCACATGAACCAATGGAAAGATGGGGAGAAAAAAGAGGCAGAGACTGAGAAACGGTGAAAGACACAGGCAGCTAGGGAGGTGTGAAGATGAAGAGAGGAAGATGGGGTGGTGTGCTCATAAACTGGTTTTCAGGGGGTAGGGAGAAAGGAAAGGAACCACAACAACAAAACACCCCAAGCTCCGATTTTGTAGCGTTTGCTAATTTTCATGGTGTAAATATTCCCACTGTGACTGATTTAGAGCTACTGGAGCAACTTCCTGATGGCTGGGCCCGGGAAGGGAAGAGAATGAGCTCCCCTGAGTCGATGTGAGTGAGCCAGCACCTCACTGCCAGAGAGAATCCCAGCCAGAGACCAAGAGGCAATATTCCAGATGAAGAGCACCAGAAGCCCAGCATAGTGGTGCACCCCCAAAACCCTAGCATTCGTCATCGCTAGACTTGAGACTTGGTGCCGCAGAATCCAGAGCTGATGCTATGGAGTGCTTGCCCACCATACCAAGGCCCTGGGTTCAGTGGTTAAGAGCACTGACTGCTCTTCCAGAGGTCCTGAGTTTAATTCCCAGCAACCACGTGGTGACTCACAACCATCTGTAATGGGATCCAATGCCTTCCTCTGGTGTCTGAAGACAAGACAATGATGGTGTACTCATACACATATAATAAATAAATGAATCTTTAAAAAATTTAAATAAAAATATGGAGCAATTTGGGAAGACATCTGCATTGCCCACTGTATGGCATCCCTCCATATACATGTACACACACACCCATATCCACACATGACATGTACATGCATGCACACACCAGGAGTCGGGGAGGGAGAGGGAGAGACTGGCCTAGATGAAGAGATCAGAGCTGGGTAGAGGGAGCTGGGTAGCCGGAGCCAGTTCTGTCCAGTCAAGCATCTTCATGAAAAGTCTCTCCCCCTCCTCCTCAATGCCTCGATACCAAGCTCTGACTCCTTAGGGAGTCATTGCACTCTCCAGAAGCCTGGGTGGTGGTAACTATTAGTGAAAATGTGTTAATTTATTAAACATTTACACAGTGACTGGCATCATGCCAAGAAATTTCTACAGATGGTCTCTTCAGTGACCTCCTGGGGCAGGTTTTGGTTTTAACCCTTGCTGGATTAGGACACTGAGGTACAGTGATCTTGAGTAACTTGGGAAGTGAAACAATACCAACCAGTGTGGGCACCTTGCGCACTGTTCTACTTTGCAATCTCTGCAGAGGCCAGAAGCATGGCCACATGCTTCTCTGAGTGCCCACCGTGTGCCAGCCCTTATAATCAGAGTCCAAATCCAGAGCAATGTGAGGTGATCTGGTCTCTCTCTCTCTCTCTCTCTCTCTCTCTCTCTCTCTCTCTCTCTGTGTGTGTGTGTGTGTGTCTGTGTGTGTGTGCACACGAGTTTGTAGGTCAGGGAACAACTTGTGGAAGTTGGTTCTCTCCTTCCACCATATGTGTTCCAGGGATCAAACTCAAGCTGTCAGGCTTGTTGGCATTAACGCTGAGCCACCTCGGATGAAGAATGGCACAGGTCGATGGCCCTTCTGTCTCTCCTAGGTGGCAGTGAACTTTGGCTGCTTGCTAAAGTCAGAAAGGGAGCAGCACCAGCATTCTGTGCCACTCAGAAGCACAGAAGTTTGTTTATGAATATGGGTGTTAGTTTTGTTCTGGTGCTAGGACTTGGTACCTGGTAGTCATGGACTCCACCACAGAGCTGAACTCCAGCCCCAAATAAGTCTGATTGAAAGGAATCAATTCACCTGGGTGCGGATGACACACACCTTTAGTCCCACACTCAGGAGGCAGATCTGTGAGTTTGAGACCAGCCCAGTCTACAGAGCAATTTCCAGGAGGGCCAGGGCTACACGGAGAAACCCTGTCTCAAAACCAACACAAAAGAAATAAAAAAAAAAAAAAAAAAGGAAAAAGAAAAAAGAAAGAAGTCAATTGCCGGGCGGTGGTGGCGCACGCCTTTAATCCCAGCACTTGGGAGGCAGAGGCAGGCGGATTTCTGAGTTCAAGGCCAGCCTGGTCTACAGAGTGAGCTCCAGGACAGCCAGGGCTACACAGAGAAACCCTGACTCGAAAAACCAAAAAAAAAAAAAAAAAAAAAAAAGAAGTCAATTAAAGAGCCCTATCAGGGTTGAAATCAGATTATGGATATATGGATATCACAGCTAAGGGCTAACTCTGGACCACAAAGTAGCCCACTTCAGTTTCTGCCCCTGTTTAGTATCTGCCCCTGTGTGATAATGTCGTTCTCTCTCTCTCTCTCTCTCTCTCTCTCTCTCTCTCTCTCTCTTTCTCCCTCTCCACCTCTCTGTCTCTTGTCTCTTCTTCCCCCTCTGCTTTAGCTCTCTCTTGTCTTGTCCTTCTTCCTTCCCTCCCTCCCCCTTCAGGGCATACAGGATCTCTCATTGTAACCCTCTCCTTGAACTTGTGATCTTTGTGCCACAGGGATTAAGTGCTCAACCCCCCTCCCCACCTCTGTTCTTCCGGAGGCTGTAGCCTTGGATGAAGGACAAGGCATCGGAATATCCGGTTTCTCACCTGCGCCCTCTGGGCAGAGCAGCTGTGAGGATTTCAAGAGAAGAAGCTCTAGTTCAGTGCGCAGTGGCCAGAGGGGCCGAGAGCCACAGCTGCAAAGAGGCCCCCAGGGGCACTTGATCCACCCACCTTCTTGCATAGATCAGAAAATCGACTTCCCTGACAGGTCAACAGAAGATTCAGATGACTGTGAGACAGTCCACACTTCTGTTCCTGGCATTGTGGCTGGACTCTCCAAAGCCTGGGTAGGATCATGCTGTCCCTGACTGGTAAATGTCATTCTTCCCACACGGTCAATGGCCAACTAAATCTGTCTTATGGCAGCTGAACACCCAACAGGGAGCCTGCCTCCCACGTACCTGTGTTCCTGGACACAAGAGCCCCAACCTTCTCACTCTTTCCCAAGAGTTCTATTTCCCAAAACCATGTCACAGTGATGAGGTAAGACTTGAAATATCCTGACCTCCCCAGCCTGACCTCCAAGTATGAGGAAGAACCGGAGACAGGTTTAGGTTCAAAGTCTGTCCCTGTGTGACAATTGGCTTGAGGCACTGGACAAGTCAGTCTATCTATCTCTCAGAGAGTTAGGGAGACAGATCTCCCTGAAGCTCCTTGTGTCAGATCCCCGTCTGTCCTTGAGCATCAGCTGTCTGGTGGGTGGATGCTCAGTCAAATTTGTGTCCTTTGTTCTCTTCTCAAAGGACTCCCTGAGCCCGAGGTAGACAGAGGTGCAGGGTTGAGCAGGGCAGGGGAGAAAGAGAAGTTCCCAGACAAGGTGGGAGGGATGAGCAAGCCCAGTAAACCCGGACAACCTTACCAAAAAGGAACTAAGACTGGGCAGCGGCAGGAAACCACCTCCTGCAAGAGTTCCGGTTTCCCCTCAGAGCTTGGGGCAGGGACAGTCCTGGGCTGAAGGGGCAAGTAGGAGTCTAAGACTCCTCACTACACTCAGAGCTCTGACTGAGGGCTTTCAAGATCGTCCACTGTCTCTCCCTGAGCACTGATACCCCACAGGCCTAGGCCCCCATCTCCCTCACAGAGGCTCTCACATCTCACTAACTTCCTCTCATTTTACACTGTCCTTTCCTGAGACCCACAACTGGTCCAGTCCTGACACCATCTTGACACTATCCTAACTCTTGCCCGACATGGTCCTCCAGGTGTCAATGGAGTTTCCTCCCACTTGTTATTGGTAAAAGTGGATCTATCAGGCTCGGCACAGCAGTCTGAACCTTAAATCCCAGCACTCGGGAGACAGAGGCAAGTGGGTCTTTGTGAGTTCAAGACCATCCTGGTCTATACAATGAGTTCTGGGGTAGCTGGAGTTGCGCAATGAGACCTGGTCTTTAAATCGAAAGAAAGAGCCAGGTAATGGTGGTGGTGGTGGTGGATGCCTTTAGTACCAACACTCAGGAGGCAGAGGCAGGCAGATCTCTGTGAGTTCGAGACTAGCTTGGTCTACAGAGTTCCAGGGTAGCCTAGGATACACAAAGAAACCTTGTCTCAAAAAACAAAACAAAAACAACAACAACAAAAAAAAAAACAGATAGAGACAGACAGAGACAGAGAGGCAGAGAGAGAGGGAGAGAGAGAGAGAAAGAGAGAGAGAAGGAGAAAGAGAGAGTGAGCGCAACCTGCTGTCTGTGGTGGCCCAAGCCTTTAATCTCAGTACACAGGAAGCAAAGGCTGAGGTGGGCCTCTGTGAGCTTAAGGCTGTATAGTGAGACCCTGTCTCAAAGAAGAAAGAGAAAAAGAAAGAAAAGAAAAAAAAAAAGGTTCTATATATCTCAGGAAATTACTCATCACCCTCTAAAACAAGAATCTGGTTACTTAGCCTGGGACTTGGGGTTCCAGCCATGAGTGGGAGCTGAGGGGCAAAGTGATCCCTTCATCCTGAGGGAGTTGGATGGGGCAGCCTGCCTACTTCACCATCGGCCTGCCCAGTGTGCTGTGTGGAAGGGACTTGGCTGTTCACTCAGCTCTGCCGTCCCTGTCCCTTACCCAGCCTGCCAGGGCTGGTCACTTCCCTTGTCACTTCAGTCTCAGGGAGCTTCAGAGCAGATCCGGAATAACCACACATAAGCACCCAGGTGTGAACATGTTCTCGTCAAGCCCACAGCACACTGGGGAGCACACACACAATCCCATTCACAGCTTCAAGCCTGCTGGGGGACAGAAGCCAATGAAAGCAGGAGCCCCATCCACCATTCCTCTCTTCTCTCTCTCTCTCTCTCTCTCTCCTTCCTCTTCAGTTTGGCTACCTCCTTTGACATATCTACATGCTATGAACTTTTGCCCCTCCGGTTAACCCAATCCATCCACCTTCCCACCACAAAAGGAAGGATGCTCACAGCATCAAGTTCTAGACTACAACAGGCTTGTTTATAGGGTGGCCATCTGGTGTGGAGATTGGGGTACAGATCTGAGCCCTGCTAACCTCTAGGAATGGGCGCTACTAAACAAGACATTTAGTAGATGCCAACTGTATGCTGGTTCTCAGAGGCCCTGTCAGGGAAGCTTTCTCGTCCTCCACGTTTTGAGAAGGCAAAGAACTCGCTGTGTAGAGAAAACTGGCCTGGATCTGATAGAGTTTCATCTGCCTTTTTCTCCACTCTCTCCTCTCTCCTCCCCTCCCCATCCCCTTCCATTCTATTTCTGTTTCTCCCACCCCACCTGTCTTTCTGCTTATGCAGCTCAAGGTGGTCTCAAACTTGTGACAATCTCCCTACCTCCGTTTTCTGAGTGCAGGGATTACTATAGGCATGCGCTACTAGGTATTGGGGAGGGCTAGTTTCTCCCCAAAGTTCCAATAAGGAAAGCAAAAATTCAGAGAAACCTAACTCTCTTTGAGTTCTGCATAGCAATTAAAGGCCCATTCTTGTCAAGAGACCAAGTCTCTGAGACAGCAGATCCCTGAACACCAAGCAGCGCCCTCCCATTCCCTCCGTTGTGCAACACACCCGGACCAAGGACCAAAAATGGGGACGAAGGCGGAGACCGAAGGTGGCTGCCAGCCTTGAGCCCGCAGCTGCCCAGAGCCAACTGGCCTCATTGCCCTGTGTTCCCATGGAAACAGCCCCTGCGGGCATTGGCGGTCAAAAGCGGATTTCCGTCGGGGCTGCCAGCAATTCCCGGATCCCGATGGGGACGCAGACCTTGACCGCCACCGCAGATAGGGAAAGGCACCCAGGGAGATCTGGTACCCCAGGGTGAGGTCTTCCCCAGGAAACCCAGTCCCACGCCTCCAGGACCTGGAAGGAATCTCCAGGGCGTCCGGAACCCGCTGCCCCAGTGATGCAGCAAGAGAGCCTGGGGGTCTGCAAACTCCCGGCTTCCCTCTGCGGAATCCAGATAACGGGCCTCTAAGACTCCAGAACTGCACTGTGGACTCCGCGTTTCTGCAGAAATCACTCTCCTTGACCCCTTCTCGGGAACCGATCCCCTCCCGACCCTTCCACTACCCTTCTCCCAGTCCCCTCAGCTTCTTCCCTTTTCTCCCCCTCAAAGCCTTCCAGTGCTCCCCTAGACGCTTTTAGGGGACCCCACAGTGCCTTCCTGTACTTTCAGCCCTCTTCCTAATTTTTATCAAATTTACGACCTAAGTTCCCCCCTTTCCCCATTTAGACTTTTCGGGGGAACTTTTGGTCTGCCTTCGCCATACTGCTTCGGCCTTCTCCCAGGTTTTAAAATCAGTCTTTTCCAGCTTTCCTTAGTTTTCCTTCTTAATCCCCTTCTTGGATGGGGTCCCCACCCTAGTCTCCCGCTCTCAAGTTGCTCAGCTCTCAAAGTTCAGGTTTACCTCCAAATCTTCCCTTATGGTGACGAACGGGGGCTGGGCAACACCTGCCCTGCCAGCCCCCACCAAGGTTTGGCCGCCTACCTGGTCTCAGGGGAGCCAGCTGCCGGTGACCAGATCTGGGCAAGCCAACCCTAACTTACAGCAACCAGGAGAGGCGATGTAGGGGGAACATGAAGTACTACTCGCTCTGTCCCTACTACCTACTCTGGGCAGGCAGGAGGAAGCCGCCTCGGACTTCTCTTATTTTGGTGGCTGCGGAGGAGGAGGAGGCAGCCAGAGAAGTCGCAGTCACGCCTCAGCCCCAACCCAGCTGCCCAAAGCCGGGAGGGGCCCCCAGATCCAAGGTCCGCTAGCTCCCACTTCCCGCCTTTCAAGGTTACTGAGGATGGACTCTCCCAGCGCTGTCCCTGAATCCCAGCTCCTTCCCAAAGGTTCCTGCAGACGGGGACCTGTTCCTGCAGTCGCTAGAGCGGGATACAGATGGGGTTTTGGCCATCCCAAAAGGTTCCCACTCCCCACTCATCTTCCAGGTAGGAAAACCGAGAGCCAGGTCAGAATAATTTGGCCCAAGTTCACACAGTCTGTTGCCTTCCACTACTGTCACCAGATTTGCCAGGGATCTTCTGCCTGTCACTTATACCCTACAGCTCTGGGCGGTGGAGATAAGCCCTGCCTTTGGGTAGCTGCTTTTCACAACAATCAGCTCCCATCAGACCACAACCACACACAAGTTTTAGAGGAGCTGTGGAAAGTCCTTAATCACAGTGTCTCTTGGGGATCCCTCTCTCCCTAAACTCTCCCCAACCTCCTGATATCACTCACCCCCAAGTATAACCTCTTTAAAACCAAGGTCCAGTGATACCCAGGAAATCATATCCCCCCCCCGCCCCCAGGCCTGGAGAGGGAGAGCTATGGTTGAATTGGAAATTTCTGTTGGGAGGGTGATAGCTTGAGGCATGGAAGATGTTCAAATGGATGTGGGGGCTATGCTGATGATAGGCAATGACACGTGACTGGTTTTAGAATCCACAGCTCGGGCACATGCAGTCAAGTGTGTTTCTACGTATAGACAGGGATGTAGGGAGCTGTGTATGTGAGCACAAGTTCCGGAGGATCACAGTGTAACATGGTGTCATCAAGTGATGGATGCAGATAGGAATGCTTCTCTCAATAAGCTGTGGCAAACACCTTTAATTCCAGCAATTGGGAGGCAGAGGCAAGCAGATCTTTGTGAGTTTGAGGCCAGCCTGGTCTACAGAGCGAGTTCCAGAACAGCCAAGGCTACACAGAGAAACATTGTCTTGGAAAAACAAACAAACAAAAATGCTTCTCTCTTAGGAAAATATGACGTGGGGTGAGTAGGGCTAGTGGAGGTTCAGGGATGGTGGGAGGGTGGCTTCACCCTACCCGGATAGCATTACCACTATTATAGAGCATCCTGTAAGTAGGTCTTGGCCATTGGTCCATGTGTTCAATTAACAAATAAATGTGTATCATGGCCAAATGAATCCCAGTCATAGGGAGCTCAGAGACAAAGGGGACAGCCTGGACCAGCTGCTCTCCCAGCTTCTCAAGAGGATGCTTGAGGCCTATGGATTGGAGGCCAGCCAAGAAGAGTAGTGATTCTCTACCTCAGAAGAGGGAGAAAGGGAGGAGAGAAACGGGGAGGAGGAAGAGGAAGAGGAAGGAGAAGCTAGAGGCAGGCAGGGAAATAGGACAGGAAAAGACAGAGGTTACGGGAGAAGGGAAGAGAAGACAGAAGAGGGGAGAGGAGGAGAGGAAGGAAGAAAAAACAGGAGGCAAAAGAGAGAAGCAATGAAGAGGCGGGTGGGGAATAAGGGAGAAAGAGACAGAGAGACATACACTGATCTTGGAGGAATTGCTCTGTAATTCTCAATCCAGCTCCTGGATGGCTCCCTAGGGGCCTTCCCCGATGTTAACCCACTTCCCAGCAGAGCACACACAACTCTTGCCCGGAGCACTCTTTTTCTTCTGGTCTGGAACTGGCTCCTTCTGGTTGGTTACTGTGTGTGCTCCCTTCTCAGAGAAGCCTTCCTGACCACAGACTTCTGCCCTGTGCTATCTGGTTGCAGAGACAGACTCCCTAGCTGTTTCCCTTAGACAAGTTATGCTTGCTTTCCGCATCTCTGTTCTTCGTGCAAGGCTGCAGCAGGAGACTCCACTTCACAAAAACCTTGGGAGAAATCCGGTAGTAGTCACACCAAGTGCCCACCATGTGGTAAACACTATGTGTTTGTGGACACTCATTCATTTCTTCAATCGAGTCACTGTCAGCACTGGGCGGGATGGATGCTAGGCTCTAGAAGGATTCTGGCATAGTCTCACAGCACAGAAGCAAAGCACAGGGCCAAGAAGCAACAGGATGACTCGGTTGAGACCGCTACTTCTCTCACTGCGCTATGTTCGTGCTCCTTTAAAACAATTCCAGGGCCGGGCGGTGGTGGCTCACGCCTTTAATCCCAGCACTTGGGAGGCAGAGGCAGGCGGATTTCTGAGTTCGAGGCCAGCCTGGTCTACAGAGTGAGTTCCAGGACAGCCCGGGCTATACAGAGAAACCCTGTCTCGAAAAACCAAAAAAATAAAAAAAAAATTCCAGGGGCTGGAGAGATGGCTGGACGGTTAAGATCACTGGCTGCTCTCACAGAGTTCAATTCCCAGCAACCACATGGTGGCTCACTACCATCTGTAATGGGATCTGATGCCCTCTTCCAGTGTGTCTGAAGACAGCTACAGTGCACTCATATACATTAAATTAATAAATAAACCTTTTTTAAAAAAAAATCCAAAGGCTGACAGCAAAGGCAAAAATCAAAAGGCAGCCTGCCTGCCTCCTGCCCTCTGTCTCTGCTTCCGTTTTCAACCAGCTTGGCTTCTCCTGTCCTTGGTCAAGCAAAACCCATGCTTGCCTAGAAGCCCAGCCTACAGGAATCTAAGCAGCCACTTTCCCTGAGGAGACTCATGGCCAGGGCCATGATTCTTTGACTTCAGGAGGAAGCTCCTGGGGCCTGGCCAGATAGACGCTGTAAAGATGACTCTGGCTCCTCTCAACCTGCTGGGGACTCAGCTTCTGCCATCTTGCACCAACCATTTCTCCTTGTGACAGATTTGTCCTCTCAGCCTAGAAACATGTTGTAGAATCTGCTTCAAAGAGAAACCTAAAGTCATACTGATTTGTTATTTTATATATAGTAGTTCTTGGATTAAAGGCATATACTGCCACCCGGCAACTTTTTCTTGATTCTTTGTGAATTTTGCATCGTGTACCCCAATCCACTCATTTCCCCATCCCTTCATGTCTGCCCTGTGTTCTTGCAACCTCTCCTCAAAAAAAAATTAAAAAGGAATAAAAGCAAACAAACACCTTGTTGTGGAAGCTGTCGTGTGTCAGTATGTCCCACAGTGCACACTTTTGTCCACACGTTTTTTAAAATATTTGTTTGTTTGTTTGTTTGATGTATGAGTGCTCCATCTGCATATACGCGTGTGTGCCAGAAGAGGGCATCAGATCCCATTACAGATGGTTGTCAGCCACCATGTGGCTACTGGGAATTGAACTCAAGATCTCTGGAAGATGTTGGGCAGTGGTGGCGCAAGCCTTTAATCCCAGCACTTAGGAGGCAGAGGCAGGCAGATTTCTGAGTTCGAGGCCAGCCTGGTCTACAGAGTGAGTTCTAGGACAGCCAAGGCTATACAGGGAAACCCTGTCTCAAAAAAAAACAAAACAAAAAAAAAAAAAAAAAAAAGAAAGAAAGAAAAAATAGAAAAGGAGAAAGATAAAGGAAGGATGCCATTGGATAGCATGTCAGGTTCTTTTTTTTTTTTTTTTTTGTTATTTTGTTTTTCTTTTTTTGGTTTTTCGAGACAGAGTTTCTCTGGCATGTCAGGCTCTAGAGAACTATGTAAGCTCCGTTTTGTAATCTCAGTTCCATACCTGATTTAGGGATGGGATGTAACTCAGCGGTAAAACGCTTAACATAAACGAGATGAGGCACTGGGTGTGATTCTCAGCACTGAAAAAAGAAAATAGCCATTGATTTAAAGAGCTATCCTCAGGCTAGGTGTGGTGGCACAAACCTGTAATCCCTGAAAGCAGGAAGATCAGGGATCAGAAATCAGAGATCAGAGAGTTCAAAGCCAGCCTTGGCTACCTACCAAGTTAGAGGCTAGCCTACACAAGACTCTCTCAAAGCAAACAAAAAAAAGAACTGTTACCAGGCATATTGGTTCCTGTTGTAATTCTAGCATTTGAAAGGCTAAGTCCAGATGATTGTGAACCTACAGCTAGTTCCTCCTCAAAAACTAACAACAACAACAGAAAACAGCAAAACAAACAAACAAAACAATAACCAAAAAACTCCCACCAGGGCTGGTGAGCAGGCTCAATGGAAAAAGTTGCCTGCCACCAAACCTGATGACCTAAGTTTGATCATAGAACCTATATATTAGAAGGAGAAAATTGTCTTCTGCAGCTTCTACAACACACACACACACACACACACACACACACACACACACACACACCACGCACGCACACACACACTCACATACCAAACTTTAAAAAAAAAAGAATATTTTAAAAGTACCAAAGAAGTTGAGTGGTGGTGGCACTACCACTACCTTTAATCCCAGCACTTGGGAGGCAGAAACAGGTGGATCTCTGTGAGTTTGAGGCCAGCCTGTGCTACAGATCGAGTTCCAGGACAGCCCGGGCTACACAAAGAAACCCTGTCCTCAAAGAAAACAAAAATGCAAAGAACAAATACACATATAAAAGAATTGCCGCCGGGCGGTGGTGGCGCACGCCTTTAATCCCAGCACTTGGGAGGCAGAGACAGGCGGATTTCTGAGTTCGAGGCCAGCCTGGTCTACAGAGTGAGTTCCAGGACAGCCCGAGCTACACAGAGAAACCCTGTCTCGGAAAAAAAAAAAAAAAAAAAAGAATTGCCAGTGATTCTGTCTTAGTTATTTTGGACTGTAATAACATCACTACATAAATGTGCCTCCTTACAGTTCTGGAGTCTCCAAGTCCCAGATCAAGACTCAGCAGGGTTGATTTCTGGTGAGGGCCAGTTGTCTGAATTGCATATAGCTGCCTTCTCTCTCCTTCTGGGATCGCCACTGGTAAATGCCCTAATCCTTAAGGCCCTACCCTGAGGACTTCACTTAAACATGCATTGTTTCTAGTAAGGTCCTCTTCTGAAACATTGCCACATGGGGGAGAAAGGAAGGCCCATGAATTGGGGAAGGTGCTAAAACCACTGACTGGGGTGGGGGTAAAAGTTTAAAGAGCAGCCTGTTCACACGGTGTGCGGGCACCAGCGGATGCCAAGGTATCTGCCAAGAGTGATCCCCTCTTCACACTGTGGATATGGCTGAACACGGCGCCGGACTGGTGGCCATCATGCACTCATGAGATTACTGTAAAGACACTTCACGGGACAGCATTCATTACCTCCACAGATGCTTGGCAAAAGTCCAATCAAATGATCAAGGCAAACATGGTCATCTGCCTGGTTTTTGTGTAGCCAGTGAGCTAAGAAAAATAAGTTAGACAGGTGAGATTGTTATGTTGCTCAAGCTGGCTTCAAATTCCTGGGTTCAAAAATTTCTCCCATTTTAGCTCCCTGAATAGCTGGAACTGCAGGAACAACTCACCTCTTTTAGCTTTAACTGTCTATCTGTCTGTCTGTCATCTATCCATCTATTGAGATAGGGTTTCTCTGTGTAACAGCCCTGGCTGTCCCAGAACCTGATCTATAGACCAGGCTGGCCTCAAACTCACAGAGATCTGCCTGCCTCTGCATCTTAAGACTTGGAGTTCATGGCGTGCACCACCATGCCAGGCAGCAATATATTTTGAATTTTGCATTATGCTAATTTATTTATTCATTTGGGGGATTGATGACAGTTTGAGGGAGGTAGTTCTCTCTTTTGCCATGTGGTTCCAAGGCCTGAAACCGGGAGTTCTGAGGACGGATGGATAGCAAATGTCTTTACTTGTGAACCATCTTAACAGCTCCTCAACAATGGTTTTTTAACTTTTTTTTTTTTTTTTTTGTTTTTCAAGACAGGGTTTCTCTGTGTAGGTTTTTTACATTTTAAATGATTTCAAAATGACAAAAGAAGTAAGAATAATATTTCAGGGGATAAGAAAATGAAGTCAAAACCAAATTGCAATGTGCATAAACAAAGTTGGGACCAGGCCAGGCTCCATTTGCGCTTAGTAACTTCATGTTACCATGACAGAGCCGAGTAGCTGCAACCAAGACCGGATGGCCAGCAAAATCAAAAATATTTATATTCTGGTCCTTTACAGAAACAGTTCGCCACTCTCTGCTCCACATCAACTTCCAATTTCAAAAGAGGAATCGGGTAACCATCATTCTGTGAGAGTTTCCAGACCTGTCTGAAGTGTGGGGGCCCCTGACCAGATCGCTCTAACACTTGTCAATCTTTATCTACATGGTGAGTTTAATAAGGCCAGCCTGGGCTATACAAGATCTTATCTCAAGAACAAAAGATACTGGTGTACCCTGGGAAATAATTCAGTAGGTAATTGTTTACCTCACAAACATGAAGACCTGAATTCAAGTCCCCAGAATCCACATGAATCTGGGGGCAGAAGAACTTGTCTGTAATCCCAGAATTCCTATGGTGAGATGGAGGATGGAGATGGGAATGTCTGGAAACTTGAGAGCCAGTTAGTCTCGTGTACACAGTAAGGAACAGCAAGAGACTCTGTCCTAACCAAGGTGAAAAGTGAGGCTGTCACCTGAGCTGACAATTCCAGGTTGTCCTGACCACTACATATTAACTGTGGCCTATGTGTACCCATAGTCACACACAATACATAGTGAGTTCCAAGTCAGTCAGACCTGCATACTGGGGGGAGGGGGGTGAAGAGGAGGGAGAGATGAAAAAAACAAAACAACAACACAAACAAACTAACAACAAAAATTAGCACTAGCAGAGGTAGGAAGGGCTCTGTGGGCTTGAAGCCAGTCTACTCTACATAGCAAGTTCCAGGTCAGCTACACAGTGAGACCCTGTCTCAAATCAAACCAAACCAAGGCTAACCAACACATACATACATACATGCATACACACACACAACAAATATACACGCATATATGCAGTACAACCCATGTTCACACATATGCACACACACCAAATATACATACATATATGCAATACAGCACATGTTCATATATGCACACATGTATACACAATAAATATACATACATATGCAACACATGTACACACATATGCACACACAACGAATATACATACATATACACATATGCAATACCACACATGTACACACACATTCTCTTTCACTGAGCTGTGCTCTCAGCTATGAAACACATGTACACCCATATGCACACACAATAAATATACATACATATATGCAATACAACACACGTTGTGTCTCTCTCTCACTGAACTGTATCTCTCAGCCCCATTTGCTGGGATTTGCTCTTTCCTTCCTAGGCTCCAAGCTCCACTTTATCATAGGAATCTGATACCCACTAGAATGCTGGCTGAAGATGGGGATGAGAAGGAACACATTCTGGTGGGCTGGGGTGGGGCATGTCTTCACAGCGGAGGGAGGCCCTGTCTTAGCTGATTTCTTTTGTTGTTGTGTGCCTGGAGGTCACACCCGGAGCCTTAGCATGCTGTCACCGAGCTGCATGCCCCCCTCTGCTTCTATGTGGCTGCTAAAGGATGAAGAGCAGGTGGCTCTAGGGTCTCTAATGCTAGTGATGACCCTTATTTGGGGAGCCCCAGATGGCAGAGCTCTGACCGGATGCAGCAGCTAAAGCAAGCCAGCTTTCATCTGGGGAGCAAATTCGCCATCATCAGCACAGCTTAGCAGCGGGTGCTTGGTGTCAGGAGGAGACAGGGTGAGGCAGCTCAGGGCAGGCAGCCCCCACAGATGGGCAGACGATGGGTCTCCATGGTGATTCTACCACCAAGCCTTTACCCACCTGCTGGGCTCTGTCCTTTTGTGCCCAGCCTGGGCAATTCTAGGCAGGTAGCATTTTCTCCCTTTTCAAAACCTTTTTTCATTTTCCGAGACAGGGCCTTGTTAAGCAGTTCCTGCTGGCCTTATGGCCTCTTGAGTGCTAGGGTTGCAGGCTGAGCCATCAGTCCCAGCCTCTGCTGGCACTTCTTGCCTGCACAAATAGGGGTACATTGGCTCTCTGTGCCATGTATGGAAAGGGGCATGGAGTTTTTCTGTTTTGTTTTTCTTTATTTATTTGAGACAAGTCTCACTATATAGCTCTGGCTGTCCTGGAACCCACTGTGTAGACCAGGTTGGCCTTGATCTCTCAGAGCACTCTCTAGTTTTAGGAGCACAGAGGAAGGCAGAAGCAGGGGGAAACTCTATGAGTTCAAGACTAGCCTGATCTACAGGACAGCGGGGCTACACAAAGAAACCTTGTCTTGAAAAGCCAAGGAAAGAAAGAGGAGGGAGGAAGGG
Source organism: Mastomys natalensis (assembly GCA_021653895.1). NCBI lineage: Eukaryota > Metazoa > Chordata > Mammalia > Rodentia > Muridae > Mastomys > Mastomys natalensis. Next base: position 374,934 of record JAJTUV010000697.1, on the reverse strand, counting down.
AGGAAGGGAAGGAGGAGGAGAAGAAAGAAAGAAAGAAAGAAAGAAAGAAAAAAGAAAGAAAGAAAGAAAGGATCTTATTTTGTAGCATAGGCTAGCCTAGCATTGTAACCTAGGTTGTCCCCATCCTCAAGCTTACCCTATAGCCTCAGTCTCCTGAGTGCTAGGATTGCTATCATGAGCCAGCACACCTGACTTCTAGCCGCCTTTTTATCAATAGACTCATGCTGTCTCAAAGCCACTCACCCTGGGGCAATGGTGGGACTGTGTCTAGGACACTGACCAAAGCAGGCAGCCCCTACATTTCGTAACTGCTATCCTATTTCTGGTCCCTGGGGTTTTTGGCATGGGGACAGAGGCTCTGTGGGGCTGCAGTGCTATAAGGAAGCCTGTGTGGCCTCTGCCCAGCTTCCCCCAACCAGGATGTTGACTCTCTCAATGCCATGAGCAAGAGGCTGGGAAGACTGGTTAATTCCAGCAGGAACCTGTATCCGAGCACACTCCGGAGAGACTAGAGGTTAATGGGGAGGAGCTGGAGAACATCAGAGATGGCTGAGTTATTGTCCAGCTGGGGCTAAAGAATTCCTCCGAATGGGTCAGTGGATGAGATGGCTGCCCAGCACTTGCCACCAAGCCTTACAAATTGAGCTCAATTCCTGGCCCCACATGGTAGGAGGAGAAAACCTGCTTCTGAAAGTTGCCTTCTCCTTCCAAGTACTAGGATTAAAAGCATGTGCTACCACTGCTAAGACCCCGTCTTTAAAACAACAAAGCAACAATGGAGCATAGTGTCACAGCACTGTGGAAACAGAGGGAGGCAGATCTCTTGAGAGCTCAAGACCAACCTGGTCTACAGAACAAGTTCCGGGATAGCCAGAGCTATATAATGAGACTTATCTCAAATAAATAAATACAACAGAAAAACTCTATGCCTGTTGTGCTGTTGACAAGCACACATGAACCCACTCATACCCACATTCAATAAATAAATGTAATATGTTTCAGAAAAAAAATTCCACGGAGACTGGGTTATCTCAGGAGGTTCTAGGATATTTGGGGAAGTACAAGAGAACCTAAGAGTATTTCAAAGGAACACTGAAATACCTTAAAGAAGATAAGATTAAAGCCAGGAGGTAGGGTGAACACACATCTTCCCAGCACTTGGAAGGTAGAGGCAGGTGGATTTCTGAGATCAAGGCCAGCCTGATCTACACAGTGAGTTCTAGGACAGCCAGGGCTACACAGAGAAACCTTGTCTCAAGAAAAAGAAAAAAGAAAAAAAAAAACAAACAAACAAACAAACAAACAAACAAAAAACAAATAAAAAAACAAAGCAACAGCCAGGTGGTGGTGGCGCACGCCTTTAATCCCAGCACTTGGGAGGCAGAGGCAGGCAGATTTCTGAGTTCGAGGCCAGCCTGGTCTACAGAGTGAGTTCCAAGTCAGCCAGGGCTATACAGAGAAACCCTGTCTCTAAAAAAAAACAAACAAACAAAAAAAAAGGTTGGATCCTTCCAGGGGAAGCTGAACTGCCTGGGAGAAGGATATGTGGATAGGAGTTGGAGTCTTCTATTGGAACAGGTAGAATTTGGAGACTTGAGAATCAGCGTGGGTGTTGCATATGGCCTTGGTGACTCCTGCCAAAGGGTCTCCTTTTAACTGAGTTTGTAATGATTTGGAGATTTGGGAGGTCTTTGAGATGTTAATAGTATGTTTTCTCTTGTCCCCCAGGATCTAGGATCGTTCTGGACTATTCCAGACATAGCAGTCTTTCAGCATAGGGGTTGTAATGTGACCAAGGCCTTTGGGACCATTGGCTGCTGTGGGCTCCAATTCCCTGAGCTCTGTGTTTTTAGGTAAGAGTCAACCTGGCCAGCCCTTTTTCTTTGTGGGCAGAAGTCTCTTTCCCCGGGCACCTTTCCCATGAATGGGACTCCTACAGAAGCAGAGAGGCTTCCTGGGGTTCTCTGGTAGTCTGTGCAAGCTCTCCGGCTTTTTTACGGTAAAGAGTGTCTCATGCTGTATAGCCCAGGCTATTCTCAAACTGGCAATTCTCCTGCCTCAGCCTCTGAGGTGCTGGGATTGAAGATGTGCACCTCCACCCCTAGCTAGTTGGAGTCAATGCAGTTCTTGCTTAAGTACTGGAGCCCTAGGCTGAAGCTACCAGTTTGTTTCCATGGCCCCTGCAACTTTCTGCACCCCATGAGATCTGCAGCCAGGAGCACTCAGTCTGAGCTACAAGCAGTGTCAGTGGATGACAAGAGGGAAAGAGGTGTGTGCCAGCTATAAGGGATGTTGGACCCCCTGGGTACAGTTCCTGCCCCACCCCCACCCCTGGACTCTCCCTTTGACAAGTGCCTGTTAAAATGTGCCAACTCCTGCAGCTGCTGTGCACTCCGCTGCACTCGGCCCCACCCTGGCGCCTGGGATGGAGTCCCAGCCCATCTTCCTGCCAGAGTGTCCCTGCTCACTCACACACCCCAGGTCACACACAATGCAGCGAAATGGTGTCTCAGTGTCAGGAGCAAAACATCTTTCTGACAAGGTTGTGTCTATCTATACCTACCTAGAATCCAGTCCTTTACTCCCCGCAGAGATAAAGACTCTCTGGGCCTCAGGCAACTCTGGGATTTGGGTAGGTAGTAGGTACCCTCTGCAGTCCTCTTGTCTTTATCAGTTTGGGAGGAGAGAACACAGAGACTGCCAGGTCACTTGATTTGACTTATGTCTTGGCTTGGAGGCCCCACGATGAGCAAAAGAAGGAAGGGATCGGGAAGATCCTTAGTAAGCACCTACTGTGTGCCAGGTCTAGATACTAAAGAGAAGGAAATCACTCTTCTTGCTCCAGAGATAAGGACACTGAGGTTGCAGAGCAAGGTCACTCCTGGCAGCTGCAGGAAACCCTGGAGTGAGGCTGTCCCTCAGCCAGCACTGCTTGTCTGTCAGACCCTGACGTGAGCCTCTCGAGACAACCTCATTCTTCCTTCCTCCTGAGTGACCTTGAACAAATCACATAAAGGCTGTAAGGTTCCTCATCTGGGAAATGCATGTCAACACTGGGCAACGTGAGGTAATGCCGTGACCGGTATGACAGGCCAGGTAAAGGCATCGTGACCACCAGATAACACCAGAACTTGGAACTAGTACTTTAGGGACACAGCCAGCTCCACCCTGAGGAGATAAAGCCCTGCCTTAAGAATGTATAGTCTTGGGTGGGGAGAGGGCTCAGCCTGGCTGTGCTCCATCCCTAGAATCCACATAGAAAAAGCTGTATCAGGTGGCTGGGCTTGCGATCCTAGCACTGGGGAGGGGGAGGCAGGAGGATCCCCGCTCTCTGGCCAGTCAATCTAGTCTAACTGGTAAGCTCCTGTCCCAAAGGTCAGGCATTCCTAAGAATGACACTGGAGGGATTGTCATCTGCCCTCTACATGTGTGTGTACACATGCATATATGCACACATGCGTGTGTGCACACTCTCGAGTGCTCACACACACATACACAGATGTGTGTGCGTGCACTATTCTTATCCCTGGGTTACAGACAGCGAGACTTAGAGGAGAGAGATGCTGAGTGTTACACACGTCAGTGCCTCTCAGACTGTCTATTTTGGGCATGGATGGATGGATAAACTGATAGAAAGCTCGCCCAGCATGTTCAAGGCCATCAGGTTCCTCCTCAGCACCACAAATAAAGTAGAAAACGGTATTTGGCTACATTTGACTATTTTGGCTCTGCCTGAGACTGCCTGAGAGATTGGAGGCTCTAGGTGAGGGGTTACTTCCCAGCCCTAGACAGCCAACAAAGTTTGACACAGAAAAAAAAACCCTTGGCCCAGTTGCTCTGAGAAGCCCTCAGTTAAACAAAGAGGAAATCAGTTCTTCATGGCTGCAGAAGTAATTCCAGTTAGACGGCAGGAGGGACTTACAGACAAGAGAGGAACTAGGCATCGGGGGAATTCCTCGTCAGAGTCAGGAAATGACATAGTGGTCCCCATAGACAGCTCCCAGGGCTGAGCTCTGGGAAAGGAGAGAGTCTGTGAGGTGCAGGCACAGTTCCCACAGTTCCTGCACAGGGGAGCCATTGTCTCATGGAGGAGACATGTCACACCCTTGGGTCAACAGCCAAATGTGAAGGTCACTTGAAAGGAGAGAGTAGAGCTAGGAGAGGGGGGGGGGGCACCTCAGAGAAGGAGCCCTCATGGTCATGGGAGAAGCATTCCAAGACAAACAGGCTGAGGAGCGGGTGACAGTGTCCCAGGGGAGTCACATTTATGGCACCTCTCCTGTGGGCCTGCACGCTGAGTGCTTGCTCTGCAGATGGTGTTTGGCATCTCTGCTGCAGATATTTTCTGTATGAGGTTTTGCCTGGGATGGGGACTACAGCTGGGAATTCGGCTCCTCCCCTCCTGGACCGTAGCTGTGGGAAGAGACAATGGACAGATACCTCACTGAGGGGAGGTGGGGGTAGTGGTGGTGGCGGTGGTGGTGGTGGTGGTGGTGCAGGCTTTGAAGTAGAAGGGAAGGCAGGGAGGGGCCTGGAAAGTGTCAGCAAGCACTGCTCTTTGGAAAGCAAACCCTTAGGTGAATGGAGGCCTTCTCCCCCTCCCCCAATAACCACCAGAGGTGAGACTCTAGCAGAGAGGGGCCTGGTGCAAAGACCCTGGAGTGTGGGGGCGTGCCTAGGTGAGACAGGGGAAGGGAGGGAGGGAGGAGATAATGAGCTATTGAGCCAGACCGATGGCCCAATGCCAGGAGCTTGCTGGCCACAGTAAAGATATTTGATCTTGTGAATGCATAGGAATCCACTGGGGAACTTCTGAAGAGTGTAATGAGATTTAAGATTTTCTTTTGGCCTTGAAATTAGTATTTAGCTCAAAGATGACTTTGGACTTTTGATCGTCCTGAGTGTTGGAGATTGTTGTTGTTGTTGTCATTGTGAGACAGTCTTACTGTGTAGCCCTGGCTGTCTTAGATCTTGTTGTAGACCAGGCTGGCCTTGAACTCACAGAGATCTGCCTTCTTCTGCCTCCCAAGCGCTGGGATTAAAGGTATGTGCCACCACCGCCTGGCAAGTGTTAGAATCACAGGAATGTGCCACCACTCCTAAGTTTATGTGGAGCCAAGAATGGAATCCAAGGCTTTGCCCATGCTAGGCAATCGCTCTAGCAACTAAACGACATCACCAGGCCTGGTCGGACATGCACGTATCATTCAGTTGACGTTTTAATGTTTGGGCTGTATCTGCTAGGCCAGTGTTCTGTCATTAAGCTCCATTGGAGGGACTCCCCCCACCTTTTGGAGATGGAGGGGAAATTTCGATGTGACCCAGGCTGTCGCAGCACCCCAAGTCACAGGATTACATATATGTGGCTGTCATGGACATTTTCTCATTCTTTTTGGTATTCCATCACCTGGGCAGCCTGGGCTGTAGGAGCCCTAGCCTCTGACAGACATGGGGCCTGTTTCCAGTCTTTTCCTAGAGCCTTTGCACTTAACATGGTGGAGGACAATATTCTACATATGTACCTTCTCACTCGGTCAAGAAAAATCTAAAGAATAAAAATGTCCAGAGATAGTGGTATTTGGATGTGGTTGTAACTTTGAAGGATTTGGCCTAAATGTCCTGTCCAGACCTTTGCCAATTTATGTCCACACGAATGACAGCACTTTCTCCTCTTAACAAAAATTGGTCATTTTTATTTTAAGGGTTTAGTAGTGCCTGCATGCAGGTTGAGTGCACTGCGTGCTGTGCCCAGTGCCCAGAGCCCAGAAGGGGGCGTCAGTAGTGAGCACCCATGTAGGATAGGTGCCATTGCTCTTCTCTTAACCCCTGTGCCATCTCTCTGGGGGAGGGTCCCCCCTTTCTTTGTTTTGAGACAGTTTCTCTCTCATGCATCCCAGGCTAGTCTTGAACTCATTATGTAGTTCAGGGGCGTGTACCACTGTGCCCTGTTTATATGATGCTGGGAATTGAACCTGGGGCTTTGTGAAGGCTGAGCAAGGACTCTTTCCATATGCAAAGCTGTCTGTGATTGCTCTTCTGGGAACTGTCAGGTTTCTGACTATGCCTGGGTGGGTTTCTCTTAGGCTGTTGGTCATTTTCATCAATTTCCAAGAACGCATTATAAAGTAGCAAAACAGTCTTTTGTTGATCCGAGCAGCCAACACAGCCCCCTTTCCGTTTGTCACTCATCTTACGAGTTGATCTATGGCGTTTTCCCTCGCAGGAGTTTTGGGTTTTCATGTGTTGCCTTTATCAATTTTATTTACTTATTTGCCTTTTCAGTCATCATTAGACCTTTCCCACTAGGAGGTTGTAAAGCCTCCCGAGTTTTCCTATTTGCTTTTGTGGTTTTATTTGGAGGTTTACTAGTGCTTGAATCTTTGCTCCTTTGAGGCTCACCCTGGTGCATTCTGGAGCACAGATCTATTTTTGCCCCACCCTCCCTGCCCAGCTGGCTGCCTGGCCATCCCAACCCCATATATTAGAGACTCTCTCTGCACTCCAGCAGGCTGCCTTTATCAACTCCCAGATTACCGAGTGCACCTTTCCTGGATTCCCAAGTGCACCTCGCTGTATTTCTAGACTTTCTGTCCCAGTCCCTAGGTCCAGTTTGTCTCTTCCTGAATTCCGACCAGCTTGTTCAGATGCTGAGGCTTTTTGTTTGTCTGTGGTGCTTAGGATTGAACCAGGGCCTCACCCACATGAGCTACTTGAGGAGGAAGCTTAAAATACTATCACCTAGTGGTGAGATTAGTCCTCTCCTTCCTCAACACCTTTTTGGTTTTTTGTTTATTGGAGGAGCAGTGGGTGTGGAGTGTGGCGTGGACCAGAGTCTTGCTAGCTCCAACATTCTAGTCACCACAGTGGTCCCCAGCCTCTGGAGAGCAGGGACCATAGGCCATGCTTGGCTTGCCATCCCCACCACACCCCAACTCAAACAGGGTCTCACTTAACCCAGGCTGCTTAGAGGAGACCCAGGGCTGATTTTGAGCACCTGGTCTTTATCCCTCAAGTGCTGGGATCACAGACATCACACCCGGATCCTCCAGCCTCCCTCCTTTCCTTTCCTCCTCTCCTTCCCTCCTTTCTTCTTTCCTCTACTTCCCTTCTTCTTTTCCATAATTCATTTTCTCTTCCCCTCCACCTTTCCTCCTCCCTCCTGAGCTCTCCCGGGCCTCACAGTCCAGTGGGGAACAGAGAACAAACAAGCAATTTCGAGCCATTCGGTCACTCTGCAGAGGAGCGATAATAAAGCAGGTGATGGGGCAGAGGAGGAGCCAGAGGCAGAGGAGGAGGAGGAGGAGTTCTCATCTGCCAGGGAGGAGGGAGGGGAGCATCAAAGATGGAAGGAGGCCCTGTGATTCCCTGGGGAACCTGGTCTGTGGGAAGCCTGCGCTAGGAGGGCAGAAGCAAAGGTCTGAAAGGGAGGCTGCTGGCAGACAGCAGCTTAAGGGGCATGATCAAGGGATGGGGGTCAGTGAGGAGTGTCTGGACCTTGTAGGTCACAGCAAGGGCACTGGGTTTTCTTCTAGGAGGACAGTTGGTGGAAGGGTGGCAAATTCTGACCTCTGTCTCCAGGGGATGGCTCCAGCTGCTGCCCATAGTGGTGTCAACTAGGAAGGCGATGAGATAGATAGGATTTACAGGGAGAGGGGGGCTGAGTGACCTGTCTCTTGGCTCCTCCCTTCCCCATAGGGCACAGATCAGGTTCTGGAATCGCAGTGCAAAGAGGGGGCCTGAAGAAGAAGGGAAGGGGGGCAGATGGATGAGGTGCAGGGGCAGAGTGACCAGAGAACATCACCTCCACAAAGGCTGCAGAAGACAAAGGGACCAAACCTGAGAGCCTCTACCAGGGATCAAGATGTCCCAGACAAGTTAAAAGCTGTGACTGCCATCAAGATCTGAATCTGGGCAAATGGTACACACTTGCTACTCAGGAAGCTAAGGCAGGAGGATGATGCATTTGGGGCCAGCCCTAGGTTACAGTATATGATCCTTATTTGTACATATAAAAAGGAACAGGGCTGAGGACGGAGCTCAGTTGGTAGAGGCTTATCCGGCATGCATGAAGCCCTGGGTTTATGTGCCACTAAAACCATTGTGGTGGCACATGCTTACAATCCCAGCAGGAGGCAAAAGTAGAGGAGTCAGAAGCTTAAGGTCAGAAAGCTGGCTTTGGTGGTTTATCTGAGACCCGGGTCTGTAGGGGCAGAGGCAGGTATATCCCTGGGGATCTTATTAGCCAGCCTGGTGAGCTCTGGCTTAGTGAAACAGCCTGTCTCCAAAATACAAGGTGGGGAGTGACAGAAAAAAAGACTTCCCAGCCGGGTGGTGGTGGCGCACACCTTTAATCCCAGCACTTGGGAGGCAGAAGCAGGTGGATTTCTGAGTTCGAGGCCAGCCTGGTCTACAGAGTGAGTTCCAGGACAGCCAGGGCTACACAGAGAAACCCTGTCTCGAAAAACCAAAAAAAAAAGAAAAGAAAAGAAAAAAAGACTTCCCATTGACCTCTGCTCTACAAAGGAGTACAAAGAAATATGTGCACACACATAAACACATATACACATATACACACATTCACACATGCCCAACTCCATGCACACAAGTTAAATTTAAGAAAATGTGGGGCTGGAGAGATGGCTCCGAAGTTAAGAGCACTGACTGCTCTTTCAGAGAATTTGGTTCAATTCCCAGCATCCACATGGCAGCTCACAGCTGTCTATTTACTTCAGTTCAAGGAGATCTGACAGCCTACACCAATACACAAAAAATAAAATTAAAGGGGAGGGGGGCTGGAGCGATGGCTCAGTGTTTAAGAGCATTGGCTGCTCTTCCAAAGGTTCTGAGCTCAATTCCCAGCATCGACATGGTAGTGCAGGACCATCTGTAAAGGAAGAATCTGGTGCTCTCTTCTGGCATGCAGGTGTACATACAGCAGAGAACTCATGTACATAAATAAAAATTACAGAGAGAGAGAGAGAGAGAGAGAACCAGAAAAATGGCTCGGCCAAAGCAACAGCTTCCTTTGGACTTTAGCCTCAGGAACTCTCTTAGGCCTTGGCTGGGGTAGACAGGAATTAGAGACCTTCTAACCAGCCAATGGGAGCGAGCAGCAGGCTCAGGGCTGGAGAGAGGGCTCAGAGGTTACAAGAATGTAACTGGTTTTGCGGAGGGAGAACCTGAGTTTCACACCTGGAACCCATGTAGCCCACACAGCTTGTAATTCCATCTCCGGGGGAGGGGGGATGCAAAGCCTCTGGCCTCCAATAGCGCCTGCAAGCACGTACACATAATTCAAAATAATAAAAATGAGATTGCTCAGAGTAGTGGCACACAGCTTTGATCCCAGCGCTCAGGAGGCAGAAGTAGATAGATCTCTGTGAGTTCAAGGCAAGCCTGGTCTACATAGTCAGCTCCAGGCCAGCCAAAGCTACTTTGTAAAACTCTGTCTCACAAAAACAGTACTATTATAAAACTGTTATAAAATAAAACTGTTAGTTTTTGAGACAAGGTTTCTCTGTGTAGCCCTGGCTGTCCTGGAACTCACTCTGTAGACCAGGCTGGCCTCGAACTCACAGAGACCTGTCTGCCTCTACTTCCCCAATCCTGGGATATAAGGTGTGTGCCACCACTGCCCAGCACAACAAAACAAAACAAAAATAATAATAATAATAATTATATATATATATATATATATATATATATATATATATATGTTTATATATGTTAGTAGTATGCTTACTGACCTGAAGAAATACTGGGTAGAAATTATTCATTCATTCAATAAATTCCTACTGAGAACTCACCTTGATTCAGATTCTATACCCACAATTATTATAACAGAGGAATACAGCAACAGGGTACCCCTATCCTCCTGTAACCTGCATCTGAATAAAGATGCAGATAAGATGGGAATAGGGACACAATTTGATTCTAGTATTCCAGAGTCAGAGGCAGAGGGAAAACTGTGAACTCAAGGACATTAATGATCTATGTGGTGAGTTTCAGACTAGGCTAGTAGACACAAAGGAAACCCTGTCTCGAAAAGAAGAAGAAGAAAAAGAAGAAGAAGAAGAAGAAGAAGAAGAAGAAGAAGAAGAAGAAGAAGAAGAAGAAGAAGAGGAAGAGAAGAAGAGGAGGAGGAGGAGGAGAGGAGGAGGAGGAGGAGGTGAGAGAGGGAGGGGAAGGAAAAGGAGGAAGAGGAGGAAGAAAAGGAAAGATACAAAGAACAGGGTGGTGGTGGTACACACCTTTAATCCCAGCACTCAGGAGACAGAGACAGGTGAGTCTCTGTGAATTTGAGGCAGTGAGGGCTACACAAAGAAATCCTGTTTCAGGGGGAAGCAAGAAAAAAGAAAAGTACAAAGAAAAAGTGTTGCATTCCACAGCAATGGACATGGTACCTCTCCCCTCTAAGGAAAATGCCCGATTTTATTTATTTATTTATTTATTTTTGAGGTAGATTCTCTTTATATAGGCCCAGCTGGCCTGAAACAGAAATCCTCCTGCCTCTGTCTCACCGAGTACTGGGGTTAAGGGTGTGTGGGCCTCCACATAAAGCCCTAGAGGAAGAGACTTCCACACTAAGATTGGAAGGGAAGGGTGGAGGGTGCACTCTGTTGGTGGAATGTCTACCTAGTGTGTATGAAGCCCTGGGGTTCATACCCAGCATGCCACATACCAGGCTTGGTGATCATGGAGGACCTTTCTAAGTCATCTCAGTTGCATAAGATGAAGAAAGGGGACCATGTTTAGGTCTGAAGAACAGCAGAGACAAAAGCCCAGAGGCCAAAGTGCTGCAATTTCAGCCTGGCCAGAGGGAGGGTGTAAAAGAGAGAAGGCTGAGTCACTTCCTGGTCCTCAGCTGACCAGGGGACTCATACCCAGTCTCCCATGCTCAAAGGTAAGGAATTAACTTGGGGAAAGGTAGAGGGTAAGCAAGGAAGATTGCCCAGAAGAGGGGACCCTACATACAAGCTTCTCATAGAAGTCGGCTGTGGTAGTCTCAGCACTCAGGAGGCAGAGGCAGGCGGATCTCCGAGTCCAAGGCCAGCCTGGTCTACAGAGTGAGTTCCAGGACAGCCAGGGCTACACAGAGAAACCTGTCTCAAAAAACAAAAAGCAAGCAAACAAAAAAATCTCAGAGAGAAGGAAAAGCCAGAGCCTGGTAAACCTGGTAGGGAGAGAGGGAAGAGAGAGAGAGAGAGAGAGAAGAGAGAGAGAGAGAGAGAGCGCCTTGGCTAGACCCACAGCCTCCTGGGTCTTCCTGGCTGACCTGAGGACTGACAATAAGGAGCTATAGAAGGATTTTATATAGAGGAATGCCCCACTCTCAGTTGGAACATGAAAAAAAAATTGGCCCTAGAATGTTCTTGAAGGTCCTTAAAGGGGATCCTAGGACTTCACAGGACCTCTGAGGAGGGGAAGGGGGAGGATGGAGCGTCTATGAGGGCCAAGTTCAATCCCCTGTGTTCTCTCTCCAAACAAAACAACCTCCCCTTGGGGATCCTGGCCCCCTTCACACAAAGACATTAGTGATGCCATCACAGGAAGATGGCAAACTTCTTTGTCAGAGGAACCTCAGAGAAATGAAGGTGCAAGGCCAAAGAGCTAGAGCTGAGGTTTGGGGGAGCTTATGGAGAAAGACAAGAGGGAGGGTCTGTGAGACGAGTGTGTGGTCCTCACTCCAGACCACAGCCAGGCACAGGTCTGGTCTCTGCTCACTGCAGGTTCAATGACTCAGGAGGTCTCAGATCCCAGGCCGTGGGCACTGAAAAGTTAATCTTCTCATGCAGAGCGTGGTCCATAGAGCTGAAGCGAAACTGCTCTAGCCACGGGCCAATCGGGGGTATGATCGAGATCCTCGGCGTCCAACGATGGGGTCCCGTAGGTTCGTTTGTTGTTTGTTTGACAGGGTTTCGCGAATCCCAGGCTGGTCTGGAATTCGCTGAGGATCCAACCTAGGGAGGGTCTCATGCATATTAAGCAAGCATTCCACTGACTGAGTTGCATCCCCAGTCCAGATGTTTGGTTTTTTAGTGTTTGTTTTCGTTGTTGTTGTTGTTTTGTCTCTTTCAAATAGGGTCTTTCTGTGTTGGTCAGACTTGCCTCAAACTCGCCGCCATCCTCCTGCCTTCCAAGCGTTGGATTCTGGGAGCTTCATGTATCCTGTCAATCAACCAAGTACAGTCTGGAGGGCAGGACTCTTGTTGAGGGAGACCAGGCCTGTGGTCTCCCACTCCCACAGTTTGGGGTTGAGGGACAGGAGAAACGTATAAAAGGGGATAGGTGTGGCTGCCTCTGGGACTTTCCTCATTGAGATCAGAATCCCCGAAATAGCTGCACTGGGTGAGTGGCTGAGGTTGGGTCACACCCTCTGCACCGCCTGCTGCAGGGAGCGGTCCCACCACAGCGCTCGTTCCTTTGGCTGTCACTTCCCCTCCCCAGAGGCAGGAGCTGTTTGTCCCTGTCCCCTGGAGATTTGGGGGCGTTCGTAGGAGTCTTCTGTGGCGTCGTTTTGTCTCACCATGTCAACTGCTACAGAGGCCAGCTTCGCGAAGCTGTCCCAAGATCGTCAATCAGGAAGTAAAGACTCATTCTGACCACGCCCCCACATGATGTCAAACCCTTAATCCCAAAAGCCACGCCTTGCCAAAGGAGGGCACTGGTGGGATTATGCTGTGGACTTTCCAAGGGTAGTGTCCCATGCTAGTCATGCACATCATAATTGCCCTTGGCTGGAGAGATAGCTAGGGATTTTAGAGCATGCACTAATCTTCCAAAGGACCTGAGTTCGATTCCCATCGCCCACCACAGGCACGGGCAAATATACTGCATAGTTAACAATAACGCCAAACATACACATAATTAAGAATAATGCGCCGAAAAAAAAAAAAAAAAAGAAGAAGAATGCGCCGGGTGGTGGTGTACGCCTTTAATCCCAGCACTGGGGAGGCAGAGGCAGGCAGATTTCTGAGTTCGAGGCCAGCCTGGTCTACAGAGTGAGTTCCAGGACAGCCCGGGCCACACAGAGAAACTCTGTCTCGAAAACAAAAAGAAAGTAAAGAATAATGCAAATAGGGGGCTGAAGAAAGATGACTCAGTGGCTAAGAGCACTGGCTACTCTTCCAAAGGACCCAGGCTCAATTCCTAGCACACACGTGTTGGCTTACAACTATCTGTTAATCTCCTGGATCTGTTGCCCTCCTCTGGCCCCCAAGGGTACTAGACACACATGTGGTGCACATACAAGCAAAATAACCAACCAACCAACCAACCAAATTGATTAATTAAATTAAACAACTGCCGTAGGTCAGGGTCAGGTATGATGGTGCATGCCTTTAATCTGAGCACTCTGAGAGGCAGAGGCTGGTGGATCTCTGAGTTCAAAACCAGCTTTGGCTACATAGGGAGCTCCAGGCCAGATAAGGCTAAGTAGTAAGATCCTGTTTCAAATATAAAATAAAATGAAACAGCCCCAAGAAATATAGGCAAAGCAAAAAGATTCCTAATTTTATTTTTTCACAACACAGGGGGAAGAGTTCCAGGGTATTCTGCATGGTAAGTACTCAGGTCCTGAGTGTCACCTCTGGTCCTCTCTTTACTTTTGTTTGTTTGTTTGTTTAAGAGAGGCTCTTGATCTTTCACTCAGGTAGACCTTGAACTTGTGATCTTCTTGCTTCAGCCTTCAGGTTCCTGGGATAATCAGCCTGAATCACCAAGCCCAGCTCGGTGTGCACGTACTTATGTATGCACAGACATGCACCAGGAAGCCAGAGGTTGATATTGGGTGCCTTCCTCAGTCCCTCTCCACCTTAGGTTTTTCAAATATTTATTTATCTATTTATGTATTTATTTAATGTATGTGAGTACACTGTAGCTGTCTTCAGACACACCAGAAGAGAGCATCAGACCCATTACAGATGGTTGTGAGCTACCATGTGGTTGCTGGGAATTGAACTCAGGACCTCTGGAAGAGCAGTCAGTGCTCTTAACCACTGAGCTATCTCTCCAGCCCCCCACCTTAGTTTTTGAGACAGGCTCTCTCACTGAACCTGGCTAGCCCAGTTGGCCATCAAGCCCCAGGGATTCTGTGTCTGCCTCCCTAAACCCCTGGGGTTACAGGTACATGATGTCTCAGTGGGCTGTTTTACATGGTTCTGGAAGATGAAGATAGTAGTGTTTTTGTTTTTTGGTTTTTTTTAAACCAGAACTGATTTTATGACTGATTGAAATCCTCAAGATGAACTGGATGCTGCAACAGCTGCCCTCTTGTGTTTTGGCGGTGTTTCTTCACAGAATCCATGTCTGTGATCCATAATCTTTAGGTGCCTCATCCAAGCACTCCTGGTAGTGTTTCGTCTCTTAGCCTTGGAACTCCAGTTATACTTTCTCTTATGCTTGGCAAGGTAGCCACATTTGCTACAAGTCGACTTCTGAAGGTGGTCGGCCTTAGAACCACAGCTGAGGCATACCATGTGTGTCTTATTGCGATGCTTTTCAAAGAGTGACATTCCTTTCATCATCTTACTTCTACTGGTGAGGCCAAAGAGACCGGAAGAGCCAAGCTCGTAGTCTTATGGTTGTGGGGCAAGCACTTTACTGACTGGAGTCATCGACCCAGCCCTGACTTTTATTTTTATCTTATTTGTTTGGACACAAAGTTGCACTGCATAACCCCGTCTGACTTCAAACTCTGAATCCTGCCATCTTATGCCCCTGACCACTGGGATTGCAGAGGTATTACCATTGCATTCACCAAGAATAGTCACTGGGGACCTATTAGGAGGATTTTACAAGTGTCGTCCATACTTGAGGGTAGCCAGCTAGATGACAGGGAAAACATATGGGTGAATGTGGATAGATTTGTGTTATACACAAATTACATACAAATACTAGGGCTGAGGTTGTAGCTCTCTGGTAACAGGTGTGTCTAGCCACACAAGCCCCTGGGTTTCATTCCCTGAATTACAAAACAACAACAACAATAATAATATTTAGGCGTCACAGTCTATAGGCTTGATGGTGGGTGAGGAGGGTGGGTAGTCAGAGGGAAGTTACAGTTGCCTAGCATGCGGTTGTAATCAGATATGACTTATGGAGCCTCTTCAGCGTCAAGGAACTTTTCTAGGCAGGCTTTCTGGGAACAACTGCTGGTTATCTGCCTTAGGAAAGTTAACTTCTCTGTGTTTTGGTGTAACGCCTAAGAACATCCCGGAAGGTTGCTGTAAGGGTTAACCTGTGCAGGAAGCTGAAATGTGGACTTGGGGATAAGTTCTGAGGTGAGTGGGTTGGACCTGATAGTCATGGCTCAGGCCTGCCTGCTAATGTCACCAGGGCTCCTGTGACATTTCCTCCTAATGTCACCAGGGCTCCTGTTTCCTTACTGGTCTTTCTTTCTTCTTTCTTTTTTTTTTTTTGGTTTTTTCGAGACAAGGTTTCTCTGTGTAACCCGGCTGTCCTGGAACTCACTCTGTAGACCAGGCTGGCCTCGAACTCAGAAATCTGCCTGCCTCTGCCTCCCAAGTGCTGGGATTAAAGGCGTGCGCCACCACTGCTCAGCTCTTTCTTTCTTTTTTTTTTCTTGTGGCATTGGCTGTCTTGGAACTCGCTCTGTAGATCAGGTTGGCCTCAAATTCACAGAGATTCTCCTGCCTCTGCCTCCTGAGTGCTGGGATTAAAAGCCTGCACCTCGGCACACCACCACCACCACCACACCACTAGGGCTCCTTCCTGCTCTTGTGCACAAAAACAGTGACCTGGTAAAGCAAGTGCCTGTGCCTGTCCTACACTAGAACCACCTGGAGAGCTGCTTTGTTTGTCTTGCTTTGAATTCCAAAACCCAAGCTGTACCTGAGGCTGATTAGGCAGCAACCTCTAGAGTAAGCACACAGGTACCAGTATTTTTGATGTCTCCAAGTGCATCCAGGAAGAGCACTGTGGTAGTGACAAACAAGGCATGTGGCCTGGTCCCCTGTCTGCCTGAAGGCACCCAGTACTTAAAGAGGAGGAGACTGTAGGGAGCACTGGCTTGGGGTGAGAGGCTCAGAGAAAATGGCTGTGGACTCACTGCTCAGTGAAGACATTCTCCTCTCTCTGATGCGTAGGATCTGGGGTGCTCCTGGCAGTGGCGGATGCTGAAAGCTGAGCCCCCTGTTGAGTCATCAAGAGGTCCTGCTCAGGCAGGTAGGATGGCTCAGTAGATAAAGTCACTGGCTGCCAAACCATAAAAGGAGAGAATGAACTTCTGTATGTTGTCCTCTGACCTCCACAGGAGCTAGACAGTGGTGAGGCAGAGGCTCAGACACACAGAGAGACTTTGTCATGCAACAGTGAAGGAGTGGCAAATCCTCTGCTCTTTGCTCAGGAAAGGTTCCAGCAGAATGTGCTGTCCCTGACCTTGTTAAGGACGAAGGCTTCTCCATATATGTGACAAGAGACACAACCCTAGACAAACAAGCTGTATGTGTAGAGCAAAGGCAGTCAAGTTGCCCCAGTTTGGGCTGTGTGATTATTTGCATGACCAGACTGGCATTTCCTTGGTGTTGGCTACAGGGACGAGTCAGTTCAGTAAACAGATTCTGTAAGGATTGGTGCCAAGCTTTCATCTGGAACCATTTGTTCGTTCAGATAAAGAACCTCTGAATCGAATCGTGTGTCCTGTGTTCGTGTGTCCTGAGCTCACCACCCCTCCCCTCTCCTCCCCTGTCCTCTCCACCCCCACCCTACACAGCCTCCAACAGGGCATTACATCTTCTGCTTGCACAGTGGTGCATGCAGTTGGGAACTGGGAGTGAGATGGGTTTTTGAGGCCGAGTACTTGGGGCTGGTTGTCTCTATCTGAGTTTCTGAGGTTGGGCACTGAAGCCTGGGTACTTGAGGTTAGGTGCTTGGACTTGCTGTCTGTGCGAGCAAACAGACCTGTTCCCTCCCCTGACTCTTCCGTGTAGCTTCACGGCGCATAGCTTCACATTAATGACACTGTTTGTCTTGCATGTCTAGCTGTGGAGATGGCAAAGGCTGAAAGGCAAGAGAAAGCTCGGCCCAGCCTCTTCCTGTGCCTTCCTGGGACCCTTTCCTCTCCTTACCAGGAGGCCTGAGCTTCCTAGTCTTCCACCCCTCCCCCCAGCCATCTGCATAAAGGACGTGGCTCCTCAGTTCTTCACAGGAAGCCACAGGCCTCTTCTGCTTCAGCAACCTCCAGCTGCTGCTGGCCCAGGCCCCTTTCCAGGCCAGCTTAGTAACACCCGGTTCTTAGCATTTCCCTGTACCTCCAGCCAAGAAGCCTGTGTGGCGTGTTTTTCTCTTTTTCCTTTAAAATCTTATGGTTCTGTCTGGGGGGCATGGGCTGTGGACTTGGAACATAGACCTGATGGCAGAGGGACCTCAATTGTGGAACTAGGGGTTTGGGAAGGAGAGCAGGAGGAAGGTCCTTCAGAAATCCTGGGAATGATCACTCCAGCGTCCAGGCTTCCTGCTGCAGAGCAGAAGCTGAGTCCATTCATTTCAGTCTCGGAAGACAGTGGTGGAGACTGCCCCAGGGAGGGCTTTTAGTAATTGCGGAGCAGCTCAAGGATAATGAGGGCTGATGAAGTCTAGCCCGGGACTACACTGCCACCTGGTGGTCATGTTCATACACTGCACCTTGAGATTGTGGGGCCTTTGGAGGAGCTGACTGTTGACGGTACCAGGGCCTGGAAAGAAACTCCCTAGATAAAGGGATTTGATAAAAGGTCAGGACTAAGTCAGCTGACATGGTATGCCTGTAGTCAAGTGCCGGAGGAGCCTGCGGCCGAATTGTTGAGCCAAGGAGTTCAAGGGCAGCCTGGTCAGCACAGCAAGAACTTGACTCAAAGGGGAACAAAATTCACAAAGTGCTGGAGAGATGGCTCAGCAGTTGCTGCTCACCCAGAAGACAGCGTTCCATTCAGTGACTTACAGTGACCTGCAACTCCAGCTCCACCCTCTTCCTGTCTCCCTGGGCACACACAAAGACACCTCCTCTAACAGTCCGGCACTTGGAATGACATTCTTGGTTTAGATGACACTCCTTTAGCACCAATGACAGACAAGAAAACTGAGGATGTTAACGTCTTACAGCAAGGCAGTCAGAAACTGGGGTCTGAATTTATTTTATTTTATACTTGGGATTGAGCCCAGAACCAATGAGGTCTAATTTGGGGCTCATCTTAAGCTGTAGGTCCAGAGTAAAGAGCACCCTCTGCTAGTTTCTAGTCACCCCCATTTGTGACCAAACATGGCATTGCTCAGCACCAACCTCACTTTAGTCACCAGAGTTGGCACTACAAGGTGGCTTTCCCCAAAAATAAACTCTGCTCTGAAGCACGAGGATCTGAGAAGGCCAGGGGTCACAGAGTCTGTGCTTTTGCTCAGCAGACACTTTAGAAGAGGAAGCCCATGGGGCTGGAGAGATGACTCTTTGCTTACAAGGGCTCCCTGTTCTTCCAGAGACCCCGTTAAGTTCCTAGACCCCATATCAGGGAGTTAACAACTGCCTGTCACTACAGCTTGAGGGGATCAGACACCCTTTTCTGAACTACACACACATGCTTGCATACACACACACACACACACACACACACACACACACTTAAAAATAAAATCTTAACCGGGCGGTGGTGGCGCACGCCTTTAATCCCAGCACTTGGGAGGCAGAGGCAGGTGGATTTCTGAGTTCGAGGCCAGCCTGGTCTACAGAATGAGTTCCAGGATAGCCAGAGCTACACAGAGAAACCCTGTCTCGAAAAACCAAAAAAATAAATAAATAAATAAAATAAAATAAAATCTTATAACTGGGTGGTAGTGGTACACCCTTTTGATCCCAGCACTCAGGAGGTAACTTAGCTCTTCCAGTTCAAGGCCAGCCTGGTCTACAGAGTGAATTTCAGGACTGCCAGGGCTACACAGAGAAACCCTGTCTCAGACAACAAAACAAAAAACAAAACAAAACAAACAAACAAGCCTTATAAAAGTCAGTCACATTAGCAGAAGGAACCCATTGGCTTTAAAGAAAACAGATTTAGGACTCCAAGATTGCAAGGAGCTTGTATGGTCTCCACCCTGCAGCAGGACCAGGACTCAGTGCTGGGTCTTTCTGAAGGCCACTGCTAGAGAGAATTCTAAAAGAATAGATGTCACATGCCCCTGCTGCTGCTGCTACTGCGTGTCACCATGTCGTCCCGTGCTGTGTGAATGTAATAATCAAAGCCTGTGAAAACAGACAAGGATGAGGGTTATCGAAACAAATTGGGATGAAGAGGAGGTGAACAGGAAGGAAAAGGAGACCTCATGGATTCATTGTGAGCCTCAAGTAGACAGTAAGTGGGTCCCTTTTGCTGTGGGGTCCTTAGTGCCTGGCAAAGTGTCTGGCATGGATTGATCACTCAGGAAATGCCTGGGGGATGAAGGTGAAGAGGTAAGCTGCCTTCTGGGTGAATACTGTGAGCCCATCCTCAGGGTAATTCAGCCTGAGGGATTTCTGGGGACTGGGATTTAGAATCTTAAGGAGATAGTCCAGCAATCCCAATACTCAGAAGGCTGAGGCAGGAGGATTGTCATGAGTTTGTGACTAGCCTGGGATACATAGTATAACCCTGCTTTAAAAACTAATCAATTATGCAGCTGGAGAGATGCCTCAGGCTTTAAGAGCATTCTCTGTGTTTTCAAAGGACCTGGGTTCAGTTCCCAGCATCCATACAGAAGTTTACAGTTAGCTATCTATAACTCCAGTTCCAGGGGATCAGACGCCCTCTTCTGGCCTCCTTGGCTACTAGGCACACACACAGTGCACAGACACACACGCAGGGAAAAACTCCTCCCATATACATAAAATAAAAATTAATAAATCTTTTTTTGAAATTATAATTAACATTATTTTTTTTTTTAAATTAGACTTGTGGGAGTAGAGCTGTCCATCTTTCTTTGATGATGTCCCAGGGAATAAATGGATCAAGGGTGCCCCAGGACGGAGTAGCCCTAATTAGATGCCAATCTTTGGGAGAAAGGGAGAAGAACTCTGAGCCCCTGGGAGCTATGCCTGCTCCAAAGTTAGATTTTCTAATTCCCAGGTTATTCCTTGGTTATTTCCTCCACTCCCTCACGGTGGCGGCGGCTGACATTTACTGAGTGCTCCTGCCGGTACCATGCTCAAGCCTTTCTGTGCTGTGCCTCTGCCTCTGGTGGATGTCTGCCAGACATGTTTCTCTGGGGACAAGCTAGTGGTGGCAAACAATTGCCATCTGCAGAGGTGGCCCTGAAACCGAAGCCGGAGCAAGCAGGATGGGAGGAGGCCGTGACTCAGGAAAGCTGTGAGGTAGAGGAGGTCAAAGGGCAGCTGCCTCCAATCCATCCACCCCGGTGCTGCTCCGGGGCTCCAGACAGCCTAAACCATAGTTCTTTGGGAAGCAGCGTCTACAGTACACAGATAGCCCTCTTCCAGGAGTGTGAGTTCCCCCAGCAGACTTGGGAAGCATAAAGCCCACTCAGTGGTGTGCCCAACTGGATGAAATCCATAGCACGGTTTTTCTTCTTCAGGGTTGGAAACTAGCCCCACCCCTACCCCTGATACACACACACACACACACACACACACACACACACACACACACTTCTTTGGTTATTTTTGAAACAGTCTTGATATGAAGTTCAGGCTGGCCTGGCCTTGACCTCTGGATCCTGCCTCGACCTTCCAAGTACTGAGATTACAGGCAAGCATCACCATGCCTGAGCTGTTGCTGCTTGATTTATCAGGTCTTTTTGACCGTTTCCTGCCTTGGTCTGGCCACTGGGATGTCCCTGAACACTCTCCACTCTTCTCCAAGATGCACAAACATTAAATCCACCCAACGGGGTTTGGGAAGTGCTTTCCTTCCAATTACCCATCAAGAGGTGTGTGGGCTCTGTCTCTGGAGCTCTGTGAAGACAGGGGGGTCTGGCCAAGCCTTCACAAAGTAACTTCCTGTGCCTGTACACACACACACACACACAGCACACACACACACACACACACACTGCAGTTTGAATTCTCCATCCAATGTTGTCACCAAAATGTTTCTTCAAAGACTTGAGTCCTGGCTTATCCACCTCTGCCTAAGCAGAGATCGAGAAACAGAAACGTGTGTCAATATAGAGTCCCTGAGCTCCGCTCCTCACCTACGGACCCTGGACAGGAGCACTCAGAGGAAGTGATATCTCAGAACAAAAAAGGGAGGGTTTCTGTAGGCAGGTGAGCTTCAGGAGGACACCCCAGGCAGAGAACAGCTCGTGCTCTGAGCCAGAAACAAAATCAGCTGGTTTTGTTCCAGGAGCCGTGGTTGACTTGAGGGAAAAATGATGGTGGGGGCGTGTGGCTAAGGCAGGCCCGGACCAGGTCTTCCCGAGCTTCTCATTGCCTGGGTGATTCACAGGACACAGTGTTTTCTCATCTAGGTCACTGGGGAGAGCGATAGAGAAAGTTCTGGGCTTCAGCAGGAAGAGGGAGGGCGAGGACAAAGGAGAGGGTTCTTGGGAGCCTCCAGCTCTTCCTCTCTCCTGTCACCACTCCCTTGTTTGCAAGGTGCTAGGAGATAGTGTAGCCCAGAGGATACCGCTGCTATAGACTGGTCCCCCCAGGGGCCCTAGAACAGGGCCTGGGAAGCCAAATGTCTGAGAAACAATGGTCAGATGGAAGCTTCTGACTTTCTAATGAAGAAGCCAAGCCTCAGGGAGGGGCTTTTGTGAAGCGAATCTCCTTTCCACCACGTTTCCATTCCAAATCAGAGATGAAGTCAGAGATGATTCAGACAAAAACTGGGGTTCCTTGGCTTCATGCCTGCAGTAAAAAATGCTATGCATCATCGCCATTGCCGCTACCATCGCCATTGCTGCCACCGCCGCAGTCACCACTTCCACCACTGCCACCATCACCCCCATCACCACCTCCCCATCATGGAAACAATGCACGTACTGGGCAAGCGTTCTACCTCCAAGCTATGTCCCAGCCCTAATGCCACGTTACTAATAATGACCGATAGTGAAAGCTGCTGCTTTGGAGACCTCCTTGCATGGTGCTGGAGAGTTCAACAGAACAGCATCATTTCATTTTGTCACATCCCGGTGCCGTGAGAGGGCGCCATCTCATAGCACTAGGGCATCCTCAGCCTTGTCTAGCCCAATCTTCAGCCAAGGAACTTCCATCTTCCCTTTTAGCCTTTTTGTTTTGAGACAATGTCTCACTAGGCAGCCCCAGCTGGCCTGGAGCCCACTATGTAAACACGGCTGTCCTTGAACTCACAGAGACCCACTCTCTTCTGCTTCCAAGTGCTAGGTAGGATTGCAGGTGTGGGCTGCTATGCCCAGCTAATCTGGGAATGGTCATCCCCATTGACAGATGAGGACACTAAGGCTTGGTGTGACTTCAGCAATGCATTTATGAGGCTAAAAGCCGGGCTTCTGAATGGTACTCACCGGGTTTGTATGCAGCCCCTGGTACTGAGGAGTGGCAAGAACTTAAGCAAAGCCAAGCTATAAGGCTGATGCCTGTGAGTCCTAACCAAGGACCTCGAGCTGGGGTGTCACAGAAGGTAGGAACATAAGAAGGGTCCCAAGTGTCTGACCCTCTGACTCTCTGCTTCCATGTACTCCAGAGGGCCAGGACCCCAAAGCACGGTTCTCTGGGATTCCTGAGTTTCTTTTTCTGCCTGAAGGGGAGCTAATGAAACCGAAAGTATGAATGTTGGAAGAAAAGCAGAGGGTGGGGTGTAGGGGTGGGGAGGTGGGGATTGAACCCTCTGATTTTGGAGGGTACCATGCTTGATGAGGCTGCACACCGGGTGGCCGTGAGACTTCACTGGCAAGTGATGATTCGGTAGCAGAATTTTCATTGCATGCATCTTGGTAAAAACTTAGGAACTGAAGGAGAGGAATTCATTCCCGGGACCCTGGTTAACTCTGTGCCCCCTCTTGTATGGAATGATCCCCACCCTCCACTCCATTGCAGAAACATGCGTGAGTCTCTATAATAGGAATCATGAAGCTCTATCGTCCACCAGCGTCTCATCGCGTGGCCCTAGCCTGTCTGGAACTGGCCTTCTTTGACCTGCAATCTTTCCCGTACCTCAGGATCCTTACCTACCTCTTCTGATCTACTCCAAGAGGCAGATAGTATATAAGGACGATACCTCCTTTTGCCACACGGTGGCGCCTCTCACAGACTTGCCCCTGGACCCCAAAATTAAGACCAGTGGGCTTCAGACCCTGTTGTTTCCCCTTCCGAGTTGATGGTGGATTGGGGGCGGGGCGGAGAAGTGGGATGTTCTGGTAAACTGAGACTAGAACCCTGATTCGGAAGCCGCACTAAGTCCGTCTCCTTTATGCAAGTTCTGCCCCCACCTGGTGGTCATATGCTCAGGAAGAATGTACCCAGTAATAGATCCTGTCAACAGGGTTTGGTGGTTCACGCTTGTCATCTCTACACTTAGGAGACTGAGTAAGGAGGATTCCAGAACAGCCTAGTGACTTCCAGGCCAACGTGAACTACAAAATGAGACCTAATAATAAATAATTAATACATAATAACATAACAACAGTCGTCCTAGCAGTAGTAGTAATAGCAGTAAATAGTGGCGGCGGCTGGAGAGATGGTTCAGTGGTTAAGAGCACTTGCTGCTCTTGCAGAGTACCAAGGTTCAATTCCCAGCACCTCCTTGGTAGCTCACAACCATCTCCAATTCCAGCTCCAGGGAATCCGACACCCTCTACTGATCTCCTCATACCCCAGCACGCACATGGTACCCATATGAGTCCCGGGACTCATACACATAAAATGAAATATATGTAACAAATACATGAATGTGATAAAAATAGTAAAAACCTATAACATAAGTGCCATTATTACCAACCATGCATTTTGGATAAGAAAACCAGGACTTTGGAGATATTAAATAATAGTCCCAAGGTTTCACAACCGGCAAGATGAAAAGTCAGGGTTTAAACCCACAAGGGACTGGTGCTCATGTCCACATTTGTGGCAACCATATCAAACAGCTTCATCTGTCCTCAAAGGTGAGCTCACTATCATAGACCTTAGGAAAGGTGGCTTAATCTCCCTTAAAATTGCGTTTGTTTACTTTGTTTATTTGCTGGGGAGCATGTGCCATGGCACATATATGTAAGTTAAAGGCCAGCTTGCAGCACTGGGCTTCCTTTTCACCGTGTGTTTGCTCTGGGTATCGAACTCATGTCGTCAGGTTAGCAGCAATCACCCTAACTGGCTGAGCCATCTTAATGGCCCTTTTCCATTTCACCACTGAGGTGAAGTGAAGTAGGGTTAAGGGCACAGACAGCTGAAATGACATCTCTTAGCTAGATTTTGTGGCTCTCACGGTTTTACAGTCCATCTGCCGAAAGCCCTACCTTCACATTAGTCACAGCCCAGGGCATGAAAGGAACTCAAGGATTCTGCCTCCTTAATACGCATGCACTCAGGCTCACAGACAGGCGGCTTAGCAGAGGAGGGGGCAGCTTTGCACCCACACTTCCTGCCTCCTGGTTTTACCTTGGAGGAGAGAAGAAAAGCCGAGCTCCTGCCCAGAGCCTGCTGATAGATTGGGGCTGCAGCGAGAGAGCTCCTTTCTGGCTGGCTGAAGGCTAGCTTTTTATAATCATGTTGGATCCCCTCCACCCTGCCCCAGGCAGCCAATCCCCATCAGAGTTTCCATTTCCTGCACGATGCAGAGTTTTCTGGTCTCCTGTCTTCCAGCATCTGTGCCCTGCCTGCTGGCAGAAGATTGTAATTCAAGCCGGGGACCTTGGGAACAGCCAAGAGTATTCAAAGCCTGTCACGCAGTGGTGGGAGCCACCGCCCTATCGGGCTTAGTGGAGCTGACCACCAGCTTCCCTTAGGGCACAAAGACCTTTCAAAACCAGACCCAATTAGCACTAAAAGCGTTTATTGAGCACTTGCTGCAGACGGGACCTGCACAGAGCACTCTGCGTACATGAGGCCTTTCCCATTCTAAACGTCTTATGAAGTACCATAGGCTGTTCTAAACCTTAAAGCTTTTGGGAATGAAGTCACTCTCTTCCATTGTTCTTAGGTTAGCTACTTTGACAGGTGTATGGTAAGAACACAAAGTCGTGCGTTTTTGACTTAGCCATAACGGCCAATGTCACTTTTTTATTTATATATATAAATATATATATATTTCCCTTGAAATGGGTCCCTGGCTTTAATGAATGGATGAAACATTATTTATTGGTTTTCTTATTTATTCAGCAAGCCAGAGTCTCATGCACACCAGGCTGCCCTCGAATTCCTTTTGTAGCTGAAGATAGCCTTGAACTTCTGCTCCTCCGGCCACCATTTCCTGAATGTTGAGATTATCAACATTGGTGGAAAATACTTTTTTTAAAGATTTATTTATTTATGTTATGTATATGAGTACACTGTTGCTCTGTTGCTCTGAGGGCATCAGATCCCATTACAGATGCTTGTGAGCCACCATGTGGTTGCAGGGAATTGAACTCAGGACCTCTGGAAGAGCAGTCAGTGCTCTTAACCGCTGAGCTATCTCTCTGGCCCATGTGGCAAATACTTTTATTTACTGAGCTATCACTCTGGTCCAGACAGAGCATGCCTGAAAGCCCTTGGGTGGTACTACTTGCAGAAGCACTGTGGGTAATTTTTTTTGGCGAACATAGCAATTCCTAAAAATCAGAGTTATTCCTGACCCCAAAGTAGAAAGGGTCTGATGTAGCCACCCTGCCACCAGGTGGCTGGCTGTTGTCTTTGAGCAATATGGCCATATTGTCTCCCTGCTGCCGGAAGGTTGGCCCTTTATTGGCAGTTGCTAGTTCAGCCTCCAGAAGAGAAAAGCTAAGCTGCTCAGCCCATTCAAAGCCCCATCACTGTCTCCATGGATACTCTTACAAAGTCTGTTGCAAAGGCAGGGGTTGAAATGTAGAGGCTAGCTGACATCCATAGGAGAGGACTGGCTGGGCACCTCCTCTGCACATGGTCTCTGGTCAGTATCCATGTGCAACAGGGGGCCCCATGCTTTGTACCCACTCTGTGGGTTCCTGTATATGTGCCTACCCACGCTACATTTCCCTAGCCTTCCAGTCTTGTTCATTCCATGCGCTTGACCAAATATTCAGGACACGTGTTGCTGCTAGGAGCTAGAATATGCTTACTCCCATCCATCCGTCTCTCTGCAGAGGATGGAGAAGTATACTTGCCATTGTTACATGCCCAGAGGGACTCTCAGTCTGTAATCGAATGATCTATGGCCATCTGACTTGTGAATTTCATCCAGATCTTTCTCTTTATTATCGGTGGGTTACCAGGAGCCCTCCTTGTAGCCATCGGGGCAGGTCAAAGATGAGTTGTCAAACCCACACAGCCCACACAGCTGCTAGAGAGCCTGAGCCTCCTGGCATTTAATCTTATACCTTCTGGATCCCATTGGCCCAGCTGTGGGTGCCACCGCTTCCATCAGACACTAGAATGCTGCGGTGCCGTCTGGTGAGATCTAGCTTGGTTATGCATCTCTCTGGCATGCAACCATAGCGGTGCTCGTAACTGCTACGCCATTTCTCCAACCCATGTGGAAACTACTTTTATCCGCTGAGCTAACTCTCTGGATCTTATTATCCGTTTCCATGAGATTATCTCTCATGGATCTTAGTCACTTCTGGGGCCTGGTGACACATCAGGCCCCTGTGTCCAAATGGACCACAGGGAACATGGCTGAGCTTGAGTCCCAGAAGTCCTCGTGGTAGATCTCCTACTGAGGCTGTCAGACACTTCCTGCAGAATTGTTGCCTCGTACAGAGATCTCGAAAAAGCTCCTACCAGCAGGATCTTATAATCCAATCAAATTGGCCTGTCTTGTGATCTGAACCTCTCAGGCAGCCCTCTCTTGACTTGGGTACCACTCATAATTGTCACCTTCCAGGCTACCCAATCAAATGTAGGAGAAATAAAAATTCTGTCTCCTGGGCTGGAGAGATGGCTTAGAGGTTAAGAACACATACTTCTCTTGCACACAACCCAAATTCAGTTCCCAACATCCATATCAGATGCTCACAACTGCATGTCACTGTAGCTCCAGGGGATGTGACAGCCTCTTCTGGCCTCTGTGAAGGCCTGCACTCACACATGCATACACTCCCTTCCCACACGTACATATCATTCAAAATAAAATAAATTTTAAAACATTCTGTCTTCAGTCAGGTGTGGGGTCACATACCTTTTAATTTGAGCGCTTGGGAGGCAGAGATGTGAGGATCTCTGTGAGTTCAAGGCTAACCTGGTCTACAGGGGGAGTTCTAGGACACCCAGGGCTACACAGAGAAACCCTGTCTCAAACAAACAAACAAGCAAATAAACAACAACAAAAAACTCCAAACCAAACAACCACCACCACCACCACCAACACACACACACACACACACAAAAAAAAAAAACCAAGAGAAAACAAAACAGAAAAACGAACAAACAACAGCAAAGCTGCCCTGGAACCGGAGCAGCTTATTTCTGCAACTTTTTTGTTTTTTGTTTTTTGTTTTTCGAGACAGGGTTTCTCTGTGTAGCCCGGCTGTCCTGGAACTCACTCTTGTAGACCAGGCTGGCCTCAAACTCAGAAATCCCCTGCCTCTCCCTCCCAAGTGCTGGGATTAAAGGCGTGCGCCACCACTGCCTGGTGGTGAGGGCAAGTCTTAAGGCCATTCTAGACCTAAGAACAAGGACATTGCTCTGTATCATTGTGTGTGGTGTGTGTGTGTGTGTGTGTGTGTGGTGTGGTACACGCACATGTGCAAGCGTGCTCATGTGTGCAAGTCTTTATGGATGTGCTTATCCTGGCATACATGGAGGTCAGAGGTTGATGTTAGGCTCTCTCCTCTTTTTTTGGAGGAGGAGTGTGCCATACTGAGGATTGAACATAGGACTTCATGCATGCTAACCAAGTACTGTACCACTGAGCTACGTCCTGCCCCTAGAGGACCTCTCTTGGAGGCTTGTCATGTGCTAAAAAGGGAAGGACTTGCCCAGCTTTGAAAAGTGTCTGTGAGAGGCCAGCTCTAGGCATCTGCAAATCCCAAGTCACTGAAGAGTGGTCCTGGCGGATGCAGTCCCTGTCGTCTTATCAGGTATCCTGACTGCTCCGTTACTTTCACTGTCATGTGCCAGTCCCCAGAATCTAAACTACCTCATCCGAGCCCTCTGACGTGCAGCTTACTTCCCCAGGTCCTGTATTAATCTGCTCCATTCGCCAGTCGCTAGGCACCCAGTTATTTGAGTGTGGCAGAAATAGATCTGAGAGAGAGAGAGAAATGGCCCCTGCTTTGAACAAGACTGTTGTATACTCTTGGGTAAGAGGAAAGTGCTTTTCCCTGGATATAGGGGAGGAGCTACCTCCACTCCCCAGAAACCAGGAGTCCGTGAGAGACTTAGGTTTGTCCACATCAATACAATAGCGTTATCCCTGGCCTCAGGATCCTGTCATTCCCTACTAAAACCTGGACTTAGAGATGGGAGACGGTGAAGACAGACAGTCTATTCAGAGTCCTCTGGATTCTACCTCTTAGCGTCTTGTCCTGGAGTTGAATTTTTGATATAACCATCTTCATCAGTAAATGATTCAATAACTGGGATGCCCAGTGACGGTCGAGGCTGTTCCTGTCTCTGCCACCAGCCATGAGGTCCTGATTTGCTTTCAAGTTGCTCTTCACAACCCTCAAACCTCACCCTGCTAAATGTCAGCCTAGGCTCCCTAGGAAGCAGACCCTGAGTAGAAAGGTATAGCTGAATGCTTTCTGGAAGCTGCAATCTCAAAGCTGCCTGCTCCTTGGTATGGTGTTAACGCACTCCAGTGGACTGTTGCTGGGGAAACCAGAGCCACATAGGTTCAGTTAGGTCAAACTCCAATGTGGAAGCTGCTTCAGTCCTCATTATCACCGGCTTAATGGAGTTCAAGACAAAACTATTTAACATGACTCCCAGTGAGGCTTGGAGCTAAGGCAGTGAAGCTGGATGCTGGAGGCTTGGACTGAGAGGCAGCTATACTTAGTTGGAGTCAAATGTGCAGTGCTTGTCTCTAATCCCAACACTAAGAAAGCTGAGACAGGAGGATTGCTGAGAGTCTGGGATAGTATGGGCTGCACAGCAAATTCAGGCCAACCTGGAATTCATAGTGAGATCCTCTCTCAAACAACAAAGGACATGAGTTCAGATCCTCAGTACCCATGTGTAAGCATCACTTTGTAAAGGTTACCCTTCTGTTATTCATATGCTGATTTCTCTGCCCTCATATCTTATTTCAATCCAGACACAGCATTGTCATGTTTATACCAAGAGTCTCCATCTCTAGTTTGTGTAAACAGTTCTTACCATTTAATCTCTGCCTTGTCAATAAATGCTGATCACCCAGTGGTAGGGCAGAAGAGAGAAGAGGCGGGACTTCCACTGACCTGAGGAAGGAGAGAGGGAGATTCAGAGCAGCAGCAGGATGGAGGAATTGGAGCCATGAAGGGGTCTGAAGAGCCAGATCAATAATAATATGCAAATATTATGGGTTGGGGTGGGAGGTAGCTAGATTAGCATAGGAGATAAAGGTAGATAGATCATTTAACTGCTCAGCTACTGAGGTACAGTTTTCTTTTGTTTTTTTTTTTTTTCCCCCGAGACAGGGTTCTCTGGGTAGCCCTGGCTGTCCTGGAACTCACTCGTAGACAGGCTGGCCTCGAACTCAGAAATCCGCCTGCCTCTGCCTCCCAAGTGCTGGGATTAAAGGCGTGCGCCACCACGCCCGTCGAGGTACAGTCTTCAGTACAGCTTCTTTTTCCTGTGGAGTCACTGGGGATAGCAAAAGGTAAAGAAATACAGCTGCCTGATTGAATCAGTTTATATTTATATTAGCATAATTCATTTACACCCATTGGAGAAGCTGGGTGTGGTGTCACAGCTGGAGTCCAGCCCTGGGTGTGCTGGGACAGAGAGATAAGACCCCAGGGAGTCGCTGGCCAGCCACTCTGGACTAACCATTGGGCTCCAGATTCAGGGAGGACTCTTCTCAAGAACTAACAAAGGCAATTTATAGATGAAAGAGTTTATTGGGGGCTTGCAGTTTCAGGGGATGAGTCCATGGCCATCATGTGGGAGCATGGCAGCAGGCAGGCAGACAAGGTGCTGGAGCAGACACCTTGATCCACAGACACAAGGCAGAGACAGAGACACTAGAAACGGCACAGGCTTTTGAATCCTCAAAGTCTAGCACCAGTGACATAACATCCCCCCTCCAGATTCTATGAATGAGACCTACAATCCAGCAGTGAAAACCAGTCAATCAGCAGGGCCATGGTGCACCCCTTTAATCTGAGCACTCAGGAGATAGAGGTAGATGCAGGGGATTTCTGTGAGTTTGAACTCTACACAGAAAGATCTAGAACAACCAGGGCTATATACGAAGACCCTGTGTGGTGGTTTCAATATGGTTGGGCCATGGAAAATGTGGCCTTGTTGGAGGAAATGGATCATTGTAGGTGTGTCTTTGGGATCCTATGCTCAAGCTCCACCCAGCATGGAAGAGAGTCTCTCCTGGCTGCCTTTAGATGTAAAACTCTTGGCTCCTCCAGCACCATGTCTGTTGGTCCACTGCCATGTGTCCTGCCACGATGATAATGGACTAAACCTCTGAAACTGTAATGTTGTCCTTTATAAGACTTGCCTTGGGCCGGGCGGTGGTGGCGCACCCTTTAATCCCAGCACTTGGGAGGCAGAGGCAGGCGGATTTCTGAGTTTGAGGCCAGCCTGGTCTACAGAGTGAGTTCCAGGACAGCCCAAGCTACACAGAGAAACCCTGTCTCAAAAACAAAAAAAAAACAAAAAAAAAAAAAAAAAAAAGAAAGAAAGAAAAAAAAAAGAAGGAGAGAAAAAAAAAACACCTGTCTAGAAAAGAAAGAAAGAAAGGAAGGGGAGAGGAAGGAAAGGGAAGAAAGAAAAGGAAGGAAAGGAAGAGGAAAGGAAAGGAAAGGAAAGGGAAAGGAAAGGAAAGGAAAGGAAAGAGAAGGGGCTGGAGAGATGGTTCAGTAGTTAGGAGCGCTGGCTGTTCTTCCTAGAGGTCCTGAGTTCGATTCCCAGAAACCACATGGCGCTCACAACCATCTAAACCATCTATAATGAGATCTGATGTCCTCTACTACTTACATAAATAAATAATTAAATTAATAAATCTTTAAAAAGACAGATAGAATAGAAGAAAGAGAGAGAAAGAGAGAGAGAGAGAGAAGGAAAGAAAAGAAACAAAAAAATTCATTAATAAAAATTGGGCAAAGGAGCTCAGTTAATATTTCTCCAAAGAAGTTATTCAAATGATCATCCACATTCAGTAAACACACAAGAAGATGCCCATATTATATGACTTTTAGGTGAATTTAAATAAAATCACAATGCCACACTACTTCATAATAAAGCGAATATTACCAGGAGTTAGGGGTGGGGAGCATAACTGTAAGGAGGTATTAAGTGGGGATGGCATTTAGAGGAGTGGGGTTGTTAGTGGGGTGCGGGGTGCCAGTGGGGTGCGGGGTGTCAGCGGTGTCAGATTCGGGGTGGCGGTGTCAGCGGGGTGCGGGATGTCAGCGGGGTGCGGGATGTCAGCGGGGTGCGAGATGTCAGTGGGATGCGGGGTATTAGTGGGGTGCGGGATCTCAGCGGGGTGCGGGATGTCAGTGGGATGTCAGGGGTGCGGGATGTCAGCGTGTGGATGCGGGGTGGTGTAGGGGGTGCGGGGTGTCAGTGGGGTGCGGGGTGTTAGTGGGGTGCGGGGTTTTAGTGGGGACATAGGATGGCTGCCACAGCCATGGAAATCAGTCTGACATTCCACAGAACTTATCCATAGGAAGCAGCAAGACAGTTCAGTGGGTGAAGAGCTTCCCTGCAGTCCTGGCGACCTGGTTTTGATCCCCAGAACTTAAAGTGGAAGCAGAGGAACAGGCTTCTGAGGTTGTCCTCTGACCTCCATACAGACGCCACCACACACCCAGACACACATCAATCATAAAGAAAATAAATTCAACTGAGTGTGGTAGTACACACCTTAATCCTAGCACTCAAGAGGCAGAGGCAGGAGGATCTCTGTGAGTTCAAGGTCAGCCTGGTCTATATATGAGTTCCAGGACAGCCAGGCTATAGCCTGTCTGTCTCAAATAAGTAAAAAAACAGTTTTAATTAATTAAATGTGAAGTTAAACACACACACACACAGAGCCATGAGCAGAAGGATTGCAAGTCCGAGGCAACCTTAGCTACTTAGAAAATTCTACTGCAGAAGAAAATGCTCTTACCAGAACAGTTCTAAAAGCGAAGTATTCAGGAAGATTATGAATGATCACGCCAAGGAGAACCACAAATCAAGATCATTTGTATTTCAATAAACTGAGACGGCGGTGTGCACACCCTTTAATCCAGCACTGGAGGCAGAGGCAGGGGATTCTGAGTTCGAGGCCAACCTCTGGTCTACCAATAGAGTTTCCAGGACAGTCAGGACATACAGAGAAAACCTGTCTCGAAAAACCAAAAAAGAAAAAAAACAAAAACTGAAGGCTGGCTGCGGTAGCTCACACTCAGGAGGCAGAGGCAAGTGGATTTTTGTGAGTTTGAGGCCAGCCTAATCTACAATAGCATGATTCAAGCCTGTCGAGTTCTATAGTCAGACCATGTCCAACAAACAAACAAACAAACAAACAAAAACAAATAATAAATAAAACTAAAAGTTTTTCAGAGACTTAAACATAACGTTTCATAGCAGCGTTACTCACAATAACCAGAAGGTGGTGCTGTCGTCAAAGGTGTCTCTTCCAAAAGTCAAGCGTATTAGCAAATCTCCTGCAGGTAGTATTAAGTTGCGCTACTGTGAAGAAGCCACCAGATCCTGAGGGCTCTCTTCTCCTCAGCTGAATTAAGGATCTTTTTTTTTTTTTTTTTTTTAGTTTTCAAGACAGGGTTTCTCTTTGTAGTCCTGGCTGTCCTGGAACTCACTCTCTAGACCAGGCTGGCCTTGAACTCAGAAATTCCACCTGCCTCTGCCTCCCAAATGCTGGGATTAAAAGCATGTGCCACCACCACCTGGCTGAATTAAGGATCTTATGAAGAGGCTTCAGCTCTCTGGTGTCCTTTGACCTTCTGCTGTGTGATGAACACAGCATTAAGGGGTGCCGCCCTCGTTGGACATTGAAAGCTGCCAACACCTTCATCTTTGATTAAACTAATTTCTGTTCTCTATAAACCATCCAGTCTTAGATATTCTGTTGTAGCAGCATTACGTGAATGAAGACACGTGGACACAGCTCCCATGTGCAACAGATAAGCTAAATACAGTATATTCATCATGGAATAGTATTCACTGATAAAGAGCAGAGGGAATTCTGATATGGGTGAATCTTACAGATTATGTTAAGTTTGGGCCCCTGAGTGGATAAGAGCTCTCGGGCAGCCTGAGCTGAGTCCACACTATCCACACAGTGAAAGGGGATCACCAACCCCTTCAAGTTGTCCCCTGATCGTCACATACAAGCGTAGCATGCATGTGTGCTTGAAAACACTAGCATTCCCCCCCACCCCCCCACACATACACGTAAATAAGTGTATTCAAATGTTTTCAGGGGCTGGAGAGATGGCTCAGCAGTAAAGACCACTGACTGCTCTTGCAGAGTACCTGGATTCAGTTCCCAGCTCTGTGTCAGGCAGTACTGTAACCCGAGTTCAGCCGGTTCACCTATGTGACTGCACACAGAAGGTTGTCAGAGGATGAGTCTCAGCCTTCTATCTTGTTAAAGCAAGGGTCTCTTTAGCTCGGCACACTCCAGGTTTGCTGGCCTGAGAGCTTCTAACCCATTCTTCTGCCTCTGCACACATCCCATAGGAATGTTGGGATTACAGACCCAAGCCTTTGCATCCAGCCTTTCCCTGGGTTCCCTCTCTCCAGTTCTATCCCAGAGTGAGCTTTCAAATATGGATTAGAGTTGGAGAAATGGCTCCGTGGTTAAGGGCACTGGCTGCTCTTCCAGAGGTCCTGGGTATGAGTCCCAGCCACCACATGGTGGCTTAGAGCCACCTGTAGCTTCGTTTCCAAGAGATCCAATACCTCCTTCTTGGCCTCTGTAGGCACTAGGCATGCAGGTGGTGCACACACACACACAAAAAGCATCAGTAGCCTACACACTGTTGTTATTATGCCTCCTAAGTGCCTAATTCTTCCAGCCCCAGGCACTTTGCACTCCTTCATCTGGAAGGCTTTTCCTCATACCCCATATCCTCCACTTCAGTTAGCTGTTACTCCCTCTAGGCAGTCCTTTCTGATAATTCTGTGATCTAACCTCTCTCATCAGTTTTTCCCTTTATTTTTAAATTATTTCTGTATTTTTATTTTATGTACATTTGTGTTCAGCCTGCATGTATGTCTGTGTGGGTGTCAGATCCCTGGAACTGACATTACAGACCGCTGTGAGTGCCAGGTAGGTGCTGGGAATTGAACCTCAGTTCTTTGGAAGAGCAGTCAACTCTCTCAACTGCTGAGCCACCTGTCCAGCCCGTTTGTTTTTGCTTGCTTTTGTTTGTTTTTGTCTCAGCACTTTGGATTATCTGAGAGTGTATTACATTTGGGTTTTTAAAGATTTATTTATTTATTATGAATACATTGTAGCTGTCTTCTTCGGACATACCAGAAGAGGTCATGGGATTCCATCATAGATGGCTAGGAGCTGCTGTGTGGTTGCTGGGAATTGAACTCAGGGTCTCTGAAAGGGCACTCAGTACTTGTAACCATTGAGCCATCTCTCTGGCCCCTGTTTGTTGTTAAAATATCACCCATCTCCTTGACTCCTGAACCAGAAACTCCATGAGGTCAGAGTCTTGGTCATATTCTTTGCTATACTTCCAGGGTCTAGAACTCTGTCTGATACATATGACTGTGAATTTTTTTTGGGGGGGGGTTTTCAGAATTTTTTGCTTTTAATATATTTTTAATTAATTCTACAACTATTTCATACATGTACATACTTTATTGATATTCACCTTTACACGCACCACACACATTACCCTCTCTTACCCTTCTTTCCACTGAATCTTTGCTTCTTTCCAACAAATCTCTCTTCTATTTTCATGTCTTCTCTTTTAAAAAAAAAATTGTTTCTGAGACAGTCGCTCACTATACACAGGTATACAGTTATAACTATATATAACTCACTTGAACCTCTCAAGTGCTGAGATAAAGGGGTGTGCCGCCACATCCAGCTTAAATTCATTAAAAAGAAAAGTTGTATTGCTAAACCAGGCATGATGGCACATGCCTTTAATCTCAGAGTCCAGACCAGGCAGTGCTAAATAGAAAGATCTTGTCTCTGCCTCCTGAGGGCTAGGATTAGAGGTGTATGCCACCACGGCCAGCTCATTTTTTTTTAAATTGAAAAAAATATTTTAAAAAGTTTTATTGGCTGGGTAGTTTTGACCGTAGGGCTTTAGCCTAGTGGAGGCGGGTGGATATCTGAGTTTGAGGCCACCCTGGTCTACAAACTGAGTTCCAGACTATCCAGGCTTCCTCGCCACACCCTGTGTGTGTGTGTGTGTGTGTGTGTGTGTGTGTGTGTGTGTGTGTGTGTTGCTGAGTATGATGGATGATTCAGGACTTCACATATGTCAGATGAACACTCAACCTGCCAGCTTTATTTTTAAATATGGAGGGCAGGCAGACCTGGGGATTCAACCTAGGGCCTTATGCATACTAGGCAAGGACTCTCAGAGAGCTGTATCTTCAGTTCTGTAAGGTCTGTAGACCTTGGCAAAGGAGGGGTCTTTGATCTCTGATCACAGGTCCAAAAGGTCACGTGGGATTTGGGGGCAGCTTCTGGAGGCTCACAACAGAGTTAAGATGCCTGGCCTTTGGCCCTCCACTGGGAAGATGGAAGAGGGGGGAGTGTCACCTGAGTATGGACCTGGGGGAAGATGATGCGTTCTGTCACTTGCCTG
The DNA here is from genome assembly GCA_021653895.1 of Mastomys natalensis. Taxonomy (NCBI): domain Eukaryota; kingdom Metazoa; phylum Chordata; class Mammalia; order Rodentia; family Muridae; genus Mastomys; species Mastomys natalensis. The sequence goes on along the minus strand of JAJTUV010000697.1, from coordinate 338,913 downwards.
ACAGGCTGGTCCAGCTTCTGAGCCTTCCCTTCTCCCTATGGCTATCTAGTGAGAACTTGTTGGCCCCTGGGGCAGCTGGCATCCATCCCACAGTGTACCTTTGAGGACAATTGGGCCAAATTCTCAGCTGGATGGTGCAGAGCATAAAAGGAAGAGTAAGAGCCTTCCCCAAGAGGATGTGGCTGGGACTGGCTTGGTCCACACAGAGAAAGAGGCAGCACACACACACACACACACACACACACACACACTTATACACACACACATACACATACATACACACACACACAAAGTTTTTAAACCTAAATTTAAGACGACATGGGGGTTGGGGATCCCTGCAGGACAGGACAATTTGCTGTTGGTTCTCTTCTCTCATCGTGGGGGTCTAGGAGCTTTTGTTCATTCGCTGAGAGATCTCACCGAAGCTCTGGCCAGTGGGGCTAAATGCTCTCAGGGCTCTGAATTCTTGAAGGATTTTCTGGGAGTCAGGTTTACTATGGGTGTAGTATAGATCCATACTGTTTGACTGACGTCACAGTCACCAGTGTTTGAGGAGCTGGTTGTCCTTGAACAACCACTGCTTCTTCTGTGGCCCTTTGAAGGTGCCCTGGATAGCTGGGCGGTGGTGGCGCACGCCTTTAATCCCAGCACTTGGGAGGCAGAGGCAGGTGGATTTCTGAGTTCGAGGCCAGCCTGGTCTACAGAGTGAGTTCCAGGACAGCCAGGGCTACACAGAGAAACCCTGTCTCGAAAAACAAAAAGAAAAAACAAAAACAAAAAACAAACAAAAAAAGAGTTAAAAAAAAAAAAAAAAGAAGGTGCCCTGGATGATAGCATCAGCTCCAACCCAGCAACTCCTCAGTTTTCCACAAAGACTGTGGTGCAGGATCATGAGAAGAACAGGCCTTGGTGGCTGAGTCTTTCTGAACACTAAGGCGCCTCCTCCTTGCTTAGTTCTGGTTGGCTTGGAAAGTGGGATGTAGTCCTGGATGGCCTGGGGCTTTTTTTTTTTTTTTTTTTTTTTTTCCTCCGAGACAGGGTTTCTCTGTGTAGCCCGGGCTGTCCTGGAACTCACTCTGTAGACCAGGCTGGCCTCGAACTCAGAAATCCGCCTGCCTCTGCCTCCCAAGTGCTGGGATTAAAGGCGTGCGCCACCACCGCCCGGCACCTGGGGCTTTAAGTAACTAAAATTATCCTTAGGTTTGGTAGAGAGATCTATTGAGCTGGAATTGAGGCAAAATCTCCTTTAGTAGTGTGCAGGACCCTGGGCTACAGAGCCTAGGGAGTGGAGGGTAGAAGATCTAAAAGCAATGCCAGAGCACTGAGAATCCCACACTTTTATCCACTTTAGAGGGAAGGTTCTGAATTCAACAGATTAAGGAGGGTGGCAGACAGAATATTAGGTGTGACTGACCCCCTCTATAGTTGGAGTGTCTTTTCTGACAAACAGGAACTTGCTGTGTAGCCAAGGCTGTCCTCCAACTTGCAGGGATCCAAGTGCCTCCATCTCCTGGTTAGTGGGTGTCTGTTTAATCTTTTATTTTGACACATTGCCCAGAGTGTCCTGAACTCAGTCTGTTGCCATGACTGGCCTAGAACTCCCAAACAGCTGCCTGCATCAGTTTCTAGCGTGCTGGCATTAAGCTGGGTGACGGTGTACCACCACTCTGCTGGCCCAGGAACAACCCTCTTCAGCCTCTGTGGTGGCTGGTGTTTACAAGTTTGCAACTCCAGGCCCTAATCCTTTTTTTTTTTTTTTTTTTTTTTTGACACCCGATCTTCTTGTATGGCCCCAGGCTGGTCTTGGAAATCACCAGCCTCAGCTTCTCCAGTGCTGTGCTCACCAAACTGGAATTTACTTCTAGCTTTTCAAGACAGGGTTTCCCTGAGTGGCCCTGACTGTCCTGAAACTTGCTTTGTAGTCCAGGCTGGCCTACCAACTTACAGAGATCCTCTTGGCTCTGCCTCCCATGTGCCGGGATTAAAAGTGCATGCCGGGCTGGAGAGATAGCTCAATGGTTAAGAGCACCGTCTGCTCTTCCAGAGGTCCTGAGTTCAATTCCCAGCAACCACATGGTGGCTCACAACCATCTGTAATGGGGTCTGATGCCCTCTTCTGGTGTGTCTGAAGACAGCGACAGTGTACTCACATACATAAAATAAAAATAATTCTTTAAAAGTGCATGCCACCTTCGCCTGGCTAATATTGCTTTCTTTTGAAGAAAACTGATAGAAACTTTTTTTTTTCCAGTTTCCTCAAAGGTACGCCCAGCCAACACTGCTAAGGACACAGAGTCTAGATGTAGTGAGCACCTTGAGCCTCAGCATACAGGAGGAGGAGGAGGCAGGCAGATCTCTGTGAGTTAGAAACCAGCCTGGTCTACTCTAAGTAGCAAGTTTTAGGCCAGCCAGAACGTATCAAGACCCTGTCTCAGCCAGGCAGTGGTGGCACACGCCTTTAATCCCAGCACTTGGGAGGCAGAGGCAGGCAGATTTCTGAGGCCAGCCTGGTCTACAGAGTGAGTTCCAGGACAGCCAGGGCTACACAGAGAAACCCTGTCTCAAAAAACCAAAAGAGAGAGAGAGAGAGAGAGAGAGAGAGAGAGAGAGAGAGAGAGAGAGAGAAAGAAAAGACCCTGTCTCAGGGCAAAACAAAACACAAAAAAAGACATGATGGGTAAAGGCCAAGCTTTGACAGCCTAGACATTGGAAGCATCAGCAGCTATCTCAGTTCAGCCTCCAAGTAGCTGTTAACCCCGTTGACTAGTGTCTCTTGCTTTTCTCCTGGACTCTGATCTAACTTGTGCTTTGTAGTTCTGAGGCAGGGTCTAAGGTCTCCTGGACCCTAAAACCAACTGCCCTCTTTGCATCACCTCTCAAGGCTCCTCTGTGGGTGTCTCCTCCATAGCTAGACTTCTTAGCTGTTTGAGTTTCCTTGTCTCAGTCAGGGTCTTTCTTCTATGATTCCAAGGTCATACCTAGTTAGCGCAAAACACTAAAGTCATACACAGATCGATAATCCCCTCAAACATCTATCTTTTAGGGGCCAGAGAGATGCTCAGCATGTTAGAGCACTTGCTGCTCTTGCCAAGGGCCTGGGTCTGACTCCTAGCACCTACACAGTGGCTCACAAATGCCTGAAAATTCAGGGAGCCAACACCCTCCTGTGGCCTCCAAGGGCACCAGGCAAACATGTGGTATATAGACATGAATACATGAAGGAAAAAAAAAACACAAAATAAAAACCCATACACATTAAAAACAAAGACTAGGGGTGTATCTCAGGGGTTCAAAGCTTGCCTAGCAGGCATAAAACCCTAGGTTTGATCCCCAGCACCGAGCACAGTGACTAAGGCCTATGATCTCAGTGCTTAGAAGGTAGAGGCAGGGGAACTAGAGGTCATCTGAGTACACAGGGTTGTTTGAGCCTGGAATACAGAAGATCTGTGTCAACACACAAACACAGACACACAGACACACAGACACACAGACACACACACACACACACACACACACACACACACACACGGCTACAGATATACTAATGAGATTGAAAGTATGATTCAGGTGCACAAGACCTCCGGTTTGGTCCATTTCTTCCTCCTCCTCCTCCTTCTTCTCCTTCTTCTTCTTTTTGTTTTGTTTTTTTGTTTTTCGAGACAGGGTTCTCTGTGTAGCCCTGGCTGTCCTGGAACTCACTCACTCTGTAGACCAGGCTGGCCTCAAACTCAGAGATCCGCCTGCCTCTGCCTCCCAAGTGCTGGGATTAAAGGCGTGTGCCACCACTGCCCAGCTCATTTCACACTTCTAAGAGATACAAAGAGCCTACAAGCTAGAGAACTTGGAGAGGTGGCTCAGCAGTCAAGAGTACTTGTTGCTCTAACAGAGGACCCAGGTTCAATTCCCAGTGCCCATGTAGAGCATCACAGATTACTGTAACTCTAGTGCTGGGGGATCCCACATCCTCTGATGGCCTCCTTGGGGACCAGCCACACTTTTGATGGACCTACATACATATAAGCAAAACCTCAAAAACCCAGATAAAATAAATAAGATCTTAAAAAAAAAAATCCAAACCAAAACCAAAAGAGCTTACTAACTAGATGATATCTCCCCATGTGGATCTAGAACTTAACATGTCAAAACAACCCTTTTTGTTTTGGCACTGAATGTCACCTAATCTTCCTTTTTGTTACAAGTCCCACAATTGGCTGGGTATGTTGATCATTATACACATGTGTCTTTCCCTTCTTACTTCCCAAATGAAATCCACTGTACATCCTACTCATGCTAGCACCATGAGATCTTGAATCCTTCACTCTTCTCCACTGTGACCTTTAACCCACCACCTCTAGCCGAGATGACTGCAGGAGACTTCCAAATGATAGCTAGGCATTTAGTCCAGCCTGGGGTGATCAATTCTGATGTAATTGTTGTCTAGGAAGTTTACTGCCTCTGTCTGCTAACCCAGGCTTCTAGCCCAGGTGTAATCTTATCTGGGTCTAGAATGTTCTCAGCCTCTGAGACTTACTGCTGAATAAGCTCACCTCTTCTCTTGTTCTTTCTGATCTGACTGGCTGACTCAATTTAGCTGTTCTGGCTCAAACTCCTCTCCACACTAACTGATTCAATCTGGCTTCTCCTCTGCCTCTCCTTAACTGCTCTGCTTGGCCTCAAACTATCTCTGTTAATCTGTTCGAGTCTTCTGGCTCCTCCTCTTTCTCTGGTTTGTTCTGTCTTCACCTGTGTCTAGCTTGTGCTCTCTATGTAGCTTGTCTTTGTACGACTGTCCCAGTAAACCTGCCTCCCACTTTTTCCTCTCAGCTCTGCCTCTTGAGTAGCTTCCCTTTCCTCTCTCTTCTCTTGTGACTGGGTGTATGCTATTCTGTCAAATCTGATTCTTTGATAGCTTTGACAACTTTGTCTGCCATTCAGTTGGACGTCACTTTCAACCTTGGTTGCTTCCTTCTACATTCATTGTTTGGGATTAAAGGTATGCACTAAGGGTATATGTACATTCTAGCCAGAGGGATTAAAGCTATGTGCTAAGGCTGAGCCACACCACAAACAGCTTTTTTTTTTTTTTCAGTGATTAACATAATCGGTTCACAGTGTGATCAGATATCCTGCAAGAACAGGGTCTCACAGAAACCAAACTAACCTTGACATCACTGTGCAGAGGAAAATCACCTTGAATTTTGAATTCTCTTACCTCCATCTCCTGAGTCCTGGGATTATAGGTGGCCACCATTGTGTCCAGTTTATGCAGTGCTGTAGACTGGAACCTAGCTCATCCTGAAGGCTGTACAAGGTTTTAAAACTTGGTCTCATATATAGCCCCCACTAGCCTGGAGCTAACTATGTAGACAAGAGCAGACTTAAACCTGTATCAATCCTGCCTCTGTGTCGAAACATCTTAAAAAATAAAATTTATTTTATTTAAAATAATATACTTAATATATAATATAGGCTTACTTAATATATATGACTATTCCACCTGTATGCATGTTTGTACACCACTTGTATGTCCCTTGAATCCCCTGGAACTGGGGTTACAGATGTTTCAACACCATGTATGTGCTGGGAGTTGAATCTAGAAATCTGAATCCTGTGTCATCGATGCAGACCCTCAGATCAATCTTTTGAAAAGACAAACTCAGTCATGTGGCTCCTTACTTAAACCCTGCCAGTAACTTCTTTCCTATTGTCTTTTGTATGTTCCACTATGATAAAAACCCATACGGAATCAGGTAGTGGAGGCGCACGCCTTTAAGCCCAGCACTCAGGAGGCAGAGGCCGGTGGATCAGTTTAAGGCCAACCTGATCTACAGAGCAAGTTCCAAGACAGCCAGAGCTACATAGAGACAGCCTCCCCACCCGACCCCATCCCTGTCTCAAACAACAAACAACAACATCGATCCATACAGAGCCGGAGGTGCTGCACACAGTCTCCTGTCCTGTCTGTAGGCATCCTTTCTTTCCACTAAGGCCCAGGTGGATGGGTCTTTTCTCTCTTTCCTAATCTTATAAAGCCCAATCGTATCTCAGGGCCTTCCCTTTCTTTCCTCTCTGCCTAGAATGCTCTTGGCTAAATCCTTCTTGACCTTGAGATCTTGGCCCCCCAGAAAGTTCTCCGTTTTATCATTCTACCGTCTGTGTCTATCCCCCATCCTGCATCTGTCTTCTTTCCTTGCAGGATTTTTTTTTCTTCCTTTTTTGGTCCTGTGCAGCCTGGGCTGTCCTGAAATTTGCTCGGTAGAGCAGGCTGGCCTCCAACGTAGAGAGCAGTTTGGTTTTGGCCCCCGGGGACAAGGGATTTAGGAAAGTATTTTACACGTCAAAGCAGACCTGGCCTCCAGGTTCTCCCAGCATCCCTCAGTCCCTACCTGTTATACCCCGCCCCCAATCCTGAATTTTCCCGCCCAGGGGCTGGGCTGCTCGTCTCCCAGAGGCTCTTCCCTATATAATCCATTTTGTTCTGTTGTTTTCTCTCCTCCTTCTCTTCTTTCTCCCCGAGCCCTGAGCCCTGTTTCCTCTTTCTCTTCCCCCTCCCCTCTGTCTCTTCATTGCGACTCCCCTAGCTTTAATCCTTGGGGCCAGGAACTTGCCAGAGAGCCCAGTAAACCTACATCTAATATAATCTAATCTGGCTTGAATTTGGCTTATTTCATGGACGGAGGAATAATTTATCAAGATCCATCTGCCTCTACCTCCCTGGTGTTGGTATTAAAGGCTCGTGCCACCGTGCCTGGCTGTGAGTTTTTGTTTTGTTTTTTGGTTTTTGATTTTTTTAAAGACAGGGTCACATGATCCTCCTGCCTCCAATTCCCATGTACTGGGATTACGGGTGTTGCCCTTATGCTCAATTTACAGTTTGTCTTTTAATTTATCATAGCCCCCTTTGGCTAATTTGCCAAACAAAGGCAGAGATCATGTCCGTCTTATTGGCTCAATGCCAATACCTCTTAAAACAGAAAATGTTTTAAATACCTCTTTAAAACAGAGTGAGTTCCAGGACAGCCAGGGCTACACAGAGAAACCCTGTCTCGAAAACAAAGAACAACAACAAAACTCTTTTTAAAAAGGTTTATTGTACAAATGATCGTCGATATTTCTTTTCCCTTTTCTCACTTCCTATGCCCTACCTCTTTTTCTTTCTCCAGTGCTGAAGGTCAAGTCAAACCCAAAGTCTCACACACACTAGGTAGTGGTGAATGGATAGATCAATTAGCTCCGTATTAAGTGAAAGAGAGACAGAGATGACCCAAAAGGACATTGTCAGGGGATACTATGAAAGGCAAAGCCTGGTGAAAACGGTGGGCAATTGTAAAATGGCAAAACAGTGGAGAAGCTAGAATTAGAGGCAATAGGAAGAACACAGAGGCGCCATGAGAACGGTAGGCTGTGTATGTATGGAGGCCATGTGTACATGACCCAAAACTTTTATTACATTTTATTTTGCGTGTGTCTGTAAGTGCACGTGAGCGCAGGTGCCTGCAGAGTTCAGAGGCATCGGTGGTACCCCTGCAGCGGGAGTTACAGGCGGTTTGAGCCTCTAGATGTGGGTGCTGGGAACCAAACTCTGCAAAAGGAGCATTCGGAGCCATCTCTCCAACCCATAGAGGACACTCATTAATATTCTGTCTTACCCTCCGCCTGCTCCAAGGATAGACTTTCTTCCTTGGCTGCCCAGCGGGTTCAAACTCAGGATGGTCTCAAAGTTCGAATCCGATGTTGCCTCACTGTCACCCCAATCGCGCCCTCCTCCGGCTAGCGGGAAGCTCCATGGCAACCCAAAACATCACAACTTCATCGAGTATCGCGAGAAGCACTAATGCGCCCGCGGCCCAGGAGAGGTAGAGCGAGGGCGGGGCCGCAGCGCGCAGGTGGGCGGAGCCCGAGGGCTTCCGCTATCCCACTCGGAAGACGCTCTTTACAGGCGGCGCCCCCGCGTGACTGCGCTTTACATAATCGCGGCCCCGAGCGTCATAGTGGCGTAGTCCAATCCAGACCGAATCGGAGCCGTCGCGAACTCCACGTTCCGCCCCCTCGGGCGTGATCGACGTCCACGCGAGCCAGCGAACGGCCTCTGAGCACCGGAGAGCCCGCCCCCGCTCCCGCGGCCCGCCCTCGCTCGCCCGCCCTCCGCAGCCCGGGGCCGGCCGCCGCCGCCAGGTTGTGCAGAGACTGTCAGATAAAGCGGCGGGCCAGCGGGAGGGGCGGCGGCGAGCACGGCCGGGGCCGGACATGGCGGCGCTCTACGCCTGCACCAAGTGCCACCAGCGCTTCCCCTTCGAGGCGCTGTCTCAGGGGCAGCAGCTGTGCAAGGTGCGCGGGCTGGGCGGCGGCCGGGAGCTGGGGACGCTCCGGGCGCGGCTCCGTTCTCGGTCCTGCGAGGACGGCAGCCGGGGTCCCCTCGGGCAGGGTGTGGCCGGCCCGTTTTGCGGAGAAGCTGAACTGGGCCCTCAGAGGACTGCAGGGCACGTGGGGAGCTCCGGGCCGAGTCCAGGCCCTGGCAGCCGGCGTGTCTTGGTGCTTAGCAACGGCGGGGGTTTCTTCCCGGACCTGGTGAGGTCGCGGGAGGGGACAGCAAGTCTCCTGTTTGTCCCCGACTGGCCCCCGAGAAGATTCCCCATGGACCGCCTTCTCTCCTGCCGTGGTCGCCTTGGGTGTAGAATGAGGGCCCAGAGATTCCCCTATCCTGGCTGAGATTGAACCCCGGAATCAGGTGCTGCCTGTGAGGAGTGTCTCGAACTCGGACGCTTCATGGGCACTTTTCAGCCAATCTCAAAGTTAGAGGTGACAAGGCTTTATTAAGGAAAATGTGAAAAGTATCCCAACATAGACTTGGAACACCACACGAACAGGATGACTTTTTAGCATCTAGTTGGTAGCCTTCTGCCTCTCCCTAAGCATTTTTTAACCCCTGAAGTGCCAACGTTTTATTCCTTCCTCCCACCTCGTCTGTTCCGAGTGAATAGAGAGGAACAGTTAAGTCGCCAAGCTCGTGCGAAGTTGCCGTTGACAAATCCTCAGATGTTTCAGAGTCTGTGTGTCCGATGTGTGCAGTTCACCAAAAAAAAAAAAAAAAAAAAAATTTAAGATGCCTGTATCTTTCCTTTAGCCACTTGGGTTTACCGAGTCTGAAAGATGTCCGCCCCTTTGGACATGAAAACTATGATCTAAAAATTTTTGTTTTTGAGGCAGGGTCTTATAACTTGTAGCTCTGGCTGTCCTGAAACTCTCAAGAGATCTGACTGTCTCTGTCTCTAAAATGCTGGGATTAAAGTTGTGTACAGCTGTTTGGCCCAAGTCTGTATGAGTTTTTTTAAAAGGAAGTTCTATAAACAAAATGGCTTTAATCTTTTGCCTTCAGATCACAAGTAATCCTCGGTATTAATCTTTTGCCTTCAGATCACAAGTAATCCTCTGTATCCCACAAAGGCAGACGAACCAGCACTGGACTCTAGAGCTGGACTCAAGAGATCTAACCACCAATCTAGAGCTTACTCATGATATGTTTATTTGTTTTAAAATGTATGAGTAGTTCATACAGATTCCTACTCCCACATCAGCAGCAGGGAAGTGATGCACGTATTAGAGGAGGGAATAAGGGCCAGAGAGGTAAATGACTCACTCAGGCCTCTCGATAGCAACAGTTACTATGCAGGGCCGAGACTGTTTCTGCTCCCCAGTTCCTTCTCAAACTATCTCCTTTCGTTTCAGGAATGCCGGATTGCCCACCCTGTTGTGAAGTGCACCTACTGCAGGACTGAGTACCAGCAGGAGAGGTATAGAAAGCAGTCTTTGTTTTTCTTGCTCTTTTGTTTATAGTTATTTTGTTTTTGAGATGTAGTCCTGGCTAGCTTTCAATTTGAAACAGTCTTTATCTTCAACCTCCCTAGGGCTGGGATTAAAAGTGAGAACTACCACCTCTCCCCGGAGAAATGTAAACAGCTCTGGGCGTGGTGGGTCACTTCTTTAATATCAGCAATCCTGTTGGCTAGAGAGATGGCTAAACTGCTCTTCCAGAGGACCAGAGTTGAAGTGAGACACTCTTAGTAGATTTCTTGTAACTTTAGTTCCAGGGGATCCGACTCCTCTGGTCTCCATGGTACCTGAAGAGACATGTATATACCTACAGGACACACATGAAGAGACATGTATATACCTACAGGACACACATTTTTAAAAATAGTAGCATTAAAAAAAATATGCCAGGCATGGTGGCACAGTCTATAATCCTGGTATTAAGGAGGCAGAGGCAGGAAGATCTCAGAGTTCAAGGCCATCCTTGTCAACACAGCCAGCTCTAGGACAGCCAGGCTATGTCTCTCTTACAAAGTCTTATATAAAAATAGCAGTGCTCCTTTAATTGTAGACTGGGAAGCAATCTAGTCTCAGAGTGGAAGTTCAAGGCCTGCTAGGTTTACACATTACACAGAGAAATTGTATCTTGAAAATAAAAATGAGCCAGGCGGTGGTGGTGCACGACTTTAATCCCAGCACTTGGGAGGCAGAGGCAGGCGGATTTCTGAGTTCGAGGCCAGCCTGGTCTACAGAGTGAGTTCCAGGACAGCCAGGGCTACACAGAGAAACCCTGTCTCGAAAAAAACAAAAAATAAAAAAATAAAATAAAAATGTAGCCAAGTAGTGTATGTGCACATTTTTATCCCCAGCCTTCAGGAGGCAGAGGTAGGCTGACCTCTGAGTTTGAGGCCAGCCTGGTCTACAGACTGAGTTCCAGGACAGCCAGGGCTACACAGAGAAACCTTTTCTCCAAAAAAAATATAAAAATGTAAATAGGTTATTTTTTCTCTTTTTTTTTTTTTTTTTTGGTTTTTCGAGACAGGGTTTCTCTGTATAGCCCGGGCTGTCCTAGAACTCACTCTGTAGACCAGGCTGGCCTCGAACTCAGAAATCCGCCTGCCTCTGCCTCCCAAGTGCTGGGATTAAAGGCGTGCGCCACCACCGCCGGCTATTTTTTCTCTTAAAGAAAAAATTTTTGTTTCTGCTTGTATTTCATGTATACATAGGGCTGTAATTAATTGTGCATCTTTTTTTTGTCGGATGAGGTCTTACTAGGTGGATTAGATAGTTTTTTTTTTTTTTTCTTTTTTTTGGTTTTTCGAGACAGGGTTTCTCTGTGTAGTCCTGGCTGTCCTGGAACTCACTCTGTAGACCAGGCTGGCCTCGAACTCAGAAATCCGCCTGCCTCTGCCTCCCAAGTGCTGGGATTAAAGGCGTGCGCCACCACCGCCCGGCGATAGTTTTTTTTTTTAAGTTTTATTTTTATTGTTAAGTGTGTTTGTGAGCTCAGGTGCTGGTAGAAGGTTAGAGGCATCAGAAGCCATTGGAACTGGACTGAAGGTGGTAGGTAGTGAGCCATGCAACATGGGTGCTGAAACTGAACTCAGGTCCTCTGGAAAAACAGCAAGTGTTCTTAAAGAATCTCTCCAGTCCCAGGACAGTCTCATGCTCAAGAGATCCACCTGCCTCTGCCTCCATAGTTCTGAGAACAAAGGCATTCACCATCACCCAAAGCTAAAACTTACAGATACGTAGTCAGTTACATTATATACAAATTATCTAGTTTCTTGTCTATTAATGGGTATATAGTATACATTATTTCCTATCTATTACCCATTGTTTGCTTAGATTTTTATTTTACTAGTGCAATTTTCTGCCACTTTGTAAAAGAAGTGGCAAGCTCAGCAGGATGATACAGTCTGTAATCCCAGGGACAGATGAGACCTGTCTCAGCTAAACAAAGGTAAATATATACAAATGATCAAGGATCTGAAAAGTAATTGACAAATGACTTTAAACTTTTAACCAGCCAGGCAGTGGTGGCACACGCCTTTAATCCTAGCACTTGAGAGGCAGAGGCAGGCGGATTTCTGAGTTCGAGGCCAGCCTGGTCTACAGAGTGAGTTCCAGGACAGCCAGGGCTATACAGAGAAACCCTGTCTCCATAACAACAAAAAACAAAAACAAAAAAAACAAAAACAAAAAACATTTAACCAGGGGCTGGAGAGATAGCTCAGTGGTTAAGAGCACAGATTGCTCTTCCAGAGGTTCTGAGTTCAATTCTCAGCAACCACTTGGTGGCTCACAACCATCTGTAATGGGATCCGATGCCCTCTTGTGTGTCTGAAGACAGCTACAGTATACTCATATACATAAATAAATTAAAAAAATAAAAACAACAAAAACCCCACATTTAACCAGGTTGTCAGAGAGAGAGAGAGAGAGACCCTGTCTCTCAAAAACAACACACATACACATGCCAGCAGTCCTTTAATTGCAGCCCTGGAGAAGCAAGCCTGGTGAGCTGCAGCCCGACTTACCGGAAGTAGAGTAAGAGGGTGTGGCCAGCAGTCTGGGGTTGATGCTGCAGACATGCACCTTGCTCCTCACCTCGATTGCTAGTACTCATCTGAAGCCGAGAGGATTAACTTCTTTCCTGGTATTTCGTTGCATATTTTGAAGGCCTTTTCTATACATTGTAGTTTTATTTAGGGATCCTTAAAGATGTCATAATTAAAGGTGGGCATGCTGGTCTCACATGTGTAGTCATAGCATTCAAGAGATAGCAGCAGGAGGTCAAAGCTGTTTATTCTCAACCACATTAGTGAGTTGGAGGCCAGCATGGGCTACAAGAGTAAAGTTCTTAACTTAGCAGTGGGGGATGGGACATGGTATATTATCTGAAGTAACTGATTCTCTATTTAAACTAAGTTGTCATAATTAGTTTACCGAATGTCCAGACTCTATGTCATCTGTCCCCTAGCACCTAAGCAGTGACAAATTCCTTGAACTGAAGAGGAATATGTTTTCAAACGTTTTAAGAAAAGTCTTGTTTTGTTTTTTCTTTAACAGTAAAACCAATACGATATGCAAGAAGTGTGCTCAGAATGTTCAGTTGTATGGAACGGTAAGTAGGATGTCTCTGAACCAGATCCTAACAGGAATGAGCTCTTAGATCTTTTAGAACTTCACCTTCCACCCTGGAGCAATGGTTCAGAGGTGAGAGTACTTGTTCCCGGAAGACCTGGGTTCTGTTCCCAGCACCCACATGGTGGCTCACAGCCACCTATAACTCCATTTCTAGGGTTCCTGGAGCCCCCTTCTAGCATCTGCAGGCAGTGTGTACATGTAATGCACACTCAGACATGCAGATACCCATGTATATAAAATAGAGTTTTGAAATCACACACAACGCGCGCGCACACACACACACACACACAACCACAAAACTTCACCTTCCCATTTTTCCTTCCTCTCCCTCCTCCCTTCTTTCCTGCCTTCCTTCCTGAATATTTGTTGACACAGCATGCATGTGAATGTCAGAGGTAAGCTGTGTGGAGTTAGTTAGCTCTCTCCCACCTTTGTGAGCTCTGGGCTTTGGCAAGCGTCTTTGCACACTGAGCATCTTTTTGGCTGGTTTTTGGGGTATTTTGTTTTGTTTTGAGTCAGGGTCTCACTAGGTGACTGTAGACTAAGCTGGCTCAAACTCAGAAATCCACCTGTGTCTGTATTTTGAGTGCTGGAATTAAAGGTGTTCACCACCGTACGTGGCCTGTTTTTCTTTTTATTATGAGAGAGTTATTCATGTAGCCCAAGCTGGCCTCAAACTCAACTGTTCTATTGGATTTTTTGTTGAAGTTTCATCATAGGTTCTAGTGAGTTTTGGTTGTTCGTTATTTTATTTATTTAAAAATCAATAATCCTGTGGAGAGGGTGTGACTTTTAAGTGCTAAGAATTGGGCTTCATTTGAGCACTCCGAGGGCCAAATGCGTGATGTTGGGAACACATGTTTACCATGTGTCATGTGTCGTGGACTACAAAGTAGGATTATTACAGTAAAAGTGCACCAGTAGTTTCTGATATACTTACTTGATCCTTCCTTTCTGTCCAAGCCTAAGCCTTGTCAGTATTGCAACATAATTGCTGCATTTATTGGGAATAAATGCCAACGCTGTACTAATTCAGAGAAGAAGTATGGACCCCCATATTCCTGTGAGCAGTGCAAACAGCAGTGTGCATTTGACAGGAAGGATGATCGAAAGAAGGTAAATTGCTGTGTTTTTCTCATCTTCCTCCTCTTCCTCTTCCTCCTTCTCCCTCCTCTTCTTTAGGAATTAAGGTGGGCCCAAATCAGGTGGAGGTGGACATACTTCTGAGATCCTTTCCTGATACTGTTACCAACCTTGAAGAGTTAGCCTTTGTTTTTTTTTTTTTTTTTTTTTTTTTTTTTTTTTTTTGGTATTTTTTCGAGACAGGGTTTCTCTGTGTAGTCCGTAGTCCTGGCTGTCCTGGAACTCACTCTGTAGACCAGGCTGGCCTTGAACTCAGAAATCCGCCTGTCTCTGCCTCCCAAGTGCTGGGATTAAAGGCGTGCGCCACCACCGCCCGGCAGCCTTTGTTTTTTTATTTATTCACTCTGGACTGTTACATTCTAACATTTCTTCCCACCCCCCCCCCCCACCCCCAGCCCTTGCTGTCCTGGAACTCACTCTGTAGATCAGCCTGCCTCAAACTCAGAAATCCGCCTGCCTCTGCCTCCCAAGTGCTGGGATTAGGGGCGTGCGCCATCACTGCTGGGCTTAACATTTCTTTAAATAAAATTTTTTGTTTTTTTTTTATTATGTGTGTATGAAAGGGATGCTTGCCGAAGTTTGCACGTTTGTATGTGAAGGGATCGGCTCTATCCTAACAGCATGTGGGTCCCAGGGATGACACTCAGGTGGACAGGTTTGATGGCCAGTGCTTTACCCACTGAACTATCTCATCTCACCAGACCCATTTCTTTTTCTTTAAAACAAAGAAATGGGTTTTTGTTTTCATTTTGTTTTTTTTTTTTTGTTTGTTTGTTTTTAGAATTATTTGTGCGTGCTTGGCCTGCATGCATACATGTGCACCCCATGCATGCTTGGTGCTGGAGAAGATCAGGAGAGGGCATCAGATCCCCTGGAGTTGGTTGAATTGGGGTATGGTTTGGAGTCACCGTGTGTGTGCTGGGAATCAAATCAGGGTTCTCTATGAGAGCAACAAGTACTTTTAACATCTGAGCCATCTCTCCATCCAGTCTCCTGTTTTGCTTTTTTTTTTTTTTTTTTTTTTAAGATTTATTTATTTTATGGATAGCTGTCTTCAGACACACCAGAAGTGGGCATTGGATCCCATTACAGATGGTTGTGAGCCACCGTGTGGTTGTTGGGAATTGAACTCAGGACCTCTGGAAGAACAGTCAGTGTTCTTAACAGCTGAGCCATCTCTCCAGCCCCGGTTTTGCTTTTTAAGAGTCTCTTTGTATCTGTGGTTACCCTTTAACTTACTATATAGACCAGGCTGGCCTCAAGTGTCGAGATTAAAGGTGTGTGTCACCATGCTCTATCTATTTGTTCCCTTTAAAATTACATTTTGTGCATTTGCTTTTGTGTTCGTGTGTGTCTGTGTGCCTGCCCTGGTACCACAGGTAGACCTGTGGAATGCAGAGGACGGCTTGCAGGAGTCCGGTCTCCTACTATATGATTCCCAGGTTTGGCAACAGGTGCTTTTACCCACTGAGTCGCCTTGCTGACCCTAACATTTCTTGTTTGTTTTGTTTTGTTGAGACAGGGTTTCTCTGTGTAGCACTGGCTGTCCCAGAACTAGATTTGTAGACCAGGTTGGCCTCAAGCTCAAAAGAAATCTGCCTGTCTTTGCTTTCCAAGTGCTGGGACTAAAGGCATGCACCACCACGGCTGTCCTCCCCTAAGAATTGAAGTTAGGGCCTGTGAGATCACTCAGTAGATAAAGGTTCGTGCTACAAGGCCAGACGACCTGAGCATCTCCAGAACACGCATGGAGGAGGAAGACTGATTTGTCCAAGCTGTCCTTTGAATTCCACATGTGCACACAAGCTGCCTCCACATGAGTAAACAATGCTGTAATACAATTTAAATAATTCATATTATAGTGAGCAATATCCCACATAGGTGGTAATTGGGAGAAGTTTATGTAAGTCTATTTTTTTTTTTTTTTTTTTTTTGGTTTTTCGAGACAGGGTTTCTCTGTAGAGCCCTGGCTGTCCTGGAACTCACTCTGTAGACCAGGCTGGCCTCGAACTCAGAAATCCACCTGCCTCTGCCTCCCAAGTGCTGGGATTAAAGGCATGCGCCACCACTGGCCGGCTTATGTAAGTCTTAAAAGTAGAGCTTACAGTATGAGGTAATGGTGCTCTTACTATATAGTTCAGCTGTGTCTCTGTGTGGAAGTTAAAGCTCACAGGATGATACTAGGTAGAATATGCACATGGGGGATGTAGTGTCTTGGTGGATCAAAATACTTTAGAGTTTGGTCATACTCTGCTCTCTGCTTGAAACCCTCTAGTGGCTTCCATTTCTACCTGAGTAAATCATGCTTTTCCATGCCTGCCAGGTTTTCCCCAGCACTCCGCTTCCTCCTGCGATCTCTCACCTCTGGCAATGCTGACCGTCCGCCTTTCAGCCCTCAGGCACCCCACGTTCTTCCCTCTGACTTTGTGCTGCCTGTTCTTTGCTTTATGCAGCCTTTTCCAGAGACATTTAGTCTGTTCCTTTGGTCTTAATTTGGATGACACCTCTTTGTAGAGACCTTTTTTTGGGGGGAGAAGAGGAGGAGACACAGGGTCTCAGGTAGCCTAGACTGGCCCTGAACTCTGTAGCTGAGGAAGACTTTGAATTCCTGATCCTCTTGCTTCTGCCTCCCTAAGTGCTAGACTATAGTGGAGCACCAGAGCACATGCCAGAGACATCTTTAATTCCTGTGGTTACAATTCACATCACCCAATCCCAGCACTTGAGAGGCAGAGGCAGGTGGATTTCTGAGTTCGAGGCCAGCCTGGTCTACAGAGTGAGCTCCAGGACGGCCCGGGCTATACAGAGAAACCTTGTCTTGAAAAAACTAAACCAAACCAATCAACCAACCAAACAAAACAATTCACATCACCCCTTTATTGCATATATACGTAATGCAATATTATAAAAAATTATCTTTTTATCCATGTTTCTCACCCTTTAGTCTGTCAACTCTTTTCTCCATCTTTTTCTCTTGAAGGTCTAGTGGCCTGGCCATGGTAAGGAAACACTTAGGAATGAAGACTGACAGTACTGAAACTGTCAGTGGCCAGAGGTGCCTGGGCTTTTAAGGCTGGCTCTTGCTAACCAAATTTATTAATTTATAGTGGAAGGACATAACTTTCATTGATGAAAATATTCCTGTCTGCCAGCAAGGACACCTTCTCTAAACAAGATACTGGAAAAGTGGTGTTAGTAATCAGGAGATACCTTTAGTGGTGTTCCTGGACTGTAGGATGGCTCAGTGGGTAAGAGCTCTGGCTCTTTTTCCAGAGGACCAGGTTTGATTCCTAATATTTACCTGGTAGCTCACAACTCTGCATCTCTAGACCCAGGGAGCCGGTGCCCTCTCTGGCCCCAGAGTGTACAGCACACATATGGTAAATTAACACACATGCAGGCAAAACATCCATACACATAAGATAAAAACAGAGGGAAAATAGTACTCTGTCCATCTCCAGGGCTAAGAGACTGCTTGGACTGTCTTGTTCCTGGGGCTCTTTGAATGATCTTGGGAAGTTGTTCTCATTATGTGTCTATTTCTTTATCTTTCTTGATGGGAATAATAGTTACAGCAGAGAAACAGGGCAACTGAATGAGGTACTTACAGAAAATAGCTTTTTTGTTTTGTTTGTTTGAGACAGGCTAGCACTGTGTAGCCCTGGATAGCCTTGAACTCACAGCTATCTGCCTGCTTCTGCCTCCTGAGTGCTGGTGTTGAGGTTCAAGCCACCACAATTGGCTTTTGTTTGTTTTGAGATAAAAGCTCCTTGGACTCACTATACAGTAAGACTGGCCTGGACTCCTGGTCTTCTTGCCTGTATCTTCTGGGTGCTGGGATTATAAGAATGTATCACTATACCAAGAAAATTTTTTTTAATTCAAATTTTAATTTTTACTTTAAAATATTTTAAATTAGGCTAGGTAGTTGTTGTGAACTTCTTTAATTCCAGCACTCATGAGGCAGAGTAGGCAGGTTTTTGAGTTCTAGGCCAGCTTGGTGAATTCCTTTTTTTTTTTTTTTTTTTTTTTTTTTTTTTGGTTTTTTCGAGACAGGGTTTCTCTGTGTAGCCCTGGCCATCCTGGAACTCACTCTGTAGACCAGGCTGGCCTCGAACTCAGAAATCCGCCTGCCTCTGCCTCCCAAGTGCTGGGATTAAAGGCGTGCGCCACCACCGCCCGGCTTAGCTTGGTGAATTCCATAGTGAGTTTCAGGACAGCTAGGGCTACAAAGAAAGAAACCCTGTCACAGAAAAATCAAACAAAAAAAAAATTTGTTTAAAGATTTATTTATTTATTTATTTTTATTTATATGAGTACACTGTGGCTGTCTTCAGACACGCCCGAAGAGGGCTTCAGATCCCATTACAGATGTTTGTGAGCTACCATGTGGTTGCTGGGAATTGAACTTAGGACCTCTGGAAGAGCAGCCAGTGCTCTTAACCGCTGAGCCGTCTCTCCATCCCCAAACAAACACATAAATATATCAATATAACCTGCTCAGTCCATTTAGTGTTATTTGTATGCGTATGATTTCAGGACTGACCACGTGGTATTGGATAATGTATTAGGGCTGAACATAACTTTTCTGTTCTTGGTATCCTTAGTTGTCTGTAGTGAGATACAATGTTTTTTAAATTTTTTTTTTTATTTCATTTGCAGTGGTGTTTTGCCTGCATGTATTTCTATGTAAGGACATCATATTCCCTAGAACTAAAGTTACAGACAGCTGTGATCTGCCATGTGGGTGCTGGGACTTGAACCCAGGTACTCTGGAAGAACAGCCAGTGCTCTTAACCACTGAGCTATTTCTCTAGCCCTTAGATAAAATTCTTAATTTTAAGCCTGGAATATGGAGCTTGAGAGAGGTACTGAGGTCCAGAGTTTCTGAGTTCAATTCCCAGCAACCACATGGTGGCTCACAACTGTCTGTAATGGGGTCTGATGCCCTCTTCTGGTGTGTCTGAATAAATGAATAAATATATATATATATATTTTTTTGGTTTTTTCGAGACAGGGTTTCTCTGTGTAGCCCGGGCTGTCCTGGAACTCACTCTGTAGACCAGGCTGGCCTCGAACTCAGAAATCCGCCTGCCTCTGCCTCCCAAGTGCTGGGATTAAAGGCGTGCGCCACACCGCCCGGCAAAGTTTTTTTTTTTTGGTTTTTCGAGACAGGGTTTCTCTGTGTACCCCTGGCTGTCCTAGAACTCACTCTGTAGACCAGGCTGGCCTCGAACTCAGAAATCCGCCTGCCTCTGCCTCCCAAGTGCTGGGATTAAAGGCGTGCGCCACCACCGCCCGGCCGAATAAATATTTTTAAAAAACCTGGAACATAACTCAGTAAATGATCTCTAATTTGTATTAATATTGCTAATATTAGTATTGTTAATTTCTATTTCCTCTGTTGTCAAATTTATTTAATTCTTCCATTATTAGTTAACAATCCTACTCTAGCCAGGCGGTGGTGGCGCACGCCTTTAATCCCAGCACTTGGGAGGCAGAGGCAGGCAGATTTCTGAGTTCGAGGCCAGCCTGGTCTACAGAGTGAGTTCCAAGACAGCCAGGGCTACACAGAGAAACCCTGTCTCGAAAAACCAAAAAAAAAAAAAAAAAAAAAAAAAAAAATCCTACTCTAAGGGTTTGGCCTTTTTTTCCCCCCTCTTGAGACAATGTTTCTTTGTGTAGCACTGTTTGTCCTGGACTCCCTTTGTACACCTGACTGGCCTCCAGCACCACAGATGGGCTAAGACTTTGGTTTTTTCTCTTTCTTCTCTCTCTCTCTCTCTCTCTTTCTTTCTTTCTTTCTTTCTTTCTTTTCTTTCTTTCTTTCTTCTTTTGAGACAAACTTAATTCATTGTCTGTCTTGGAGCTTACTCTGTAACACAGGACTGAGCTACCACCAGTGTATTGGATTTTCTTCTCTTTGCTTTTTTTAAGCAGAGTTAGAGTTTAATGAGAAAAGGCGTTGGGGCTGGAGAGAAGAGTTTAGACTCCTCTTGCAGAGGACCTGGCTGGATTGAGTACCCAGCACCCACATGACAGTGTTTAACCTCCTGTAACTCCAGCCCCTCTTCTGACCTCCAAAGGTACCAGGTGTGCCTGTGGTACACACATGTCTGTGCAGGCAGAACATCCATATACATAAAATAAGATCACTCTGAAACATTTTTATTTTAATGGTGTTGGCCCAGATATGATGGTACATGTCTTTAATCGTACTTAGCACATAGGCGAAAGAGACGGACAGATCTCTGTGGACTACATAGTGAGTTCCTGGAGACCCAGGGATACTTGGTGAGACCTATCTCAAATAAAAACATTTCCCTGTGTGGACCTGGCTATCCTGGAACTCATTCTGTAGACCATGGTGGCCTTGAACTCAGAGATCTGCCTGCCTCTGCCTCCCAAGTGCTAGGACTAAAGGTGTGCAGCAAAAGTCAATTTCAGGTTTTGTGGCCCCATACTAATTGGCTTGTATACATTGTCACCAAGTCCTCTCTGACTTGCCCCAGGTTCACAGGACTGGAGCGGAAGGCTCGGGCTCAGTTCTGGCTGCCCATGCGCAGTCTCAGTGCTCATGGTCTCAGTGCTAATCTCACCTCCCCTTCCTTTTGTCTTCTTGTCCAGGTGGATGGGAAGCTCTTGTGCTGGCTGTGCACACTGTCATACAAGCGTGTCCTTCTGAAGACCAAAGAGCAGAGGAGGCACCTGAGCAGCTCCTCTCGAGGCAGCCATCAGGAGAAGGAGCAGTACAGCCGCCTGAGTGGTGGCAGCCATTACAACAGGTAACCCCAGTCACACAGGACGGAGAAACTGGCAGGGCAAGTGCCATATTTCCAAGGCAGTTGAAGATGGTGCCACCTCATAGATGCTTTCCTGTTGTTACCACCTTTAGGAAGTCTCTTGCTTGCCATACTTCATAGTTCCTGTGTCTCCAAGGCCAAGGAGGTTTCTGTATCATGGCTTTAAGGTCTCTAGGACTTCGGAATGAGTACACTTCTCAGCTTTATTGTGCATAAGCTCTTGGGGACTGGACATTCTGTTTCCTGTCTAGAGACAGCATTTGAAATTTGTATTTTGACGAATAGTTGATAGATACTCTAGGCTTTTTCAGAGTGGGAGCTAGTCAAAACACGCCCTTTTCTTGATGGCTGAAGCCTCCACTAAGAGTATGTACAATAATGTTGGGATTTAGGTTCAATCCCATCTCTAACAAGTTTCCTCATGGACAGTGAGGAAGAGAGCAGTGTTACCTCATGGGGTTGTTGTGTAGGCAAATTACATAGTACATGAATAGCGGTTTGTTTTCTAATGATGGAATTCAATCAGTTTTAGCTGTTTTTTGTTATTACTATCATTATGGATTTGTTTGTTCTCTAAGCATTATTAAGTACTGTCGTGGGCCAGGGCTCTGCTGGGAATACAGAGATGAATAAAAACCATGCTGTTCTCAATAGTATGCTGTCTGGTAGAGAAGACAGACTTGTAATCAAATCATTGCAGTCTAATGCAGTGGGCACTGCTTTAAAAACTTGTCAAGATTCAGGCAAGAAAGGCAGTTCTAATTAACTGTTTAGGAAGTCCAGAAGGCTAGCATGGAGACAAGCCTGCTGTAACTATCCCAGATGAATTGGTCTTGTCAGGTGACAATGAAGCAGGGTCATCCTCTAAGAGGGACTAGTGCTTGCAGAGGACCAGAGAGCACGAGACTGAGCAGATCCCTTGAGATGTGTGTTGTTGGAAACTAGAGGAGGAGGAAAAGGCCTGCAAAGCTTGTCAGCGGCTAGTGGGCAGCCACTGATGGGCCTGTTCGAGGGAAGGACCAAGCCTGTGTTGCAGTAATTATGAAACTAGTAGAGAAGGCACTGAATAAGTGGCCCAGGACTGGGAATGTAGCTCACTGTAGTGTTTGCCTGATGTTCTCAAGGCCTTGGGTGTGCACCTCTTCCCAATGGGGCTGCTCTTTTGTGTAAGTATAGATAACCTTAGAAATGTTACAGGAACCTCATCTTAGGCTGGAGGTGATAGTACATACCTGCAACCCAAACTCTGCAGGATGCAGAAGGATCCTGAGTTTAAGACCAGCTGCATCTATATAGGGAGTTGTAAGCCAGTCTAAGGTACATGAAACCTTGCCTCACCCTCACATACCTCAACTTCTCCTACCCTTCTCTCCACTACACACATACAAAGAACCATCCTGAGGATACCTTGCGACAGTAGGAAGGTACTCAGGAGTGAAGTGTCTAAGAAACTTGGATGTGTGGTTCATTTGATGCCTGTAGTTGTCAGGGTTCTCCTGTGAATGAACACATAGATCGTAACTTAAGAGAAACCAGGAGGGGAGGAAGAAGTTCAGGTTTTGAAATGCTTTGTTTGAAGTTCTAGCAGAATTGTTTAAAGCTGATCCTGGAACTGAGAAGACTCAGACATGAGTCAGTAGTAGTACATTAAAAAAAAATCACTAACAGCCCAGCAATGGCAGTGCACACGTTTAATCCCAGCACTCAGGAGACAGAGGCAGGTGGATTTCCGTGAGTGCAAAGCCACTCTGGTCTTCAGAGAGAGAGAGAGAGAGAGAAGACAGAGAGAGAGAGAGAGAGAGAGAGAGAGAGAGAGACAGAGAGAGAGAGAGAGAGAGAGGATAGATATCCAGGACAACCAAGGCTACACAGAGAAATCCTGTTTCAAAAACCAAAACAAAAAAAGAAAAATCATGAAACATGGAGATGAATTTACATCTATCCTGTATCCCCACTTGAGTTTAATTCAGTAGAATTATCAAAAAGCATTTAGAATCCACATTGTGGCCCCAGTGTCTCCTGATTCTAATGGAGGTGATCCCAGGGAGCAGCTTTTCCACACTGCTTGATGTACAACTTAAGAGCAGAGACTGAGGACAGAAGTTGGAAGCATTCAGTATTCCAGAATCAGCAAGCAGCTATCCCAAAATAGGATGTGTGAGTGGTGAAGAGTTCCAAGGAGGAGAGAGCAGTCACTGAGATCACACACTGAGGAGAGGTCAGGTGAGAAGCGTGGCCGCTGGGAGGGGGCTCAGCAGGTAAGAGCACTTCCAGAGGTTCTGGGTTCATTCCCCAGGGTGGCTCCCAACCATCTGCTGCTTCAGTTCCAAGGGATCTGATGGATCTCCTCTAGCCTCTGAGGATGCACACAGTGTGCACATGTACATGTATACAAAATGCTCTCACATATAAGGTAAAATGATTTTAAAAAAAAAAGTGTAGCACAAGTGGGTGGCATTGGGACACCTGTCAGTGTAAAGGGGTTTCATGCCAGTAACAAGAGGCTTCCAGCTTTGGTGTTAAGGCCAATTTTTGGGTGACCTTACTAGACTTAAAGCTGATTTTATTGTGGGACTGAGGTCCATATTGGATTCACAAGGGATATGACCAGGAAGGCCAGGAGTTGAACTGTGCCTGCTTGGTTCCTCATTACTGCTTTCCTGCTGGAGATCATTGGGTAGCTCAGGGAGCCTTGATGAAGTCATCTTCTTCAAGGCCGAGAGAATAACTTGTCGGTATTTCCCAGAACTATGAGCTGGAAGATGCATGTAATGCAGGAAACAAAGACTTGTAAACCGGACGACAGACTCTGTTTTTTACTGTACTGTCACAGTTCTGTTTTATAGTGATTGAATCAGAATGGTTCTGACCCCATGGAAACTGGGATCTAAGTGCACTGAGGCCAGTGACTGAACCTGTGAAACCACCTTGGTAGATTTTACTAATTAAAAATAATAAGCTGTTGCACAGAAGAAATTGTTTGTCCATTGACAGACTTTCCTTGGAGTACGTTATTAATCTTTGATTTCTAATGTGTCTCTCTCTCTTTTTGCCATCAAAAGCCAGAAAACACTTTCTACATCTTCAATTCAAAATGAAATCCCAAAGAAAAAATCCAAGTTTGAGTCAATCACAACTAATGGAGACAGGTGAGCCAGTTGGAGTGTGAGTGCACACACTTGGAACACATACACAAATCTTGACAACACTGAAGTAAACATTGGAGCTAGCAATGCTCCCTAGTGGACCAGTTATGAGTGCTGTGCAGCCACTTTATAGTTGATAGATAAGCTATACTGATGGCTGTTTATCAGTTGAGTACAAGAATTTAGTGGGCATGTTGTCTCATGCTTGTAATCTCAAAATTTGGGAGGTTGAGACAGTTGAGTGGCCTTGAATTCAAGGCCAGTCTGATATAAATAGATAGTTCCAGGCTACCTTGGACGACAAGTGATGCAGGACCCTGCCTCAAGAAACAAAACCAAGATACTTGTGTGTGATGGCATAATCCTTTAATGCAGCACTTGGGAGGCAGAGGCAGATCGACCTCTGTGATTTCAAGGCCAGCCAGGGCTACATAGTGAGACCTTGTTCAGAATGGAACGAGTAACCAGATTAACTATAGTCAAGTCCTTCAGTCCCCCAGAAGATCTTAGAAGTAAGGCACTGAATGTCCTCTGTGATCTGTGCCTATAACCTCCTCTGGGAGGAGTTGGTTTAGAGACAGCAGAGGCAGGGTGAGTGCAGGGCTGCATGTCTGTCAGGATATTCCACTCTTCCTTGGAGCCTTCCTCTGCAGATGCTGGTACAGGCGAGTGCGATACAGTTTTAGTAGTTTTGTTTCATTTTGGCCTGCCGAAATGCATGTTTCCTTTCCTCGATTTCCTCTCTTCTCAGCGATGCTTCCTCTCATGAGCTGCTTTGTCCTAATATACAGAGCCCGTCTGTGTTGGTGAAGTGGGCTGCTTCCCAACAGTCTTGGAGCCATCCATTTTCCTGTTCCTCTAGGCTCAGGCATCCTGAAGTGAGACCACCTGACATTTCCCCTTCAAAGGCCTTGGAATCTTCTTCATTCTGAAAACTGGCATTCACAGCTCTCCCTCCCAGCCAGTGGGGCTGTGGGAGTGACCAGCAGAGGGGCTTTCCAGGGCTGCCTGTTGCTTTCTCTCATAAAGTGTGAAGTGCCTGTGGAGGCTCTTCTTCTCTGTTGCATATTTTATTAACTTGATTTCAGATCCTACCCTGTAGTCTCTGTTGACACTAGTTTAATTGGTCTTCAGCTTGTTGAAGCATTCTGGAAATGCTTGCCCTTTTCAGATTATATAGGGAAGGAACTGTGCAGACCAACTTTCTGGTCCCTTTTGTTCTTTTTGAGCATCTAGTCTTGCTGTTCTGAAGAAAACAGTAAAAACTGCTTCAAGGAACAAACTTTTTGAAGTCGTAGAAAGCATGCCAGTAAAACTCAGACCTGTGCTGTCACCTCTGTCACTTGCATCTGCCCATCATGTTTATAAGCTCCAGGTCAGCCCGGTCGTTAGCAGCCTTTCCTTCTCCCAGCTTATTTGTTCTTGGGGTATCAATGCTAGTCCGTCGCTTTGGATGCACCGAGCTAAAACCTCAGGCTGATGTGCAGATTGTTGAATCACATCTGGCCACAAGTAAGGATGGCTTTTCTGGATGGGATGCTAGTCCTTACCTTAGCTACATGGTCTTGTATTATGTCCACCAGAGAAAACAGTGAAAGGTCATTTTCCCATACTGTTTGTGGGTATGCAACAGAAAAGTGCTCTACTACCGTAGGCTGCGTCTCTAGCCTTATACTAATTTTAAAAAGTTATTTATCGCCAGGTGTGGTGATGCACACCTTTAATCCCAGTACTCAGGAAGCAGAGGCAGGTGGATCGCTTGAGTTTGAGGCCAACCTGGTCTACAAAGAGAGTTCCATAGTAGCCAGGGCTGTTACACAGAGAAACCCTGTCTTGACACCCCCCCCCCCATCCAAAATTACTTTTATTTTTTGGTGTGTGTGTATGTGAACTTAGAAATAAGAATTTTCCTGTGCACTTTTGGCTCTGCTGGAACTTATATAGTCCAGGCTGACCTCAAACCTGAAGTAGTCGTCTTGCACCCCACCGGTTACACAATGTGCTCCCATGTGTTTATCTTATAATTTAAAATTTTAGATAATTTTTTTCTGCTGTCACAGAAATGTTTATTTATAAATACATTCCTTTTAAACGTTCACACATTATTAGTGCTTCCAATAATCTAGTCTACTTGCATTTTTTTTAAAATATTGATAACACAGCATAAAGTACATTTTCCTATTCTTTTTACTTTTTGTGGGGTTTGTCCTGATCTTTTACTTCACTTTGGAAAAAAAGCATTCAGACACTGAGCTTGGTGGTGCACCCCGTAACCTCAGCACTCAGAAGGGGGAAGCAGGAGGAACGTGCAAGGTCATCCTCAGCTACGCAGGGAGCTCAGGTCAGCCTGCAGCACAGGAGGCACTGTTGCAGAAAACAGTAGAAGCATTTCTACAATTTTTTTGATATTTTTTTTAATACTCAAACTATTTTATTTATAAATATGGGATGATTTAAGGATTTGTATATCGTACTTGGGCAGTGGTCATGTTAATTTTTGTATTCAAATTTTAGTGTTTTTGTTGCTGAAGCAAGCACTTCATAAACTGTGCCTGCATGCCTGCATGCAGTTGGGGGCATGTACAGAGAATCTCTTGTATTCCAGGCTGGCCTCATTCTCTGTATAGTGGAGGATTACCTTAAACTTCTTTTTTTTTTTGGAGACAGGGTTTCTCTGTGTGGCCCTGGCTGTCCTGAACTCACTCTGTAGACCAGGCTGGCCTCGAACTCAGAAATCTGCCTGCCTCTGCTTCCCAAGTGCTGGGATTAAAGGCGTGTGCCACCACCGCCCGGCTGACCTTAAACTTCTGTCCCATCTTTACCTCCTGAGTTCTGGAATTACAAGCATAGGCCACTCTGCCAGGTTTATATAGTACTGGGGATCCATCCCAGGGCCTGTGCATGATGGGCAAGCACTCTGTCAGCCTAGGTGCATCCCTAACCCTGAGGTCCTCGTGTCCTTAGGGGTGGGGCAGCTGCTGAGTGACAGGAGTGCTTCCTGAGTGTGTATGTAAAGGCACTCAGTTTTCATCTCCAACACTTTTTAATTTATGGTTTTACTCTTTAACTTTTATTCTTTGTGTCTTCCTGTGTTGCTTCATGACAGTTCTGTGTTGATCTTTTATTGCCACATTCTCTTATTTAATATGGAGGCATGTTTGATTCTCTTTCTCATTTGAGACAAGGTCTTATTATGTAGACCTGGCTAGCCTGGAACTTCTATTAACATGATAAGCATGTATTACACTTGATCTTAGCCAAAAGGCTAAGAAGCAGTTCTGGAACTTCCTGTGGAGACTGAGGCTGGCTTGGACCTCAGGGATCTGCCTGCCTCCATCTCTGCCTCCCAAGTGTCGGCTCAGTGATGTGCACCACTGTGTCTTGCCTCCTCTCTTACCATTGTCCTTTAGCTTTCCATCTGGAAACTGGGCAGAACATGCCAGCTTAGCTGTGTTGGATGCTTTGATACTTACAAGCTGTCTTAGTCTTTTTTGTTTTTGTAGCCTACAAAATTTACAGTCCCTGCTCAGTATTTTCTAATTTGCTAGTTAAAATTGTGACAAAGCCTTTCCAATGAGAGGAATGTGAGTTAGACAATATTCCTTCCTTGAGAAAATGTACCAGTCACACTCTTCGGTCAGCCTGCTCTAATGCTCCCTCTGTAGACAGTTCAAAGCCAACTCAGCAGTGGGCAGCAGCCAAGTACCTAGTTTGTCATTTGCAAAGGACATTTTAGATTTCATTTTATTTTCTGCCCTTGAGCTGTGTGCATTATTGGGGTTCTTTTTTTGTTTTTTCGAGACAGGGTTTTCTCTGTGTAGCCCTGGCTGTCCTGGAACTCACTCTGTAGACCAGGCTGGCCTCGAACTCAAAAATCCGCCTGTCTCTGCCTCCCAAGTGCTGGGATTAAAGGCGTGCGCCACCACCGCCCGGCCATTATTGGGGTTCTTAATGGCCTTTGAAGATGACCTCAAGAACAGTGTGTTGTGTTATTGAAAACCTGTTTGATTTCACCCAAGGAAAATAGTTGTCCTGAGAGTGGGTCTTACAACATAGCACAGGCTGGTCTTGAATTTCTAGTCTCTTTGCCTTAGCCTCTTAGCATAGAACTTGTCTTCTATTAAACGCTTTCAGAAAAGGCAGGAAATCCTGGAGAAGTGATGATCTCTGTGTGTGAGGGCCTGGAGAGGGGGGGCAGGGCGGAGCTAGTGGGGCTGGATCAAGAGGGAGAAGGGGAAAAATCAAATTCCTTGTGTGGAAGTATTTCTGTTTTGCTAACTAGTTGTTGCTTTTCATTTCTAGTACTGTCTAAGCTAGGATCTAGAGTCAGAGGGATCAGGCCCAAGCACAGGACAAACTGGGCTGGTTTTACCTACATCTGGTTGGTGGTGCAAGAGTAATTCCTGTGGCTGGCACTGAAGCTCAGTGGTAAAGCGTTTGCGTCTCATGCATGAGAGTCAGACTGCAAGCAGTCGCACAGTACCTAAGAAGCAGGTAGAGCAAGCGTTGGACTTTGGGAACAATGAACAGTTCCCAAGATAGAACACCGGACTCTGTGCCTTTGCTTAATATAGTTAAAGTTTAAATAGACACAGTTGGGTTGAGGAAAGATGCATACTGGTGGTATTGAAACAGATACAAGGAGACTTCTAGCTCTGAACTTGGAGGAGCCTGATGGGTCCTTATCCTGAGTGCTGGTTTTATTGTTTTGCATTGGCTCTTGCTCATCCTGCATCAGTTAGGAGAACATCAGTCTAGTCTTCCCAATGCTCTGTTCCAGGTGCTTCGTGTGGACAGGATGGAGGCTATGCTGTTGTCAGTTTTTTGGTGTCTTCCAGTCCCAGCCTGAGGAGTATTTGACTTGGGAACTAGGAGGAATCGTGTGCAGGGAAAGGCTTGCTGTCTTGAGTTTCTTCCTGTGTAGAGGAATGCTGCATGTTAGCTGTCATGTAGGATTGAGGGAAGAGCAAGTGCAGAGGGCTTGTGAGTTGTTGCTCTGTTGACACAGGGTTAGGAACAGTGTCCAGGTTTATGTATTGCTTTAAAGATTGGTCAGAGAAATGAACAGAGAGAGAACTTCTTTCAGAATTCCCTGGGGAAAGACAGGAAGTGACCTTTTGGCAGTGATTCCTGTTTTATCAGAGGAGTCTCTGGCATTATTGAAAGTTTTGGATCCTCACCTAGAAAACTTTCTGTTGAGACTCAGAAAAGATTCTGCATATATACTTTCAGGGCCTTATGATTCCCTGAAAGGGAGAAATCAGGAGAAATCCTGCTAAAAGGACAGGAGAATCCCCAGTACTTGACATAGTGGAGAGTGTGGAAAGCATGTGACGTGACTAGAGTTTGCCACCTTTGTCTTTCTCTGAGCACCACAGAGTTCTTTTTGTTGTTGTTTGAGACAAGGTCTCTTATACTATAGCTCAGACTGTTCTAAAATTCACTATGTAGCCCAGGCTGGCCTCAAACTCCAGTGTCTCATCATGCTGAATATTAAGATTGCTGGCCGCCATTGCAGCACAGAGAAGCTAGTCTTCCTGTACATTCCATCTTTTTTAGGGGAGACTGGCTGCCAATTTTTTAAGGAGCTGAACCTCATGAAAGGACATTAGACCTGAGAACGTGTTCAAAATTGATGGTCTGTCCAGGATTCTAGGGAAGTTCCTTGATCACAAATATGAGTGTCTCAGCAGCAATGCATAGGAGATATGTACTGAGCCTGAAGCAGTACCCCTTGGCTTTGAGATTGGTGTTTATTATGGTCCCACAGATGAGAGGTGGTGGGTTTTGGTTTGGGGTTGGCATTGTTTTCTGATGACCACCTTTCTTGTGCAGTTCAAGACCAGCAGATACTGGTGAGTCTGAAGGGGGTGGAACAATGCCCTTAATGGCCAGAACTGAGATCCTTACTGAAGCCCTGAGTTCATCATTAGGTGACCTGGAGTTAAGGACCGGAAGTGCATCCTTAAGTAGCGAAGTTATTACATTCAAGTTATGAAATTTACCTTTTCCTCTTCTATCTAGCTTTTCCCCAGACCTGGCTCTGGATTCACCAGGCACTGACCACTTTGTCATCATTGCTCAGCTGAAGGAAGAGGTGGCCACTCTGAAGAAGATGCTGCATCAGAAGGATCAAATGATCTTAGAGAAAGAGAAGAAGGTATGATCATTAACCCTTTCAGGCCAGAGGCTTACAAAAGTAAGATCTGTGGAATGGGGTGTGATACTTACTCTCCGTTGGGTACTTGTCATTGGTGGCTTTAAAGAGAGCCTGTGGTCAGGTTGGGATTCCGTGAGAAGAGAGTGCCTGTTCATCAAGGTGACCCATGGGATGAAATCATGTTGGTCAGTCCACCTTAGCCTAGGAGTCCTGAAAGCTGATTTTTCTCAGCATTTCCAAGGTTCTCCTACTTCTTGGACACAATATTAATTAACAAAACTAACAGGCACATTGTACAAAAATCAAGTCAGCCTGAGGGTACAGCTCAGCCAGAAAGTGTTTGTCTACTACATGCCAAGCAGGCCTGGAGTTCAGGCTCTAGCAGGAGAGAGAGAGCGAGAGCACACAGATGTGCCTGTGTGTGTGTGCATGCGTGCGTGCGTGTGCCTGTGTGTGTGTGTGTGTGTGTGTGTGTGTGTGTGTGTGTGTGTGTGAGGAAATGCTGAGCTGTGTTCCTAGCTAACGTACTGTTCACTGTGAGCTGTCATTCAAAGTTGCTATCTCAAGGTAGTGAGTGAAAGCCAGGAATGTTGGCACAAACTTATAATCCCCGCAGTTAGCATGCTACGCAGAGGATGATGAGTTCTAGACCAACCTGACGCCAAGAAAAACAGCAAAGAGAGGAGCATGCTGAGGAGAACCAGAATTTCGGAGATTGCCATGTAACATGGTGTCACAGTAGAACAGTTTCTTTTTTTTTGTTTTTTCGAGACAGGGTTTCTCTGTGTAGCCCTGGCTGTCCTGGAACTCACTCTGTAGGCCAGGCTGGCCTCGAACTCAGAAATCCGCCTGCCTCTGCCTCCCAAGTGCTGGGATTAAAGGCGTGTGCCACCACCACCCGGCCAGTAGAACAGTTTCTTCACTCAGGTTAAAAGAATCTGATGACCATCTCTTACTTTGCCCTGCACGAAGAATGCTTGGTGACTCTTTAGATTACTTTTTAGCTTTGACTGGAACTGGCTCTGTAGACCAGACTGGCCTTGAACTCAAGAGATCTGCCTCTGCCCCCAGAGCAGTGGGATTAAAGGCGTGCCTGGCTTAGATTTATTTAAGTGCATGAGTGTATGTGTAGCACAAGTGTACTTGGTGTCCTTGGAGGTCAGAGGGCATTGGAGCCCTTAGATTTGGAGTTATAGGTGCTTGTGAGTCACCATATAGGTCATGGGATCTAAACCAGGGTCCTCTCTAAGAGCAGCTAGTGTTTTTAACCACTGAGCTGGCTCTCCAGCCCTGTTGTTGCTTTTAGAGACAGGATTTTGATATATAGTCCTGACTGGTCTGGAACTTGCTCTGTAGACCAGGGTGACCTCCAGCTTATAGCAAAACTCCTGCCTCTACCTCCCAAGTGTTAGGATTACAAGAACATACCTGGCTCCATTATGATTTTACAGTAATGCAAAATTGATGATAGTTGACCTATCAGCTGACCTGCCATAAATACTGAATACCTTACATCTTCAGTATCAATATTCTATCTTCACACTTTAGTAATTTCTTTAAAAGATTTTCTTTATAGGGTGGACACATACCACAGCGTACTTGTGGAGGGAGAGGATATAGCCATAGGAAGTAGGTTCTCCTCCAAGGTATGAGTCCAGGGGATCAAGCTCAGCTTACAGGCTTGGTGGCAAGCACATCTTCTCATTGAACTAACTCACTGGCCTCTTTGTTTGTTTGAGACAGGATTTCTCTGTGTAGCCCTGACTGTCCTGGAGCTCACTCTGTAGACCAGACTGATCTTGAACTCAGAGATCCATTTGCCTCTGCCTCCCAAGCACTGAGATTAAAGGCCTGCACCACCATATCTGGCTGGTTTTTGTTTTGAAGAGAAGAAGAGTTTATTTTTACTTATAGTTGGAGGGATTGTTTGTGGCAGGGAAGACAGAACAGGAGACGAAGGCATGGCCGCAGGGGCATGAGGCGCTGAACACAGTGTACTTGATTTTAGTTTACTTATGTGTGTGGGTGTTTTGTTTGTATGTATGTCTGTCTGCTATGTGCATGCAGTGCCCAAGAGGTCAGAAGGTGTCAGATCATCTGCAGTTGTACTTACAGATGGTTGTGAGGCACGTGTAAGGGCTGAGACCTAACGTAGGTCCTCTTCAGAAGCAGCAAGTGCTCTTAACCACTGGGTCATCTCTCTAGCCCCTGTTTTTGGTTTTAAAATTTATTATATTTTTATTTATTCTGTGTATGTGTGCATTTCAGCTGGCTAGGTAGGTGTGTATAAAAACATGTAGTGGTTAGAGGACAACTTGTAGGAGTCATCTCTCTCCTGCTATGTGGATTCTGGGATCAAACTTAGGTCATTGGGTTGGGTGGCAAGCCTCTTACCCTTGATCCACCTCTCTGACCTGTGTTCTGTTTTCTGAGACAGAGTCTTGCAGTACAGTCCTCACTTCCTGGAACTTGCCACCAGGCTATCCTTGAACTGTGGCACTCCTGCTTTTGCCTCCCAAATGCTGGGGTTGTAGGTATATGCTAGACCTCCATATAGCCCAGGCTAGCCTTGAATTCATATGCAGCTCAGGATGACCTTGAACTTCGGATTTTCTGTTTATCTAGTTCTGAGATTACAGGCCTGTGCCGCCATTCCTGGTTTAAATTTTGTAGAAGTTCCTGTGTTTTCATGCATTTTTCAGGGAGTCTTAGAGATTGAAACCAAGGCCTTCTGCATGTTAGGCAAGCACTTAACCACTTCACCCCCCAGCTCCCAGTACCTGTCTTTGTCTACTCTGCTGTATGACGATAGATAACAGACATCCACATTTCTTAGACCAAATGAGAATGGCACAGGTGGGCTTCTGTTAGCAGGGCCCAGAGGAGCATTTGCTTCCTTCTTGTAGAACTGAAGTCTTGAAAACAGCATGCCACATAGCACTTGTGTCCCATAGCTTTCAAGACCAAGATCACATTGCCCAGTCAGGACACGGTTTCTGCTGCATCTTGTCTGCCTGTCTGCAGCCCCATCTACTGCCACTGTGAAGTCGTCAGCCTTTGAAACAACAGCCCTTACTGGCATACCTTTGTGGCTTTGTCCATGCTGGTCTCTACTGGGATGCCCTTCTCTTCCGTGTCCATGCCTGTTGATGCTGTATGTCAGCCTAGTTCACAAGTCACTGTCTGCTCTACCTGCTCTTCTCTGGACTAGCGTTAGTGCTCGGGAGTCTAGAGCTGGAAGTCAGTTCAGTGCCGACACTGTGGATCCTCGTGACACACTTAACCTTTCAGCCCGCAGGCTGTTAGGAAGATCAAAGGATGAGGTGATTTGTAAAAATAATAGTGCCAGCAAGATGGCTCAACAGATACAGGTGCTTGATCTCTGGGATCTACATGGCAGAAAGAGACTAACTTGTTGGGTCTCCTGACCTCAGCATGCACACTGCAGCAGGCACAGGCACTCACAGCTAAGTAGATAATCGAATGAACTCTCAAATGCTTCTAGTAAACAAAATGGGTGCAGCAGATGGCTCAGGGGCACAGTGCTGGCTTTAAAAGCCTGGCAACCTGAACTGGATCTATGGAACCCAGTGGAAAGGTGAAAGGAAAGAATCAGTCAACTCCATAGCTAGCCTCAGACCTCTACTTGGTGCAGTCACTTGTGTGCCCACACGAGTTATACACAAGTGACAATAGGATGTACATTTTTTTTTTATTTTTTTTACCCCCCCACATTTTATTTTATTACTATATTTATATTATTTATTTATTTATTTATTTATTTATTTATTGGTTTTTTTGAGACAGGGTTTCTCTGTGTAGCCCTGGCTGTCCTGGAACTCACTCTGTAGACCAGGCTGGCCTCGAACTCAGAAATCTGCCTGCCTCTGCCTCTCAAGTGCTGGGATTAAAGACATGTGCCACCACTGCCCAGCAGGATGTACATTTTAAATTAAGTAGTAAATGAAGGTTGAACAAAGTATTAAAGCCAGATTTTCAGAACTGACAGATTACTCTCAGAACTCCTCAAACCTAGTCACCTTGGAGTGAGCATTTGGGGTTGTTGGCACTGTCAAATTCTAAAAGACATTGTTGATTTCAGTATCTAACGTTCTTTGCTGTTGTTTTTTTTTTTTGGGGGGGGGTGTGTTTGTTTTATCTGTTTTTGAGACAGACTCACTATATAGCCTAGGCAGGCCTTGAATTCAAGGTAACCTCCTGCCTCAGTCTTCTGTGTGCTTACCTTACTCCTCCGCACCACCACTTTGACCAGCTGAGATGCTCACTCAGAGTGGGGGAGGTGGTGTGGAGCTGCAGCATGGAAGGGTGTGGGCGCCTTTCCACGGTCTTCTACCTTACTGCCTACAAACCTAGCACAGGATGAAGGACAAAGAACAGAAGAACTTGGGAGGCTGAGGCAGGAGAATTCTTGACCTTAGGATTTTGAAGATAGCCTGGGTAATGAATGAGCCTCCACCCCCACCCAGAAAAGGGAGGAATTGAAGGGGAGAAGGGAAGGAAGAGGGAAGGGGAAAGGTGGTGAGCTTAGGAGCTTGTGAACCTTCAGCAGAGCCTTGAGGGAAAGGAAGGCTGTGTGGCTTTGATGAAGTGGTTGTGCAGGAGGATCCTGGGTTCCAGTGAATTGCAAGACAATGTTTAATCCTGACATGAAGACATTTACCTTTATCGAGGACTTCCTTCTAGTCCTTTAATGTTTTCCTTTAGATTACGGAGCTGAAGGCTGATTTTCAGTACCAGGAATCTCAGACTCGGGCCAAAATGAACCAAATGGAGAAAACCCACAAGGAGGTCACAGAGCAGCTACAGGTGAGTGTGTGCTGACCGTGTGTGTGTGATTGTGTTTGATAGCCATGCCTAGATTTCTTTTTCTCTAAGTACAGAGTACACGAATCCCCTTTACACAGTTTTCATTGTTTTGAGTTGGGAGTGTTTTCCTCTTTTTCCCTCAAGACCTGGAATTAACAAGTGTGTTTTTTGATTTCTTTAATACAGCAGATGTGAGTCGAGGTGTCTGCATTGTCCATCTGCCTGTCCTGCTCACTAGGGCTTGGTGGTTGGCTTGTGTTGCGTACATCATCTTTCTGTAACAGTAGTCCTCGAGAGATGAGGCTCACCATGCTCATCTACCAGAGCCTTTGGTACTTAACCAGGTGTCAGATGCCAGAATTTCCTGTTGATCCCTTCTCAAGACTACGTCCTGTCTCTCAGTTCCTCCTTTACACCTACACAGAGAGCTAGCTAGCTTGCTTTCTTGTTTCTTTCTTTCTTTCTCTCTTTTATTATTACTTATTTATTTGTTTGGTTTTTTTCTTTGTTTTTTTTTTTTTGGTTTTTTCAAGACAGGGTTTCTCTGTATAGCCCTGGCTGTCCTGGAACTCACTTGGTAGATCAGGCTGGCCTTGAACTCAGAAATCCACCTGCCTCTGCCTCCCAAGTGCTGCCTGCGCCACCACCGCCCAGCTGGCAATTTCTTTTTTTTGGTTTTGTTTGGTTTTTTGAGACATAGTTTCTCTGTGTAAACCTGACTGTACTGGAACTCACTCTGTCCACCAGGCTGGCCTTGAACTCAGAGATCCATCTGCTTCTGCTCCTGCATCTGCCTCCGAAGTGCTGGAGTTAAAAGCATGTGCCACCACCACCCAGCTTAGGTTGTTTTTTGAGGCTATAGCTGTCCAAGAACTCAAGACCAGGCTAGTTTCAAACTCAAGATCCACCTGCCTCTGCCTCCCAAGTGCTGGGATCAAAGGCGTGCGCCACCACCCAGCTATCTCTGTTACTGTTATTCATTAAACTTATTTTGCATTAAAACCACATACTATCCTGTGGAAACTGATCGTGTACTGACTTTTTATTTTTATTATTTTTAGGCCAAAAACCGAGAGCTTCTGAAACAGGCAGCTGCCTTGTCCAAGAGCAAGAAGTCTGAGAAGTCAGGCACCATAACGTCTCCATGAAGACTTCGAGAAGGCTCCCAGCAACAATAGCCAGGGTCAGGGTTGGTGACCTGGCTGTTCTCTGGGAATTGTGCTTTCCTACAAAATCTCTATTTTCTTACCTTCCCCCTCTTTGTTCGGATGTAGTGGGCTGAATGGAAACACCTGGTCTGTGCCCTGTTATGGCTGCATGCTGAACGGTTAGGGTTCCAGACCTTTTCCTCCTCCCGCTCCCCCGTGCTCCTTCCTCCCTCTCTATTTTAGTACTCTGTTTTCCATAGTGGTCACTGCTCAGTGTCATGTGCAGAGTGTCTGTCCACCATCACACCTGCCATTCCCATGAGCAGGTAGTCTGTCTTCAGCTGTACATCACTGCCACCCCCGAACCTCGAAAACTGCCACCTTGAGACTTTGTGTAGTGAGGGAGGCTTTTTCTCACCAATAAACCTTTTGCTTCAGGGTATACTCTTGGGTTTTTCCAGGTATATTATGTATGACCTTTGTACTATGTATAGACAGAGTTTTATTTATTTTTTAAAAAGGAAACCTTTTCTTGATAAAGGAATGATGGTAGCCTAGCTAGTTCTTGTAAAAGTGATGCCTCTTTGAAAAAAGAAAAAAAAATCCAATTCCATTTGCTAGCTTTTAGTAAAAGAATCCGATCTTTTCTTTCTCATTACCTTAGTCTGATGCTAAGGTAACTTGGAGGCGGAAGTCTGGAGCTAAGTGCCTTGTGGAGGATCCCATGGAGAGCGTTCGAGGAGGTGCTTAAGGAAGGTGGCTAAGTTTGCCTAGTCTGTCTTTAAGTTGGGCAGAAAGACAGTTGTCCAGGTTGTACTGGACACCTCCTCCTCTACCTACCCCCTCCTCCTCCTTCTACATAATTTTAAATTCCCACACTGCCACTTCTTTTTTAAAAATATTCCTGTTTCTTGCTACATCAGCTGTCATACCAGGTTGTTATCAAAACATGTTTTTTGTTTTTAGCATGAGCAGATTCAAGCAGGATAAGATTGGAACTACTGTGTGTTTCCAGGGGCCGGCATGGGTCGCTTGGGTGCAGGATGAATGGTGGGGAGAACTTCAGCGACCTTCCTTTCTTACCTCATCCCGAGTGCTCCCTGTTCTTAATGGAATGCTTAGAGAGCACTGGCTCCTCGGAGCTGCAGGGCCTGCTGGGTGTGCCCTTCTCCCTGTCTGAGCCAGTAGGAGTGGGAAGGAGCCACACACCTCCACTTTGTGAGAGGAACTAGAGATGGGTAGTATGTGCTGGGACACAGCAAGTGCTGCAGCGAGTGCCAGCGGTGCTGAGCTAGAGCTGATCATGAGGGCAGTGACTCGGGGACAGTCAGGTCACTGTTCACTTGCTCTGTAGTTTGGGATTACATTCTCCAAAGAGACGCATGCACACAGGTGAGCAGATGTCCAGACGTGAGTGAGTGGCTCTTCCTGACGGGAGATTCGAAGGATCATGTTTGTGTATCACTGTGGTAGGGAATGCAGTTTTTCCTTCTAAGCAGGGAAGACCGCCGTGCTACATCATTTTATAACTTTCTGAATGAGAAACTGTTAGGTAAAGAGAAACTATCACACAATATTTTCAGATGCATTTGCACTGGTTGTGGGGAAAAGATGGTAGAAAAAGAATAACAGTCATGGTTGCTTCAACAAAAAGTAAGACTGAGAAATTGTGGGTGTGGTGTGACAATATGCAAAGGCTTACTTAGTTTTATACTAAACCTTTTTTTAAGGTCTTAGCATTTAATATTCAGCAAACCCACACATTTTCTAAACTACCATGAGCTCCTGAGAGATAGAGGAAACCTCAGTCTTGAAATGTTGAATTTTTTTTTTTTAAATCATGACAGCATTTTACCATGTAATTGAGTAACTTTTGGTAACACCTTCCGTTTCTTTGTATGTTTGTAATAATGGACATTTTAAAACATAGGAATATTTGGTTTGTACAGACTTTGACAAATGTGTGTTAATAAAAATTCATACTGACTCAGATGAATGTTTTGATTCAGTTGCTCGGTTCTCTTTCTACCTCCTCTCTCTCCCCGCCTTGCTCTCCCTCCCCACCTGTCCTCCATTCTTTCCCTCTGTGCTGAGGTGGAACCCAGGGCCTTACTCTGGTCAGCAGAGTGAACCACTGAGCTGCATCTGGCCCAGGTGTTTATTCTTGCTGATTCACCTATTGATACATTCTCCTGTGTCCTGGCACCCTAAAAATAGTTTATCCTGTTTTAGACTAATAGGGAGTTGAGCAGCTGTCAGGAGTAGCAAAGGGGTCTAGTTGCTATTACTGACCTCCAAATGACCCCAAAATTTAATGACTTGTAACAACAATTTTAATGTCACTAGACCCTGTTGGATAATTTCAACAGGGCAAGGACAAGTTGGTTTCTGTCCCATCTCTAGTTTTCAGCTCTATCTATAGGTGAATCAGCTAGGAAGATTGGAAGTTCACAGGGTTGGGATTGGCGCACTTGGGCTGGGCAAGGAAGAAGTGGAACAGTGCTGGTTCATGTAACCTTCTCCGGCATGGGGGCCTCAAGGGAACCAGAATTAGGCAGCACCTGAAGACACCAAGCAGCAGTGTTACAGCCGAGGCCTGAGCTCTGTCTATCCACCGACACTCCTGAGGCCACATGTCCTCATGGCTACTGTACACTTGATATTTAAGCAGTCAGAAACCCACTCAGACTCAAGGAGAGGACACAGATCTTTCCCCTGATGGTTTAATGACAAAGTATATGTAGGATGGGAGCCACTCTGACCATCATGAGATAGGATCTGCTACATGGAATAGCTTCGGAAACAAAAACAGATCCAAGAGAGCAAGGCAGCAGCTGCAGTGTGTTGTATGTCCTGCCTTCAGACAAGACAGTTTCCTAATTTCTCCAATATCCTATTGATTGCTGAGGCAAAATTACCACTATTCAGCATGAGACAGGAGAATCTACATGTTCCCAGGAGCAAGAATCCCAGGTTGAGGCTGGAGAGATCTCAGTGGCTAGAGCACTGGCTACTCTTCCATACGACCCAGGTTAGGGTCCTAGCACCCACATGGTAGTTCACAGTCATCTGTTACTCTAGTTCCAGGGAAATCTGACCACCTCATGACCTCTGAGGGTACTAGGCATGCATGTGGTTTAGAAATATTCATGGAAGCAAAACAGCCATGCGCAAAGTAAGATAATTACAAAAAAAAAAAAAAATGAATTCTGCTCTTTCAGGGACCTGGTCTCAGTTCCCAGCACCAATATGGCAGTAAAGTATTCAGCCAAGTGTCTGAAACAACAGTTGTTGGTGATCTGACACCCTCTTCTGACTTCTGCAGGTTCCTGCCCATGCATGATATACATATGTACGCTCAGGTACACACACACAATAGTAAAAGAAGAACTGCTAGTGTCCAGCTTGGAGCTGGCTCCCACACTGATCTTGGCTTGTAGTGTTAATTTTGAAAGTTTGTTGGCATTTTTCAAAAGTAACTCATACACATCTTAACTATCACTTTAATAGATGACTTTGTGTCGTTTCTCAGCAGTTAGAGGCATATTTTGAATCTTGCTTGAGAAGTAAGACCATGATGCATATGGTGGCACATGCTTATAATCCCAGCCCTCAGAGGCTAAGGGAGGAGAATCATGAGTTTAAGGCTGGCCTGGGCTACATAAATCCAGTCTCAAAAAGATACCACCACTGCTAGAAACAGTGAAACTAACATCGTGATGTGCTACCAAGTCCCAATGCCTGGGCTTCAGTCTTGTCTCTGTCTTACCAATTGTACTGAGGTTGGAATAACATATAGAAACCTTAGGACAGTACCCTGCACAGTATTCATCCAGTTGTATAAGCTGTAAGTACTCATGCTTTATAGCATTAACATCTTCTGTTGTGGGTCCCACTGTACCTTTGGGTGTCTGGGGACTCAGACACCCCCCACCTCTGCTTACCAAGTGCTGAATTAAAGGGGTATGCCACCATGCTGCACTCCGTCTTCTGTTTCTTACACATACAGGTGTTTTGCCTGAATACGTATGTATGTAGTACCCACTGAGGAGAGAAGAGAGTTCACATCTCCCAGAATTCGGAGTTACAGGCCCTGTGGTGCCTAGGTCCTCTGGAAGAGCAGCCAGTGGTCTTAACAGCAGAGCCATCTCTCCAGCTCCACCTCTTTCTGTTACTTGAGACAGAGGTGATGGAAAGACAAATTAGAAGGAACCTTTTTCCCTCCCCTCCCTCTCCCCCCTCTTCTCTGCTTATGTACACTAAGGCTGTTCACCATTAAGCCATTATTACCCATTAAGACTCATCTCCAGCTCTGGTCACTCCTCTTTACTTCCATTAAATTAAATTTTTACCATCAGCTGAGCAACGTGGCTCATGCTGTAATCCCAGCTCTTGACTAGGTGAGATTTGAAGTCACTCTGGGCTTCAAACTGAGACCTGGAGCATAGCATGATGGTACATAACTGTAACCCAGCGGAAGCAGGGAAGGTTGCAGTCAGGCTGCTGTGTATTACAAGTTCTCAGATAGCCAGAACTACAAGTGAGACCCTGACTCAATAAACAAACAAACAAACAGAGACCCTGACTCAATAAATAAATAAATAAATATAAAAAGGAAGTTCAGCTTGCCTGTTAAAATCTAACAAAACAGGACTTTATTTTCATTTTAGCTAATTCTTTATAGTTAATTAATTTTCCAAATACTTAATTGTAATTGTTTTCCCCTTGAACCAATTAGAGGCCCAACAGTGTTGGAAATTCTCAGTCCTCAATCAGTAGAAAATAGATTGTATATTTTTTCACTCTTTTTTTTCTCTGAGACAAGGTCTCTCTGTCATCCTAATTGTCCTAGAACCTGCTATGTAGCCAGGCTGGCCTCCTGAGAGCTGGGATTAAAGTGTACCACTATGCCCAGCCTTACAGTTTTTCTCTTCTCCAAGAGTTTATAGTTTATCTTCCTAAATGTTTGCTTTGGTCCTTCTTCTCCCTCCTCCCCTCCCTTCCTCTTCCTCCCGAAGAAGGGTCTACTGCAGCTCTGCTTACTGTCTTGGTGTTAACTAATGTGCACCACGCCAAATACAAAATCACAAGTGTTTTTCCTCAGCAAATAACCCTGAAAGATGGTCAAATCAGATTGGGCTGTGGTAGCACTCCCAGCACTTGGGAGGTAGCAGCCTGCAGATCTCTATGAGTTTGAGCCTTGTCTGCATCACAAGTTCCAGAAAGCCTGTCTCAAAAACAAACAAACAGACAGACAGACAGACAGACAGAAATGTCAAAGCAAGAGAAAAAGTTTCATGGAGTGAGCCAGCAGATGTTTTACAATAATGGTAGCAACATAAAGCTATAAAAACCAGAAAGTGACATCTGGTGGATGGGGAAGGAGCATAGGCTAAAACTTTCTGAGGCAATGAAGATGCTGTCTTCTCTGTTAGCGTGGTATTTACAAGACTGAACAAATATTGACCCATCGAAACTGAATATTTCCTATTGCATCTCATTGCAAAGCAGTTGTAATTCAATCAAGTTCTGAGAAATGCTGTTCAGCCTTAGAAGATGTTGCTGTCAGCCACAACTGGCTTAAACACACATGTATGCTCATCTGTTGGGCAGGACTGGTAATCCCTGACTGCAGGGTATCCTGGCTTCTTCCCCTTAACAGCATTACTGACGCCGGGCAAGTACCCGGAATCTCAGAGTATTTTTCTTATCTGTACCAAAAAAAGCAAATCAAACCTCAGTGGAGACAATCCTGGGACGATTGCTTTTGTTAATAAACAAAAGCACTAATGTTGAGAGATCTTAGTCTCTAAAGTCCCAGATTGTTGGAAATTTTGTTTTGAGATATATGTAAAAACAGGATGTTTTACCTGGAAGGTTTGAGTGATTTGGGCAGAGGAGCATCCTGGGTTTCTAAGACAGGTGTAGAGCCTCAGATAAGGAATTTCCAACAACGGCAGCCCACATTTATCTTCACACGGCAGTTTCCAAGGAAACGGGATCCTGAGCCACCTCGATAGATAGCTCGAGCCTGCTGATAATCCCTTTACACAGTCCAATGTGCTTTGAAGCGATCAGAATACCCCATTACTAGGCTGGAGACCATCCCAGTGGGAGCGCTCACCTGGCAGGCTCACCCCAAGGGCTGCTCCCCAGTGCTGCAGAAACCAAACCCAAACAAAGAGGTGAAGCCCATCCCTGTTTCTTTTGGGTTTAACTTAACACTTTTTCCTCTCACCTAGTATCTGGTGACACAGTCCATGGTCCCTGCAGTGTGTGGTTTCCCTTGCAGCAATGAATGTGATTTTGTCTGATCACTGGTTGTCTTCATTAGGCGCACATTATCATGGGGATCACTGTGCATTAAAAAAAAAAAAAAAAAAAAAAAAAAAAGTGC
Organism: Mastomys natalensis; assembly: GCA_021653895.1. Lineage (NCBI taxonomy): Eukaryota > Metazoa > Chordata > Mammalia > Rodentia > Muridae > Mastomys > Mastomys natalensis. Next base: position 296,329 of record JAJTUV010000697.1, on the reverse strand, counting down.
CAGGCAGTGGTGGCACACGCCTTTAATCCCAGCACTTGGGAGGCAGAGGCAGGCAGATTTCTGAGTTCGAGGCCAGCCTGGTCTACAGAGTCAGTTCCAGGACAGCCAGAGCTATACAGAGAAACCCTGTCTCGAAAAAAAAAAAAGAAAAGAAATGTTTCCAATGCATGGCATCTAAAAGTACTTAAGAAATGATCAAGTCAGATGTCTGTGGTGGAGTATAGCTCAGTTGGTAAATTGTTTGCCTTGCAAGTATGAGGCTCAGAGTTTGATCCTCAGCACCCTCATTCAAAAGCCACTTGTAGCCGGGCAGTGGTGCTGCACGCCTTTAATCCAGCACTTGGGAGCAGGGCAGGTGATTTCTGAGTTCGAGGCCAGCCTGGTCTACAGAGTGATTCCAGACAGCCAGGCTGCACAGAGAAACCGTTTCGAAAAACAAAAAACAAAAAACAAACAAACAACAACAACAAAAAAAAAAACAAATCAAAAGCACTTGTACTGACAGATACTTCTAAACCTAGAGCTGGGGAGGCAGAGACGGGCAGATCCCTGGTGCTGACCATCGGACCAGCCCAGGTTACTTGGCAAGTTTCAGGTCAGTGAAAAAAGATCCTTCTCAGAGAAAAGAAATTTGCAAAGAGAGCAGAGGCGAGGGAGATCTCCATTACGTTACTAAAGTGCTGCTCAAGGCAGCAGCTGAATTTGGAACCCCAGCACCCACATAAAAGTTGGGTGTGGCCCACTTACCTGCGCTCTCAGTGCTGGGAGACAGGATCCCTGGAGCTCTCTGGCCAGCTAGTTTAGCCTGAGTTGGTGACTCCAGGTTCAGAGAGAGTCCCTGCCTCAACAAAAATGGAGAGTAGTTGAGGAAGAGCCCTGAAAACAGCCTCTAACTTCCTCCTCTCCTTCACTCTCACTCTCACCACACACACACACACACACACACACACACACACATTCATATGAGTACACAAATATTATACACACAGAAACGCATTAGAGGAAATTCAAGGTCAGCTTTGGAGGGAGGAATACCACCAAGGGCTGTCACCGTATTTGCACATAGATGCACACACATCTGCAAAGAAATACATGTACACACACAAGATAGTAGAATTAGCCAGGTATATTGGCATCTGTAATCCCAGTGCTGGGGAGGCTGAGACAGGAGGATTGTGGTGGATTTAAAGTATACCTGAACAGAATGAGACCCTTGTCTCAAATCACAACCCCTCCACATGCAAAAAACAACACCTAATTGTGTATTGAGGTGATTTATACTTTCAAGAAATGACCTGGGCTGGAGAGATGGCTCAGTGGTTAAGAGACCGACTGCTCTTCCAGAGGTCCTGAGTTCAATTCCAGCAACCACATGGTGGCTCACGACCATCTGTAATGGATCTGATGCCCTCTTCTGGTGTCTCTGAAGACAGCTACAGTGTACTCACATACATAAAATAATAAATCTTAAAAAAAAAAAAAAAGAATGACCTGACTTGAAGCACGTTACATTTAATCTCCCATAACTTTTTATCATTTCAAAGGCATCAGATATGACATTTCAAGTGGTGTACCACAAAATTATCAATATAAAACACATATATAGGACTGGAGAGATGATTCACTGGTTAAGAGCAAGTATTACTAGCTGGGTAGTGGTGGCAACACCTTTAATCCCAGCACCCTGGAGGCAGAGGGAGGTAGATCTCTGAGTTCAAGATCAGCCTGGTCTACAGAGTGAGTTCTAAGACAGCCAAAACAAACAAAAACCAACCAACTAACCAAAATCCAAAGACTGCTCGTGCAGAGCACCTGAGTTCAGTTCCCAGCACCAAGTTGTACAACTCATACTCCCCGTAACTTCAGCTCTGATATCCTCTTCTGGACTCTGAGGGCAGCTGCTCTCAGGTGCATATGCCCCGCCCATATGCATATAATTTAGAATAAAAACAAATTTTTAAAACATAAAGATGTTAAAGCACAAATTAATTAAAATTTCACATTGAAAATCTCAAGTCAGCCGGGCAGTGGTGGCCACGCCTTTAATCCCAGCACTTGGGAGGCAGAAGCAGGCGGATTTCTGAGTTCGAGGCCAGCCTGGTCTACAGAGTGAGTTTCAGGACAGCCAGGACTACACAGAGAAACCCTGTCTCGAAAAAAAAAAAAAGAAAAAAAAGAAAATCTCAAGTCAGTAATTAGTGTTCTCATATATATTGTCAGGTTTTCTGTTTGTTTTTGAGGCAGGGTTTCTCTGCATAGCTCTGCCTGTCCTGGAATGTTTATGTAAACCAGGCTAGCCCGAACTCAGAGATCCGCTTGCCTCTGCCTCTTGAGTGCTGGAACTAAAGGCATGCACCACCATGGGCCTGCCACCACCACTTGGTTACTGCCAGGATTATTTTATTTTTAAGAACAATATAAGGAAGTACCCAGTTGCATGCTAATTTAATCTTTTTTTTTTCTTTTGCTAGGCAAGTGCTATACTACTGAGCTTATATATAATTTTTTTTTCCTTTGAGACAGAGTTTTATACAGGTCAGACTAGTCTTGACCTTGCCCCATAGCCAAAGATGACTAGAGTTTCTGATCTTCCTCCTGCCTCCTCTACCTCCAGAGTGTCGGGATTGCATGCATGCTCCACCAAACCTGTTTGTTTGTTTGTTTTTAAAGTTAACTTCATTATTTATGTGAGTGTTTGCCTGCATGTATATCTGTGCACCACCAGTGTGCCTGGTGCTCTCAGAAGCCAGTCGTGGATCCTGTGAAATCAGAGTTAGAGATGGTTGAGTCACCATGTGGATGCTGGGAAATGAACCAGGGTCCTCTTCAAGATTTGGCTTGGAGCTCACTATTTAGCTAAGGCCCACTTGGACTTGTGACTTTCCTGTCTCCCTTCCTGAAGCTGAGACTCTCAGACTCTACAGGCATGCAGCATTGCGCCCAGCTGAAAGCACGAATTCTCTTACACAGGAAAGCATGCATGGCCATTCAATAATGGTGACCTTAGGTAGACTTTCTAAATAGCCCTTAGGTTCAGCTATAGGAAGTCACTGATGCTATGCAGGATGATGTCAGTGTCATGATCTTTTGTTGTTTCTTTTGTGCTTCAGCTTCTCCAGCAGGCTGGTATTTTGTTGCTGAGTTAGAAAAGACTGGTTTTTTTTTCCTTTTTCTATTCTTTCCTCCTCCTCGTGTGTGTGTGTGTTTTGCCTATGTATATATCTGTGCACTATGTGCATACCTGATGTCTTTTTTTTTTTTTTTTTTTTTTTTTTTTTTTTTGGTTTTTCGAGACAGGGTTTCTCTGTGTAGCCCTGGTTGTCCTGGAACTCACTCTGTAGACCAGGCTGGCCTCAAACTCAGAAATCCACCTGCCTCTGCCTCCCAAGTGCTGGGATTAAAGGCATGCGCCACCACCGCCCGGCACCTGATGTCTTAAGAGGCCAGCAGAGGGCATCAGATCCCCTAGAACTAGAGTTACAGACTAAACTTCTATGTGGTGCTAGGAAGTAAACCTGGGATTCTCAGGAAGAGCAGCCAGTGTTGTTAACCACTGAGCCACCTCTCCAGCTCTGGGAAGGTTGTTGTATGTGGATTCTTTATCTCATGTCCTAGGATCTTGTCAGGAACTTGCTGTGCTCTGCAGATGTCTGGGTTTGTCCTTATCCTCATTATTCTGCAGCTTGTGCAGAACGTTCTCGTAGATCTGGGGCTCCACAAGACTGGAGGTGAGTCTCAACAAGTAGATATCCTCTCGGAAGAGGACAGCACAGGAGGACCTTGGAACATTTTCTAGACCTGTGTCAGCTGTTCCATGCCACTGTGAGACGAGGTCTAAGCTTGGAACCCCATCCTCCCCTTGTGTATTCATATGATAAGTGTTTATTTAATATTTAGTGTTTGCAAGGAGCGGTTGTGCTTCTGTGAGAGATGCACAGATGAAACTACTTTAACTTTATATGGATGAGGAAAGCAGTAACTATTTTTAATTTCTGGGGAGAAAATGACTTTCACAGAGTTTCAGTTTAAATAGCATCAAATGTAAAAAAAAAAAAAAAACAAGAAAGAAAAGAGTAAGGCTTTTTTACGAGTTAAAAAAAAAAAAAAGAGTACAATTTAGGTTCCTAGGGAGATGGCTCAGTGGTTAAACAGCTTGCCTTGCAAGAGTGAAGTATGGAGTTTGGATCCTCAGAAACTGCCCATCCCCCTGTTATTCCAGCCTGTGACAGTGGAGTCAGGATCCCCACAGGAAATTCTGGCCTCGATGGAGAGACTCTACCTCAATGGATAAGAGTGGAAGAGAGAGTGAGGGTGATTCCTGACACAAGCTTTGGCTTTCACACACAAGAATACACAAGTGATGTGGAAACTTAAGGATTCTTTGGGGAGTCAGTCATGTTGGATGCTGTTTTGCTGGGGCAAACACATGAAGGAGTGTTTTCCTGAAGTGGACACAGGTGAAAGGCTAAGGCAGACGCGTGAAGGAACGTTTCACTGAAGTAGACACAGGAGAGAGGATGTTCTCCTAAAGCAACCACATAGAAGGACATCTGATGAAGGATTCTTTGCTGACAACACGCATATATTGGTCTGCCTTACATTTGTTGGGATTCTGAGGACTCAGGCTGATTGGATGCATGTGCTGAAGCAAGAGTTGTGCTGAGGCAAGGCCTATGGAGGACACATGATGTTTGACAGGCGTATAAATAGGACTCCACAGAGTGATGGCTTGCTGGTACCAATAGCTGTGTAACGCTTGTGGGTCTCGAGTCTTTGCTGATTCTGACTTCCCTGAGAGGCACAGCAGAGAACTTCTCCTGGCATTCCTCCTGGTCCCTCCTGCTGTCTGGAGCCAAGGCTGAAGCATGGCTGTCTCTGCTAGGTCATGCCACTGCTACTGATTCCTGTTTGATATTCCAGATCTACCGAACTGAACTGCTGGTGTATCCATGACGTGTTTGTGAGTGGATCTAGCTTGCCGCTGCTTGCCTCTTGTGGGTGGTGGCTACAAGGGTGGTTAAAGCATTTAAGAACCATCATTAAAAATAAGGTTTGGCCGGGGTTGGTGGCGCACGCCTTTAATCCCAGCACTTGGGAGGCAGAGGCAGGCGGATTTCTGAGTTCGAGGCCAGCCTGGTCTACAGAGTGAGCTCCAGGACAGAGAAACCCTGTCTCGAAAAACTAAAAAACAAAACAAAACAAAAAAAAAAAAAAAAAAAAAAAAAAAAGGTTTGAAAAAATTTTTTTTTTTTTTTTTTTTTTTTTTGGATTTTTCGAGACAGGGTTTCTCTGTATAGCCCTGGCTGTCCTGGAACTCACTCTGTAGACCAGGTGGCCTCGAACTCAGAAATCAGCCTGCCTCTGCCTCCCAAGTGCTGGGATTAAAGGCGAAAAAAAAAAAAATTAAAGTTCACAAATTCATCCCCCACAGGAATACACAAGTGCACCCATGCACAGGAATACAAACATGCACACACACACAGGAATACACAAGTGCACCCATGCACAGGAATACAAACATGCACACACACACAGGAATACACACATGTACCCATACATGAGAATACACACGAGCACCACACACATGCAGCCATGCATATACACATTTGTACACCACAAATACACACACGAAACTGAAAAAAAAAATAGTTTACTATGATATGCTGTGGTTCTGCATTATCATGAAAATATCTCTTACATACTAAGAGACAGGAACCTTTGCTGGACCTCTCAGCCCAAGTTAATAATACTATCATGGCTCACAATTGTTAATTCTTACTATAATAATCAGTGCTCCTGATTGTAGAGAGCATACCTTAAATCCCAGGGTTTTGGGATCTCTTCCTCACCCCTGGGAAAAGACCATAGACTCAATCAACTAAAAGGTTTATTGATTATTGCTAGCAGGACAACAATCTCTAAGCCATACTTGAGATTGCTGTGAGAAGGGTGTGAGGGAAGGGTTTTTAAAGAAATTTTTAAAAATTCACATACATTATATTTAATGTATGTGAGTACACTGTCATTCTCTTCAAACACACCAGAAGAGGGCATCAGATCCCATTACAGATGGTTGTGAGCCACCATGTGGTTGCTGGGAATTGAACTCAGGATCTCCGGAAGAGCAGCCATGCTCTTAACCAATAAGTCATCTCTCCAGCCCTGAGGAAAGAAATTTTAAAGGGGAAAACCGCAAGAAGACCTTGAGTGTTTGCACAGGCAAGCCAAGAGCTGTTTTGCTCTGCCTAGATTAAGTAGTTAAGGCAAGCAGAATATCTGCATAAGCAGGGTACAGAAGACAAAAACCAGTTAGTCAAACTGTAACAAGTAAATACATGGTCATGGCTTTACATTTCAGTGTGTGTGTGTGCGGGTTGTGTGTGTGTGTGTGTGTGTTGTGCGTGTGTGTGTGTGTGTGTGCGTGTGGTGTGTGTGTGTGTGTGTGTGTGTGTTAGGGTTTCTACTGCTGCAAGGAAACACCATGGCCAAAAGCAAGTTGGGAGGAAAGGGTTTACTCAGCTTACACTTCCATATCACTATTCATCACCAAAGCAAGTCAGAACAGGAACTCAAATGGGGTGGGAACCTGGAGGCAGGAGCTGATGCAGAGGCCATGGAGGAGTGCTGCTTACTGGCTTGCTTACCATGGCATGCTCAGCCTGCCTTCTCGTAGAACCCAGAACTACCAGCCCAGGGATGGCCCCACCCATCGTGGGCTGGGCCCTCCCCCCTTGATCACTAATTGAGAAAAATGCCTTATGGCTGAATCTCATGGAGACATTTCCTCACCGGACGCTCCTCTGATGACGCTAGCTTGTGTCAAGTTAACTCACAAAACCAGCCAGCACAGTGGCTTATTGAGTCAGGGTCATTGAGAACATACCTTCCAGAACGTGGAGTCATTGATAAATAGCTAGTGAGAACCAAGATGGACGCCTAGCATAAAATGGAGGTATTTGTTTGTTTGTTTATTTATTATTTATTTATTTGTCATCACACCAACACTTTGGAGGTTGAGACAGCTCAGTCTCTGTGAGTTCCAGGCCAGTCAGGGCTACATAGTGAGACTTTGTCTCAAAAGCCATAACAACTACAAAAAAATTTAAAAAAAGACTTAAAGCCGGCAGTGGTGGCGCACGCCTTTAATCCCAGCACTTGGGAGGCAGAGGCAGGCGGATTTCTGAGTTCGAGGCAGCTGGTCTACAGAGTGAGTTCCAGGACAGCCAGGGCTACACGAAAAACCAAAAAAAAAAAAAAAAAGACTTAAAAGTGCTATCCTACTGCATAATCAGCCTACTTTTGGAGCCTACCCTTAATACAAATTCCAAAATACAAAAACCAACCTGCCTTATTTGTTCTGGATTTTCCACATAATCTACTTTTAAGCTAATACATGGCTGCAATCCTAAATTATGTGCCCTCCTATGCCCTTGACATGTGTGTTATGATAATCATTAGCTGGAAACAGAAAATAGGCAGAAAGCGGCCTTAGAAAGTGAGAATCTAGCCGGGCAGTGGTGGCACATGCCTTTAATCCCAGCACTTGGGAGGCAGAGGCAGGTGGATTTCCGAGTTCGAGGCCAGCCTGGTCTACAGAGTGAGTTCCAGGACAGCCAGGGTTACACAGAGAAACTATGTCTCGAAAAACCAAAAAAAAAAAAAAAAAAAAAGTGAGAATCTATCATAAATTATGGCAGCAGTATTTGGACAAAGTGTCTCTCATTCCTTCTCCCGTGCTTTCTGGGCTCTTTATAGAGATATAGGGCAGCAGCCCTTTGTGACACACAATGGAAGACACAGGGAGAATGAAGTAGAGGACTCAGTCTCAGTTGCTAACTCTTGGCTAAAGGACATGAAGGGGAAGTATTTGATTTCTGTCCTTAATGTGACATCAGTATATTATTAGTGACTTAGAGTTTATGAATGCATCCGAACATTTTAGGGCCTCATGTGAGAAAACTAATCTGTTAAAGCTGTGCAATAACACATAGGGCTTGACATAAAACTATGGATCATAAGGAGGTATTTGTGTGTGTGTGTGTGTGTGTGTGTGTGTGTGTGTAAGCGGTGCATGCATACATATATGCAGGTGCATGAGCCTATGTGCGCCTACTCAGAAGATGTAGAATTTCTTCTTCTCTTGCTCTTTGCTTTAATGCCTTGAGATAGGCTCGCTCACTGATTTTTAGCTAAGCTGGCTGAGTAGTGAACTCTGGGGACCCATGTTTATCTGTTCCCTAATGTCTGTTTGCAGGCCTGTGCAACGGTGTCCAGCTTTTTATAAAAATTTATTCATTTTATATATATGAGTGTTTTTGCCTACATGTATGTATAATGCACCGTGTGTGTGCCTGATGCCTGAAGAGGCCAGAAAAGGGCATCAGATCTTAAGAGGTACAGCTGGCTGTGAGCTAACAGAAGGGTTCTGGGAACCAACCAAACCCTGGTCATCCACAAGGACCTCACTCTTGACTGCTAAGCTATCTCTCCAGCCACCATGCTCAGTTCTTTATTTGGCTGCTTCAGGGATTCAAACTCAGGTCTTCATGCGTGTAGAGGAAAGGCTCTTATCTATTGACCCATCTCCTTGGCCCTTATTTGTTTTGTTTTTTGTTTTTTTCAGGACAGTTTCTTTGTGTAGCCCTGGCTATTCTGGAACTCACTCTAGACCAGGCTGGCCTCGAACTCTGAGATCTGCCTGCCTCTGCCTCCTAAGTGCTGGGATTAAAGGCTTGCACTACCATTCCTGGCTCTTTGTTTTTGTTTGAGACAGGGTCTCACTGTGTATTCCTGGCTGGCCCAGAACTTGCTGTGTAGACCCAGTTGGTCTTGAATGCAGAGATCTGCCTGCCTCTTCCAAGTGTCTTCAAAGTTCTGGGATTAAAGTTGTGTGCCACCACCATCCAGCCAATATGCCATTGCTTTTAATCCAGCACTTGGGAGGCAGATGCAGAGAGGTAGGCAGATCTTCGAGTTTGAGAACAGCTTGGTCTACAAAGTAAGTTCCAGGACAGCCAGGGTTACACAGAGAAACTGTTTTGAAAAACAAACAAAAAACCAAACCTAACCAAAAACGTTTAAAGATAAAAATGGGGATGGCTCCTTGCTGTGAAGTGTTTATAAACCAATACCTACAATGAGGATTCACACACAGTATGTGCCCAAAAATATGATTATTACCTTATTGCTTAATTAGGAGTGAAGGGAGAAATAAAAGTACTTTGAAACCCTTAAAACTCACCGATTGGCTACAGATCTGAATGTCAATGCTGCTTAATTCTCCCATATTTGAGCCTGGGTTTTCAGAATAGAGCAGAATAGGAAGTAAGGGTTGGGGTAATCTGGTATAATATTATGGAAATCAAAATTTCTTGCATGATGTCATAGACTTTGGGGAGATACAACATGGCTAGGAAAACTTATCCAATGGAATCCCCAAATATTTCATTTCATTCTCCTGTCTAGCATGTCCCAAATATGGAGAGATCTGATACCTAAGTCACTATTTGTCTGGAGTCAAAGGACTTGTACTAATGGTGGTCGTTTGGGGAAACCCTGAACATTGAATGAAGGGATAGCCCTTCATGTTACTGAAGTTGAGACACTGATTTTGAGGCAGCATTGATGATCTTAAAAGCTACTTCTCCAAAACTGTTTGGCTTCGATGTTAAGAGCTTCCAACTCAGCAGCCTCCTTCCCTCTTGAGTTCTTTAAATTATTGTTAAGGCTTCAGTGATATTCATTTGTGGTGCTGGTTCATATTGTAGCTTATAGCAAATGACCAGTTGCCAAACCCGAGATCTCCTGCCCTGAAACCAACTGCAGGTACTGGGAGTGTGAAGTGGGTAGCTTGCCTCCACCTGAGTGTCCCTGACCTCTCTGATGGGAGAATATATCTCTTTATCAATTACTTGGTACTTTAATTTTTCATCCATGAAAAAGCATAGTTTGGGCTGGAGAGATGGCTCAGTGGTTAAGAATACTGGTTGCTCTTACAGAGGACACAGGTTCGATTCCCAGCATCCACACGGCAGCTCGCAGCTGCCTGTAACTCCAGCTCCAGGGCTTCTGATGCCCTCACACGTACACACATACCGACCATACAGACAAAGCACCAGTGAGCATAAAAATAAATGATTAAAAAAGAAAGGAAAGGAGTCGTTTATGCTGTCTGGAGTTTCACCATAAACATGGCTTATATCCACTCTGTGGCCCAGTCCTCTGGTCAACCGAAGTCCTTGTTTCTGGTCTGTCTTGAGATACTAGTGGGTGAAGTGCATGGTGAAGAATGTGAACATCGTATTTATGCCCTGGGGATCAGGGATTAATTTTTTTCTTAGAACTTTTTCCATAACCTTTTTGAATCAGAAACCCTTTTCTTCTCTTTCACACGAGAATCAGGCAGTCATCTGCTACTGGAGGAGGGGCTCTGACGTAGTAGGAGAGGCTGGAGAAGGCGGTCTAGTTTTCGTAGGTGCGGTGCACATTCTAAGTTGGTGGGCTGTCAATAAAATGGGATCTGGCAACATATTCATGACTGTATATTCTGCAGGAAGGGAATGTTTTTGTTTGGTTTGTGTGTTTTCCGAGACAGGGTTTCAGAAACCTTGCCTGTCCTGGAACTCACCCTGTATACCAGCCTGACCTCAAAGGAAGAAAATGTTATTGACGGTGTTCCAGAATCTCTTGAAGTGGATAAGCACGGAGTACACCGTGTTGGAGGTGGGTTTCAGTAGTACTTTTTATCTTGTTAGAAATGTAGGTGTTGAAACAGTTTTCACTACCGGATCCTGTCGGGTACAACTGCACTTGTACTGGTCCAATCCCACGCTCATGTGTTCACTCGGGTTTTGACTTGGGCTGGAAAAGCAAGAATTTGCAGGGTGGCTGAGCAGCAGTGTCGCGCCCGAGCAGCAGGATCCGGGAGCAGTAGGATGCGGATGAGCATGTTGGCAGGCGGCAGGTCATGTGCCTGGCTGAAGAAGTCGGTCCTGCGTTGGCAGCACAGCTAGAGTCCAGTCTTGCGAGAACGCCCACTGCCAGCAGTTAGAAAACCCTCAAGAGACTACCGCCAGTTCCAGTCGCACACACGCACTGCAGGATGGGCGGGGCACGCGCGTGCGCACGATGATGGGCGGAGTCAGTGCGCACGCAGTCGTGGCCCCTTCCCGCCCTTTCTCTTCCCGGTTTTCCTCTCAGCTGCAGGGCCCGGTCAGTGGCAGCTTCCGGTAGGAGCGCCGTGAAGCGCGACCGGTCTCTGCTCACTGTCATGTCCTACGGTCCCTTAGATATGTATCGGAACCCCGGGCCGTCGGGGCCTCAGCCCCGGGACTTCAACAGCATCATTCAGACATGCAGCGGCAACATCCAGCGGATCAGCCAAGCCAGTGAGCGAGGGGACCCAGCTGGGAGCGGGGGTGGGAGGGCGGCCTGAGGGACAGGCCTGGGTGAAGCTGCCAAGACGCGGAGCCCGGTCGGGGCCTCAGCTAAGGCCACAGCTGAGGCCGCCGCGAGCCTCCATTCCGGGCGCGGCGAGCTGCCTTCCCTGGGTTGGTCAGGCTCGGGCCCTTTAGGTCCACCACACCCTGTCTTAGGCGTTGTGAGTTCATGGTGTTGGGGGTCAACAGAGCCGACAGACCGAGGGTTAGAGGGAGTGTATGTCATCTCCAGGACTGTGAGCAGTCTTGACTTGGCGCAGTGGTCAGCCGAGTTTTTCCTGTCATCGCCGGCTCCCCACCCACCTTGTTTTCCTCAGTTAGGATCAGGGGTTGCTTACTTTAGGTTCACATTCTGCTCAGCGGTTGGGTCCTCGGACATCAGCAACTTTCAATTAAGGGAAGTGGAGAATGCGTGCGTTTGGGTGACTTAATACACTGTGCTTCCTGTAATTAATCTGGAAATCAGTCAATGACTAGTATTCAGGGGATGGGAGGACTCCTGTTTTATGACGGAGAATGCACCGGGAACATTTTAGTTTAGATTGTCTTTTGTAGCAAAGAAGTTTTTTTTTTAAAATTTCAAATATGAAGAGTTCATTTTCTGCCTCTGCTGAGCTACTCTTGGCCACAACTACATAACAAGTAAGAGATGGCAGAGTTAGTACAAGTCAGTTTGTAACTGCTTACCTTAAAGCTCCCTTCTCACCATTAAAGTCTAAGGTTGTAGCTAGAGTCAAATACAGGCTGTTTTTGAGCTTCAGAATCGTCCCGGAGCCTTGTAAACAGAACAACAGAAGCAACATAACTTTAAAAATGCTGACAACCATCTGCGTTGTTTATTATTGTGGTTTTGTGAGTTTAGCTATACTCTGTTAATAGGTAGAGTCAGTTCTGAATTAACAGTTATATCCTAAACTTTAAAGCATAAGCTATCACTTTGCTTTTATTTTATTTTTGAGACAGTTTTTCTGTAGTTCTGGCTGACCTGGAACTCACTCTGTAGACCAGGCTGGCTTCAAAATTAGAGATCCACCTGCCTCTGTCTCCCAAGTGCTGGGATTAACGATGTGCTTGTCACTTTGTTTTTAAATCTAAATGTATTTTGTAGAATTTGAGAGGTAGAAGGTTTCAGGTAGGAAGGGTCAGGCCTCGGTGTTTTGAGGTAGGAAGAATATTGAGCTTGTTAACCCAGATATTAAAAACACAATAATATGATGATGACTAGATAGTATGGAACTTTGTGTCCCAATTTCCTTTTGTTAAGGAGCTGTAATACAAGTTAAATCAGAAAATTCTTACACAAGGGGCTGGCAAGATGGCTCAGGTAAAGTGCTTGTTGTGCAGGCCTGAAAACCTGATTTGAGCCCCAGAACCCAGATGAATGTGGAAGGAACAAATTAACCCCACAGAGCTGTCCTCTGATCTCTACACTCATCCACGCGCATTCCCTGGCACACACAATGTGTGTGTTTACATTAGTGTATGTGTATGTTCCACATCTCATACACACAATAATAATAAATAGAAAAATTTAAAGAAAAATCTGTGCCATGTGTTGAGGGGCATGCCTTGAATCCCAGCACTTCGGAGGCAGAGGCAGGTAGATCTCTGAGTTTGAGGCTAGCCTGGTCTACAGAGTTCCAGTACATCTAGGGCTACACAGAGAAACCTTGTCTTGAACTACCAGAAAGAAGAAAAGCAAAAAGGAAAAAAAGAAAAGAAAAAAAATTGCATTTTTTCCAAGATTGAAGTTTTCTAATTGAGACTAATCTAATTTGAATGTCTGTATGTGGAATATTTCATATTTGAGTATTAAGTTGTATAGTAAGCATAGGAACTGATACAGATTCTTTTAACCACAAATCTTGTTTACTTAATTAAATCAAAATTAGAGTTGAAACTGGGCATAGTGGTACACAATAGCATTAGAGAGGCTGAGGCAGGAGGATTATCATGACTTAGAGGCAAATCTAGACTGCCTAGTGTGTTCAAGGTGATTTTGGGCCACATCATGAGTCTCTTTTAGAAAGGAAAAGAGGAACAAAGAAGGAGTTTAAAACTCCTAGGTATGATGAGTCAGATCTGTAACTCTGGCTCTCAGGAGACCAAGGCAAGACGGTTTCCGTGGGTTCAAAGCCAGCAGCCTGAGCTATAGAGTGAATCTTAAAGCAAAACAACAAGAAAAGATGGCAGTGGGGAATAGGAGTGGTTTCCTTGGTAAAGATACAGATTTAGCTGTTGGTTAGGCATTGAACTCAAGGGGATCCTTAGAGTCCATAATTAATAATGTTACTAGCTGCTGTTTAAGTACATAGTGTGCTAGGCCGTATGAAAAGTACTTTACATGTAATATCCTAATTTGTAACAATCCTGTGGAGTAATTACAAAGATCCCCAATTTATGAGCTAGGAAACAGACTGAGAAAGGTTAAAGAATTGCCTAGCTGAATATGTGGCTTTTTTTCTCATAATATGGTCATCTTCCCTGTTAGACTGTTAGCTCATTTGAGGTAGGAAACATGGCTCATCCATCTTTATTTTTCTGCCATTTACCTTAGTCCCAAGCATATGATGAGTTTTTTCACTCAGGGTGCAACAGGCATTCTTTGTGCACTGATGTTCACTGGTGGTGAGCAGAGAACAAATTGCTGCCTGGCACTGTGTGGATGTTTGCATGTCTTTACCAATAATATCAAGTAATAGCAGGTGGTACAAAGGAAAGGGAGCAGGCTGAGTGCATGGAGGAAGGGAGAAGGGTGGAATTATCATCACCTGGTGAGGAAGGCCTCTCTGGGGAGATGATTTGTTTTCCAAGACAGGTTTCTCTGTGTAGCCCTGGCTGTACTGGAACTCGCTCTGCAGACCAGGCTGTCCTCAAACTTAGAGATCCACCTGCCTCTGCATCCTAAATGCTGGGATTAAAGACCTGCACCACCATTGCTTGGGTAGGATGGTGTTTGAATGAGCAAATACCAAATGGAGGGAGCTTTGTGATAGTGGAGAAAGGCAGTGTTTACTGAGGGCAAATGCAAGAACTTTCACATGACAGAATATCAAGGAGGCAGGTGTGATTGGATTAAAAGTAGGGAGCAAAGTAGGAAAAGACCAGAGAGGTAGCCAGGGGTCAGGGCACTTGTTATGTAGCTGAGGTTCCCTTGGAAAGTGGAGGCACGGAGGACTGGAGTTCAAGGCCAGGCCTCAATTACATAGCAGTTATGAAGACCAGCTTGGCTATGCACAGACCCTGTCTTAAAAAACAGAGAGATGCCTGATACCTACTGAGTGAATACATAAAAACATGTTATCTGTCATTTGGTTCTTTTTTCTTAACCATAACAAGCCAATTTTTCTCACAGTTTAATATCTACTTATATTCTATATCCCTTAATTAAGCCAAGCTTTTGACCTTGTCCCTAGAGCAGTAACTAGATTGGTGGGATGCAGGACCGTGCATTATACATTTCTTTTTAGACAGTGCCTGGCACAGCAGTGGGTGTGCTGGCATTCAATATGTACTTAATTGATTTTTATCATTGCTAAGTACATTATTCTTGGGTCTTGAGTTTGATAATAATAGCTGTCCTTAGTTGAGTGGTTTTATGTGGCAGACAGCATTCTAAACTTAGTCCATATCATCTCATTTCATCCTCACATCAACCAAAGGAAGCTTCCCTTGTTACTCCCATTTCTTAGGTGAGGAAACAGGACGTAAGACTGTCATCATTTACTCTAGATCACACAGCTAGGACGTGCTGGAACCAAGAAGCAAGCATAGGCAGTCATGCTGGCCATGCCGCTCCACACCTATGATTCTCACCCTTTAGAGGCAGAGTCAGGAGGATCACCACATGGAGTTCAAGGCCATCCTGGGTTGAGTTGCAAGTTCTGGGATACCCTAGCCTACTAGATAGTTCCAGGCATGCAGAGCTACATATCGAGAGCCTATCTTTTTTTTTTTTTTTGTTTCGAGACAGGGTTTCTCTGTGTAGCCCGGCTGTCCTGGAACTCACTCTGTAGACCAGGCTGGCCTCGAACTCAGAAATCCGCCTGCCTCTGCCTCCAAGTGCTGGATTAAAGCGTGCGCCACCACCGCCCGCGAGAGCCTATCTTAAAACAAGAACACAGTTTCAGTTCAGAGCCTGTGATCTTAACAACCACATATACTGTCACTCTTGTATAAAGTGGGAGATTACACCTTTGCTTGGTAGTACACAGATTTACTATTCTGTTTAGTGACTCTGTGTGTGTGTGTGTGTGTGTGTGTGTGTGTGTGTGTAATATAAGGTCTCATGTAGCCCAGGCTAGTCCCAAACTCCTGATCTCTTGTCTCTGCCTCTCAAATGTTGGGATTGTAGATATGTACTATCACTCCTGACAAACTGTTTTTCAGAAGTTAAATCCCAGCCTTCAAGAGGCTGAGGCAAGAGGATCAGCAGTTTGAGTCCAGCTCATCAGGAAATGGAAATAACTTGTTCAATTTATAGAGACCCTATCTTTATAATGGGGGTTGGGCATGTAGCTCAGTCTCAATAAATGTGTGAATCTATGATGTGTATGGTAGGTAGTTTTACAATTTCTGCGTAACATCATAGTATAAACCTAATTTTGTGTATACAACATTGAATTGACTTCATTTTCTTTTTTTCTTTTTTTTTTTTTTGGTTTTTTTCGAGACAGGGTTTCTCTGTGTAGCCCGGACTGTCCTGGAACTCACTCTATAGACCAGGCTGGCCTGGAACTCAGAGAATCCGCCTGCCTCTGCCTCCCAAGTGCTGGGACTAAAGGCATGCACCACCAGTGCCCGGCAGAACAGCATGTTTTTAGTGTATTGAATTAGAACATTAGATTGTCTCAGAGAATTTTTGTCCCATCTATGTGATTGAAAATTACTTTCAATGTGATTAAATAGGTTTTGGACCATAATTCATGGGGACATTTAGATTTTGCTGATGTCTGCTAAAAATTTATAAGAAATGTTCAGGTTAGAATTATTCTTGTGTTGATGTTAGCAATAATGTACAATAATTGATATTTACTTCTTTTTTTTTTTTTTTGGTTTTTCTTTTTTTTTTTTTTTTTTTTTTTTGGTTTTCGAGACAGGTTTCTCTGTGTAGCCCAAGCTGTCCTGGAACTCACTCTGTAGACCAGGCTGGCCTCGAACTCAGAAATCCGCCTGCCTCTGCCTCCCAAGTGCTGGGATTAAAAGGCCGTGCGCCACCACCGCCCGGCTTTTTTTGGTTTTTCGAGAGACAGGGTTTCTCTTGTAGCCCGGGCTGTCCTGGAACTCACTCTGTAGACCAGGCTGGCCTCGAACTCAGAAATCCACCTGCCTCTGCAATTTACTTCATATTTTTTTAAAAAAGAGTCTTAGCCAGGTTATTCTTTAACAGTGGGAGGTCAGCTATAGGCGAGGTTAAGGTCTAGTGGGTTTGTTTTGTTTTATTTTGTTTTTCCCAATCTCTATAGATATCTGAGATTGCCTTGAACAGATCCTTCTTGTTTTTATGTACTAAGTGCTGGGATGACAGGCTTATGCCGCCATGCTAGACCTAGGCATAGGTATAACATTGACAGAATTGCTTACACAGAACACAAGGGGTTGTCTTTACATTTGGTATAAACTAAATGTAAAGTTTCTAATATTAGGAAGCATTTCATAGGAGCTACTCAGTTGTCTTTATGTAAAATATTTTAAATTTATTTTATGTGCATGAGCATTTTCCTGTATGTATATGTACCCCATACCTGAAGAGACCAAAGAAGGTAGGGTGTTGGGTCCCCTGGAACTTGAGTTATAGACATTTAACTGGAATTATTGACAGTTGTGAGTTGTCATGGAGGTGCTAGGAATTGAACTTGAGTCCTCTGAAGAGCAGCAAATACTCTACTGAACCATCTCTTCAGTCCATATCCAGAGTATTTTACCAAGGGTGGGATGTAGTTCAGTGGTAGAGCACATGCCTAGCATGTGTGAGATTCTTGGTTCACTCCCCAGATGATCTACACATGCAGAATCATATTACAAAATGTTGTAAGTGTCGATCTATTTCATGTGCTGGGGATTGAGCCCAGAGCTTTACATATATGGTAGGCAAGCATCTACCACTGAGCCATATCCCTGACAGTAACATGTCACTCAAAAGGGGCTGAGGAGATAGCTCATTTGAGGATTTGTGTTAGATCTATAGAACCCAGATGTGGTACTTCAAGTGCCAGGGAGACTGAGACAATTGAATCCTTGGAGATCAAAGGTAAGCCATAGTGTATGTCACTTGAGGGATGACACCCAGGGTTGTCAGCTGGCCCACACACTCCCACACCATTCTCCTCATTTCCAAAATAAAACTTTTCATTTGCTAGAATTCTTGGAAAAGGAGTGTTTGGGTTTATAGAGTTGGCTCAGGAGTTAAGAGGATCTAGGTTCAATTCTCAGAACTCAGATGGTATCTCACAGCCACCCCGTGACTCCAGTTCCAAGAGATTGGTGTGTTCCTCTGGTCTCCTCAGGCACACAAGTAGTACACAGATATACATGCAGACAAAATATTCATACACATAAAAATTTTTAAGAAATTAAGTTAAATGAGTGTTCACATTAATCAAGTGGACAGAAAGTCCTTTTAGATTTAACTCATTTTAATAAAAATATTTTTCCAAATTTTGATATTTTAAGCACACTCAAATGAAAATAAATGTCTTTGTAAATGTTCCTGTTTTGTGCTTTAAGTTTTGGGAAGGTTTCCTTCCTCTCTTGGGTGTAAGCTGTGTGGGTCAGTGGTCCCTAGTCATTAGCCACAGTTCCTCATGCTGTGCTTACAGAAGGCAGTCTGCAAGAAGCTCTGCCTTAGTGTCAGGTAAATGAAAGACCTTGTCATCCTTTCAGTTTGGATTTTAGGGCATCTGATGAGTCTGGATGGAAACTCGTAGGAAGATATCTTAGTGTTCAGAAATATAGAAAGAGCCAACGAAGGCTACATTCATTCT
Organism: Mastomys natalensis; assembly: GCA_021653895.1. Classification (NCBI taxonomy): domain Eukaryota; kingdom Metazoa; phylum Chordata; class Mammalia; order Rodentia; family Muridae; genus Mastomys; species Mastomys natalensis. The sequence continues at coordinate 277,908 of JAJTUV010000697.1, read as the reverse complement.
GGTGCTTAGTAAGCAAATGACTCCAAAGTTCCCAGCTTGACTTCCCTAAACTCCTTAACTAGGAATCCAATGATTTCAACAAAGGAGACCAAATAGATGGGGGAAAAACTTGTCTGTCATTTGCAAATACACGGAAAACAACTGATTATTGACTGTTTCTATTTTCTCTCAGATCTCCACAGCTTCCTAGAGTATTTAATGCTTTGATGGTAATGAATAGCTAACTACATACCTTGATACACTTTTAGATATTCTCAGTTTACCTTATGTCCCGCCCCCCCAAAACAGTTTCTCTATGTAGCCCTGGCTGACCTGGAACTCCCTCTGTAGACCAGGCTGTCCTCAAACTCAGAGATCCACCTGCCTCTGCCTCTTGAGTGCTGGGATCAAGGTGTGTGCCACCACCACCTGGCATCAGCTTACTTTCAGAACAATTTCATTCTGTGCCCAGGTCGGCCTTGAGGTTCAGATCTCTCCCCATCCTCCTGAGTACTGGCTGGCAGTTCAAGTGTATGCTGTCGTGCATGGCTGCTTGTCTTTTTATTCATTTAGGCTTATTTATTTATTTGGTCTCTTGAGAGTCTTGCTTGTGTAGCCCTGGCTGCCCTGGAACTTACTATGTAGACTGCTCTGGCCTTGAACACACAAAGGTCAGCCTGCCTTTGTCTCCCAAGTGTTGGGATTAAGGAAGGCCTGTTCCACTATGCCCAGTTTACACCTTGCATTATAAGATAAGAAAGTCCTGCCGGGCGGTGGTGGCGCACACCTTTAATCCCAGCACTTGGGAGGCAAAGGCAGGCGGATTTCTGAGGTCGAGGCTAGCCTGGTCTACAGAGTGAGTACCAGGACAGCCAGGGCTACACAGAGGAACCCTGTCTCTAAAAACCGAAAACAAAACAAAACAGTGTGCAAGTACTTGGAGATCATTAAGTCGTCAGTAGTGGCAATGCCTAACTAGAGGGTTGGGGATGTAACACAGTTGGCACAGTACTTGCCTGACACACAAATCCTTAGGTTTAATCTCTAGCACCACAAAAAGTTGAGAATGATAACCCATGCCTGAAATCACCCCAGTACTCCAGAAGTGGAGGCAGGAAGATCAGAAATTCAAATCCATCCTGAGTTGTGTAGGGAGGTCAACCTTGGCTAAGTAGAACCCTGTCTCAACAACTATAAGATTTGATGAGAAAAATTGAAAACTACATACTTGTAGTAAGTCCTCAATAAACATTAGTTAAATTTGGATGTAATGTGCAAGTGTTGAAAAGTCCCAGCAAAATAAAACAACACCCAGCTCCATACATCGGTTAATGGTTAGCTATGGCTTAGATGTCGAGTCTCCTTATTCCTAATTTACCGTGATTTACATCTTTTGCCTTAACGTAAAGTTGAAGGGAAAGGGCTGACTCAGTCAGTATCCTTGCACCCACTGAGTGCCTGGCACTCTGCTGGACTCTAGTGAGTACAGAGGCATATTCCTAGAAATGGGAGGGCACTGGGGAAGGGAGCAGGTTAGAGTCAGGATATCAGTCTATCTGGAGTTAGGTTAAGGTACTGTCAGATAAACAGGGTGGGGCAAAGTAGAGCACTGGGAAATCAGACCAGCCCCGTGTGACTGCATTCTATTTCCTTTAAGACTCAGCCTTTAGAGAGCAGCACCATGTGACTCAAAGCATATAGTCTTTGGAACCAGCCTTGTGTTTGAATTCTAGTTATGGCATGCTGTTATAACCCATCAGTGGCTTGCCGTTTAATTAAAATCTCATCATAATTGCACAAGGTCCTGTATAACCTGGCTTCCGACTACCTCTTTGGCCAGTACTTATCTCTTGCTTACTCAGCTTTAGCACGATGGCTGTACCACACCATTGGCTCTCCTTTGAGGACTTTGTCCTAGTTAATTACCCTCTTTGCCTGGACTACCCCCTCCCCATAAGTGCATTGCTCTGCCATGCATTTTCTTTAGGTCTGTACTCATTGTTTCCTTATCTGGCCACTTATCTGCTACTCCTTGGCCCTCACTTCAGTCTGTTTCCTTTGGTAGGATTGTTATCACCTGGTGTGTTTTATTGTCCATCCTGGAGAATGCAAGCTTCCTGAAGCAAGTGCCAGCTAGTGTATAGGACAGTGTGGAAGAAGCATTGTTCTCTGAATGAACAAGTCAGGCCTGTCACTCTTGAGCTTCTTCTGCTCACATGAGGCAGGGGGATGCTAATGCTTTATGCTGTTGGTTAGGGTCAAATAGGAGCATGCTAAGTAACTAGCCCAGTGTCTGCTTAGTAAGTGCTCAGTGCTCATGCCTGTCCCTCCCTCCTTTTAAAAGTTTCATGTGACTGAGGATGGAAGTTGTTTCTTTCTCCCATGTGGGTTTCTGGATTTGAACTCAGGTGTCAGACTTTACAGCAGATGTCTTTATCCACTAAACTGTCCAACTAGACCCAGAAAGATAGATTTTTATTTTTTATTTCTTATTTTATTTTTTTGTTTGTTTGTTTGCTTTTCGAGACGGGGTTTCTCTGTATAGCCCGGGCTGTCCTGGAACTCACTCTGTAGACCAGGCTGGCCTCGAACTCAGAAATCTCCCTGCCTCTGCCTCCCAAGTGCTGGGATTACAGGCTGTGCCACCACTGCCCAACTAAAGATAGATTTTTAAACTCCAAACTTGTAGTAAGTAGACATCCATTTTGCTTAGCTCTGGAAACACTGCATGTGTGTTACCTGTATGATATTGACAGTACACAACAGCATCGACTTCCTCACTTGCTTTAACTAAGCCTGTTCTTCTATAGTCTGATAGTGGAATGATGCTTTGACATTATCCAGAGGGAACAGGAAAGGTGCTTGCCCACAGAGGAGCTGCCTTTGTCTGTGCTATGTTATCTGTTGAAATTCTGCTGCAACTTGAAAATATGTTTCCTTTGTTTTCCCCCTCCCCTACAAGATAAGTGAGAGTGGAGAAGGAATGAAAGGCTATGTTCCATCAGCTGTAAACACCAGCCTGGCAGTGGTGGTGCAGGCCTTTAATCTCAGCACTGGGGAGGCAGGGGCAGGTAGATCTGTGAGTTCAAGGCCAGCCTGGTCTACAGAACAACCAGGGAGAAACCCTTCCTTGAAAAACCAAAACAAACAACAAACAAAATTAGTTGTAAACACCACTTCATGCATACTAACTAAGAATAGTCTATTAATGTGTTCTGTTCTTTAGGTATCGTGAGTTTGTATGTATGAGGTCCTGGGCTCAATTTGTAAGGAGACAGACAGACACAGGCATACACATATATACACATAATGTACAGCTGTCCACCAACTTAGTAAATCTTTCCCCACCTTCTCTGACAACCTGGGAAAGAAAGCAGAAAGCAAGGTAAAAGAAGTCAGGGTCTCTGTCTCTGTGTTGCAGAAACCAGTGCAGAACAGGGATAAGAAGGTTCCAGGCAGAGCAGTACTAACATGTTCCCTATTGATAGGCCTAGACCTCTCCAGGCAAGGAGATTAGATGTCAAGGACTTGAACATGAGCATTCTCATGCTACCAGATATCTGGGAAAAGAAAGGGCTGAGTACAACTGTGTATTTGGCCTGATGTCATGTGGGAAAAAAATCTTTCCATTGGAGTCTGTCTGCCTGGGATTGAGTTTTTTACTGTGTTACTTTTTGTGTGTGCGTAGATAAGATACGTGTATTGCCTCTGTATCTATTTCAGACCATTGCTATGAAAGTTAGAGGGTGTATACACAATTTAATAGAGTACTTGATACTAGAAGTGCTTCGTCAGTGTCTACCTGTTACTGAAAATGAACATGCATTGTCTTTCTAAAAGCATTTGCTATAGAAAAGCTAGTTTGCATCGGTGGATAAATTTTGTTGTTGTTGTTGAGACAGGATCTCCCATATTCCAGACTGGCTTTGAATTTGCTATATATCCAAGGATACCTTTGAACTTAAAGGCATACATCACCCCTTTCTTTATGTAGGGCTATGGATTCAACCCAGGGCTTCATGCATGCTAGGCAAGCTCCCTACCAATTAAACTACATCCGTAGCTTCCAGTGGATTAATTTAAAGTATTGACTTTTTAGTCTGATAAGTCCGGTCACTATGTGGAGACTCGTCACTATATGTAATGTCCTAAGAAAACTGGATTAAAAAAAGAGAATCAGAGCTCTCCCACTAGACCATTTAGTCTCTCCCTCATGATCCCTTTGGGTCACTGAGAATAATTCTTTTTTATATTTATGGCTGGAAATCCAACTAGACTAAATCACCAGGTGTCTAACTCATAGAATGTTGAGGCAGGAAGATAGGAGATTGAAGCCAGCCTAGGCTACAGATAGAGTCTCTGTTTCAGAAAAAACCAAGTGAAGATGTCGTTGTTTAGCTTTGGAGACCAAGGTGATGAGTGCTTTCCTGCCTTTTTTATGTACTGGGATGGAAGCCCAGGCCTTGGGCATACCGCAACTACCAGTTTCTGCCTTCCAGTCCTAATGGGTGTGAAATGTTTAGTGTCATGGAATCTAGAAGAATTATTCAGTTTTGGAGAAGATAAACAGAACCACCTTTGGTTTAATGAACCTTGCAAAACATTGTGGGAATGTATTTGTCAAGATTTTGGCTTAACTGGTTCTTACCATTGCATGTATGTAGGATATGGGGCCCATGCTCTACAGATTATGCCATAGGTTAATTTTTTAAAATAAATCTTTCCCCTTCTTTCTAGCTGCCCAGATAAAGAATTTGATGAGCCAACTTGGAACTAAGCAGGACTCAAGCAAACTCCAGGAAAATTTGTGAGTAGCTACCCCAAAGTTTGAGTTTTGTGAGGCCCTTTGAGGACATAGGCCGTCCTCAGGACGTGAGGTCAGAGTGGGAGGCAATGGTTGGAGTGGTAATAGCTGAACCTGAAGAGGAAGCAAAGTATGTTAATGGATCCAGATTTTTGCTGCTTTGAACTGTTGGGTTTCTTTTCTTGGTCTGGCTTGCAGATAGTTTAGGAGGTTAGAGAAGGAATTCCTTCACTCCTCAGCTGCCTCACGGAGCTGTGTCAGTATAACACTGTGTCGGTGACCTTCCTATTGACACAGGACTCCTGATGATGTAGTCTACTTGGATTTCCAACTCTAAATAAGAAAAAAATTATTCTCTAGTGACACAAAGGGACCATAAAGGAGAGAATAAATGGTCTGGTGGGAGAAGACCATCTCTCTTTCTTTTTTTTAAAGTCATATTTTTCTTGACTTTTTTTATATTTTTTATTTTTAATTTTTATTTCTTTTCTTTATATGAGTACACTGTAGCTGTCAGACACATCAAAAGAGGAACATTGGATCCCAGTTGGTTGTGAGCCACCATGTGGTTGCTGGGAATTGAACTTAGGACCTCTGGAAGAGCAGTACTCTTAAGATCTCAGGCAGATCTTCTGAGTTTGAGGCCACACCTTATCTACAGAGAGACGATGAGTTGACCAGGATTACAGGCAGCAGGACAGCCGATACACAGAGAAACCTTGCTTTAAAAAAAAAAAAAAAAAAAAAACCACCAAAAACAAAAACACAACAAAACAAAGCAAATTGTTCTATTCTCTATTCTTAGGGGTGGAGAGATAGTTGAGTGGTTAAGAGCACTGGCTGTTCTTCCAGAAGACAGGTTCAATTCTCAGCACCAATTGGTGGTTCATGACTATTGATAGCTGTCTTTCTGTGGGGTCTAGCTCTCTTTTCTGGCCTCTGTGGGCACTGCACAGTATAGTGCACAGACATGCATTGTAGGCAGATCACCCATACACATAAAATTATAAAGTGAAAAAAAATTTTTTGGTGCCAGAAAAATGGCTCAGCAAGTAAAGAAAAGTGTTTGAAACTCACATGGTAGAAGGAAAGATCTAACTCTGGAAAGTTGTTCTGTAATGTTAGCATATCTCCTGTGCATCCTGCACACTTGTGTACAAATGCATCATGATGTACCTACACACACACCCACACCTCCCCCCCCCCCAAGTAAATGTAATTTTTTCTTTAAAGTTCTGTTCTTTATCTCAGGCTGGGCTCAAATTCATGGAGATCCACCTGCCCCTGCTGGGATTAAAGGCATGTGCCACCATAGCCCAGCTCTGTTCTTTATCTGTAAAGTCTGTTGAGCAGCATTGTTTGTTTCCTGTAGATGTTGTGAACTGAGTAACTGTTAGCACAGGGAACTATTCTAAGGAGAGGTGATGTGTCTGCATGTGGTAGTGTTTCTAGGATGCTCTGGCTCCTGATTGGCTTCCTCTTGTATCTCTCTGCTTTTCTAATCTTAGAAGTCTGCTTGCAGTGAAAAAACCTGTGGTGTCCTAGCCACTAAGACTGCTGCAACAATAGATCATAGGCCAGGTAGTTTATAAACAATCACAATTTTACTTTTCACAGTCCCTAAGGTTGAGAGGTTGAATGAAGATCAAGGCCTGGCAGATAGTGTCTGATGATGAGGGCCTTCTTTTCATAGAGAATGTTTGGTTTTTGTTTTCCTTTTGAAACGGTTTCACTATAAAGCCCTGGCTGCCCTGGAACTTACTATGTAGACCAGACTAGCCGGAGCTCCTAGAGATATACCTGCCTCTGCCTCCCAAGTATAGGGATTAAAGGCATTTGCCATCACGCTAGGCAGATGGAGCTTTTCTACTGTATCTCTTGTTCTGTCCAAAATATTGGTGAGAAGTTCGTAGCGGCTGAATACTTGTAGACCAGTCTCGACTCAGAATCCGCCTCTCAAGTGTGGATAAGCCATGTGCGCCACCACGCCGGACTAATCATTTTCTAATCCTACCTTCTAATAAACATCATTTGGGGGCTAGGAGTTCAACATGAATTCAGACCACAGCATGTGGCTTCTCTGTCACTCCATAAAACCTTGGTACAAATGGCTGGAGAGGAGAGGGAACCATGATGGAAAGAACCTTGTGTTTGTTTATTTTTATTCCATTGAATCATTTTTATATATCATGTTCTTCCCCTTGAATTTCTTTTTCCTTCCTTCCTTTCACCTGTTCATCCTCTTTGTTTCAGAGGCTGGCCTCAAATGTTCCTTCTATATCAGCCTCAGAGGAGCTAGGACTTGGATAGAGGCCTCTGTGCCCATCATCCAGCTCCTTTATATGTCCTTTTGGGTTGTTATTGTTTATGGTGCTAGAGACTGAATCTAGTATCTTGCACAAGAGGTAAGTGCTCAAAACAGCATAGGGCCCAGATGTCAGGCACAATGATGAAGGGGGCGGGGAGCAAAGGAAACATCCGTACAAAGAACCAGCTTTTAAGCAAGAGCTCGGGAGTGGATCTTTGATGCTTTTTCCTAGGTATGTAGGAAGCTATGCTTTTTAAATACATGTTTCATCTAACTGCCCTAGTCAGTGGACTGTTACAGGTGCTGACCATGCAGAGCTCCTGGAAGTCAGTAAGAATTTTAGAGTTAAGTTCAGTGTGTTAAAGCCATTAGGTTTGGATGGAGGTAGCAGTTACTCCTCTGTTTCTATCAGAATATAGTCATGTATTTCTTCCCAAATAGTTGAAACTCCTGGTCTGTGCTTCCTTCAGCAGGTATCATTGAGTGAGCGTCTTCTGCCAGTGGAACTGCTTCAGTAATGGAGAAGGCCTTGCAGGGCTGTGAGCACAGCACTGAAGCTCTTGTTCTAACGGCTCTTCATTCTTTGTACTGGGAGTCCCTGAGCACAGAGTAATGATAGGGAGCTCTCAGGAAGCCACAGCATCCTGACACCTGTCTTTTCTCTCTTAGGCAACAGTTACAGCACTCCACAAACCAGCTCGCCAAAGAAACAAATGAGTTGCTGAAGGAATTAGGGTCCTTGCCCCTACCCTTGTCTGCATCAGAGCAGGTTGGTAATTTCTGTTTTGTTTATTAATAGAGAAGGTCTTTGTTCTGATGGAGTATGTGGAACAAAAAGCTAGTAGGGTTTTGGTTCTCCATAGACATTCTCTAAACTTTAATTTTCTTACCACCTTCCCCAGTTTCATTTCTGTTGCTGTGATAAAATACCAGAACAAAAAGTAACCTAGAGAAGAGTTCACTATTCCAGATTATAGTCTCTTATTGTGGGAAAATCAAGGTAGCAGAAACTTGGAGCAACTAGTTACATCCTGTCCACACTCAAGAGGAGAGAAATGAAGAAATGAATGCATGCGTGCTTGTTCTCACTTGCTGTGCTTAGCTCCTTTTTTCTACTTTTTAAAATTTTTTTTTATTATTTTTATGTATGTGAGTACATGGGCACTCTCTTCAGACACACCAGAAGAGGGCTTGGATCCCATTACAAATGGTTGTGAGCTACCATATGGTTGGTAGGAATTGAACTCAGGACCTTTGGAAGAGCAGTCAATGCTCTTCAGCCCCCATTTTTCTACTTTTACACAGTTCATGATCTTCTACCTAGGGAATAGTGCTGCCTACAGTGGCTGGATTCTCTCACACTAATCAGTTTAGTTAAGACAATCTCCTATAGACATGTTGGCAGGCTAATCAATGTAAACAATTACTCATTGAGACGTTCTTCTCAAATAATTATAGGTTGTCTAAAGATGACCATTAAGCTACCTACACAGAGAGGCTGGAAGACTATTGTGGCAATGTATGTATCAGGTGTAGCAAAGTGCCTGGTATCCACCATGTCCTGAGTGTGTAATGACTATTGCTATTATTAATAACACATTACAGTGTGTTTAGCCGAGGAGGAATCTCAGTGTTTGCATCTCTGGCCTTTGGTGTCTGCAAGCTGGGCTTGCAGACTGGGTCTTTGGTTTGTTTTATGCCTCATATCTATAAATTTTGACTAAATAGCTTTCATATTTTGTAGTCACTTCTCTTCTTTTTTGATTTTCGAGACAGGGTTTCTCTGTATGCCCTGGCTGTCCTGGAACTCACTCTGTAGACCAGGTGGCCTCGAACTCAGAAATCCTTCCTGCCTCTTGCCTCCCAAGTGCTGGATTAAGGCTGCGCCACCACCGCCCGGCTTGTAGTCACTTCTGTATCTCAGGTCACCCATAGGTCTTAGGATAAAGGAATACTCAGGGAAGACTTCTTTTCCAGCTGGAAATGTTCTGTCATTGAGTGCTCACCTGACTTGTGTACAGAATTTGGTTTGATCCCCAGCATCACTGACAATAACCATTTTAGTGCATGTGTCCTCTGGTTATCTCTGTGTAGCTGATTGGTCCTTATTCATACTGATGCTTCAGTGATGGGCCTGTTCTCCTTCTATCCATTTTCTCCACCTTGCTTCCAAGTCATCCCTTTCTCTCTCCTAGCTGTGCACTGAAGGAGTATACATTTGCCAAGAGTTTTATAGTATTGAGAAAGGAATCTAATTGCCTGATGTAGGCAAAGTCTTGAAAGTGCTTGAGAATTAAATATTAGCCCCAGCAAAGTATAAATAGAAAGTTAGGTCTGCTACCAAAACCTTCATCTAATGTGTTCTAAGGCCAAAGACATATTTTTGGATTATGCATGCTAGTGTTCCTTCCATTAGCCTCAGTCATTAAGAACACAAAGTAGAGTTGCAAACATGCTCTCCTCAGTGAAATACAATTCTGTTTCTCTTCCGTTGTGCTGACTTCCCTTTGTCTTTCCATATCTAACCTGGCTCAGCCCCATTACTCATCCTTTACCAGTGCCCTATATGTTAAGCCAGCAGCTCTCAGCCTGTGGGCTGTGATCTCTTTGGGAGTCACATGACCCTTCCACAGGGGTCACATATCAGATATCCTGAATATCAGATATTTACATTACAATTCATAGCTCGCAAAATTACAGTTATGAAGTAGCAATGAAAATAATTTTATGGCCGGGCAGTGGTGGCACACGCCTTTAATCTCAGTACTTGGGAGGCAGAGGCAGGCGGATTTCTGAGTTCGAGGCCAGCCTGGTCTCCAGAGTGAGTTCCAGGACAGCCAGGGCTACACAGAGAAACCCTGTCTCGAAAAACCTAAAAAAAAAAAAAAAAAAAAAAAAAAAAAAGAAGAAAGAAAGAAAATAATTTTATGGTTGGGATCACCACAACATGAGGAGCTGTGTAAAAGGATCACAGCATTAAGGAAGGCTGAGACCCAGTGTGTTAAACCATATGTCCTGCTTTCCATTTCTCATGCATTCTGTTAGCAGATCTCTCAGCTGCTAGCTGACTACTGTGGTCTTTTTTTGAGCCCCCTTCGTTTGAGACAGTATTTCATTGATGGTGCCCAAGATGAGTTTCAGCCTTTTTCATTGATTCTTTCTTGAAGTTTGCATGCCCCAGAGTTCTGCTGTTGATCTTCTGATTTCCCTACCTCAGCCTTTCTTCCCCAGGAGGCTTGCTTATTTAATGACGTCAGTGTCATCTGTATGATGATGGAGCCCAGATAGTTTCCAACTTGAGCTCTGAAGCCTTCAGCTATTTCATCGTGCTGCCCTGCCAGCTGCTGTTACCAGTCTTTGTTCAACTCTTCTCTCAGACTTATTTGTGGTGCTGTGAATGGAATCCATAGTCTTTTATATGCTAGATACCTGATCTGCTACTGAACTATCTCCAGGCCTTGCTATCTCCTCTTGAATATACTATCTCCCTATAAAGTATAGTAATAATGCTCTTATTCTGAGTTTCTCATTCAAATCTATGAAATAAGTTGATATTTATCATCACAGAAATAACTTGCAAATAAGGACTGGGTACATATAGCTCATAGAGCATTAGCTGGTATGTGCAGCGTCTTTGGTTCCATCCCCAGCATACGGAAGAAAAAAAATGTGCCTTTTTATCTAATCACACTCATAAATTTGTCCTAAAGAAAAAAATTTAAAGGAAAGTGTAAATTACCAATTATTACAATGAGATTCACTTTAACTGTATAGTGAGTTAAAACTGACAATAATTGAAGGAATTTTTACATAAAATGTAGTAAAAACAACTTCATAAAATGAATGCACTAATTAAAATCCTAATTTTAAAGAGTATAGTAATGCAGAAATATGATATATTTTAAAAATGGCATTTTGGGACTGAGGTAAATTCAGTGTGGTTCCTTAATATGTATGTATAAGGCTGTATGCTTGATCCAGTGAGTAATTTTTATTTTATTTGTTTGTTTGTTGGTTGGTTGGTCTGTATAGTCCTGGTTGTTCTAGAACTCTCCACTAGACCAGGCTGGCTTCAAACTGACAGTGATCCACCTGCCTCTGCCTCCTCTAAGTGCTGGGATCAAAGGTGTGTGCTACCTGTCATGCCCAGCTTCAGCAATTTTCCATGGCAAGGCGAGGAAGATGTTCTTTCCTTCCTGCAATAGTCCTTCTGCCTTTGCCCTGAGTGCTGGGATTACAGCCCACAGAGTTTTCTTTGGGGTGGGGGGTTGTTTGTTTGTTTGTTTGTTTGTTTGAGACAAAGTTTCCCTGTGTGGCTCTGGCTGGCCTAGAACTGACTTTATGAGGCTGGCCTTGCACTCACTGCCTGCCTCTGCCTCCTAAGTGTTGGACTCAAAGGTGTGCGTCATTGTGTCCAGCTGTTAAAATCTTAACACAAAGATTAAAATCCGAGAAAGAAGGAAGCTTTCCTCAGCTAAGTTGGCTCTCAGTATTGCGTCACTTTCCCGGTTTGAGTCTGAGGCGTTCTGACTTTACCCTCTTCCTCTGTCTCTAGTCACCAAGTCATAATGGTTTTTGGTTTTTCGAGACAGGGTTTCTCTGTGTAGCCCTGGCTGTCCTGGAACTCACTCACTCCGTAGACCAGGCTGGCCTCGAACTCAGAAATCCGCCTGCCTCTGCCTCCCAAGTGCTGGGATTAAAGGCGTGTGCCACCATTGCTTCTTAAACTCCTTTTTGTGACCCAGTTACTGCCATTACCTATTAAACCTAGATTGTTGCAGTAATTTTTAATTCTCATTCCAGCTAGCAAGTGTCACAGCCTGATTTCTCTACATTAGTCGGTTGTCCTTGCCAGGTAGTGTCTGTTGTTGGCAGTTGCTCCTTAGAGGTGACCCTGAGTGCACTAGTTTGACCTTTAGAACTGGCTAGTCAGCCCTCTCTGGTTCCCTGATTTTCTGTTTTAGTTCTCTTATGAATTCACCTTTGGATCCAACCAAACTACCTTTTTTTTTTTTTAAAGATTTATTTATTTTATATATGTGGGCACACTGTAAGTATCTTCAGACACACTATAAGAGTGCATCGGATCCCATTACAGATGGTTGTGAGCCACCATGTGGTTGCTGGAATTGAACTCAGGACCTCTGGAAGAGCAGTCAGTGCTCTTAACTGCTGAGCCATCTCTCCATCTCTCTCTCCTCTCTCTCTTTCTCTCTCTTCTCTCTCTCTTTCTCTTTTTTTCAAGTTATGATATTTTCCAGCTTTATGATGTAGGAAAATAAGGTATTTAAAAAAATACAGTGTTGGCTGGGCAGTGGAGGCACATGCCTTTGGAGGCATAAATAGGTGGGTTTCTATGAGTTTAAGGCCAGCCTGGTCTACAGATCGAGTCCGAGGACAGCCAGGGTGGCACAGAAAAACCCTGTCTTGAAAAACCATTAAAAGAAGAAGAGGCGGAGGAGAAAGAGGAAGAGCAGGAGAAGAAGAATACATTATTTAAGTCAGATATGTAGCTCAGAGCGGGTTCTCAGTTTGTAGTTTTTGAGAGAGATAAGTAGTGTAGTGAAGGTAGCCTATAGGTAAATAAAATATTTTTTTTTTTTTTTTTAAGTTCTTGAAATTTTTAAAACTCAAAAAGAAAAACTGCAAAGGAGAATAATGATAATTTTCAGGAAAACTAATAACTTAGTATAGAAAAATGGTTTCATATTCCACCCCCGAAAAGAAAACAAAACACACAACACACACACACACACACACACACACACACACAAAAAAAACCTATTTAGATGCTCTGAGCTCAAAAGCCTTTACTCTGCATTTAGATTCTCCAGGAACCGAATATTCTAAATTTTCCCAGGTTCATCAGCATGCTTTGATCTGGTCCATAGGGTTAACTGGGGATTTGATTCAGGAAGGAACAAACAGCCTTTAAGGAAAGGCCTACTTTTAGCTGGCCCTGGTGTCGTATGCCTTTAATCCCAGCACTTGGGAGGCAGAGGCAGGTGGATTTCTGAGTTTGAGGCCAGCCTGGTCTACAGAGTGAGTTCCAGGACAGCCAAGGCTACACAGAGAAACCCTGTCTTGAAAACCAAAAAAAAAAAAAAAAAAAAAAAGGCCTATTTTTATAATAACTTTTGTACTTTGAAATTTCTTAAGTATATAATTGTGTTATAATCAGTATTAAACCAAATAATTCTAAGCTCACTTGAGATTTCAAGTTCTTGCTCACTTTCTTCAGCGCCAGCAGAAGCTTCAGAAGGAGCGGCTCATGAATGACTTCTCGTCGGCCTTAAACAATTTCCAGGCTGTGCAGAGAAGCGTATCTGAGAAGGAAAAAGAAAGTATCGCTAGAGCGAGAGCTGGATCTCGTCTTTCTGTAAGTTCATTCCAGAGAAGGCCTTTACCAGCCCAGACGTGTACCCCGCACATCCCCTTCCTCCACCAGACAACATGCTTTACGTTCTCCTTCCACACCGAAAGGCCGAGTTACTTTCTCCCATTTCATTCTCAAAACAGATTGACAAAGTGTCATCTTATAGATGTGGTTAGAGGATGTCACGCAGTACTGTAGTTAAGGCAGCTCTATTTTGTGTGTCTCTGGCATGTTTTTGGATAACAGCAGTGACAACCATCTGTTTTCTAGGCAGAAGACAGGCAAAGAGAAGAGCAGCTGGTCTCATTTGACAGGTAAAAAGTGACTCATCCAGCCTGCTGGATAGTTACTGTGAATCCACACCTTTGCGTCGGTTTTATGTTTATGGAGGTTTTGCTTACATGTAATTCTGTGCACCATGTTTATGCCTGGTGCCCACAAAGGCCAGAAGAAAGCTTTGGATCCCTTGAAACTGGAGTTTCAGATAGTTGTGAGCTACCAAGTAGGTGCTGGGAATCAAATCTGGGTCCTCTGTAAGAGCAAACAGTGCTCTTGACTGTTGAACCATCTCTCCAGTCTCTTTGTGACTATTTTTACTTAAAAATTAAAAAGAAAAATCAGGGCTGGTTGTAGTGGCATATGCCTTTAATCCCAGCATTTGATAAGCAGAGGCAAGTGGATCTCTGTGGATTAAAGGTCAACTTGGTTTACATAGTGAGTTCTAGGACAGTGAGACAGTTCTATACAGTGAGAACCTATCAAAAAAAAAAAGAGAAGAAGAAGAGAAGAAGTAGATAAGTAAATAAGACCAGGAGTTGAGCCAGGCATGGTAATGCACACCTGTGACCGTAGCACTTTGGGGGATGAGGCAAGAGGATCAAGAGAATTGGAGGTAACCTTGTCTGTCAAATAAGTAAATGAATGAATGGAGTTGGAGAGATGGTTCAGTGGTTAAGAACACCGGCTGCTTTTGCAGAGGAACAGGCTCAGTTCCCAGCACTCACATGGTGGCTCACAACTGTCTGTAGTCCAGCCCTAGAGGAGCCAGTGCTGTCTTCTGGCTGCCAGGTGCCATGCCCAGTTCCAATTTTTTTAAATTTAATAAATAGTACACTTTTAAGTACTTGAAAAAAGTCAAGTTGTAAACATGTTGTTATCTTTCATTTTGGTTTTCTGTTAAGTTGAGTCCTAGGAACCAGATGTGGTTCTGATAGATAAGTTGGTGAAGCCCTGTTTGGTGGCTTAGTGTGGCCCTGGTACCAGCCCCGCTTATGCTTTGAGAATTCCCTGGGTGTGTGCAATTCATTGAGTTAAACCTCTGGATACTTCCCTTGTCTAGCAAGTCCTAGCAAGACTGCAAAAAACCAAAAACAACAAACAAACAAACCCCTGAGTGGAAAAGGCAAAGAGGCCTGTCGTCCATATTCTGCCTCATCTGATTTTTCCTGTGGCTGAAGTTTTATTTTCTCTGTATCACATCTTTGCCTCTGGATGACAAATGCGGCCCACAGGGGTTTTGTACTGATAGCATCTGCCTAGGTTCTGCTGTCAGCAGAGGTGTAGTTATGTCTCCTCATACCTTAGAGAGAAGGAATCAACTGGAGTGTTTGTCTCCCTGTAGCCATGAGGAGTGGAACCAGATGCAGAGCCAGGAGGAAGAGGCGGCCATCACTGAGCAAGACCTGGAACTTATTAAAGAGAGGGAAACGGCGATTCGGCAGCTGGAGGTGAGAGGCAGGCTATAGCTTCTGTTTGACTCAGGTGTCTACAGATATAAGAGGACTTTTTTTTTTTTTTAGGTTTTTGAGACAGGGTTTCTCTGTGTAGCCTTGGCTGTCCTGGAACTCACTCTGTAGACCAGGCTGGCCTTGAACTCAGAAATCTGTCTGCCTCTGCCTCCCAAGTGCTGGGATTAAAGGCATGCGCCACCGCCCGGCTGACTTTTTTTTTTTTTTTTTGCCAGTTAATATGAAAAGGGCTGGTTGAGTCTTTGTGTATTTTATATTATCTATCAATTTAGTTGTGGCAAAATTGAACTACTGCTATGTTCTTTTGGCCTGGGCACTCAAAAGCGTAGCTCTTGCTCAAATTCCACTTAGCATGTGGTCTCTGGGAGAGATGCATGCATGGAAAACAGCACGGCGATATTGTGTAGATTCTTAGAATTTTCCCATCTTAGTGACCATCTCCAGTTAAGCAGGGTTCTGTGTGGAAATCTCCTTTTCATAATCTGAATAGCCTAGCAGAAAGGCAGGCTCCAGCCCTACTTTTGTACATTCTAAAGTTCAGTTCCAAGTATAGCTCTTGTCACGTCATTGGGTCAACTTGGAACCATTTTTGATGTGGGGTTGAAGGAGAGTTCTATAAGCTGTCTTTGGCTTCTTGAGCTCCATCATGACCAAGGCAACTGGAAAAAAAAAAAAAGCGCTGGGCAGTGGTGGCCCATGCCTTTAATCCCAGCACTTGGGAGGCAGAGGCAGGTGGATTTCTGAGTTCAAGGCCAGCCTGGTCTACAGAGTGAGTTCTAGGACAGCCAGGTCTATACAGAGAAACCCTGTCTCGAAAAACAAAAAAACAAAAAACAAAAAAAAAAAGCATTTAAAAAAATGCTGTTAAAACTATGATCATAGCCGGGCGGTGGTGGCGCACGCCTTTAATCCCAGCACTTGGGAGGCAGAGGCAGGCGGATTTCTGAGTTCGAGGCCAGCCTGGTCTACAGAGTGAGTTCCAGGACAGCCCGGGCTACACAGAGAAACCCTGTCTCGAAAAACCAAAAAAAAAAACAAAAAACAAAAAAAAAACTATGATCATATGCTGTGGTGGTTTGAATGAGTATTGCTGCAGTTGTAGATTATTTGGGAAGGATTAGGAAGTGTTTTTAAACTTTTAAATTTTAAAATTTAGTTTATTTTGTATTTTTATGTTTATGAGTGCTCTTAGGAATCAGAAAAACGGGTCAGATCCCTTGGAACTAGAGTTCTGGATGGTTGTGAGCTGCCGTGCGTATGCTAGGAATTGAACCTGGGTCCTCTGCAAGATCAACAACTGCTCTTAACTGCTGAGCTATCTCTCCAGCATTTAATTAGGGGCTTGCTTACAGTTTAGGCAGGCATGGCATGGCATGGCATTGAGGCAGTAGCTAAGAGCTTACATCTGATCCACAAGTTGGAGACAGAGAGAGTGAAATTGGGCCTGGTTGGGCCTTTGGAACTTCAAAGCCTACTCCAGTGACTCAACTCCTCTAAGAAGGCAATACCTCCTAATCCTTCTTGAATGGCCCACCACCTGGGGCAGTACTTTTCAAACCACAAACCACACCTTATGAACGAACATACCTTTTAAAGGCACCAGTCCACTGTTCTTCCACTGACTTGTGTTACAGCATGGCTTATTACCTATGAAAGTAAAAACCTAAACATAAAGAATCTTTTTTTTTTTTGGTTTTTCGAGACAGGGTTTTTCTGTGTAGCCCTGGCTGTCCTGGAACTCACTCTGTAGACCAGGCTGGCCTCGAACTCAGAAATCCGCCTGCCTCTGCCTCCCAAGTGCTGGGATTAAAGGCGTGCGCCACCAACCGCCCGGCTAAACATAAAGAATCTTACCTCTATCACTGCTGGGAATACTGTGCAGCTGAGCCCACCAAGCTGGGAAGTTATTAAACTTTTTCAGTCAGAACAGTGATGTCCTTTCACCCTGCCAACCATTGTCTAGCATCAAACTTGTTTGTCAGTTGGAAGCTGTTTATAGGGCATCATCCAAGTGACACAGAATCCAGTAGTTCCTCACATAGACCCAGAGTCTGCCCTGAGGTAACAATCTTCTTGGTTGTTTATCTTCCATGTGTTCCTCAGGCAGCACAGTTCTATAAAAGCCATTTAAATTCTCTAGTCAAAAGTCCTAGTAGTCACTGACATCGGTCTGCTCTACCTAGAGCTGTTACACTGAGCATGTGTCCAGCACAGCACTCCAGCTTCTGGTGGATACTGTTCAGGCTTGAGTGATCTTACTAGTTCTCGGGTAACGTGCAATTGCTGTTGCTCAATGAGTGGGTTTCATGTCTTTTCTACAGTATTAGGTAACCAGCAGTAGATAGTTTTCTATTCATGGAGAAACCTTTAAAGCACATGTAATTAATTGTTAATCTTTAGCGGGCGGTGGTGGTGCAGGCCTTTAATCCCAGCACTTGGGAGGCAGAGGCAGGCGGATTTCTTGTGTTTGAGGCCAGCCTGGTCTACAGAGTGAGCTTCCAGGACAGCCAGGGCTACACAGAGAAACCCTGTCTCGAAAAACCAAAAAAAAAAAAAAAAATGTTAATCTTTAGGGAAGGAAAGGAAAGAAATCTTCTAGCATGTTCCTTAATGTGAGCTAATTGGGTTTTTTTTTTTTTTTTAATCTCCCTTAGGCTGACATTTTGGATGTCAATCAGATATTTAAAGATCTAGCTATGATGATCCATGACCAAGGTGATCTGATTGGTATGTACTATTAATACATCTAACCTTAGGGTGAGTACAAAGAACTCAGTAAGATGGGTCACTATAAACTTAATTTAGGAATATCTTTTTTTTTTTTAATTTCTGAATTCATTTTCTTATACAGTCAACTATAGAGGCTAAAGAGGGTGTTTTGTGGGTGAGCCCTGTTCACTTGTTATAGCCTGCAAGTCTGTTAGAGAAAGAGCTGTCAGCACCCCAGCTTTGAGCTCCAGACTCTTGCGGGATTATGGGGTTAGTAACCTTTAAAAGCTTTTTAATGTGGAAATGATCTCAAATTTATAAAAATCTGCAAAATAAAAACAATACAAGGAATCTTTTATATATCCCTGCCCAGAATTTTCCTGGTTAGTAACATTTTGCCCCATTTACTTTGTGATGTACCCCTATCTGTGTATGTAGATACATAAATATGTGGTCTGCACGCTCTCCCTGCCCCCCAATCTTTTTCTTGAACCCTATATAGGTGAATTGCATAATTAGTAACCCCTTGCTATTAAATATGTCAGTATTTATTTCTGTTCTCTTATCATGTTAGAAACGTGTAGCTGGAATGGTAGTGATGCCTGTAACCTCGGCACTTCATGTAGAAGTGTGAGGGTCAGGAGGTTAGGCCAACGTCAGCTACATGGCATGTCATTGAGGATGCTGAGGCCAGCTTAGAGACCCTTAGAGACCCTCTCTGAAAAAAAACTAAATGAAAAGTAAATTTTGATCTCATGGCTGGCTGGTTTGGATGGTAATGGTGAATCTAAGGTCTGTGCCATCAAATCTGTTCAGATGGCACAGCAGCTGAGAACAGAGGCTGCTCTTCCAAAAGACGATGGTTTTGATTCTCAGCACTTACACACTGGCTCACAACCATTTGTAACTCTAGTTCTGAGATCCAACACTCTCCAGGCATGTACATGGTATACAGACATACATGCAGACAAAACATCCATATAGTTTAAAAAAAAAGAAAGAAAATTTGCTTGTTTGTTTCTTTCAGTATTGAAATACCTGAATGTGCTGATATGTGCATTGTATTTTTTACAGATAGCATAGAAGCCAATGTGGAAAGCTCAGAAGTGCATGTGGAAAGAGCTACTGATCAGTTACAGAGAGCTGCTTACTATCAGGTAAAAGCCAATATCAAGAAAGTCACTCTGTGCTGTAGACTCAGTGACCCTCCAGGCTGTGCTGACACATTGCTGGCAGCTGCAGTCTTCTGCCCGAGTTTGAGCTGAAGGCAGCCGGTCATAATTTGCAGCTCCAGTCCCATTTTTAGTATTTATCTTTGCAGCCAGATATCCAACACCATCAACCCCCCCAAAAATTTTTAAAAGAATGTGGGGGGGTAAAAGCTGTCATGGGCATTTGACCCAAAAAAATCAGCATGATGCAACCTTAAATTTCCCCAAAGGGAAAAGGGCATTTTGGGAAAAAATAAGAGCTGCCCCCGAGAGGGGTGGACCCCTTCCGGGGGCACCCCTGACTGTTGACCCCCGAAAAGGTGCCTTGAACGCGGGGAAATAGGCCTTAGCCCCTTTTTTTAACTGTGCCCAAAAGGGTTTTATTTTTCGGGGTTTTATGACTTAGTTTTTTTGTTTTTTGTTTTTTTTTTTGGGATTTTCTTTGGTTTTTTTTAAAAAACCGGGGGGCTATTTTTGGGCCCCCCCGGGGGGGTTTTTAACTTTTTTTTTTTTTTTTTTTTTACGGGCCGGGGTTTTCCGGAAAATTTTAAACCCGGTTTAAACCTTTCCCTCTTCCCCCAAATTTTGGGGGGGAGGGGGATTTCCTTTTGGTAAAAATTAGGGGGAAAAATTAAACCCCCCTTTCCCTTTCCGGGCTTTTTAAAAATTTCAGCTTTTATTTTTAAAAAAAATTTTTTTTTAAATCTGGGGGAAAACTTCTGTTTAAATTTTCCCTAGAAAAACCCCACAAGGGGTTTTTTTTAAATGATTCTGGAAAAAAAAATAAATTTTTTTACAGCAGTAAGAAAGAATCCCTCTCTCAGTTTTAAAATTGGGGTAAAGATTTAAATGGGAAAATTAACCCCCCGGGAAAAAAACTGAAAACCCGGTCCCCCCCTTTTTCCAAAAACCTTATTCAAAAAAAAACCCCCGCTGGGGCGGGGAAACCCCCAGGTTTTCTTCCCTTTCCCACCTCTAATAATAGGGATTTCTAAAAAAGAACCCAAAAAAACCCCCCAATTTTCCCCACACCCTCCACCCAAAGGGAATTTTCCCCCAACCCAAAACAAAAACCCCCCCGGGAATTTTAAAGGAATAAAATTTTTGGGTTTTAAAATTCATTTTTTAAAGGGTTAAAATTCCTTTTCCCTTCCCGGGGTTTAATTTTAAAAAGGGGGCCTTCCCCCTTTTAAAGATGGATGGGAAAAATAAATAAAAACCAAAAAGCACCCCCCCCCCCCCCAAAACCCCCCCCCCCCCTGGAAAAAGAAAAGGGGTTTTTTGGGAAAAAATCTTAAATTTTAAAGTTTTTTTTCACTGCTTGTTTTTTAAAATTAAAAAAACCGGAAAAGGGGTTTAATGGGATTAAAAAAACCATCCCCGGGTAGGGAAAAGGTCATTTTAGAAAAAAACCCCCAAAACCCCAAAACCAAATTTCCCTTTGTAAGTTTTTGGGTTGGGGAAAAAAAATTAAAAAAAGGGTTTTTCCCGAAAAAAATTTAAAAAAAACCCTTTTGGCAAAAATTAAGGTTTTTGAATAGGGGTTTTTAATTTTTATCTTTTTTTATGGTAAAAAGTTTTAAATAGGCTGGGTCCCTTTAACCAAAACGTCCCCAAAGGGGCCCTTTGTTAAATCTCAGCAGTAAAATAAAGGATTTTCAAAAATAAGGATTATTTGCCCGGGGAATCTTAGGTTAAAAATTTTTTTTTTCTTTGGGGTCCCCTTTTTAAAAAACTTTCCCCAGAAAAAAATCTCCCCAAGAAAAAGGGGTATCCCCCGTGTTGTCCGGGGCAGTGATTGTTAAAAGTTTTTGGAAAATTTTAAACTGGGTTGCTTCTAAATGAAGTGTTCTTGCCTCAGAGCCTTCTCCTGCTGAGTTGTTTTCAAGGGCAAGTGCTTGATGGAGTCTTCCCAGAACAAAATGAACCACAGAAGAGAGTGTGTACCAGGAGTTACCTGTGATAATTTAGCTAGAAAACTAAACTACAAAAATAGTCCCTGGAATTAGACCAAGGACACAAGTATTTATCAATTTATGCATACATTCTATTCATTTCTCAAATAACAAATTAACTTATGTGTATTTTCCCTTTCTCTTGTATTTTGATTGCCTTTATTGCAAGTGTTTATCGACAGTTCCATCGTGGATATTCTTTTTTGACAGGTGACACTACATCATAATATTGTCCTTTTGTATATACACCAAACTTTACCTTTTTATGAGTATCTGAGATAAATTTCCTTTGGAGCCCAGCCTATTAAGAGTCTGAGAAACTGTAAATAATGCCAGCAATTTTTATTATTTAACATTTTCATTTGAGTTTCTGGGATCTGTTCTCTGTTTTGTAAGATTTTGGCACTATATATAACTGAGGAATAAAGAACATTGACCCATGACTTTGATGAAATGAGAAGAACCTGTAGAGTGGGCCCAATTCCAGGGTGTGTGGAAAGTCTGGGTTTGAGGTAAATTGACTTTCTTATCTGCTGGTGTTTTTTTAAGAGTCCATCCTCGAACACTAAGCCATTCCCACTCCTGTTTTTTAAAGAGGAGCGTCTCATTCATTAAATTTTCTTATAGTCGGGCTGGGCCTCTCTTCCACCTGCCTGCGTACAGGGGAGAATTAGGCACAGCCATAGTTTTGGAAAGCAAATAAGGATTTGTGGAATGATCCCATTTGTTCACTTGTGGCTTTCGTTCTGGTAAAAATGATAAATGTTGCTATCAGAGGTGATTCTGACCCTTTTAGGGTTTGCCTGGCTTTGATGGCAAGATTTTGGAAATTTTAATGAAGTGGGGTTTTAAAATCAGTCTGTAACCTATTTATAAAGCAAAGCAAAGGTTCATTTTGTAAATAAAAAGTGATTTTGACTTAGCCTAATTTATGAAAAAGAGATCAAATTCTGTTGTAGTTTTAGATAAAAACAGTTTTAAATAAAAGGTTTCTGTCTTGTATATAAATGTTTGTCTACTGCCCTTTTTCACCAGGCCTAGAACAGTCGAGAGAGCGTGTAAATTGGTTTTAGGCTCTCGATAAATGAGAATTAGGCCGGAAATGTCAAGCTTCATCCTTCACTGAACTAGAGGAATCTGACTACTATGGGTTATATTTATGTTTGTTTCTTCTATTCCTCATAAGTTACTTAATTTTGTTTTCCTTATGTGACAAGTAGAGAAATAAGGGCCCAAATGCATAAGTTTTCTCACCTTTGCACCACCCACTACTAATACCAATAAAATTTAAAAGCTTTGTAGTTATTTTTATGAGTTAAACATCCTAATGACATGGGTATTAGGTACTATCATGAAAAAAAAAAATAAACAGCTGCAAGAAGACTGGAGAGCAGGTAAGGTTTGGCTTGGGAGTGGAAAAGGTATTGCTGCCCTTCCTTTGAAAAGCAGGACAGAGAGCAACTGTGGTTTTGCGCACACTTCTAATCCTAGTACCTGAGAAGACAAGACAGGCAGGTTGTGAGTTCAAGGCCAGACCGGGATACATGAGAGATTTGAGATCAGACTCTGTTTTTAAGAGAAAGGTGGTGAGGAAGAAAAGCTGTCTGCATGACACAGTGACCTACATGGCAACTTCAGAGAAAAAAACCCTTGTTCTCACATTTTTAGTTGGACTTGGACACGTCATTTGTGACAGTCCAATAAATAAAAAAATGGGATCTGTTGTGACAAGTTGTTTGGAACAACAAAGTGGCTGTGATAGTGTGATACAAATAGTGGATGTCACGAGGCTGTAGGAACTTGGTCTGGAGTTGTAGCGCTTTTCAAGAAGCTCTAATAAACCTGCTCCTAGAACCTGCTTTGTACCTAATTATCTTTGGGGGGCGCAAATGGTCTGGCTCAGTGGCTTCTTGCCTTCATTAATTAGAAAGGTTTTTTAAAAAAGGTGGGGGTGGAAAGCCCTGGTTCCCTCCCCTACTCAGAGATTCAACTTCAATTTGTCTGGTGTATTTCCTGTGTGCAATTTGAAAACTAGACTGGAATATAAAAGGATAAAAGGACCGGGTGGTGGTGGCGCACGCCTTTAATTCCAGCACTTGGGAGGCAAAGGCAGGCGGAATTCTGAGTTCCAGGCACCTGGGTCTACAGGAGTGAGTTCCAGGACAGCCAAGGCTACACAGAGAAACCAAAAAAAAAAAAAAAAAAAAGAACCCGAGGAACCTGGCCTACCATTGATCTGCTGAGGGTATTTGGACAAGTTGCTAGCTCATAAACTTCATGTTTCTCGATTGCTTGCATCTATCCTGCCTTTTCTCTGTCTGTCTGTCTATCTATGTTTATTAGTGTAAAATTCCTAACATGTCTAGTCTGAACGTACAAATTGTAAATATGTTTCTATATTCCTTTCCACTTTACACTCATGTTTCAGCTTCCTATATTGACACTGAAAAAGTTCTAGGAGTGCTGGGTACTTTTTAAAAAGGAAAAAAGGGGACTGGAGAAATGTCTGAGCACTTAAGAGCACTTGGCTGCTCTTCCAGAGGTCCTGAGTTCAATTCCCATCATGGCTCATAACCATTTTGTGATGGGATCTGATGTCCTCTTTGGTGTCTGAAGACATCAAAAGTGTACTCATAGACAGAAATAATTTTTTAAAAAAGAGAAAAATAAGGTTTTTAAATTTTATTTTCTCTGTATGAATTTTGCCTCCATATATGGCAAATGTACCACATTGTGCCTGATCCTTCAGAATCAGAGCAGGGGTCAGAACCCGAACTGATATTAGAGATGATTGTGAGCCACATGTGGGTGCTGGGAACCGAACCTGATTGTCTACAGGAGCAAAAATACTCTTATCTGCTGAGCGTGTTTTCAGCCCCTCCAGCATCTTTTAAAATGAATTAGTGCTATGTAGAGTTATAAAAGCATTCTGGCCACTTCACTGGTAATATTTCACAATAAGAACTTGTACATGTAGATTGTTGCTCTCAGAGCATTGTTTGTGTGTGCATACCCACATGCACACACATCTTTAATTTCACTAAGTAGTACCTACTCACATAGTATGCAGTCTGTAACATTGGAACTAAACTTGTACCTCAAAGTGAAATTACCAGGCAGGCACAGTAATACAGGCCATGAGTCGTAGCACTCAGGAAGTAGAGGCAGGGAGATCTCCATGAATTCAAGGCTGTCCTACCTATATAGCAAGTTCCAGACCAGCCAGGGCTACATAGTAAGACCCTGCTTTGTTTTGTTTGGTTTCTGTTGTTGTTGGGGTGGTTTTTTATTTTGTTTTTTAATAAAAAGGGAAGAAGGAAGGAAGGAAGGAAGGAAGGAAGGAAGGAAGGAAGGAAGGAGAAAAGAAATTACCATTCGGTTGACAAAATAAAACACTAAGGCCTCATATTCTATTTGGTCTGAATTGTATTTTCTATTCAGAGACTATTTAGTCATGAGAATGAAGGTTTTGCTTTTGGTCACTAAGTACAGACTACAGAACTCATGTCATACCTCAGCCCATTCTGTTTTCCAGGATTGGGAGTCCCCTGTTTTCTTCCATGTTTTCCAGACATGGATGTTTAGCTCTAAGCTTCAAAGGATTCTTTCCAATATTGCTTTCTAGCACTACAATGTACAAGTACTTTAAAATCTCTAACTATAGTTTAGAAGTAAAGTTTTGATTTGTATTTTAAAAAAAGATTTATTTATTTAATTTATGTATGTGAATCCACCATCGTCATTTTCAGACACACCAGAAGAATGCATTGGATCCCATTACAGATGGTTGTGAGCTACCATGTGGTTGCTGGGAATTGAACTCAGGACCTCTGGAAGAGCAGTCAGTGCTCTTAACCACTGAGCCATCTCTCCAGTCCCTTGTTTTGTATTTTTTAATTGTGTCTGAGAGAATTTTCTTTCTAAATTTTTGTATGGGGGGACTGAGGGAAGTTCATACATATGTGTAGGTATGCATATGTGTAGGTATGCATATGTGTATTGTTATATGCTACATATAACAACCACCTTAGGTAGTGTTCCTCAGGTGTCTGTTATTTTTGTTTGAGACAGGGTCTTTTCCAAACTTATTTGCCAAGTAGGTGAGACTAGCTTCTAGGGCTTTGTCTTTCTCTTTTTCTACTCCCTCCCCCCATAATTTATTGATTTTTTTTGTGTGTGAATTTCATATCATATACACCCCAACCAAATGCACTAATTACCCAGTCCTTCCATGTTTGCTCTCCACCCTTGTAACCTCCTCCAAAAGAAAGTAGAAAATAAAAAAATAAAAATGAAAAATGTTTTGCCATGGAAACTGCGGTGTGTCACACAGTACACCCCTTTGTCCAAACAGCTTTACTTGCAAATATTTGTTGCAATGAGTCATTGGTCTGTTTTGAGACCTCTGGCTTCTGCTGTATACACTATCATCCTCACTGGGACTCTTCCATAACCTATTGTTGCCCTGTGTCATGGAAATCCTGCAGCTTTAGTTCTGCAGGACCCGTCCCTTCCCAGGACCCAGCAGCTCACAGATGGGGTAGGTGTTGGGGCGGGCCAGCTCAGTGCCCTGTTTCTGTCTGTTTTCAGACTGACATTCACCCTTATTCCTAGCTTTTTATTTGGGCTTCAGGGCCCTAAACTTAGGCCTTCAGGCTTGCAAAACAAGTGCTTTATTGTCTGAACCATCATTTCAAATTCCACCCATATTATTGTTAATTCTGGGGAACAAACCTAAGACTTTATACATGTCATGCACAAGGACCTGGATTCTGGATCAAAGCCTCTGTGCTACAAAACCATTTTTTTTAAAGGAGCATTTAAATATTAAAATAAGATGGAGCATGGGCTACAGCTCAGTGGTAAACTGCTTCGTCAACATGTGAATCCCTGAATTCAACTCCAAGCACTGGCAGGAGAAGGTGATGATGGTAGATGGCAACTTCATTTGTAGCTCTTAGTTGGCAAAATAAAAACTAACACACTTATTACACCTCCCCACACATACACGTATCTTCCAAAGGTTCAAGGCAGGAATGATAGATTGAAAGAGGAATTTAAAGGCTTGAGATACTTTGCATGTGGCATATTTGAGCCTTTAATGACAGTAGGCTGCTGTGCTAGATTTTCTTACACTTACTATACCTGGAAGGCTATCTCAGAGATTTATTGCAGTCCTTTTCTATATTTTATTTATTTTTATTTTACATGTATTTTGCTTTCATGCATGTCTATACACCACATGCATGCCTAGTGCTGGGAAGTCTTAGAAGAGGGAGTTAGATCCCCTAGAAGTAGAGTTACAAATGATTACGAGCAGCTATCTATGTAGGTGTTGGGAATCAAACCCAAGTCTCTACAAGAGCAACAAGTGCTTTTTATGGCTGAGCCATTGATGGACCCCTTAATTTTTTTTATCATGTTTATTTGGGATGGTCATGTATATGTCACAAAATGCATGTAGGAGGACAACTTTCAGGAGTCTTCTTCCACTATCTGGTTCTAGGGATTGAACTAGGTTGTCAGTGTTGGAAGTAAACACCTGCATAACCATCTTGCCAGCCCTTGTGTACTCTTACAGTGAATCAAGAAGCTAAGACAGGTAGCCTGCTCATGATTGCACAGCTTGTAAGGATGGTCATCTTGAGTGTTCATACTTTAAACCACCATTACCCAACACTGACAGAAGCTGGCCTCACCACATCTTCAGATGGCTTCCTCTAAAAGAAATAGCAATTTCTACTTAAATTTTCACGAGCATTGTCTCCTTCACAACACCTTGTGCATTCTTTATCTGTCACCCTGCTAAATGAAGCATTCTGCTTATAAGGTCTAGCCATATGTCTTTGTTGGGTTTTACTGCTGTGAACAGACACTGTGACCAAGGTGACTCTTATAAGGACATTTAATTGGGTCAGCTTACAGGTTCAGAGAGGTTCAGTCCATTATCAAGGCAGGAACATGGCAGCATCCATGTAGGCATGGTACAGGAGGAGCTGAGAATTCTACATCTTCATCTGAAGGCTGCTAGCAAATACTGACTTCCAGGCAGCTAGGATAAGGGTCTTAAGCCCACGCCCACAGTGACACACCCACTCTAAGGCCACACCTAAGAGTGCTACTCCCTGGGCCAAACATATTCAAACCACTACATTCCACTCCCTGACCCCCATAGGCTTGTTCAAACATCAGTCTATGGAGGCCATACCTAAACATAGCATGCAAAAATACCTTTAGTCCAACTTAAAAGGTACCCATAGTCTATAGCAGTCTCAACAATGTTAAAAGTGCAAAGTTCAAAGTGTCTTCTGAGGGTCATCCAATCACTTAACTGTAATCCCCAAAGCAAGACAGGAAACCACCTGGGCAAACTCCAAACTCTGCATCTCTTTCTAATTTCAAGGTGGTCTTCAGATCTCCAACTCCTTTTTCATCTTTGTTAACTGCAAAGAACTTTCTCCTGGGCTGGTTCCACTCTAGTAGCAGTGTTCCTTGGCAGGTATCCTTTGGCTCTGGCATCTTTAACATCTTTTGGTCTCCAAGGCAACTTTAACTTCACAGCTTCTTTCGATGTCTGGGATCTACACATGATCTTCTGGGCTCCTCCAAAGGACTTGGGTCACATCTCCAGTTCTGTATTCTGTAGCACTCCAGGCTCTGGTTGACTCCACTGCTGCTGCTGTTCTTGGTAATCAACCCAGATGGTACTGGCATCTCCAATACACTGGAGTCTTCTGCTGCAACTAGACTTCACCAATAGACCTCTCACAGGCTCCCTCATTATACCAGGCCTCAACTTCTTTGGATGACCCCATCAGTCCTGGGCTATCAATTACAACTGAGGCTGCACCTTCACCAATGGGCTTCCATTGTGGCCTCTCACAGTACCCAGCCTCAGCTGCTCCTTATGACCCCTTCATGCCTTCAAAGCCAGTACCACCTGGGTGACTCTTACATATTAGCAAGTCCAGCTGCAACATGAGGTACAACCTTGGCTATTTCTGGAACACAGCTTCTTTGTACTCTCAGAAAACACTTCCCAGAAGATTTCACTTCAGCAATGTTAGTCTCTTCTTTTTTTTTTTTTTTTGGTTTTTCGAGACAGGGTTTCTCTGTGTAGCCTGGGCTGTCCTGGAGCTCACTCTGTAGACCAGGCTGGCCTCGAACTCAGAAATCCGCCTGCCTCTGCCTCCCAAGTGCTGGGATTAAAGGCGTGCGCCACCACCGCCCGGCTGTTAGTCTCTTCTTAATCACTGCTAATTTCTTAGCTCCAGTTAACTAGCATCAATTGTCCCAGTAGTCCCTTCTAATTTTCACTCTAAGGCCAGAGCCACATGGCCAAAGCTGCTGAGTTCTGCTGCTTGCAGGAGTTAGAACATGGCCCCTTGTTCTATTTCATCATCACCAGCTTCCTGTTTTCCAGCTCCTTCACTGCCTAAGCTTGGCTGTCCTGGAACTTGTTCTGTAGACTGACTTTGAACTCAGAGATCTGCATGCTTGTCTCCGAAGCACTGAGACTAAAGATGTGGTGCACTAAGCCTGGATTTAAATTTTTCTTCACCTAGAATTTCCTCTGTTCTAGGCTGGCCTTGAATTTAGAGATCTGCTTATCTTTGCCTCCTCGAATTAAAGGCTTATACTACCATGCCTGGACCTAAATTTAGCTGGGTGGAATCTTGCCCCAAGATCACTACTCACATAATTTAATCACAGGATTCAGCTCCATTTCACTTCCTGGTACTCCTTTAAGAGTCAAACCATATATTTTATATTTTTCCTTTATCAGCTTGTAACACTTGTTTAAAATGTTCTTCATGAGACTTAATCAGAGAATGAAGTCTATGATAGGCGTTTCTGAGACTTCCTTTGTCAATGCAATTAATCTAAGACTCTTCACCATAGCCTCAGGCAGACTCTTCAGGCAAGGGCAAAAAGTAGCCATATTCTTCACCAATAAACCACAAAAAAAAAAAAAAAAAAAAAAAAACAGTCTCTAGGCCACATATTGAAATTCTTCACTGAAACTTCTTGGGCCAGGTCTTAGAAGAGGGAGTTGGATCCCCTAGAAGTAGAGTTACAAATGATTACGAGCAGCTATCTGCTCATAAAATTCAAATCATTCTCAGTAACAAAGTTTTCCATATTCCTACTAGGATAGCCCATTAAGCCATATTTAAAGCATTCCACTGCTTTCCAAATCCAAAGTCCCAAAATCCACATTCTTCTAAACAAAAGTATAGTCAGGCCTATCACAGCAATACCCAACTCCTGGTACCAAGTTCTGTCTTAGGGTTTTACTGCTGTCAACAGACACCATGACCCAGACAACTCTTATAAGGACAACATTTGATTAGGGCTGCCTTACATCAGAGGTTCAGTCCATTATCATCAAGGCGGGAACATGGCAGCATCCAGGCAGGCATGGTGCAAGAGGAGCTGAGAATTCTGCATCTTCATCTGAAGGCTACTAGCAGAATACTGACTTTCAGGCAGCTAGGATGAAGGTCTTAAGCCCACGCCCACAGTGACACACTCACTCCAGGGCCACACCTCCAAATAGTGCCACTCCCTGGGCCAAACATCAAACCACTACACTATATAATTATTTTACTGTCTTCATTTGATCATACCAAAGATTTTTTTTTGGGGGAGGGGGGGTTCGAGACAGGGTTTCTCTGTGTAGCTCTGGCTGTCCTGGAACTCACTCTGTAGACCAGGCTGGCCTCGAACTCAGAAATCCACCTGCCTCAGCCTCCCAAGTGCTGGGATTTAAGGCGTGCGCCACCACCGCCCGGCCCATACCAAAGATTTTTACACACATATATATATACACACACATACATACATGTATATATGTATGTATATGATGCATGCCACATGTGTGTACAAATGAAGACCAGCAGAGAAGGCTAAAGACATAGGTAGTGGGTGCTGCTGAGAAATCTCTCCAACCTCAGGTGGTTTTCTTCCCTTTGATCACCAGGTCTCATGTAGACCATTAAAATTTCCAACTCACATTTGTAGCAAAACTTATGATTCTTCTGCCTGTGCCTTCAGGTGCTAAGCTTACAAGTACTGTGTTACCACATCTGACCTCTTTTTTTTTTTACATCTGACCATTTTAAGGTTTGTTTTATTTTTCCAGTACAGGTAGCTTTTAATGTGTTGTTGTTGCTGTTGTATGGTTCCCCTCCCCTCTCTATAACAGGGTTTCTCTGTGTAACAGCCCTGGTTGTCTTGAACTCACTCTGTAGATCTAGATGGCCTTGAACTGTAATAGATATACCTTCCTCTGCCTCTGTTTCTGCCTCCAGAGTTCTGGAAGTAAAGGCACGTGCCACTACTGCCTAGTTTTGTGGGTTTTGTGTGTGTGTGTGTGTAACTTTTTTAAAAGTCAATTTTAAAGAAATCTGTCAGAATCTAAAAATATTAATGTCTTTAGAGTCTAGTCTAGAGACTTAACAAATTAAACTCTATGACCAGATGCCATGACAACTAACCTTACAGCCTTTATTTCAAAAGGTTAACTGTACTGCTGTCCTCCAGTTTGCTGGTTTACACTAACACCTTTGGCACCTAAACAAAGAACATTTTACTCTGTAAGGGCCTTGTTGAGTCTAAGGTGCTGATACACCAGAAGCTATGCTTGGGATGGATGGGGACATGACAGTGGAGTAGAGAATCAAAAGGCTAAGAGTACACCTCTTAGACTTCTTGTGGATCAAACCAGGTAGACCACACATGAGAAGCTGAAGTTGAACTTTAAGATTTTATCCAGTCATTGAAAGCTATAAATAACTTCAGCACTACCTTATGGCTGAAGAGAATTCAGAACTCAAAATCCCCACCAGTTAGCAGACACCTTTGTATGTGTGTGTGGTGCTATGGAATGCGTGGGCCTTACACAAGCTAGCAAGCACCCATGCCCCTTAACTGACTACACTTGTCAAAAGTGTTTGATTTTGTAGAGCTTGGAGAGATCCTTCAACAGTTAGGGGGGCACTGGTTGGTCTTGCATACGAAGTATGTTGGCTCCTCTTACCTACATGGCACATCATAACTACTCTGTATGTAATTCCAGTTCCGGGGAATCTGATTACCCTCTTCTAGCCTCTGAGGGTGCCAGACATGCATGTGGTCCACATACATACAAACTAGCCTCAAACTCACAGAGATCCACCTGTCTCTGCTCCGAATGCTGGATTAAGGCATCTGCCACCACAACTCAGCTCACAACATTTTAAAACAATCTTTACAAATATAGGTTACATTGTTGCAACTCTTTGATTACTTCTCAGATACTCAATCCTGTGCTCCAAAAAGGAGTCAAGGATCATTTCCTTAAGTCAAGTTTAGAATTAGGATTTTTTTCTCCTATCGTTGGTCCTTGGCTCACAGAGCTGAATGGGGGAGGGGTATTAATAGTCCTTTTGTATTTTGCTTTTTGAGACACATTTTTTTTTTTTTTTTTTTGATTTTTCGAGACAGGTTTCTCTGTGTAGCCCTGGCCATCCTGGAACTCACTCTGTAGACCAGGCTGGCCTCGAACTCAGAAATCCGCCTGCCTTGCCTCCCAAGTGCGGGATTAAAGGCGTGCGCCACCACCGCCCAGCGACATGATCTATTTCTATAGCCCTGACTATACTGGAACTCACTGTTAGATGAGGCTGGCCTGGAACTCACAGAGATCCATTTGCCTCTCTGCTTTCCACATCCCTCAATTAAAGGTGTGCACCACTGCATTAGGCTTGATACTTTATTTCACTTGACACAGGGTTTTCTGTAGCTCAGGCTGACCTCCAACTGGCTATGGAGAGGATGGTAACCTTGAACTTCTGGCCCTGCCATCTCTTACCTCCTGAGTTCTGGATTATAGGTGGGTGTCATCACATCTACTTTTACACAAGACTCTATACTGAATGTAGCTTTGTCTTTCTGGGCAAATATTCTTCCAACAGAGCTACATTCCCAGCCTTTACTAAATCCTTTGATAAATGACCTGATTAGTTGCTACTCTTTTTGGGAATAAATTGTGCTTTGAAGTCCAGAGGAAAAAATTTGAATAATAAAGTTGATAACTAAAAATCCAGCTTGATGTTCTGTCTTAGAGTGTTACTGCTGTGAAGAGACACCATGACCAAGGCAACTCTCTAAGGACAACATTTAATTGGGTCTGGCTTACAGGTTCAGAGGTTCAGTCCTTTATCATCAAGGCAGGATGTATTGCAGCATCCAGGCGACATGGTGCAGGCAGAGTTGAGAGTTCTACATCTTCATCTCAAGGCTATTAGTGGAAGACTGACTTCCAGGCAGCCAGATAAGGAAGGGTTTTTTTGTTTTGTTGTTTTGTTTTTTGAGACAGGGTTTCTCCGTATATCCCTGGCTGTCCTGGAACTCACTCTGTAGACCAGGCTGGCCTCGAACTCAGAAATCCGCCTGCCTCTGCCTCCCAAGTGCTGGGATTAAAGGTGTACGCCACCACTGCCCAGCCAACAATTTGTTTCTTAAAAAAACTGAAGTCATCATCCCAGGTTTTCTGCAAAAGTGAAAAAAGGACCATCACCTGCATACTAAGTAATGGTGTGTTGTCAGAAACATATGAGACTAGTAGAGCTTGGCCCTTGGCTTTATAGACTCATATTTGAATCCCACTCCTGTTAAGGTGAGGCTGGATAACTCACTCTGAGCCTCAATTCTGAAATCAATCTGTCTTGACTTTGGGAATACCAAGTGAAATGATCCATATAAAATACAGTCTTCCCAGTAAGCCATTACAACCAGCAAGCTAATGGCTTAGAGGAAGATGGCAACACTAATGCTTCCTTGTACAGTATAGTCACTATGACCCACGGAGAAAAATCCTAAGGGGCCATTTATTAAACATTTGAGAATTGGTGAAGTCAGTAAAAAATTGGACGCTTTTTTCTGCTTGAGTCTGTGCCTTGCTGCAGTTTGTCCAAAGTCTTCAAAAACAGACTACATGATTTCTGACACAGATACCTAATCTATAGATGCCTCCAAACCTCAGAAAATTACTAGTTCTGGGGAATTGAATCAGTGGTCTCATTCGCGCATGCTGAACACACTACCACTGAGCTATGCACTCCAGACTTGGATCAGAAAGGACAAATGAGTAAGGAGTCTGCTTTCGGATGCTGCGTTCCGAAGGAGGGCTGAAAGAAAAAAAAGCATGAGCAATCACTTATCTGTAGCGATCACCTGCTTATCGCTAGATGAAGCCTGAAAGGTTGGGGTGCTGGGAATTAATGCAGATTACAGAGCTCAAGAGTTTCTGGAGGAGAACGGAGCGAGAAACCCACACCTCGGTACAAACCACTTCTGACCCCGAGACCAAGGAGCACCCAGTCCCGCCAGCAAACACTGCAGACTTCAAAACCAACCCCTAATCCCCTCCACCAGAGGCCCTCCCAGGAGAGCGTCCTTGCGTTACGCGTGCGCACGCACGCGCTGCGCACAGGCTGCTGGGATGCCGCCTCTTCCCTCCCGACCTACAAGTTTCCCGGCGTGCTTCGGCCCGCCAAATGGGAGGGGGAGACGCAAGATGGCGGCAGCCGTGAACTCCGGCTCCAGCCTCCCGCTGTTCGACTGCCCGACTTGGTTAGTGATGGGGTTTCTGGGACTGGAGCGGCTTGGCGTGAGTTAACCAGGGCAGAAAGGGAGGCTGTAGTTTTTTTCTTCTTCCTTTTTTTTTTTTTTTTTTTGCTATGAAATGAACGGCTCAAAAAGATCCTGGAATGATTGAGGGAAAACTGTCCGCTGTGAGGGGCCGGGCGACGTGTGGAAGAACCTGGAGCTGGGGCCCAGGCTCCGGGGAAACCTGAGGTTTGGGGGCTCGAAGGCATTCAGTTTAGACAGCGCTTGGGAGGTCAGCGGCTCACTGGGGTGCTTCAGGCCTTGGCTCCTAATTGCCCTAACTCATCATTGAGTGCCTGATGCTCTCAGGAATCATACCTTCCCCGGGTGTTGAAGGTCCCGAGCGCGCACGAGCTAGCTTCCCTACCCCAGCCCAACCTGATGCTGCATCCCTCCGTGTCTGCTGCATCCTGCAAGCGGACTAGGAGCTCCTTGAGGGCAGGGATGGCGCGGAACTATTCCCCTTGTTCTCTGATCAGACCGGCACGAAGCTCGGTACAAAAGACACCAGAAGTTGTTAGCATACATCATTTTCAGCCCCTGGGCAGTTCATAGGAGTAGTAGGATGGTTTACGCGTTGAATGGGGTGCAAGATGAATAAATACCAATTGTTTTGCGCGAGGATGCATCTGTGTTAGCCCTTTCTGCAGTTGCGGCTCTTCCCGGTTGTTAACATGTTACTTCTCAGGCTTCTGTTACATTGAAATGTTCAAGGGCAAAAACCCTTGCATCATTCTCAGCTCCTAGGCCTGAGTCAATCACATGATAGGATATTCAGAAAATATATTTTGGCTTTAATGTTCATTTTAATCTGTATCTTGAAGAAAATGGGCTTTTGTTCAGTGCCCTGTCCTTTTAGCTCCTGCCATAAAAGATTGGAGCGGAGCTGTGAGATGACTGTGTTGAATCTTCAATTAGATAGACAGGATACCGTTTCTTCTGTGCAAATAGAAGGGTCCTGGAAGGTTCAAAAGAACAAGCCCAGGAAGCAAATGATTGACTGTTTCCTGAAACACTCATGTGCTTCATACTACAAATTCTTTATCCACATTGGTCCCTGGTTGCACTTATTTCAGATATGGGCCAGCCAAATATAAAGAGACTCTTTGAGATCACCTGTCATTACTCAGAATCTGGTGTATACCAGGAATTGTGTCGGGTGATTTGACACTTGCACATCCTCTTGAATGATAAAGCAAAGTATAGAGAAAAGTTTGATGACGTATATTTTTTTCAGAAAGACCTGTTCAGCGTACCCCCACACCTCTGTTCATTTGGAACTTGGTTTTGTGGGCGTGATTTTGATTTGCTCTAATCCTCTAATTACATTATCTCTGATTTAGTACCAAGAGTTTTATCTGGGTAATGTTTTTTGTTTATTTTGTGTTGGGAATAATATTGATCAGTCCCCTAACAAATAGTTTTGGTTACTTGGTTGTTTTAACATTTATTTGTTTTGAGGCAAGATCTCCCTATGTATATAATTCTAACTGGTCCGGAACTTGTTATACAAACTAGGATGGCTTTGAACTTGCAATGATTCCTCTGATGGGAATTC
This sequence comes from Mastomys natalensis, assembly GCA_021653895.1. Taxonomy (NCBI): domain Eukaryota; kingdom Metazoa; phylum Chordata; class Mammalia; order Rodentia; family Muridae; genus Mastomys; species Mastomys natalensis. Next base: position 242,606 of record JAJTUV010000697.1, on the reverse strand, counting down.
ACAAGTGTACTTCTGTACCCAGCAAAACAACTGGTTTAATTCTTTCTTTGTATTAGGAGTAGTAAATCTTAGATTAAACCCCAGGTTAGACCAAGCATGATGGCATACACTACAATGTAATCTAGCACAGGGAAGGTGGAGGTAGGAAGTTCAGATATTTAAGGTCATCCTCAGATCCAAACCCACTAAGGTTTGAGCGTAGCCTGGGATACCTGAGACCCTGTCTCTAAAAACAAGCAAAAAGGAAAACCTCTCCAGGGGACAGGACCTTAAGCTGCATTTCTCTGGAGGGCATAGCCAGTGTTAAAATGCAAGAGTTTTTTGGGGGCTGCTCTAAATACAGACCCACAGAAATCTCTGGAACAATTGAATCACTTAGGAAGAAAGTGTCAAATGTAGAAAGCAGCTCTAACAGTGAAATATACGACGTTTCTGTTTGAATATGAACTGACTCTAGGTTAGTAGGAGAGCCTCGGTGTTGATGGGACAGGGATTGTAAAGAACAGCTATGGACTCATCCTGAAGACTGCTGTTTCACTCTTCTTTTCCAGGGCAGGTAAACCGCCACCTGGCTTACATCTGGACGTAGTGAAAGGAGACAAGCTCATTGAGGTACTGAAGTGCACCGTTCTAAAGGTTTTCCTCTGTGACTCACTTTCCCACCTTCTCCTTTACTTGGTTTTCAGCAGTGTTATTTTCTTCTCTGTTTCTGTTTTTTTAAGACAAGGTCAGCCCGAGTATCCTGGAGCTCCCTATATAGAGCAGCCTGGCCTTGAACTCAACAAAGATTGATTGCCTCTGCCTCCCAGTCCTGTAAATAAAGGCATGGACCTTCTTATTCTTGACTTTTTTTTTTTTTTTTTTTTTTGTCTCCCTGTTAAAAGCTGGGGGGCTAGGGATGTAGCTCTGTAATAGATCGGCTGTCTAGCACTTGGAAACCCTTTTGGATTCGCTCTTCAACACCTGACTCTCCCACAGTTACTGTCCTCCTTTCGCTTACAAATGAAGATATTTGTTTTAACAGGTCTTAGGCCCAAGGCACCCACACAAACTGGAGACCCTCTGACTTGGAGTTTGTGGAATGCATTGGAATGCATAGTTCATATTAACTACAGAAGGTTATGCTATAGATTGAGTCTAACATTTAAGCTGCTTCTGTGAGATTCAGGATTAGTTCCTTTGGGATAGTGTGGTCAGGAATGGCATTTGTCAAAAAAAAGTGAAATGGAGCTAAAATTCATTCATTTAAAGTAAGGGGAGAGGCCAGCTCTGGTAGCCACAGGCAGAGGCAAGTTGGTACCTGTGAGTTGGAGGCCATCAGGCTATACATTGGAGCCCTGTCTGAAAGAAACGAAGGAGAGACAGAGTCACACACATAAAAATATATAATTGCAGTTAAGTATTATAAAGGAAAAGTTTAATGGAATTCCAGAAAGTTTCTAGAGTTACATTAAATTTTAGAGTACAGTAACTAGGTATTATTTTGCTCAACTGATTTTGAGATAGGGTCTCACTCTATAGCCCTGGTTGGCCTGGGACTCACAGCGACCCACCTGCCTGTGCCTCCCAAGGGCTGGATGTTCTTTTATATTTGAGATAGATTTCTACTCTAGTCCATACTGGCCTTGAACTTACTATGAAGCCCTAGCTGGTTTCTGACTCTATGATAATCCTACTCCTGTCCCCCAAGTGCTGGGATTGTGTGAATCACCATATCTGGCTTATTTATATTAAGATACATAATTATTTACCAAGGAAAAGAAAATAAGCCACTGATTTCATAGTTAGAAATTAAGTTCAAAGCTCTATTAGTGAGTGTTATTTTTTCCTTGATGCATTCAATAAAAAAACATGACATTTTACAGATGATAGCTTGAAAAGTAAGGGGTTAAAAAAAAAAAAAAAAGCTGGGCGTTTGGTGCGCACGCCTTTAGTCCCAGCACTTGGGAGGCAGAGGCAGGCGGATTTCTGAGTTTGAGGCCAGCCTGGTCTACAGAGTGAGTTCCAGGCGCCAGGCTATACAGAGAAACCCTGTCTCAAAAAACCAAAAAAAAAAAAAAAAACCCAAAAAAAACAAAAAAAAAAGAAAAGTAAGGGGTTATTTTGGGGTGATAGCAGAGGAAATGTACAGTCTAACAGCCCATTTGTCATGGGTTCTTTTATGAAAAGCAAAAAACCCAAAACTCAAATGATTATTAGAGGGAATAGTTAAAAATATCCCAAAACCTCTTTCACTACCAGTGGTTCCATAGATAGAAAACTTTGTTGTTGCTGCTGCTACATAGAATAGTGTGAAATTTGAAGATCTACTCTGGGCTGGGGAGATGTCTCAACATGTAGAAGGAGCTGGACAACTTGAATTGGATCCCTGGAACCCGTGTAAACATGAGAAACAGGAACCAGCTACACACACTTGCCCCTTGGCCTCTACTGCCTGTTCCCACCAATACACTCAGACACAAAGAGAAATAATAATAGCAAATTAAGTTAAAAGATGAACTCTATTTTGTTATTAGAATTTAGTAAATCTTTAATTTGCAACAAGAGTAAATAGGCAAAGAGGACCAGTGATAACATTACATTCCTTCATGGAAGATGTATCTTTTCAAAGTCCCTTTACAGGGCTGGAGAGATGGCTCAGCAGTTAAGAGCACTGACTGCTCTTGCAGAGGTCCTAAGTTCAATTCCTAGCAACCACTTGGTGGCTGACAACCATCTACAACCAGATCTGATGTCTTCTTCTAATTACAGTGTACTCACGCCGGGCATTGGTGGCACATGCCTTTAATGCCGGTATTTGGGAGGCAGAGGCAGGTGGATTTCTGAGTTCGAGGCCAGCCTGGTCTACAGAGTGAGTTCTAGGACAGCCCAGGCTACACAGAGAAACCCTGTGTGGAAAAACAAAACAAAAAGGAAACAGTGTACTCACACACATAAAATAAATATATCTTTAAAAAAAAGTCCCTTTACCTCACTCAGGCTCTCTGATTACTGGTCTCCATCTGCTGCTGATGTTCTTATAGCCTACATATGATGATTTGCACAACGTTGTCAAGGTATAATTTTTAGAGATCACTATATGACACTTATAAGAGTAGGCCTGAGGTGTGTGTGTGTGTGTGTACTTGGCATGTGTTCATGAGTTTGTATTTATTTTGCCATGCTAGTGATCAGACAAGGGTCTCATGCATTCTAGTTAAGTGTGCTACTGCTTAGCTATAGCCCTTAGCGTAGGTGTATTTATTTTAAGGATTTAGATTTGACCAGCACTTGATACTAACCGAGCTATCTGTATCCTCGTCTTGTTTAAAGGCTTGTGATATGCTGTGATAGTTGGGTTGCAGAAGTGCGATATTAAAGTAAAAGCCATGAGTCTTTTAGGCCCAGTGTGTAAAGACACATTCTGAGTTATAACTCAGAGGCACATTTGGATAGTGATCAGCCGTAGCTAGCCAAAAGTCACAGCCTTAGGAACCAGAAAGAACAAAGCATGATTCATTTACCTTTTATTATATTTCCTTAATTCTAAGATGAATTATTTTCCATTTAAATTTCCATCTAGCATTTCCGTGTTGGGGTGCTGTTGGTGAATGTGTGCTTGTGACATGAGAGCCCTTCCGCTCTTTTTTCCTCAGTGCAATCTTTGACACTTCTTTTGTACTCTAGAATGGTTGCTTGGGATGCACTGTGCTTATTAGCAAAGACACCGTCTTATGACTGGAAAGGGCAGTGAGATAAACCTGCATGCATGCTTCCTTAGAAGACAGCGCTATGCTTCAGACCCCACCGCTAAAGCGATGTTGTCTTAATAATTGGTTTTGTTCTGTTTTTATGAGACAGGGTCTCATCATTTAGGCCTGGCAGGGTTGTAGCTGCACTGTGTGGAGATCAGGCTAGATGTGCATGTGCAGAGCTCTGCCTGAGTGCTGAGTGAACTTCCAGACGAGTCCAAAGAGTGACCCCAGCTGCTTGAATTGATTGGGATTTTTTTTTTTTTTGGTTTTTTTGAGACAGGGTTTTCCTGTGTACCCCTGGCTGTCTTGGAACTCACTCTGTAGACCAGGCTGGCCTCGAACTCAGAAATCGCCTGCCTCTGCCTCCCAAGTGCTGGGATTAAAGGCGTGCGTCACCACCGCCCGTGAAATAATTGAATTAAAGCTAGCTTGGCAGAGCTCTTGTGGGAGTAAGTCCTTTAATGCGTGGCTTATCAAGAGATCGCGACTCTCTGAATAACTCACAATTTCTATTTCCATCTGGTTTCAAAATCTTAGTACCAGTGGGTTAGAGGGGGAGAATTATTATATAAGTGGTTTATTTAAATATCTTAACTAGGGGCTGGACCAGATGGATTCCTCAGCAGTGAAGTACCTCATGCTGTGTCCGGGTAATGCAGTTCAGTTTTTGCACCAGGTTGGCAGCTTTCAACCACCTGTGACTCTGTATCCAGGGAGTCAGATGCCCTCTGCTGGTCTCCACCTTCTCACATGGCATTCATTGCACACAAAAAACAGAAAATTAAAAAACTTTTTAAAAATTTTTTTAATTTTTTTTTTTTTAACTGCTAGGTCCTACTATGTAGCTCTTGCCTGGAACTCACTCTGTAGACGTCTGTAGCCTTAAACTCACAGAGATCTGCCTGCCTCTGCCTAGAAGTGAAGACATTCACCACTGTTCCTGGCAGTTTTAATGCTCAGGTCTTGTGCTACTTGCAAGAAATCTTAGCACCTAGGAGGTAGAGGGAGGAGGGTCAGAAGTTTACTTTGAAAGAAATTATTACAGTGTGGGTGTTATGTCTCAATATTTATCACTACAAATGGAAGGGCTGTCAACCTTAGAGGATTGTCCTCAACAGTGATACAGTATAAACTCATGGCAAGTGTGTGGCCGGTAAGTGCACAGCAGTTGTTGCTGCTAACTGCATGAGACACGAGGACACTTGTATCCCGAGTAGGGAGCCTGTCCCTGGCACTGCCTGCTGGGTCTTCACTGGGGAGTCACTCTTCATTTCCAGCTTTATATTGACCTCACCTTATATCCTCTGAGCTTTTGTGCTACCTTTTCTTGCAAGTTTGTTTTGGTGGTGGTGTTGATGGTGCTGCTGGTGTGTGGGTGTGTATGGGGGTGTGTGTGAGAGTGTGAGTGTGGGGGGTGTATGTGTGGGGGTGTGTGAGTATGGGGTGTATGTGGGGGAGGGGTGTGTGTGTCTTAGAACGGGCTTTACTGTTTATAACCTAGGCTAGTCTTGAACTTGGCATCATCTTGCCTTAACATCTGAAGTCCCTTTTTTATTTTGTTTGTTTGGTTTTTTTGTTTTTCAAGACAGAGTTTCTCTGTATAGTTCTGGCTGTCCTGGAACTTGTAGGCCAGGCTGGCCTCAAACTCCCGGATCTACCTGCCTGGGATTAAAGGCATGCACCACCATGCTTGACTTGAAGTTTTAAGACAATAGTGCCATCATTCCTGGTTTCTCAGGGATTTTAGGAATCTAGAGTGGAATATGAGCTAGAGCTTCTAAGACCTTGTGTTTAAAGGGAAAAGACAGCGTGTTAAATGAGGTCCTCAGGTGCTAGACCACTAGCATTGGACTAGAAAGTGTGTAACAATTCCCCTAGTATCCGTCATCTATTGACTGGTTTATAACCGTCTATGACAGCAGTGACTTTTATAGAGCATGATTCAGCTCAGTACGCTTTCTTTTTCCGCCCTTCATACTCACTTGCTAATCACATAATTAATTTTTTTTTTACTTTATGTATATGTTTTGCCTACATTTTATGTGTACTGTGTGCATGTCTGATGGAGGCCAGAAGTAACATCCCCTAGAACTGGAATTTCAGACAGTTAATGAGCCACCGTGTGGAGTCTGGGGATCAGAACTTGGGTTGTCTGTAAAAGCAGCCAGTGGTCCTAACCCCTGTGCCATCTCTCCAGCCCTCTTTCTTTCTCTTTCTTTTGAGATGGAGCTTTACTATATAGCCTTGGCTGTACTGGAACTCACTTTATAGACCAGGCTGGCTTCTAATTCTGAGACCCACCCCCACCTCTACCCCACCCCCACTTCTGCCTCCTGAGTGCTGGAATTAAAGGTATTCAGCTATCATTCCAGCCCTTGGTATAATTCTTATTTCAGTAAGGTATGGTGGCCCATGCATTTAATCCCAACACTTAGGAGGCAGAGGCAGGGGGATCTCTGTAAGTTTAAGGCTAGCCTAGTCTATATAGAGTTCCAGGCCAGCTAGAGTTACATTTAAAAAAAGAATAAGAGGATTATAAGAATTCTTATAGGGAGAGGCTACTTACATCTGATAGAATTAAGAACAGTTTTTATTTTGTTTTGTTTTTTCATACCAGCACTATCCAGTGGAAGATAATATTTAGAGAGAATGAACTGTAAGTCCCTGTCAAAAAGCTTAGTAAACTGCTGTTTGGGTACATAGAGGTGGGCCGTACATAGAGCGTTCTTGAGGTAAGTTTATGCACCGACTTGAAGGAGTACTTAGAAGTACAGAGACAGTTTTCCTCTGCTTAGTAGCCCAGATCCCCGTTCTTCAGCTGACAGTCCAAGCCCTGGGGAAGATTTCAGTGGCGTGCATGGAACTGGGTGAATAATGGCCCCTAGGAGCCAGGAGTGAACTAATGGAATAGCATGCTATTAGCCTTAGCTAGATGTGGGAAGATGCATGCTGGCTGTTAGGAGCTAGTGTGTGTCACATGTGAAAGATATTTGGATCTTACGACAGTCAGAAGCTTGTGTGGGAAACACTGGGGAGTTTGCTGGGGAAAACCTATGCTGATCTTACTAGGCCCTAGAACTTAAAAGAACAATGAGAGATGCTTTTCTCAATGGCCAGACATTTTACCTATTCAGGTCCCTCTACTTACATGACTGGAAGTTTCTACTAAGCTTGCTTGCAGTAAACGTGAAGTAATATTTAATCTCATGTTCATTTAGAAGCTGATTATTGATGAGAAGAAGTATTACTTATTTGGGAGGAACCCCGATCTGTGTGACTTTACTATCGACCACCAGTCTTGTTCTCGGGTCCACGCGGCACTGGTGTACCACAAGCACCTGAAGAGAGTTTTCTTGATAGATCTCAACAGCAGTAAGTACCAAGCTCCCAGCTCCTGCCATCCACAGGGATGGAAATGCTGTTTGGGCAAACTTTTTTTTTTAAATCATCTCATCTTTATTTCTGAGATTCCTTTATTCTCCTGAAATAGTTGACTAAGGAGAAAAGATAGTTTGGGGATTCTTCTGGGAGACATTGTATATAGAGAATGAAAATGGCATGGAGGAACTCGAAATACTGATGTTCAAGTGCTCATAAGGCCAGATGATCCAAGTCAAGCTAAAGTCATGAGTAGTCGTTAACATGCAGCAGTGCAGGATGTTTACAGAATGCTTGGTTTAAGTGACATTTATTATTTACAGGGGGTTATTTATCCAAGATACACTTTGCTTTAACTGAATTACAACAATTTCATAAGTACACTGAAATTGGTAAGTTTTTAAAGTTTGCCTAAAATAATCTACAAAAATGCAGTTGAGAATGGACTGTGGACTGCTACAGTTTACTGTTTGCCATGATAAATAGAGTAAAATATACAATCGTACTTCCTCTGCTCTTCAGGTTAGGCCCTTCCCTCCCCCACCCTCCCCACAGCACACAGACATACAGCTTGGCCCATTATGTACAGACTGGTGAGCCTTGTCTTACAAGTACTTACTTCTTTCCATTTTTTTTTTTTGGTTTTTTTGAGACAGTTTCTCTGTTAGTCCGGCTGTCCTGGAACTCGCTCGAGACCAGGCTGCCTCGAACTCAGAATCCGTCTGCCTCTGCCCAAGTGCTGGATTAAAGCGTGCGCCACCACGCCGCTTCTTTCCATTTCATAACGTGCAGAAATGCTGACATGGAAACATTCAGAATCCCTGGTAGAATTTTGGCTTGCCTTGGCATTGACATTGCATTTTGGTGGCTAATCTCTGCTGTCCTGGGGAAAAGCTAAAGCATAATGCCACCAGACCAGCAATTGTCATGGTCCTTAGAGTTGGAGCTAGAGAGGGCAGACCACAACCGATGTGTACCTCGTGCCTTGGAGAGCATGGCTTCTGCTAGGTTGGAGCCATTTCTGTTGGACCCAGAATGGAGCCAAGCCTTTCTGGCAGCAGAGCACAGGCAGTCCTGTTCATGTGAGATCAGCAGATCTAAAGGTGTGTAACAGATCCACTGAAGGAATTCAGAGCTTCCATGCGTTAGCATAAGACAGGGTGAAGTGGACCCAGTGGCATACTCATCTTTAAGTTGTTTTTCTCTGCATACCTAGTGACACCTATTTATATTCCCAGCACTCAGGAGGATGAGGCAGGAGAATTGTGAGTTCAGTCAGTCTGCTTGACATAGTTTCTTTGACTACAAACTGGCTACATAGTAAGTTGAAAGCCAGCCCTAACTATATAGTGAGACCCTAACTCAAAAACCCAGGGCTGGGTTGTATCTCAGTGGTAGGGTGCTTGCCTATGATGAGCAAACCTAGGTCTGACCCTAGTACTGTTTTTTAAAAAAAGGTGCTTTTGTGTTCATGATCCTGAATACGACATTATCATTAAAGACTGTCAGAAGGGCAAGCTTGATATGCTGTGGGAGCTGACTAACTTCCTGCAAGGGTCAGAGGCGGGGCTTTCGCTCTGCAGCGCTGGCCGCTTCTGCCCGCCTCTCCCCTTACACCTCTGACTTGCTTTCCCAGCTCATGGCACTTTCTTGGGTCACATTCGGCTGGAACCTCACAAGCCACAGCAGATTCCCATCGACTCTACAGTCTCATTCGGCGCCTCCACGAGGGCGTACACTCTGCGAGAGAAGCCTCAGACATTGCCATCGGCTGTGAAAGGAGATGAGAAGATGGGCGGAGAGGACGACGAACTTAAGGGCTTGTTGGGACTTCCCGAAGAGGAGACGGAGCTGGATGTAAGTCTATGTTGTTGTCTTCAGTGCTGTAGCATCAGGATGCTCTTTTCAGTCTGTAAGCCCTGGAGATGCATGCGGCCAGCTGTGTGACCAGTTACCCCGCACTACCTCATCCAGGAGACTGTGGCCTCACTGGATATTAGAGGCCGAGACTAAGGAATTGCATTTTTCTATTTTAGTTTTTGTTTTGTTTTACATTTTATTTATTTATGTGTTTGAATGTTTTGCCTCTGTGTCTGTGTCTGTGTGTGTGTTCAGAATATAGCATTAGGTACCCTGAAACACAGATAGTTGTGAGCTACCATGTAGCTCTGGAAATCAAACCCAGGTTCTCTGGAAGAGCAGCCAGTGCTCTGAGCTGCTAAGCCATCTCTGAAGCCTGTTTCCTTCATTCTTGATGACTGCATTGAGCTACACTGCCCAGTGTGGCCTTCACTGACTGCGTTTTGTGCATTCTATCGTCACATTTCTCTAGGGTAACAGTCAGGAACTCAGTCAGCTGTGTCAGGAGAATCTCTGTGACAACAGAACTTCTTTTTTTTGGGTTTTTTTTTTTTTTTTTTTTTTTCCGAGACAGGGTTTCTCTGTATAGCCCTGGCTGTCCTGGAACTCACTCTGTAGACCAGGCTGGCCTCGAACTCAGAAATCCACCTGCCTCTGCCTCCCAAGTGCTGGGATTAAAGGTGTGCACCACCACCGCCTGACGACAGCAGAACTTCTTACAACATTTATATTGCAGTAGATATGAGAGACTGCCTCTGCATCTGAGAATCTACATATTTTGTTACCCACAGGGAGTCCCTGAAAGTGTGCTTGAGCTCACGAACACACACACATGCATGCCTTGGATACCCATGAAACACTATCAAGTTTATCCTCACAGAAAGTTCTATTGAAAAACACCAGCTTACCAAAACAACAATTTTCATCCATTTAACATTTTGGTACTCTGCAGACAGCCCAGGGATCTCTAGAAAACTAGGCTTCTTTGGGGCTGGAGAGAGAGCTCAGTGGTTAAGCTCACAGGCTGCTGTTCCAGAGAGCACATGGAACTGGGAGTAATTTAAAGGCTAGCTACTGAGGAAAATTGAGTTGTCATTTTCTTCAGAAGTAGTGTCACATCTAAAGGACTTGGTAGTCGCTTTGTTTCCCCCAGGCTGTTGTGCTTCCTGACTGTCAGGTCAGTGTGTTAGCTCCTCTCTGGGTTTGGACTATCTCAAGCTGCAGTGCAGGTTGGAGTAAGTCCAGTGAATCGGAAGGAAGCAGGAAGCAGCGCGAAGGCCACATTCATCATGAGATGGATGGGTGGGTGATTGTGAATGGAACTGGGGCCAGATGTAGGACGGAGAGTCTGCCAAAATTAAATGCACTGCCAGTGTCCTTAGGAGTGTCAGAGGAGACAGTCAGAGGTGGTAGCTTATTGTGATCTCAGTACTGTAGACATTGAGGCAGGAGGATTGTTATAAATTTGAAACCAGTCTAGTCTACATAGATCTTGTCTTTCTTTGCCCCACCACGACCACCACACGCATGCATACGTCGCACATAACATTCACACGGACACACATAGGAGCAAGCACGCGTGCGTGCACACACACACATCCCAGGGTGGCCAGCCTCTGAGAAGCATTCAGTTGTTGTTTTCATCTATTTTGTTACTTTAGCATAAATCTTAGTATTCCTCCAAGTTAATTCTCCTTTAATTCTTGGCTTAGAGTCCTAACAGTATTCCTTCAAAACTCGGAAAGTAAGCAGCCACACCCTCATTTCAGGGTGACCTGTTCTCGCTCACAGCCTTTCCCCTCCTTTTAACTCTCATGGCCAGTGAGGATGTTCTATGTTTTCTCTATTAATAGTCTTAATTAGGACAGTGTGAGTCCTTTGAATATAGGAGGCTGTCTTGCTGACCTTGGGAGATCAGAGTAAGCCCCGAATGTCTTTTTGCCCATTATTTAGTATTTTCTCCATGAAACTCCCTATGTACTAAATTCTGGTCTTTCCTGTGTGAACTTTGGCTTAGAACCTGACAGAGTTCAACACTGCCCACAACAAGCGGATTTCAACCCTCACTATTGAGGAGGGAAATCTGGACATTCAGAGACCAAAGAGGAAGAGGAAGAACTCAAGGGTGACCTTCAGTGAGGACGATGAGATCATCAACCCAGGTGAGAGAGATCACTGCCTGGACCTCAGGAGCGAGCACGGCCTCCGGGCCACTGTGCTTGTGTTTTGAGCTCCTGTGACATTTCCAGTGCTCAGATAGATGGTTCCACAGAGTGGCAGCACATGCTTGGTGTGTACAGATGCTGTGCAAGTAACTTTCAAGTTCTGTGAAAGATCTCCACTGACAGCCAGGCCATGGTAGGCTGTGAGACAGGGGATGGCCAATGACTTTGGAGGTTTTACTTAATTTAAAACATGGGCCATCAGGGTATATAGAAACCAGTCAAATGTAACTTGAAACTTGCATTAAGAGAAGGTTGGAGATAGTCAACCCAGTTACCAGTGTGCAGATTAGAACTCCCCCAGATGTGTTGTGCAGTCCTGATTGAACTGCTAAGCCTTGCTTCTTGGCCATGTATAGAAGCCTCTGGATGCAGGGGTATAAGAGGACAGGATGAAGCATAGCTCCAGTAAGCTAAAACCAGAGCCTGTGGGTACCAGGGAGTCAGCCTACAGAAGACAGAAAAAAACAAACAAGTCCGAGGCTTAGAAGAGATGGAAGCAGGTCCCTTACCTACCTTGATGGTCGCTCCCTTTGGAGTGAAGCCAGATGTTCTCTAGGGTAGTAGTGCGTGTCATAAACCATGACAAGAAGGTACTTTAATGGGCCACTCATACCCTCAAGTGAGAGCTGGGACGAAAACCCTGGCTCTGAGTTGTAACTCTGATGAACAAACAGGCGTGTGTGGTTGCGACCGCCTGTGACTTTATCACTAGGACAGTGATGTCTGCTGTTTGACCTTGCTCTGTTCCTCATGTACGCAGTGGTGTTGCACTGGTCCCGCTTCGTGGGGCTGTTGGGAAGGCTTAACACATGAGCTCCTTAGCATTAGTTGTGTTTTCCTGTTTGAACGTGCTGATTATTTGATGTTTGGCTTGATGATCCCATAGCCTCCTAACCCTGCTCGTATCTCTGCAGAGGACGTGGACCCGTCTGTCGGTCGATTCCGGAACATGGTGCAGACTGCGGTGGTTCCAGTCAAGGTAGGAAACACCTTTCAAGAGCGTTTGAGGTGACCTATAGTCTGGTCTCCAAACCCCACTTAGAGATATAACTCAGTTGTAGAACATACACTTAGAAAGTCCTGGCTTTGAGCCCCAGCAATACAAAAAAAAAAAAAAAAAAAAAAAAGGGAGAAAAACCCTTGTTATGAATAGATGAATGTTAATCTGTTTGTAATTTTAAAACACATTCTGTGCTTCTCTCCCTTTAAGAAATTATTTTTAATTTATTTTTCTTTTGTATGTATGACTGTTTTGACTGCATGTATGTATGTGTACCACATACATGTCTGGTGCCGCAGGAGGCTTGAGGGGGTCATTGAATTCCCTGGAACTGCTGTGTAGGAACTAAGAACTGTGTCAATGCTCTGACTGAACCTGATTCCTCTGGAGGAGCAGCCAGTGCTCTCACAGCTGCTGAGCCATCTCTCCAGCCCTCTGCTCCCACTTTTCATTCTCTGGGAATACCTTTCCCCTCACCTGTGTCTCAGAAACGGGAGTACCGCAGAAGGACTTGAGGTAGCCAACCAGAATACAGTGTACTAACCGCTTGCTCTGGAAGTGTAGTTAAGTTCCCTAGGGTGCAGAAGGCCACCTTTCCTTTTGTCTTCTCTGCTGGCTCAGGATAAAAGAGAAGCATTAACATGTGGCTTTTGCCATGTCCTCTTAAAAAATTATTGTCACGCCTTTTTAGAGATTATTTTCTTGTTTTATGTATGAGTGTTTCCCTGCATGTATGCATGTGTGTGTATGTATGTATGTATGTATGTATATATATATGCAGGATATGTGTACCTAGTGCCTTCAGATGTCGGAAGAAGGTGTCTGATCCCGTGGAACTGGAGTTACATACAGATGGTTGTGAATTGCCATATGGGTGCTGGAAACTGAACCTGGGTGCTTTATAAAACAACAGGTGCTTTTAACTACTGAGCTCTTTCCTCGAGCCCTAGTCGTGCCTTTACCTTATGCATAGGGGTGGCACACACTGAGGGTCCCCTCTAGATCCTGTGTCAGGTATCTTTAGGAATGGAGAAGTAGAGATTACCAGGATGCCCTGACTCTCAGTATATTGAACTTCCTGGTGGGTAGAACTGCCTGAACGTGGCACATTGCCCTTCCAGTAAGAAGACACAGATCACAGAGGTGCCCAGAGTTGTTGCAAGAGGCTCATCAGCAGCACTGGGGGAGGTTTAGGTTTTTAGTCTTTAGAACACAGTCATCTCTAATGCCTGTAAGGAATGGGTTCTAGACAACATTCTCAGCCAGGTACCACAACGCACAGACGCTCTAACAGTCAAGGAAGGACATACCTGCTTATAACCTGGGACTTCTTCCCAGACAGGCTCTACTTCTTTGAGGTGCTGGGGATGGAACCCAGGGCCTTGTGTTCTCTAGACAAAAACTCCCTCACTTACACTGTTCCCAGTTCTTCTTCACATTTTAAATGTCTCTAAGTACCTCCCCCCCAGCCCCCAAGAGACAGGGTTTCTTTGTGTAGCCCTGGCTGTCCTAGAACTCTCTCTGTAGACTGGGCTGGCCTCAAACTTAGGGTCCACCTGTGTCTGCTTCCTAGTGCTAGGATTAAAAGTGTGTGTGACACCACTGCCTGGCTCAGTTACTAGTACTTACTACCTGGTGAGCCTCTGTGAGGGTTGTTAGACTAGGCCAGGGCTGCCGTTCAGTCCAGCAGTGCAGAATAAGTTAACGTGTCATTTCACTCGATTGTGTAAGTAATAATGAGAAGAGAGGGGGAAAGGTTACAGATATTTCTTTCCCCAAATGTCCATCCACAGATTTTTGAATCCACAGTGTGGAACCCATTTACATTAAAGTAAATTGACAAGATTTGTCAAGACTCCTGCTTCATCTTTAAGTTAAAAAATAAAACTAGGAGTTTTCATGTTTTGTTTTTAAGGATGATTTAGTCATTTTGTGTATATGAGTACGCTATAGCTGTCTTCCGACACACCAAAATAGGGCATCGAATCCCATTACAGATGATTGTGAGCCACCATGTGGTTAGTGGGAATTGAACTCAGGCCTCTGGAAGAGCAGCCAGTGCTCTTAACCACTAAGCTATCTCTCCAGCCTGAGTTTTCAGGTTTTTATAATAAAACTCTAGGGCATGATCATCCTTATAAGTGAACACTATTGGGTTGGAGGCAGGAGGATCAAGGGTTTAGTCCTTCTCTGCTATGTGATTGAATTCAAGACCAGCCTGGCTACTTTTACTAAAAAGTGGCTAACAAGATGGCCCATGGATAAATGTGCTTGACAACCAAGCCTGGCATCCTGAGTTCAAACCCATCCCCCACACACAGGGTTGCAGGACTCTACAGCTTGTCCTCCTTCCAGTGTATGTGTATTGTGGTGGATTTGTACATGTGCACACATAATAAATAAAATTCTTAGATGCAACAACAGTCTCAGACAGGATAGCTCCTTCCCAAGGTTGTGTGCACTGTGCTGAGACGAGCGGATTATTTTCTGCAGGATTCCATATCCTGATGCTTTTCTCCCAAGCTCCTTTCTCCATTCTTCTGTAATGTTCTGTTATCATACAAAACCAGCCAGTAGCTTTATGTCAGTGTTACTGTGGCATCATATACACATGCATAATAAAACATGAAAGTTTGTGTGTATGGTTTTGAGTTTCAACATCTAGGTGCATGTGCTTAGCCACCACCATCTCTTCAAAACTAGCCTCCTCCCATTCAGCGCAGGCCACCAGTGACCTGACATGGTTTTTTGACACATATGCTTATTTAAATTATTGTTTAAATGTTAAAAACATCTGTTGTTTAAAAATTGGGTACTCAAAGGCAGGCAGATGTGGCCACGCCTTCAGAAGTCCAAGGCCAGCCTGGTGCACATCTGTTCCACAGCATCCAGAGCTGTGTGGAGAGACCCTGCCTCAAAAATAAATAAATAAATAAATAAAATTGAAAAGGAACACCACCTAGCTGGGTTAGCGGTGCATGCTCATAGTTCCCAGCTAGTTAGAAGGCAGAGACAGGAGGATTGCTTTGGTTCAGAAGTTCAAAACTATAGTACATAATGCCAGTTGGGTGAATATCACAGTGACTTCCTGGGCATAGAGACCAGGTTACCTGAGGAGAAGTTAAAGTGGCCTAGCTGTAGGTCAGGGCTGATGAGCAGTGAGGTTGTGCCCCGGGACGACCTCTGGTACCCTGAGCCTCTGCCTTTCACCCCAAAATTCCCAAAAGCCAAGTTTTTAATCCCAGGGCTTGTGAGGCAGAAGGATCTGAGTTTGAGGCCAGCCTGGTTTACAGAGGGAGTTCAAGACAGCCAGGGCTGTATTAGAGACTCTGTCTTAGATAAAAAGAGCCGTTGTTCGGATGCATCTGACCCCACGATTTCAGAAACGGGCTTGGCTGCACGGTGGGACCTTCCCCAATGTTAGCTTTCTGCAGCTAGAATGGAGAACCACCAGGGCCTCATCTCATGTGTCCTTTCTGTTTTTTCCCTCCTGTGGCAAACCACAGAAGAAGCGGATGGAGGGCTCTGGCTCTCTAGGCCTGGAGGAATCAGGGAGCAGGCGCATGCAGAACTTTGCCTTCAGCGGAGGACTATACGGGGGCCTGCCCCCCACACACAGTGAAACGGGTTCCCAGCCGCATGGCATTCATGGGACAGCGCTCATTGGTGGCTTGCCCATGCCATACCCAAACCTCGCCCCTGATGTGGACTTGACTCCTGTTGTGCCATCAGCAGTGACCATAAATCCAACACCAAACCCCGCAGTCTATAACCCTGAAGCTGTAAATGAACCCAAGAAGAAGAAATACGCGAAGGAAGCGTGGCCGGGCAAGAAGCCCACACCTTCCTTACTGATTTGATATTTTTGGTTATGGAGAGGGTGGGGAGGGCTGGGTAGGGCTGGGAGGGGTGACAAGGGGAGCTACTGAACTGGGGAGAAAACTTTCCATGTGTGCAGTATCGTCTTTCAGAAAGTCTCCTGAGGTCCTAACCATGTAATACTGAGACTAGGGGTGGGGCTAAAGTCCCAGTGAAGACCTGAGTCAGAACACTTGAAGTGTAGAGAAAGGCTTCCTAGGCCCTTCTGAGCAGACTGTCCTGGCACTCTCCCTGTGCCCCCACTAGGACCACTTATGTGAAGTCGCTCACAGCTGGAATCCAGAGTTATGGAGCTGTGGGAGCCTCATTTGTATTCCCTTCCCTTTCCTGAGAGACCCAGGTAACAGCGGTTGCCGTGGATGCCAGGCTGGTTGACACTGTTCTTTTAACCCACAGGGTAAACAAGTGTCCTCTTGTGCCTGTGGTTTTGAGGTCTAATAGTTAGGCCTTTCTCTGTCCTGTCTGGTGGCATAAGGCCATTTTAGTTCTCCTCATCTGTAGTCAGTGTCACACGACAGGCTAATGGGTTTGTATAGTATTGTTGGACTTCACCTATTTTCCTTGTCCACACTGCAGACTCAGCTGCCTCACTGAAACTCCTTTAGCTCCAGTGCAGCCTCTTCCCTGTGGCCTCACTGTGTTTGCTATGCAGCCATTCCTAAGGAGTGGCCAGCTGGGGCAGTTTCTGGTGAACAGGTAGACTACTTTTCAAGGACCAGGTGTGTGTTAGAACATGCTCAGCTGTTGGTTTGGAGGCTCCCCTGACCAATCCCCCCCCCCCCCCCATGGAGAGTTCTGGTTATTCAGATCTCCAGAATAGACCTGGCTAACAGGAGACAAGGTAGGAACCATTGTACGAGCTTTGTACAGATTTGTACATTTGTGTAATAGGCCTTTTCTGCTTTAAGTGTAGCTTTTTACCTGTAACCTTTATTACATTGTAAATTAAATGTAACTTTTGTCATTTGGGTGCGGTCTTGAGTCTTGTTGCCAGGGGACACTTGTCAGACTTAGGACAGTTGTCCTGAGAATTGATGCCCTGACCCCCTACCACTGTTAATTACCATAAATAAAATTAGCCCCTAAAGAATAAAAAAATGATCATTAGAGATTCTAACCCCCATCCTGAGACCTCAAGGTTTGGGTTGAAGAGGTTGCCCCTTCTGAGGTGTGGACAGTGTTAAGGCTGGGGTGTCCTAGAGTCTCGTTAGCTGTACAGAGATATATATATGGCTTTCTAGGGAGGGACCAAGTTCCAGTTGCACAGGTGAACTCAATAGTTGGGAATTGAGGCAGTAGGTCCGGGAACGCATCATCATCCTTGGATGCATAGAGTTTAGGGCCAACTTGTGCAACACAAACCCTCAACAACAAACCCATGCATGGTTAAGAGGGTTAGCAACTTCTGAAGAGTAGAGTTCTGTAACCATAGTACAAAAGATTGGCTTCACCAGTTTAATACAGGCAAGTCCTCAACTCATGAAGATGCCTTCTTTGAAGCAAAGGCTGATGACAGTCTGCAGTCATCCACTGAGATCCTTCCTATATCCTACGGAGCCATTTACAGCACGTTGACTTTTCTATTCAGATTAACTTGTCTATTAGCGCCATCGAGGAGTGAAATCTGAGTATGGGTCTGCGTGGCTGCTTAGGCAAGGAAGTGAACTAAATCATCGATGCCACTCCGTTATGCCTGACTGTGTCTCAGTTTTCTCTCCTGTTTTGAAGTTTACAAATATCCAGCGCCTTTAATCTTCCTACTCAGGAGGCAGAGGCAGGGTGATCCCAGAGCTTGAGGTCAGCCTGGTCTACCAAGACAGTCAGGGTTACACAGAAACCCAGTCTCAAAAGTGAATGAATAAAAACTAGTATGTTTGGCTAAAGAAATGTCTCAGGTTAAAAGCACCTGCTGTCCTTGCAAAGAACCCCAATTCTGTTCCCAGTAGAGTGGTTTACAATTTGATTATAATTCTAGGGACTCAAACACCCTCTTGACTGCAAGGGCACCCATACATAAAACTGTGTTGTTTTTTTGTTGTTGTTGTTTTTTCGAGACAGGGTTTCTCTGTGTAGTCCTGGCTGTCCTGGAACTCACTCTGTAGACCAGGCTGGCCTCGAACTCAAATCTGCCTGCCTCTGCCTCCCAAGTGCTGGGATTAAAGGCGTGCGCCACTACCGCCCGGCACATAAAACATTTTTTAAAAGGATCCAGGAACTAGGCATTATCTCAGTAAAGTGCCTGGCACACAAGTACATGAATCTGAGTCCAAGTCCCTCATACCCCAAGAGCTATGGGATAGGCATATAACCCTGCATTGGGATGGAGTGTAGGAGGCAGAGACAGGTATACCCCAGAGTTCATTGGCCATCCTGTCAAGCCAAATCCAAAACTTCCATGCACAGAGAGACACTCTCAAAAAAGCTGAGTTGGAGAATAATGGAGGAGTATGTGCACACACACCATGGGAATGCACACACCCTCAAAAAGTATTACAGCTGTGTATGATGGGGCATGCCTGTAATTCCCGCGCTTGAGAAGTGGAGGCAGGAGGATCACGAGCTCCAGCCTCTCCTCAGTTTCATGAGTTTAAGATCTAACCTGGGATAGATGAGGCCTTGTTTGAGACAAGCCAGAAGGTCAACATGGTTTCCGGATGACACTGTAGCTGAGCACTGAAGAATTGTACCCAGAAGAGGAGGACCAAGGTTTCCAGTAGAAGAACTACTGTGAGAGCCTGAACTCAGAAATCCGCCTGCCTCTGTCTCCCAAGTGCTGGGATTAAAGGTGTGCGCCACCACCCCCGGCGAGACACCTTGTCTCAGTTTGGTGTTTTTTTTTTTTTTTCTCAAGAGAGGGATTCTCTGTTGCCCTAGCTGGCCTTGTTATGTAGACCAGGCTGGCCTCAAACTCAAAGATCTACCTGCCTCTGCCTTCTAAGTGCTGGGATTAAAGTCGTGCGCCACCACCGCCCAGCTCAAAAAATGTTTCTAAAGAGTACAAAAGACATATTCGCCACCACTGCCCGGCTGTATCCAGGTTTCTAAGGCAAGTGCTAAGCAAGCACACTGGAAGGAGAGGCCTCACTGTTGAGCAGCCTGCAGAGCATGCTCTCTGTGCGTTGTCTCCAGCAGCCCCAAAGGAAGACAGAAGTGTCCCACTTTACAGATGGATCACTCAAGGCTTCGTGCACACAGCCCACAGTGATAGATACCACAGTACAGACAGTTCCTGGCTGCTGCCGCCCTTTGTATTCCCAGGACAGGAGACAGTCTAGGATTTTCGTTCCCTTCCTGAGTTTTAAAAAAGATTAGAGCCGGGCGGTGGTGGCACACGCCTTTAATCCCAGCACTTGGGAGGCAGAGGCAGGCGGATTTCTGAGTTCGAGGCCAGCCTGGTCTACAGAGTGAGTTCCAGGACAGCCCGGGCTACACAGAGAAACCCTGTTTCGAAAAAAACAAACAAACAAAAAAGATTAGAGTGTTGTTTATATGTATGGTGGAGAAAGTGTTGTGTGCACAAGCGCAGTGCCTGCAGAGTCCAGAGGAGGGCGATAGATTCCTTAGGGCTGGAATTACAGGTTTTTGGAAGAGGAGAAGTGCTGTTAACTGCTAAGCCATCTCTCCAGCCCCCTTTCTGATTTTTTTTCTCTTACCCAGTGCCTACCCATGTGTCTCCATCTCTGGGCCTTTTGGTGGTAGGTGAACCTTTCAAGTACTGAATCCACACTTGGACCAGGTGTGGTTTGGGGATGCTCAATGCTGGGACACGGGTAGTGCTAGGAAGGGCAGGTGAGATGTTTATAATGACCATCAAAAGAGACTCTCCAGGTTCTCCTTGCCACACCTTACCCGCTGCTGCAGTTCCGTGGAATCTATCTGCTCACTTGCTGTTGATACCATGCAGTGCTGACATCCATGCCTACCTCTTTTCTGGTTCACTCACGGCAGCATTATTGTCTGTGGGGACCTGGGAATGTAGCTTAGTTGCTGGAGAGGTTGTTTAGGATGTATGACGCTCCATTTCCCGGTGCCACATACACTGGCTGTGGTAGCACTACCTTTTTGTTTTTAAAGATGTATTTATGTATATAAGTGCTTTATTTGCATGTATACCTACAAGAAAAGGACATCAAATCTCATTCTAGATGGTTGTGAGCCACCATGTGGTTGCTGGGAATGAAACTCAAGACATCTGGAAGAGCAGCCAATGCTCTTAACTGCTGAGCTATCTCTCCAGCCCCGGTAGCACATACCTTTAATGCTAGCTTTTGGGGAGTAAGATAGAAGAATCCGGAGTTCGGAGCCAGAGAGATGGCTCAGAGGTTGAAAGCACTTACTGCACTTCCAGAGGTCCTGAGTTCAATTCCCAGGACAGCTTACAGCCATCTGTAACGAGATCTGGTGCCCTCTTCTGGCATGCAGGCGTATATGCAGTCAGAACACTATACATAATAAGTAAATCTGGAGGAGGAGGAGGAAGTTTTTTGTTTGTTTCTGTTTTTTGTTTTTCAAGACAGGGTTTCTCTGTATAGAAGGAGGAGGAATTTAAAGCAATCCTGGGCTATGAGGTAAGTTCCCGGCCAGCCTAGGCTACATAAAAGCCCATCTCAAGGGCTTTATTCTTACAAGGCAGGAAAACAAAGCAAATGTCTTGACTCTAAAACCTTAGCAGCCATTCAGTTCATGCCCACGTCTCTGTTCCCCATCCCCCAGGGAATCTTCTTTAGTCTCACTGTGACTCAGCTGGTCACAGCTGGGTCTCTGCTAAGAGTGCTCTGAAGGCCTTCCATCTTTCTCAGTGACAAGCAACCTAGTGGTTTACAAGCTCCATGTGTTCCTCAGGCCTTCACCGGTCGTCCCCCTGTCTCCTGTTTCTCCCCCTCTGATTCACTCTCCTGTGCCTTACCTGGATTCAGCCGGGGCTCCAACCCTCACAGCCAGGCTCCTTCCTATGCCCTGTGGATAGAACTCTCCTCAAAATGTCAAATTGGCCCCTGGCTTTCTGTCTCCAAGGGACAAAGAAAGAAGCAGCCTCCATTTCCAGGAAGCAATGTGAGTTGTCTCCAGCTGATCAGAAACCTTTTGACTGTGTAACAGAGCCCCAGACTTAGTATGCTCTAAGCCCTTAGCACAACTGACTCCATGATGGAAGTGCCATTCTGGCTGTAAAACTCAGCATGGAGAGAGCACTACCTGCCAGAACGAAAATACAGGTCTAATCCATCAAAGTCCATATGGTTCTGGGAAATTCTCTAAACATACTAACCTTGGGTTTTGGGCTTCTGTAGTTCGGCTTCTGGCTAACTGTTCTTGTTAACTGAAGTGAGCTAACCCAGGACATGGTTTATGTGCTTAAAAGCTCATCCTGAGAAAGGCTTAGTGGTACACAGGGATCTGGAACACTTGTGTAGTGGATGCCAGGCTAATAAAGACTGTTGGCTTAAACCCATGTCTGAACAGTCTTCTCTGTTGACTGCCCCACAACACCAAAGGCAAGAGTGCTGGTAAGACTGTTTTTGTTTGTCTGTTTTGTATATTTGACACAAGCCAGGGGAAGAGGAAACCTCCACCGAGAAAGCACCTTCACTAGATCGACCCATTGGTAAGTCTGGAGCATTTTTCTTGATTAATGATTGGTGTGGCTAGGCTGGTTCACTCTGACAGCTGACACCTTGGGTTGTATAAAAGAGCAGTCTGAGCAAGCTATGAGGGGGTAAGCTTCTCCCTGGCCTCTGCTGCAGTTCCTGTCTGCCCTGACTTCACTCAGTGACAGACTATAAGCTATAAGATGAAATGAACCCTTTTCTCCTCAAGTTGCTTCTGGTCTTGATGTTTTATCACAGTAACAGAAAAGTAATGAATACCAAAGCAAGGCCACTTTCACCATGATGGGTCCCCACACAAACAGGACCACTCTGTGACATCTGAACACAGACAAGACATGAACATAGTCTGTTGGGGCCCAGATGAACTGGAGTTGCCTTCTTAGTACAAACCTTGGCCCTGGATAAAGTCTGGGAGGAATAGCCTATGTAGTAAAGCAAGACCACACAGGCAGGGACATCCTGAAGGAAGAACTCCTACAGATAAGGTCAACAAACCCATTCCCTTAAATGCAATCTCTACCAGCTAGCTGAACTATGTAAAAAGTAGTGGGAAAATTTAAAAATAGGGTCTCGGGCTGGAGAGATGGCTCAGCGGTTAAGAGCACTGACTGCTCTTCCAGAGTTCCTGAGTTCAATTCCCAGCAACCACATGGTGTTTCACAACCATCTGTTATGGGATCTGATGCCCTCTTCTGGTGTGTCTGAAGACAGCAACAGTGCACTCACATGAAATAAATAAATCTTAAAAAAAAAAAAAAAAAAAAAGATAGGGTCTCACTTTGTAGCTCTGACTGGCAGGGAACTGGGTATGAAAAGCAGGCTGGCCTCAAACTCAGAGATCCTCCTGCCTCTGCCTCCCAAATGAGTGCTGGATCGTAGGCATGCACCTCCATGAGGTGTGCACCCCCATACCTCACCAAAACCACACCTAGCCTAAATGGTTCACTTTTGAAACTGAGCCCACAGTCTTTTGTCTGTGGCTACCATGATCCCCTTCATGCTGATGACTGTCTTGGCCATGACACCTAAGCAAACCTGGGAGCTCCTAACTAACAGGGTCCCAGACGTTAGCCTCCCCCACCTTAGCACAACTGGTTCCATGATAGATGTGCCAGCCAGGTTGTAAAACTCGGCATGGACAGCACCACCTGCCAAAAATAAAAATAAAGACTTAACCCATCAAGTCTACAGTTATAGGAAACCAGGACATGGTTTTTGTGCTAAAAATAAAAGCTCACCCTGAGGCTTAGAGAAATGGCTCAGAGATTAAGAGCATTGATTGCTAACACTGTCGTGGCAGCTCACAACTATCGGTAACTCAAGTTCCAGGGGGTCCCAAACCCCACACAGATACAATGCAGGCAAATACAGTAAAAACAAAAACAGAAAAGGTTCACCCTGAGAAAGACTCAGGGCTACATTGGGATTCTGAACACCCACTGTACTTGCTGGCTGGCTAGTAAAGGCTTTTAAACTTTATTTATTATTATTTATTTATTTAATGTGAGTGTTCTGTCTTTATACACACACCAGAAGAGTGCATCAGGTCCCATTACAGATGGTTATGAGCCACCATGTGGTTTGCTAGGAATTGAACTCAGGATCTCTGGAAGTACAGTTAGTGCTCTTAAGAGCTGAGCCATCTCTCTAGCCCTAATAAATACTTTCTATTGGCTTAAACTCATGTCCAAGCAGTCTTCTCTGGTGACTACCCCACAACACTAAACTTGTTCATGAAAATGGCCTCCTTGAAGAAAGACTGTCATTCATGGCTAGGGTTTTGATCTCCTGAGGAAATGGAACTCCGGGTGTGCCACTGTGTCCAGCTAAGGCTGGGACTTGAAGGGCAATTAGAGATTATCCAGGCACAGAGTGAAGAGCATCCCATGAGCCTATGGTCCAGGGAAGCAAGAAAGTATTTCAGGATTAAGAGCATGTGCCTGGAGCTGAAGAGATGGATTCGTGGGGAAAGAGCTTGTAGTGCAAGCATGAGGGCCTGAGTTCAAATCCCCAGCACCCACATCAAATGCACACTTACAGCCCCAGAGCCTTGTGGTGGAAAGGTTTTGTTTCCTTCGTGCCATTTGCTGCCACCCATCCATTGCCACTGGATCTCTCAGTCTTTTTGTCTCCTTTGCAAAGTTCCCTGAGCCCAAGGAGAAAGGTTTGATGGAAACCTTCCATTTAGGACTAGGTATTCAAAGGTAGCTTACTCTCTGCATATTGTCTAGTGTTGGTCTCTACTTGTTCATGTCTATTACAGGAAGAAGTTTCTCTGATGATGGCTATGCAAGACACCGATCTATGAATGGATTAGCATGTTGCCAGCAGTCATTTTATAGCTACATTGTTAGCAGAACAAACCTTTTTGGTTTTCTGCTAGATACATGGCTGTTGACAGGTTCTTGGCCACTCAACATGTGTCAGGTATGGGTTCCATCTCGTGGAGTGGGGCTTAAATCCAATTATTATGGTTGATTATTCTCACATCTTTTAAAAAATTATTTGTTAAGTATGAGTATTCTGCCTGCATATACGCCTGAAGGCCAGCAGAAGATACTAGATCCCATTACAGATGGTTGTGAGCCTCGTGTGGTTGCTGGGAATTGAACTCAGGACCTCTGGAAGAGCAGCCAGTGATCTTAACCTCTGAGCCATCTCTCCAGCCCTATTCCCACATCTTTTAAGCATCTATTGCACCAGCATATAGTGGAGGCAGTGCACCAGTGTAGATCAAAGCTAGCTGAGTCGAAGGTTTTTCTTCTCTTCTCTTAGTATGCAGGATACCTTCCGGTAGTATGAGCACTATTGAGTAAGAAATGAAGGCTCTCGCTGGACAGCAGCTCACATTCTCTGTATTCAATGAGATACGTAGGTGTTGTCTTCAGACATAGGGCTTTCCATCCGTTTGCGGAGAACAACCAATAGACTTGGCTATAGTCTGAGTTGTTGGGATAAGTCTAAAACGAACTCCTTTGACCAGTGACCTAGTGAGATTTTAACATATTCCTTATAGTGCATGGGTTTATTTACCCGTGGTGAGAGATGTCCAGGGCTTTTCTCTCTAATTACATGCATATATTTAAAATTAGTGTGTTTTATTTAATGTTTTTGTTTTTGTGTTGTATAGATTAATATTTTAAATTACACAATGAGAGAGAAAAGAGAGAGAGTGGTAGAGGAGAGATGCAGAGGAACCACAGTATCCATGGGCCATGTCTCGAGCTCTAAAATTGAGCCTCCTGGGTATGGGACTTAGGCCAGTTTAACAGATTCAGAGCTGTATTTTTAAAGGCCATAATGGGTAGGAAGCTGTAAGGGGCAGGAATCAGCAGCTTGATCCACTGTGGTAGGAATGTGGCTTGCAAGCTCAGGGAGGAGGAGTTTTCATTACCCAGGGGCCACTGGCCCAGACACTGGATTCTTCAGAGATGTCTGTCATTCAGTCTGAGGACAGCACCTGAGGAGCAGGCTCTAGAAAAGGCACTGAGTTGAGGTTCTCTGTGCCATGGGACATAGGGGTGGGATGTGTTTACCTGGAGCCCAACGTCAGGCTGCAGACACAGGCTTGCAGATGGACACAGAGAAGCGAAAACTGAGGGAGCGAAGGGTCCTGAGTGGCACAAAGAGAAGCCACAGGCAGGAGACTCAGGGTGCAGGGACAAGCAGAACCAGTGACCCCACCCTACTCCATGCCATATTTCTCCACCCACACCAGTCACTTCTCTGATCTCTGGTTGTGTGGGTCCATATTGGTCCCCTGTAGCTCCTTGGCTCAAGCCAGTTCCTGGGCCCAAGCTCACTTGTCTCCTGGAAGATCTCTGTTCCAGGTTTGTTTGTTTTTAGGAGAGCCCAAAGTGGGTGGAGGCCCAGAGCAGATGGTGACCACCCTGGAAACCCAGGGCGTCCAGAGGATTCAGGCCCTGTTATTCTGGGATAGCACAGAGATTGAGATGAAATGAATAGTCGGCAAAGGAAATCTAAGGCAGTAGTCACCGTCACATACTCACACCTGGGCCATGGAGCCCTGTGGATACAGGACTGTGGAGGACAGCATCACTGTGATAGGCAAAGTGGCCAGACTTGTCTATCAGACTCAAGCATCTTGCCCTCAGACTGTGACCAAGGCAGGAAGCAGCCTGGGTAGGACAGGAAGGGTGAGCAGGTTTTCCTCCACACTCTGCAGCTCCCACCCACCTCCCTCCCAGGCGGGTCCTCTCTGGTCCCTCCTCTGACTTACTCCCTAGCCTCCATCTTGCCTCTCCCTGCCTCAAGCCACTTTCCACACCAGGACCAGTCTGTTGAAAATACCACGTGCTTTCTGAAGCTCCCTCGCTCAAGTAAAAGGGGGCTCGCCCCCAGAATCTTTTAAGATAAAGGCCAAACTCTGCCTCCCACATGAAAATTTTTTCGGTTCCTCGCTGTCCTGTTGGTGTCCACGCCGCCCCCTCTGACACCCTGGCACTTCCTCTGACCAGCTTTCTCTGGCCCCCAGGCTGCAGCGGGAGGAAGGCCACTTGAGTAACCCTTAGACTCGGAAACTGCTTTGCCTATTGTGACAACTGTTTCCCTGGGAACTACACTTTGACCTTAAACAAGACCTGGGCAGTGGTGCGCACGCCTTTAATCCCAGCACTTGGGAGGCAGAGGCAGGCAGGGCTACACAGAGAAACCCTGTCTCAAAAAACCAAAAAAAAAAAAAAAAAAAAAGAAGAAAGACTATCTTGATCTCCTGAGGAAGACCTGCCTCAGGGCCTCCTTTCTCTTCTCTTCTTGGCCCCTAGGTCAAACATCATCTGTGACCTACTCTCCCTCCCAGCCAGAAAGAGCAGCCCAGAGTCCAGCTTGGTAGTGTATAAACTGACAACATGACTTTTCCACGGTGTGGGAAATGGGAAGGCTTTTATTTTAGATATGGGAGAACATCTGGAGACATCTGGAAGGGTCCAGAGCAGAGAGAGAGAAAGAAGTAGACTGAACACGGCCAGCAGACTGGACATGGCCAGGGCTATTTGCAAGGGGGCTTGTGGGAAGAGCAGGAAAGTGAGAAGACACACAGAGAGCAGCAGAGCAGAGAGTGAGCATGGCAGGGCGAGCAGGGCTGTAAGGAGGAGTAGCTGGGGAGGGAAGCATGAGAGCTAAAGGAAGTTTAGGATAGGGTATGAATCCCAACCAAGGAAGAAGTCCCCCGGGCCCAAATCACCATAGCCAAATTAGTTAAAGCAAGCTTTTTTATTGTTTACATGGAAAGTTTTCCACTAAGGGTGGGGTTTGCAAGGTCGGCCTCTGACGTGATGGAGAAAAGGTTTTTATAGCTCAGGGGTAGGGTGTTTTTAAATGGGGGATTTGGTGGGCAAAACGTGTGGTTGTAAAGTAGAGTGTAAGCATAGCAAGTTAGTCAAATCACACAAAGCCGGGCTGCAAGGTGGTCGACAAGGTAGTTATAACAACAGGTAGTCATAACAACTGTCTAAAACAAAGGTAGGGCTGCAAGATGGTTATAAACAACAACAATGGTTGCTGTTTCTCCAAACAGGCAGTAGAGAGCAGTTGTAGTTAAGGTTACAGGTGGGGCATACCCAAACCTTGAACAACAGGGATTGACTCATAAGCAGGAATGAGCCCAGGTTGTCTTTACTTTCACATGGCTTTTACACCTAAGATGGAGGCAGGCTAGTTCATCATTCCCTCCTCACCTTACGTGTCCCTGCCAAATTTTTGATTGGGTCTTAACGTTCTTTATCTAGAGTGGGGGGAGGGAAACGTTTGTAATGCATCTAAAGATGCATGGCCTGCTTATGAATTATGCCTCTTCAGTGAGCATAGAACAAGTATTTTAAGGCCAAATGGTATACTACTACTGGGCAACCATTTTGTCCCCTTCGCCAGGGCGTTTCCTTGAGATCTAATATTCCAGCCCCTTGTTGAAGACAAGGGGTGATACAATCTCCTCTGTAACTACTTCCTCCTGAAATTAGGAAGCTGTTGTCAGGGCCCAGAAAGGCTGTAATATTAGTCAACGCCAGGAGAGGATTAGTGTAGTGGTGTATTCATCAGAAGCAGTTCATTTGCTGACCCAGCTGACGATACAGGGAGCAGTCACATCAGCTGGACTAGTTACATCAGCCTTCAGCAAGTCCTGGCCTTTCTGGTTTTGTAGGTCTACCTGGGGCTGCTGTAGTGTAGATCATCTCTGAGGCAGTTTGTAGTTTGTAGCCAATTTCTGGGTGGTGTCTGCCAGCCTGGGAGAGCTCTGCCAAGACAGAGACTAGGGGCAGAAGCTTTGACCTCTGAGAGGTGGACTCAAGTCTCATGATATTTTCAATTTCTTGAAGTTTATATTGTAATCTGCATTGAAATTCATAGTGTAGAAAAAGCAACCGACAAGAGTCTGTAAAACATCTTCAGTATGCTGGGCTGTGGTGGCGCACGCCTTTAATCCCAGCACTTGGGAGGCAGAGGCGGGTGGATTTCTGAGTTCGAGGCCAGCCTGGTCTACAGAGTGAGTTCCAGGACAGCCAGGGCTACAGAGAAACCCTGTCTCGAAAAACCAAAAAAAAACCAAAACAAACAGAAAAAAAACATCTTCAGTAGACTCATGCCTTTGAGTAAAAGCCATGGTTTTGGTTAAAAGCATGACTTTTTTTGTGTCCAGAGGGCTGGGTATAGGTTGGACAGAGATGTTTTTAGCCTGATAGAATCATCTTTAAGTCTATATTTAGATGACAACCAAAAAAATTTTAAAATTGTGTGACTGATAATAGTGGTCGGTCCTTTACCGGATTGTCAGAACTTCACTGATCAATGTTAAAACTCTGAATCTTTGAATCTTAGTATTTCAATAGCATAGAGTAAGTTGTATTTATATGTCTTAAGTCATTTTTAGAGTCTCACCATTTATTTAGACTTTCATATCTTCAGATGTTTATAGTTTAAATTATGTTTAGACCCTTTGTAATTTATATAAACCTTAAACTCCTTTATCTAATGATTTACCTTTTAGACATATATGAGAGACAAAGCAAGTTCCTTTAAACAGTAAAGATTACGTCTGTAACTTGGTTATCCTTAAATACAAAGCTTGGTAGTCAGGCAAACCTTTCTTCTGTGAGAATGTCTTTTTCTTCTGGTGGTTTAGTAGCTCTAGAAAGTTAAGGCCTGGTTTTTATATATGAAATCCATTGACCAGGCAGCTGCTGCTAAGTTGACAAAGCTACAGTTAGCCATCAACAGCATGAGAGATCAGAGAAGGATAAATTATAGCAGGAAATATAATCCAAATGGCCTATATATCAATTAAAGTGACAGAAACTGCTGTCCATGAGCTTGCCCTAGGTTCCCATGGTCTTGATGGCTTTGTTGGGGCAATAGATATACATCATCAGCTGTCACATGAGGCTGTGTTACATATTCAGTTGCTGCACACAACAACATAGGCCTCTGGCTGCCATCCCCAGAAGGTCTAAGAGATATTCCTGTAGATGAGGAATTTGGAAAAACTGATCCACTGTGACTAGGCAGAGCCAGGACAGTCAACCCTGCAGTGTCCACAGTGTGGGCAGGCCCTGGCAGCAGGCAAGGCAGGGGGAAGCTTCGCCCAGTGGTTAGTGTCACCACAATCCAGGTCTGTCCCCATCTGTCTTCTTTGGAGACCTTAGGATTGCATCTCTGTCTTTCATAGGAAGCTTTTTTCACTAAACACTTTAAATGGCCTATTCAGCAGAACTCTGGAAAGTTTTGTTTTTGGTTTTGGTTTTGGTTTTTCGAGACAGGGTTTCTCTGTGTAGCCCTGGCTGTCCTGGAACTCACTCTGTAGACCAGGCTGGCCTCGAACTCAGAAATCCGCCTGCCTCTGCCTCCCAAGTGCTGGGATTAAAGGCGTGCACCACCACTGCCCACTTAATCTGCATGTCTTAATTACCTTTAACAGTTTACAAGATAGTAGCTTTTATAAATTATAAAATTTACCTTTTTTTCTTTTTCTTTTTTTTTTTTTCCAGTTTTTCAAGATAGGGTTTCCCTGTGTAGTCCTGACTGTCCTGGCTCTGTAGACCAGGCTGGCCTCAAACTCATTCTGAACCTATCCCATCTCTTGCACCTCCTCCCCCATCACAGAAGGTCCTCAGTGTTCCTGAGTTCTGTTGTGCAGCCTAGGTGTTGAAACCCTGCCAATGGGCACTTGAACTCTAAGCTTTTCTAATTTCTCAGCCCTCAGTCCCATCAGGATGTCCTAAGATGGGTCAAAAAAAAAAAAAGAACTGGTGGCTCTGGCTGAATTCCCAAATAACCAGAAATAACCAGATGGCCTACATGATTTCTTGATTATTTTCCTGGACAGCAATCTTATCAGACACCCTTCTCCATGGGCCCAGAATTGGATCCACAGAACCAGAACAGAAACATAAACACAAACAGATGCTACAGAAAAGTTTCTGTCTGTGACTTACTAGAGGAGGCCTCAATAAAAAAAAAAAAAAAAAGAAAGAAAGAAAGAAGAAAAAAGGTGCTTGCTGTTTTCTTTTTGTCAATTCAATTTACTCGGGCAGTCAGCCAAACCAAAGTGTGCCTCAGAACCTTGGAATGTCTCCAAGGTATATACCCTAGAGAGCAACTCCTCGGTCCCAGAGGGCCAGGGGGAAAGGTCTGGCTTCTAAATTTCTAAATTTGAGTTATGGTCTTGATCTCGCTGGGGCCTCCAAACATTTAATCCCAAAAATGGGAGGAGAAAGACCACTAACCAAATCATTATGGCAAATTAATTAAAGCAAACAAGTAATGAAAGCAAACTTTTTATTCATATATACAAGCTGCCGTCCCCAAAGGTAGGCTTCTAGAGGTCAACCTTGGGTGCAAGAAAGACAAGGTTTTTATAGCTCAGGGGTAGGGGGGTTTCCAAATAGGGGACTTGGTGGGTAAAGTAGGCTTGATTATAGGAGCAGAACAAAATCATAAGAAGTTAGTCATAACAACCCTCTGAAACAAAGATACAATTGCAAGGCGGTTGTAACATGGTAGTCATAGTAGGTAGTGATTGCAACATTTGAAACAAAGGTAGGGTTGCAAGATGGTTATGAATAACTTTTTAAAACAAAGACATAGTTGCCATTTCCTGGAACAGGCAGCACAGAACCACTTGTAGTTAAGCTTACAGGTGGGGCCTAGCCCAATCCTTGAGAATCAGTTATAAACAGGAATGGGCTTATTTTGTCTTTAATAAGATGTTTTTTAAGCCTAAAAATGGAGGCAGGCTTGTTCCTTAAGTAGAAGAGGTGAGAAGGGCTAGGCTGTTAGCATGAACTTTGAAATGTGTTAACAGGTACTTGGGATACTGATGCTGAGGGAACCTCAAGGCCGACATAAGCTTCGATAGGCTATAGGAACCTAAGGTAGCCATATGTTCCTGCCATGTTTAGGTAAATGACTCCTTTGGTAGATGAGGACCAGTTCACAAGTTCTAGGAATGCGACTTTATCTAACACAGACTCCTGTGTCCAAGTGATCATTGCTGTCTTTTTTTTTTTTGGTTTTTGACAGTTTCTGTGTAGCTGCTGTCTGAACTCACTCTGTAGACAGCTGCCTCGAACTCAGTCGCCTGCCTCTGCCCAAGTGTGGATTAAATGCGTGCGCCCCACGCCGGCCTGTCTTTTAAAGTTTAGGGAATTGGAGTTTCCTTTGAACTAATGAGTGGCTTTTCACCTGTGGCACCACATAGTCCCAGCCACGAATCTAGTGATCCAGGAGATGCTGGAGGAGATGCACACAGACGAAAGTTGGTTTTGACAAAACTTAGGCCTTTGGGGGAAGTAAGAGAAGTCAGGAAGTAGACAAAAGTTGTGGGAGGCATCCTGGCCTGAAAGGGGAACTCGACAGGAGCCTTCCCACAAGTGTGGGCCTCTCACAGGCTGTGGAGCTCTGCAGTAAACTGATCCTGTCCAGGCAGGATTTCTAAGGATTGCTGGGAGCAAAATGAGCCACCAAGGGAAGATCCAGGAGCTGGAGAGATGGCTCAGTGGTTAAGAGCACTGACTGCTCTTCTAGAAGTCCTGAGTTCAATTCTGAGCAACCACAAGGTGGCTCACAACCATCTGTAATGGGATCTGATGCCCTCTTCCGGTGTGTTTGAAGACAGCTACAGTGTACTCATATACATAAAATAAATAAATAAATCTTAAAAAAAAAAAAAGAGGGGAGATCCAAATGTGTGTGATACTCCCCAAGCTGATTGGGACAGACCTAGCAGCGGGGAACAGAGGGTTCTGAGCAGATGTGCTGCCTATGGAATGGGCCCTGGTACTGGGTGTTAAGTCTAAAGAGCACCCCCCCAAACCATCAAAATGGCAATGGTACTGACAGTGTCCTACATGACAGCCTAACTGTGCTCAAGCTAGACTCTGGCAGGGTAAACAGATGGACTGATGATGGATACACAAACTTCACTCTCAGCCATCCTTTTTTTTTTTTTTTTTTGGTTTTTGGAGACACGGTTTCTCTGTGTAGTCCTGGCTGTCGGACTCACTCTTAACAGCTGACCTGAACTCAAAAATCCGCCTGCCTCTGCCTCCCAAGTGCTGGGATTAAAGCCGTGTGCCACCACTGCCTGGCACCATCAGCCATCCTTAGAAACCTGTCTATCAGAAAGAACCACAGCTTCTCCTGTGTTCCTTCACCTCAGACAAGTGAGGACCATGCCTATTAGCACATACACTACCCTCCTGGATTTCCTGTGTGGGTTAGGATGCAAACATCCACCATCGATACTCTAACTCCCAGGCTGTTTCAGTTTACAGACTTCCCCTCCTCCCCATCTCTGCCTCTTTCCTTTCTAACTAGCAAGGTTTTCCCCATTTTCTCTGTTATCTTCTCTGCCCCTCAGAGATGGCCATGGAAGCTTTGAATTCCCCCAAATAAACCTTTCCTCGTATGGTGTGACCTGGTTTGATGGTTTTACTACGCCTTAGTTTACTCTGGGAAATCCTAAAGGACAGAAAGGAAGGGACCTTTGATTTTTCAGCTTCAGTCCCATTTGTCTGCTGCTGGGGAAACTGAGTCTGAGAGGGAACAGTGCTGTTCCTAACCTAAGCATTACTTGAAGCCTGGTCCCCTGGGAAAGGGCTGGGAGACAGGACAGGTATTCAGGCTCTAGTGATGGCAAGTGCCATCACTCTGTCCTCAGGGAAGTCACACTCAAGCATCAAGGAAAAGGAGTGTGGGGTGGAGGACTGAGGGAGACCTCACATTTCCGCATCTTCCCATCCACTAGTCAGAAAACACCAGGCTCTGCCTGTGGAAGAGTAAAAGAAATTAGTCCAGGCCTCAGGAGCTCTCAGTGGAGTGAGAAGAAAAACCACAGATGTTCATGCTGGCTGTGGAGAGTGTGGGAGAGAGGTTATATACTGCACTGGGCTGGGAGAGGGGGTGGCCCTGTGTGGAGGCTCAGAAGGTGAGGCCTAAGCATAACAAGGTGGATTCCAGCTGAGGTGATGCAGAAGTCAATGTTCTGTGGTAGGAGAACAGACACCTGCACCTCAAGTTTGCCTCTTCAGGAAGGAGCTGGGAGGGCATTCATTGCCTTTTGCTTTCTTTCTCCAAATTTACCCCTGCATCCCCTCCCCCACACCCCTCCCCCATACCCTCAAGTGAGAACCAGAAACAGGAACTTCATCTTCTCTCGTGGGAGACTTTCTGTCCTGTTTGGTGGGTTGGTTTGTTCAGACTTGGTCTCATTGCGTGGCTCGGGCTGACTTCAAACTCCTGGGCTTGAGGCTGGAGGCATGACGTGGTGGTAAGATCCTGTAATGGTCTTACAGGGGGCCCAAGTTTGGTTTGCAGCATCGGCGTCAAATAGCCTGTTGTTACAGACAGGGGAGGTCTTCTGGCTTCTGTGGTCACCTGCACTTGCACACACATATCCAAACACAGACACACACACACACACACACACACACACACACACACGCACGCACAGTGACACAGGGTCTATCTACATAGCCCTGGCTGTCTTAGAACTTGCTATGTAGACAAGTTTGTTCTCACATTGTCAAAAAGAGATCCACATGCCTCTGCCTCCAGAGGTGTGCCAAAAGTGGGGGGTGCGGTGGGGGGAAGGGATAGGAGTGCCAAAAGTGGGGGTTTGGAGGTTGGGGAGTGGGGAGGAGGAGAGGCTCAAGCAAGCTTTGCAAGCAAGCACTATCTTCTTCCTTTTTCTTTTTTTTTTTTTTTTGGTTTTTTTTTTTTTTTTTTTTTTGGTTTTTCGAGACAGGGTTTCTCTGTGTAGCTCGGGCTGTCCGGGAAAACTCACTCTGTAGACCAGGCTGGCTTCGAACTCAGAAATCCGCCTGCCTCTGCCTCCCAAGTGCTGGGATTAAAGGCGTGCGCCACCAACGCCCGGCTTCTTCCTTTTTCTTTTCTTTTCTTTCCTGAGACAGGGTTTCTCTGTGTAGCCTTGGCTGTCCCAGAACTTGTAACGTAAAACAAACTGGCCTTGAACTCCGAAATCTGCCTGCTTCTGCCTCCCAGGTGCTAGAAGGAAGGTATTTCTTTAAAAAAAAAAAAAAAAAAAATTTAAGGGACTGGAGAGACAGCTCAGTGGTTAAGTGGCTACTCTTCCAGAAGACCTGGGTTTGATTCACAACATCTACATGGTGGCTTATGACAATCTGTAACTGCAGTCCCAGGGCATCTTCTGGATTCCTTGGGTACGAGGCATACATGTGGTGCACAAAGTTACATGTAGGGAAAAAACCCATACATACAATTTTTTTTTGTTTGTTTTTCAAGACAGGGTTTCTCTGTATAGCCCTGGCTGTCCTGGAACTCACTCTGTAGACCAGGCTGGCCTCGAACTCAGAAATCCACCTGCCTCTGCCTCCCAAGTGCTGGGATTAAAGGCATGCGCCACCACCACCTGGCCATAAATACAATTTTGACATCTATTTTTTTGTGTGTACATGTGCACATGGTTGGCACAGGATGCCTGTGGAGGTCAGAAAACATCTTGTAGGAGTCAGTTTTCTCCTTCTACCACGCAGGAGCCAGGGATCAAACTCATGCTGTCAAACTTTACCCACTAAGCGGTCTTGCCAGCCAAAGGAAACTATTCATTTATGCATTTATTTATGTTATTTATATATGTATGTATGTATGTATGTATGTACGTATGTATGTATGTATGTACGTATTGTATGTATGTATTATTACTGGGGGAGCAGGAGTGTGGCAAGTTGTCAGATGACAACTTGCAAAAGTCAGTTCTGTCTTTTTATCATGTGGTTTCCAGGAATTTGACTCAGGCTGTTTTGTTTTTGAAAATACTAATGGGTTCTTTTTTTTTTTTTTTTATCAGTCATCTACTACTGGGTAGGGAGACCGCACTGGAGAAACTAAATTTTCCTTTGCAAGCAGATGTCAATTGGAGATAGCTCTTTGATTAGGGATGAGACCACTTTCTGTCTTAAACCTGTAAGGCTCTTGTTAATCACACAGATTTGAGGAGAAAGACCATTGACCCAAATTACATGGCCAAATTCATCAAAGTAAGCTTTTTTTATTATTATTATTCATGTACAAGGGGCTATGTCTTCCCAAGGTGGGGTTCAAGAGGTCAGCATTGGGCATGGAGAAATAAGGATTATATATATATATTATATATATATATATATATATATATATATATATATATATATAATACTATATATATATACACACACACACACATACATATATACTATATATATAATTCAGAAATAGGAGGTTTCCAAATGGGGGACTTGGTGGGCAAATATTTGGGGGTACAGACACAGAATACGAGCATAACGAGGCAGTCATGACAACCTCTCGAAACAAAAACGTGGTTGCAAAGTGGCCCTAACAAGGTAGCAATGTGATGATCATAGCAACGTTGTCCCACTGTGAGAGCTTTTGGGGATGGGACACTTTGGGTGTAGGATTAAGGTCAGTAAGTAAAACATTTATAAAAATAAGTATGAGGATATTATTAAGGAAAGAAGCAACGGGCGGTGGTGGCGCACGCCTTTAATCCCAGCACTTGGGAGGCAGAGGCAGGCAGATTTCTGAGTTCGAGGCCAGCCTGGTATACAGAGTGAGTTCCAGGACAGCCAGGGCTACACAGAGAAACCCTGTCTCGAAAAACAAAAAAAAAGAAAAAAAAAAATGTGCTCCAGGGAAGGGCCAGAGGAGAGGGAACTAGAAGCCCATATACTGAAGGAGGGTTGAAGTTTTCTGCTCCCTGTCTCTAGGCTCCATCCAGTCAGTGTTTGTGGCTGTGGAGACAGCATTGTTTGGGGAGGAGAGCACAGATGGCGTTCTGTAGCAGCCAAGGAACTGAAGCGATCGATCGGAGCCTCTGCTAGGGTTCTTTGGAGAGCTGTTGGGGGAGCTTCATTGACACCTAAGGGCTTCAGGCCAGCTGTTTCAGTTCTAGTCCCCGAAACAATGTCCACAGTGGCAAGAAGAGGGATGAGTCGGTGGCCCAGTGGCCCACTAGTCCTCTTTTTGAAGTCACCCAAACTGCTTTTAAGGGATTAGGAGTGTTGATCACTCAGTAACTGCTTCAAGGTTAACAGAAAGGCAAAGAAGGCAGCAGCTGTTGGATTAGCTCAGAAGAGGGTTCATCCAAGGAACTAGGATAAAACGTTAACAGTTGGCAGAAATCCAGACGGTAAGTCAGGAGGTAATAACTGTATAACTTTGTGGGGGAACGTTAAGAAACAAAGTTACCGGAAAAAAAAAAAAAGAAAAGAAAAAGAAACAAAGTTACAAGAAGAAATCTTTACACTAAGATTAGCATTAGTCAATATAACATGAGGTTAAATATAGCGCTAATACAAAGTTAAATATAACTGTGACTCACCATATGCCAGGAACCAGACCAGGAACCTCTACAAAAAATGAAAGTGCTTTTAAATGAAGGGTCATCTCTCCAGCGTGCCCCGTGCCCACCACCCATTTTAAAAAATGCTAACTAACACTGGCAGTAGAAGTGCACGCCTTTAACCCCAGCACTGTGGATCTCTGAGTTCAAGGCCAGCCCGGTCTACAGAGAAAGTTCCAGGACAGCCACAACAAACAAGCAAAACAGCCATGCACTTAAAATAAAAATAAAGGTGAAAAAGATGAAAAAAGACCAGGGGGTGGGGGTGCATATGTACATGTTAGATGTCTACAGAGGCTAGAAGAAGGGCATCAGATCCTCTGGAGCTGGAGTTCTGGGCAGTTGTGAACCATCCACTGTGAGTGCTGGGAACTGAACCTGAGTCCTCCCTCTGCAAGAGCAGTTCTTAACCACTGAGCCAACTCCCCACAGGTCCTATCTTTCTTCCTTTCTCTCTCTCTCTCTCTTCTCTCTCTCCTCTCCTCTTTCTCTTTTCTTTCTTTCTCTCCTTCCCTCTCTCTTTCCTTTTTGGGACTGTGTTTCACTATGTAGGCATACCTGGCTGACACGAGTCCCCTGTGTAAACAAGGCTTGCCTCAACCTCTGTCTCCTGAGTGCTGGGGTTTAAAGGCCCACCACCATACCAGGCTTTCACCAGACTTTTATAAAGTTTTATGAAATACTTCTAGGTTATCAAAAAAGAAAATGGCAAAATACACATAACATAAAATTTACACTT
The DNA here is from genome assembly GCA_021653895.1 of Mastomys natalensis. Taxonomy (NCBI): domain Eukaryota; kingdom Metazoa; phylum Chordata; class Mammalia; order Rodentia; family Muridae; genus Mastomys; species Mastomys natalensis. Next base: position 205,295 of record JAJTUV010000697.1, on the reverse strand, counting down.
TTTTTTCCAGAGCTGAAGATTAAACCCAGGGCCTCAGCACGTTCCGGCTAAGCTATTCCCTGCAGCATCGTACCACAGAAAGTATTGATAGTGTTCTGTGACACATCTTGAACTTTTTGGTCTTGCACAACTGAAATTCTCCCCCAATGAGCAGCGCTCTGCCCTGCCCCAGCTCAGCTGCTGCATGTCCCCTGCTTATCTTTACTCCACTTTCTGTCTCTGTGGCTTGGACTGTAGCTTCTGCATGTGAGAGGAATCCATGCTAGTTACCTGTGAGCCCCAAGACTTACCCATGCTACGGCGTGTGTCTCCATTTCAACAGCTTCCCCCACGATAGGGAAAGTCTGTGTTCTGTTATCAGCTCATCCATCGCACGGCTGCCTCTCTGTTGGCCACTATGAACATGATGTGCAAGTGTCTCTTGAGAATTGCTTGTTTTAGATTATTTATTCTATTCTTTGTGTGTGTAGCAGTTTTACCTGCATGTATGTATTGTGCCACATATGTGCCTGCTGCTGGAGGAGGTCAGAAAAGGCCATCAGATCTCCTAGAGCAGGAGTTACAAATGGTCGTAATGTACCATGTGGGTACTAGGATCTGAACTCAGGTCCACTGAAAGAGCAGCCACTGCTCTAACCACTGAGCAACGTCTCCAGATTCCCTACTTTCTTTTTTTTTTTTTTGGTTTTTCAAGACAAGGTTTCTCTGTGTAGCCCGGCTGTCCTGGAACTCACTCTGTAGACCAGGCTGGCCTCAAACAAAGAAATCTGCCTGCCTCTGCCTCCCAAGTGCTGGGATTAAAGGCGTGCACCACCACCGCCTGGCCCGCTACTTTCAATTCTTTTGAGCATCATATGGAATTTCTGAGTCATAAGTTATTCCTTTTTTATTAATTTTTTTAAATGTAGGATTTTCTTCTGTAGCCCAGGCTGACCGTGAACACTCCTATCCCAGCCTTCCGGATAGGATACTGAGATTAGAGGTGTGTGCCGTGCCACCACCAGCTCAAGAGGTATCTTTACAAATAGCAATCTTGATTTATTATGATGGCATGTGTGTAGGGTGTAGAAAAAGAAAGCATGAGTCCTATGGTGGCCTGTGGAAGTCAGAGGACAACTCTGTAGAGTTATTTTTTGCCTTCTACCTTGGTGTGGATTCCAAGGATCAGACTCAAGCTGGCAGGCTTGTTGGACAAGCTTTTTAACCACTGAACCGTCTTTTCAGCCATTAGAAGTTTATATATTGCCGGGCGGTGGTGGCGCATGCCTTTAATCCCAGCACTTGGGAGGCAGAGGCAGGCGGATTTCTGAGTTCGAGGCCAGCCTGGTCTACAGAGTGACTTCCAGGACAGCCAGAGCTATGCTACACAGAGAAACCCTGTCTCAAAAAAAGAAGTTTATATATGTGTATGTATACACATACATACATATATACATACATATATATGTGTGTGTATATATACCATACTATATATACATATATGTATATATATGCATACATATATATACACATGTATGTGTATATATGTATATGCATGCATATACATACACATATATGTATATATGTGTATATATATACACACACACACACACACACACACACACACACACACACACACATAGCTCAGCTTATGCCCTGCTAGGGATTGAATCCAAGACTTCCTGCTTGCAGGGAAGACTTCTACAAACTGAGCTACAGCCAGAGTCACAAGAAGTATACACACGCTTGCACCCTTCCTTTCCATCTTGGGCCCAGCAGAATGGCTCCCGCAAAGAAGGGTGGCGAGAAGATGAAGGGCTGTTCTGCCATCAATAAGGTGGTGACCCGAGAATACACCATCAACATTCACAAGCGCATCCATGGAGTGGGCTTCAGAAGCATGCTCCTCGGGCACTCAAAGAAATTCGGAAGTTTGCCATGAAGGAAATGGGGACTCCAGATGTGCGCATTGACACCAGGCTCAATAAAGCCGTCTGGGCCAAGGGAATAAGGAATGCTCCATATTGCATCCGAGTACGTTTGTCCAGAAAACGTAATGAAAATGAGGATTCACCAAACAAGGTCTACACGTTGGTAACTTACGTGCCTGTTACCACATTCAAAAATCTACAGACGGTCAATGTGGATGAGAACTAGCCTGCTGAATGTCAAATAAAGTTGCAGTACTGCCTCCAAAAAAAAAAAAAAAAAAAAAGAAGAAGTATATACACACACACACACACACACGTTAAGGGACAGGGCCACAGCTGCCACACACACGTTAAGGGAACAGGGCCACAGCTGCCTCCCTGAACCTCAGAAATGACAGAAACATTTGTGGTGGTAGGGAAAATAAGGTTTAAGCCCTCTCCCAGAATGAGGCCCACTGTCTGGTACAAGCAGCCTGAGCGTTGCGGTCCCTTCCTGAGAGACACATCTTGTATAGTGAGCAGGAATGTGGCTTCTTCCTGTTCCACTTGGGGAGTGACAGCTGCAAGGACGCCTCTGGATCGGGTGAGGGTGCAGCACCCTGGATTTCATCTAGGCATCACCAAAACAGGGAAGAAAAAAATTCCTCTGCACTCTAGCCTACTTCCCCAGACCCAGACTCAGTTTCACTTTGGGTTCCAGCTTCCCCAAGGCTGCTGGCTGCCAGGAGTTGTCCTGCCTGGGCCTCTCAATTTAAATACCCAACCTGTATTTTACCACTATTACAGTACACCGATTAACAAAGAGACATTTTAAAAAAAGCATGTAGCAGGCAGCAGCTATGAGAGGAGCGTCGGGGGTACTTAAGGGACACAGGTGGGGAAGATGGCTGTTGACTAAGAAGCTCTCCGTTAGTCTGAGCATAAAGATCACACTTCAGTCTCTGTTCTCAACCTGGTTCCCCTGGCAAGTGTTCTCTACTTCTCCAAATTTAGTGGTTTCAAACAAATTTTATTTTAAAATTACGGATCTGTGTGTATGTACATATGTGTTTGTATTTGCATGTGTGCTTGGGAGGCAGAGGCAGGTGGAACTCTGAGTTCAAGGCCAGCCTGGTATACAGTGTGAGTTTCAGGACAGCCGTGGCTACACAATGGAACCTTGCCTCAAAAAACAAAAGAAAAAGAAGAGAAAAGAGGATGAGGAGGTGGAGGAAGAGCAGGAGGGGAAAGAAGAGAAGGAGAAGGAGGGGAGGAGGAGGAGGAAAAGGAGGAGGAGGGAGAGAGGGGGAGGAAGGGTAAGAGGGGGAAGAAGAAAAGGAGGAGGGGGAGGAGGGGGAGAGATAAGCAAAAAAGAAAAATGAGACACTGTGACTCACTGAGTAGCTCTGTCCAGCCTTGAACTCACTATGTAAACCAGGCTGGCCTTGAACTCACAGAGATCCACCTGCCTCTGCCTGCTAAGTGCTGGGCTTAATGGCACGGTCCACCAGCCTCGTCAAAAATAAGTAATATATACAATATGTCTTTTCAGGCAGGGTGTTATGTATCTCAGGCTGATCTTGAACTCACTGTGTTCTGAGGATGACACTAATCCTCCTGCCTCTACCTCCAGACACCATGCTCAGCTTATGCCCTGCTGGGGATTGAACCCAAGACTTCCTAGACTTCCTGCTTGCCGGAAGACTTCTCCAAATGAGCTACAGCCAGAGTCACAAGAAGTATTTTTTATTTTTTATTTTTTTTTTTGAGTGAGTCTGACTCTGTAGCTCTGACTGGCCTGGAACTCTAGGTAGACCAGGGTGGACTTGAACTCCCAGAGTTTGCATACCTCTCACCCCCAAAGGCTGGGCTTAAGGATTAAAGGTGTATGTCACCATGTTTGACCTTTTAAAGGGGTATGTGTGTGTGTATCTACAGAGAGGCCAGAAGAGGGTGATTTCTGGAGCTTACCTTACAGGTAGTCATGAGCTGACTGACTTGGTCCTCTGTAGAGCACTGTTCTTTTTTCTTTCTTTTTTTTTTTTTTTTTTGGTTTTTTCGACACAGGGTTTCTCTGTGTAGCCCTGGCTGTCCTGGAACTCACTCTGTAGACCAGGCTAGCCTCGAACTCAGAAATCTGCCTGCCTCTGCCTCCCAAGTGCTGGGATTAAAGGCGTGCGCCACCACCGCCCGGCTTTTTTTTTTTTTTTTTTTTTTTTAAGGTTTAATTATTTATTTCATGTGAGTACACTGTCTCTGTCTTCAGACACACCAGAAGAGGGCATCAGATCCCACTACAGATGGTTGTGAGCCACCATGTGGTTGCAGGGAATTGAACTCAGGACCTCTGGAAGAGCAGTCTGTGCTTTTAACTGATGGGTCATCTCTCCAGCCCCAAGAACATTTTAACCTTGGAAACAAATTTAACGTTGGAAATTTCTCATACTAAGGAGTTTCACTTCTGACTTTTCTGTGGTAATCACTAAGACAGCCTGCTTCTGCTTTGAATAAAGAAGGAGGAAAGGATGGAGAGATGACTCAGAGGTTAAGGGCACTTGCTGCTTTTGCAGAGTACCCAGGTTGGGTTCCTAGCATCTACATGGTAGCTTGCAATCGCCTGTAACTCCAGTTCCAGGGCATCTGACGCTGTCTATTGACCTCTGTGGACACCAGGCACAACTTGATGCAAGACACACATGCTGGTAAAACATTTGTACACATAAGGTAAAATAGGTAAATCTAAAAAGGATTCATTTCAGTTCTAAATTTATTTTGATTTCATCCCAGTACTTGGAAGACTGAGGCAGGGGAGTCATGAGCTTCCCAGCAGCCTGAGCTACAAAGTTCATCTCAAAACTTATAAAATAAAATACAAAATGATTAAAAAATGATTAAAAGACTCTAAAGACAACAGGATAAGCCTCCAAAAAGTCCTGCTGTTCTCAGCTGCACAATTCCCTAAGCATCTCTGTGTGCAGGAGCCTCCTCCCTTCCTCCTTCCTCCCCCTTCTTAGCTTTCCCTTCCTCCCCTCCTCCCATCCTCCTCTCTCCCTGTGCTCCCTCATCTTCTCACTCCTTCCCCCCACCCCTCCCATCTTCCACCCCTGCACTGATGCTGTGTAGATGGATGTATTCCTAGCGGTCTCCTCCATGTCCTGTGATCCTTGTTGAGCTGTTCATAGTATCTGTTAGTATGAAAATACTCAGTCCATTATGGAAAACTCTAGAAAAAGGTTGAGAGACAATAGATAGACCTTCACCACTATGGTTCCCAGGAGCCATGAGAACTTCTGTTTTTCTACTTATACTTTTTTTTTTTTCAGCCACAAGGAAGTCCATTTCCATTCCATCTTGTTTCCTAAAACAGGAGGCAGGGCATTAGGAGAAACTGTGTTCTGATTTTAAGCTCGGCTCTCATGACGACCATGTTCTCTATAACCCAGGGATGACTTGAATCCTGAGCCTCCCAAGTGCTGGGATCACAGCCTGTGCCACGGCGCCCTTTTTACTTATCTGTGTCAGAGGACACGAGTGTCCTAGAGAGGTTGGTAGCTATCTCTGCATCACTAGAAGTGTCCAGACAGAGGGCCATGGTGTATCTGGATATGGACAGGGCAATATGTCTTCTTCCTTAAACCCAAAAGGTAAGGGTGTGTATGTCCTAAGAGACCCCAACTACACAAGAGAGCTCTGGTAACTCATTATCCATTCAATATCTTCCTGGCCTGAAGTAGTTAAGTGGTAAATGCTTGTTATCCCAGAACCTGGCAGGAGCAGGCATCAGGAACATCCAGAGTCTAAGGAAGCCAGTCTCAGCTACACAGTGGTTACCTGAAATCCCGTCTCAAAAGCTCAGAACAAGGCAGAGGAGGTAGTTCACTTGGGAGAGTGCTTGCTTTGACTGCATGAAGCCCTAGGTTCAGTCCTCAGCACCTATAGAGTAAGGGTGTGCGGCCACACACATTTTAGAAGGTGGGAGAAGGAAGATCAGAAGTTCCAGGTCATCTTCAGCCACACAGTAATTTTGAGTCCAATTTGTGCTATGGGATACTCTTGTCTCTTTCTCTCTCTCTCTGTCTCTGTCTCTCTGTGTCTCTCCATCTCCATCTCTGTCTCTCTCACACACAAACACACACATACACACCAGACCTCTGGGTATCGAATTATCAAGTCTTGATGTTAGATTTGTTCAATGGAGCAAAGTAAAGATAGGTGTGGGAATTGTTTGGTCAATTTGACCCAATCTAGAATTATCTGGGAACCTCTGTTGAGAAAATGCCTCCATCAGACTGCCTGTAGGCGAGCCTGCCATGCATTTTCTCTACTTATGATTGTTGTGGGTGGGCCCAGGATGTGGGTGGTGGCAATCCTGGGCAGGTGGACCTGAGTTGTGTGAGAAAGCAAGCTGAGCAAACCAGTGAGCTGAGTTCCTTTATGGCTTCGGTACCAGCCCCAGTCCCCGCATCTGCATCTGTTCTGCTCTGACTACCCTCTGTGATCCCAGAGTTGTAAGATGAAATACACCCTTCCCTCCCCAAGTGGCTTTTATCACAACAGTAGAAACCCTAAGAAATGATTCCATTTTAGAGATGAAGAGACATCTCAGGGGGCATAAAGCCCTCACTCAAGAGTCAGAGAACACTCTGGGTTCCTACCAACCCGACCTGAGGGGCGTGGTCTCAATGGGCGTGGCTTCCGGACAGTCCTCTGCAAGTTGCCAACTGGTCTGAGCAACTCTAGTCCGGACGCGACCATGGAGCCCGTGCCGCTGCAGGACTTCGTGAGCTGCCTGGACCCCGCCTCCCTTCCGCGCGTGCTGCGGGTCTGCTCCGGAGTCTATTTTGAGGGTGAGCGGGCTCTGGGTGGAAGGAGCCAGGCATGATGGGTCCATCACTGGGGAGCTGAGGCAGGAGGATTGGCACGAGTTCGAGACTAGCCTGGCCTATAAAGTGATTCCAGGTCACTCTGGGCTAGAGTGAGACCCTGAGGAATTTGGGGGTTGAATTCGGACAGTGCTACTTGCTGGAATCCGCACCAAAAGGCTCCACCTCTCTGTGCCTTAGCGTTTGTCCCGCGGGTGATGAGAAGTCCTGAGTTTAACAGAGACATTTTTTTCAACTGAGGTTACTGGGTAATTCTAACAGAAACTGGGTAGCAGCTAGGCAGGGGCAACCTGAACAGCCTAGGAAATCTTGTCTCAAGCAACAAGAACAATTATAACATAAATGGATAAATAATTGAATGGGGATCACTCGTTCGTTGTGTCAGACAAGCACTAGGGTGCTTACTATAGTTATTGGGGTTTTTTGTTTGTTTTGAGAGGATCTTGTCTTGTAGCCCAGGCTGGCCTCAAATTTACAACGATGATCTGTCTGCCTCTGCCTGAACTTGCCATGCCTGGTTCACTGTTCCTTTTTCTTTCTCTCTCCCTCCATCCCTGCTCTCGCTCTCTCGCTCTCTCTCTCTCTCTGGTTTTTTGAGACAGGGTTTCTCTGTGTAGCTTTGGCTATCCTGGAACTCACTCTGTAGACCAGGCTGGCCTCGAACTCAGAAATCCACCTGCCTCTGCCTCCCAAGTGCTGGGATTAAAGGTGTGCGCCACCACCGCCAGGCTGTTCTCTTTTCTTATCTTCTCTCCCTATCTGTAGGGATCCAACCCAGGGCTCTGAGCTCCCACCGCTGAGATTTATTCCGGTTCATTATTTAAGTACCAGATGAGCGGCTCCCTGTTCCTCTGCTGGATTCTCAGTTGGAATAGTCATCCCCCAACCCCCACCAGGGAACCTTCCCGCTTTTGCCTGAACATTTGCTCCTTGCCCACGGCTTTCCCCAACTCATAGCAGAGAAGAGATGGACATATCAGGACACAGCCACCAGTTACTGGCCAAATAGCAAGTGACCAGGGCCTGACCACTTGGGTAAGGGAGGGAGGAAAAGGGATGTGGATACGAGACACACCAGGCTGCTCTGTGGAGGGCAGAGGAGAAAGTGGAGGGAGATGCTGAGATTCAGGGCTCCTCCCTCAGGGAGCATACTTCATCCTGCTCCCTGGAGTGAGGGAACCAGGCTCTGCCACGGCAGCTGCCAGCTGCCAGCTGCCAGCTGCCAGTGTTCTGACGGCCAAGTGGGTTGTAGACCGAGGAGGACCACACAAAGGCCACCACAATGAGTGTCTCCGGTCCATCGGAATCTGATGGGTCCCTGAAGTAGGGCTCTGGAGTCTGGTCATTCTTTCTCCAGTTCAGAACATCCCCCGAGCCGCTCTTGCTTACCTGTGTCACAATACCCGAGTTTCCTCATCTGCTCTGACCTGGGGTGGTGGGAAAGTGGAAGAACTTGGGGTGACGGGAGACAGACGGATGTCACAGTGTTGGTATGCAAATGAGGTTACTTGAAGGGTAGATGACCATACCGGCAAGGTGTGGTGGAATTCCTAACCAAGTGGAATTCCAGTTTGGGAAGTAAATACTCAGGACTTGATACCCTAAGTTCTGCCTCCTGGTACCCCCATGTCTTCCTCCTCCCACCCCCACATTACCGGCCCTGCTGCAGATGGGACCCTGGCCATCTTACACCCTAGACCAGCACTCTATATAGCTAGTTCTTAGTTAAGATCCTTAGCCTTGTTTGTTTGTTTGTTTGTTTAAGACAAGTTCTTCTTGTGTAGCCCAGACTTCTCCAGACTAAGAGTTCTGTGGTTACAGATGTGTACCACCACAGCTGGCCTTCTGAGCCTTTGTTTACATTTATTTATTTATTTATTTATTTATTTATTTATTTTTGGTTTTTCAAAACAGGGTTTCTCTGTGTAGCCCCATTTATTTTTATTTATTGTTGGGGGCATGCATGTGTCATGTATGCATGTGAAGGTCACAGAACTTTTGTCTTTTTTTTGTTTGTTTTCTTCCACCATATGGGACTTGGGGAGTAAAAATACTATAAAAATACCTGACAATATCTTGCTGGCTCTTTTCTGTTTATTTTTGTGGCTGACCTGGAATTCCCTATTTAGCCTCTTTACTGATCATTGGAGGAGCTGGCGCCACCTCTCTGAGCTGTCACTTTTAGGAACGAGAAACTGTTGTCGCTATTTATTTAGAAAAGGGAAACTGCTGGCCGTTCCCGGAAGGCCAGTCACGCGTCTTCAGGGCAGTGAAGCGTCAGTGACACTCAGCACAGGGCCAGGTATATATAACTCCATGGCTAACAAGCTTTTCTGCCGCAAGATCCGCCTCTGACCAACTCTATGGGCACTTTCCTGAGGAGTTAGGGTGAGGTTTCACACCAGTTTCTCTCCACCCTGTGAGCTTTCCCTGGAAGAAGGGCTACAGGTGAACTCAAGGTCCTGCCACCTGCCGTTTAACATCCTCTGGCGCTGGACACGGACCCTGGGCACACAGCACTATGAGATCTCTACTGCTTATCTTCCAGTGTTCTCCACAGCCTTAGTTAGTACTTTGCACCAGGCAAGTGATTGCTGGACTTGTTGGTGGCGCTCAGAGCCTCAATCTCTTCTACATCCTCTTAAGAGCAATTCTCTAGACTGGCGGGCTGGCTGGCGGGGGCGGGTGAGCTAGCTGGTAGGCGGGGCGTGGGGGCGTGGTTGCTGTCAATCCTGACAACCTGAATCCAACCCCTGGGTCCCACACAAGGAAGGAAAAGAACTGACTCCCAAGAGTTGTGCTGACTTCCACACCCGTGCTTTGGAATGCATTCAAGACAAACAGGATTTTCAAAACAAAAGCTAAAAGTGGAGCAGGGGATGTAGCTCAGTTGTATGATGCTCCTCTAGCATGCATGAAACCCTGGATTTGATTCCTGGTACTGCAAAGAATTCGGCATGGTGGCATACACCTGCCATCCTAGCATTCTGGAGGTAGAGGCAGAAGGATCTGCAGTTCAACGTCGTCCTTAGTAGAAAGACTTCCAGGACAAGCTGAACTACAGGAGAGCTTGCTTCAATAGAAGGAAAGAAAGAAAGGAAGGAAGGAAGGAAGGAAGGAAGGAAGGAAGGAAGGAAGGAAGGAAGGAAGTGTGCCGCTCACTCATCTGAAGCAGAAAGCAGGGTGTGGGAAGAGCTAGGTGCCCGCCTGGCCGTCTATATCTACGTACCCTGGGTCTGATTTTGTAACTGTAATACGGGAGTCGGGAGTCACTGGCTAATTACCGCTTCATGGGTGGAATCTAACCCCAGAGGCGGCAAGGATGTTGAAAGGGACCAGCTCTCCAGGAGAGCAAGGAGAAAGGGCACCGTCAGGCCTGCTGTGGTCAGTGGAGCCCGCGTCAGCTGTCTGAGGCTGTCTGGCTGAGCCAGTTGACCTTTAGCAGAGCAGAGGAAGGCAAGGAAGAAGCCTGTGACTATAGCTGGGGAGGGGCTAGAATACTTATGTGTGTTTGAAACCCAGCCAGTCCCCAGTACTTCCAAGTACAAAGATATGGTGGCAGGAACAGCTGAGTAGAGTTTGTAGGGAGAGGGCACAGGCCACCCAGGCCTTTGGCAAAAGGAGAAACTGAGTCTGTGTCTCCACAGGCTCCGTCTATGAGCTCTTTGGGAACGAGTGTTGCCTCTCCACGGGGGACCTAATCAAGGTTACCCATGTCCACCTCCAGAAGGTTGTGTGTGAGTGCACAAAGACGGGTCAGACGTTGGAGCTCAATCCTAATTTCACAGGTAAGGCTTGTACCTCTGCCTCCCCTGGTACCCTAGCATCCTGTAGGTGTATGTTGAGTCACTTGTGGGTGGACTTGCTCCCACCAGCACAACCACCCCTCTAGCTTTGCTTATGAAGGTGACATATCTACTGTTATGTAGCTACAAGGCCAAGAGTATATTCAGAGGGCATCCTCATTCAGAGGGCATTCTTGAGGATGCCCTAAGTCTGGCTTGTCCCAGCCTTCTTATGATCACATCTGCCCCTAGGTCTTCAGGTTTTGGTCTTTGGTTTGCTCACACATTCACTCATCAAACATCTACTGACACCCATGTGTCCTGTGGGGATCTGGGTGTGTGGACTCGGGATGAACTAGGCCCTTTTGTAGTGACAGTGAGCAAAGACAAGGGCCCATGAAGCAGGTGCAGCTCAGGGTGGGGTGGGTCTGAAGAGGCATGAGTAAGAGAGCCAGCTAACAGAGTGTGGCATGTGCCCATTTGATGCCCGAGAAACTCCAGGGGAAGCAGCTCTGGAGGCCCATGCCTGGATTCTAACATAGGAGAGGTAAAGACTGAAGACTGGGAAGTCATGGCCAACTCTAACTTCATAGCGAGTTGGTCTAGGATGCAGGGGACACCATCTCAAAAAGGGTCAGGGACCCTCAGTTGGTAGGTGCTTCCCTAGTGTGCACAAAGTCCTGGGTCCTATCCTCAGCACTGCATAATCCAGCTGTGGGTGTGGTGTATGCCTGTAATCCTAGAAGGGAGGGGAGGTAGGAGGAGCAGGAGGAGATCTCATGCCGGGAGGTCTCAGCAGCAGATGCTGCCGCCAAGCACGATGATCTGAGTTCACTTCCTGGCACCTACTTACTGGAAGGAGAGAGTGACTCCTACAAGTAGTCCTGTGAGTTCCACACATGTGCTGTAGCATACACATGCATGCACACACTAAATAAATGTGATTGATTTTACTTTATTGGTACAAGGTATCACTGTATAGCCTTGGTTGATCACCATGTAGATCAGGCTGGCCTCAAACTCATAATGATCTGCCTCCTGAGTTCTGGGACTTAAAGGCATGCACTGCCTGGCTTAAATGTGATTTTTTTTTTTTTTAAACTTAAAGAAAAAGGAAAGATCTCTCTTTGGAGGGCTGGAGAGATGGCTCAGTGGTTAAGAACATTGGCTGTTCTTCCAGAGGACTCAGGTTCAATTCCCAGTACCCACATGGCAGCTCACAACTGTCTGCAACTCCAGTTCCAGGGGATCCGACAGTTTCACACAGGCATACATGCAGGCAAAACATCAATGCACGTGAAATAAAAGTATATAAATTGAAGGGAAAAAAAGACCTTTTTGGATTTCAATGCCAGCCTAAGATCCATGAACCCCTGTCATGAAAACAAGCAAGCAAGCATGCCACACAGATAAGTAAACCCCGAGGGGCTCAGTTATTACAAAACGGGAAGTGTGTTGTTTGTGGCTGGGACCAGTGTAGGTGGGAAGTCTGATACTAATGGCCTTAGCTTTCTCCTCTATTGGGAGTCCTTGGACTTGATGTGAGCTTTGAGGGGGTAACAGAGGAGAGGAGGGGCTGGCACAGAGCAGGCCCATTCTGAACACACATGTGTGTACAAACAGATGCACACACGCTCATGCTTCCAACGGGCAGCCGGACGTGAACAGAAGCTGATCCCTTAGGCTGGACTGACACACTTTTCTTGTGAATGTGTTGAGGAGCCTGGGGCTTTTCAGATATTCAAATGAGGCATTTCCTCTTGTGCTTAGAAGGCTCTGTTTTTCTATAGACAACTTCTTCCATTTCTCAAATACCTGCAACTAGATCCAACAGCCATACACACATAAACATACAGGTCCATCGCCCACGCAGAGGTGCACACACAGGTCCACACCTGGCCACACGTACACATAAACACATACATGGGTGTGTAGACATGTTTTCTCGGGACGCTTTGACTGTAGACTATGGGTGTGGCACCTTTTTCCAGATTCCATTTCCCCTAGAGAACCTTTGCTCACAGAACCACTTAGAGGGTAGTGATCAAAGTCACGGGACTTAATTTCGATACCATGGTATTGTCTAACCCACAGCTTAAGTCCGAAACCCATCAACCATCCTGTGGATGCCAGGCAGCGTTCCCTCCACCACAAGCACAAGCTCAGATAACAGATATTCTATTCCTTAGTCTGTTTCAGCTTGGAATGTGTCCTTACGCTTTCTCTTTGTCTTCATTTGGACTTTTTTTTTTTTTTTTTTTTTTTAAGAATCCAGATCAACACTTTTTTGGTTTTTTCCCAGCACTCTCAGTCTAGTTCAAGGCCTCTCTGAACAGTCAGCCCATCACTGTTCTATATCCCGAGGTCCCAGACCAGTATTTCTGGAGGATGTCCTTCAGTCCTGGCTCTGTGATATTTCCTTGATTAGATTTGGGTCGTGACTTTTGGGACAGGAAACCAGTGTTTCCAGAAGTTGGGCAATTGGGCAGCCTGGTGGCAGAACATCTGGGAGTGGCAGGAGTGGGCGGAGAGCCGTCGGTTGGTTCTGGCAGAGAGACTGAGGGGTGGGGTATCAGAGGAAACCCCAGGGTTGGAAGATTCTGGGGCTACAATTTGGGAGAAAGAGACAATGCTACCCCAAGATGGAGAGACGGACGGGGTGTGTGGGCTTGGAGCTACAGGGGAGGTGTCTGAAGAAGAAAAATGGGTTGGCTAAGTTAAAAACAGGAATTGGGAAAGCTTGGGAGTTGTGCGCGGCGCGTGCGTGCGTGCGTGCGTGCGGGGTGTGTGTGTGTGTGTGTTGTATGTATGTATGTATGCATGTGCGTGCATGTGTGTGTGTGTAGGAATGTGCCCTGATTCTGTTCCTTGTCCCTTGTGTCATCATTCCTACCCTCACTATTTGCACACTGTCATCCAGCCTCCATCTTTAGACCTTTTGTCTAGATGGCCAGATGCAGGCCCATCCTTGACGCCTGTCCTGGGAGGGGTTCTGGCTGGGTTATCTGCAGAGCCTGTCCCCCAGCACCCTCCCTCCCATTCTTCCTCCCTCTGCTGAATCCCACAGGCCTCTTCAGCCCACTCACCAGCCTGCAGAGCTACAGAACCCTGGAGGAGCTCGTCTCTGCCATGTCCCAGAACTCTACACAGTGGCCCATTTACTTCAAGTCAACTCATAGAATTGTCACCGAGGCCAGGGTGGTGCCTGAGGACCAGCCCCTCAGACTTGAGGCTGTGGAAAGACATCATGGGACCCGCTATGCGCGCTGTGTCCAAGTCTCAAAGACCCAGGAGGTCATCCATCATCTGCCCCTTTCCCAGAAGGGACCCTTCTGGAGATGGAAGCCCAGTGCTCCACAAACCCTGCTTCAAATCCTGCAGGACCCAGCTATGCAGGGCCTTATGCTTAGCTGCCCTAGCCTACCCTGGGACTCTGTGATCCTAAAGCCTCATTATGTGCTCCAAGCCATCATGCACAGTAAGTTACCTGGAGAGGTGGGAGTGGAGTGCTGGGAACTGTACCCCCAACTCTGTGCATAGGCTGAGGGCTCCAGGTTGCTTACCCAATGTCTGCAATGTAACAGAATACAGATGGCCAACAAAAGTGGAAATGTGATATAAAAAGAGATAAGAAAAAGGGATAAGCGGGCGGTGGTGGCGCACGCCTTTAATCCCAGCACTTGGGATTAAGGGAGGAGGAGGCAGGCAGGCGATTTCTGACTTCGAGGCCAGCCTGGTCTACAGAGTGAGTTCCAGGACAGCCAGGGCTACACAGAGAAACCCTGTCTTGAAAAAAAACCAAAAAAAAAAAAAAAGAAAAAGAAAAAGAAAAGGATAAACGCACCAAGCTCCTCCATGCTTTCTCAAGGTTAGGCTCCACACCAGCTACAGAGATGCTGTCTCAGAATTGAGAAATGAAACAATTAATTAACTAAGGGGGGGGGGACAGCTCAGTGCATAAAAGCACTTGCCGTGAAAATTGTCCTTAGACCCCTATGTTCCCTTTGGCAGCATACACACACATGCCAATAATAAAATTTTTAAAAATTATTTTTAAAAAAAGCAGGGTTGGGATAGGGGCTCAGCAGGTAAAGTTGCTGCCACTGCCACACACAGGGTTCATCCCTGGGACCTAAACGGTGGAGAGAGAACTGGCTTCTGCAAGTTGTCCTTTGACAACTGCCCTTGTCCGCTTTACACCATGGCACGAACATACACCTATACATATAAGGTAGACAGACAGAAAGACACCATATAAATAAGTGAATAAATGTAAAAACAAAAAGATTTTAGAAATAGTAAAAATCAATAAAGGGAAGCAGGGTCAGATGGCAGCGGTGGCGCACACCTTTAACCCTTGCACTTGGGAAGCAGAGGCAGGCAGATCTCTGAGTTCGAGGCAACTGGTCTACAGAGTGAGTTCCAGGACAGCCGGGGCTACACAGAGAAACCCTGTCTCGAAAAACCAAAAACCAAAACCAAACACAAAAAAGAGGCCGGGGGTTTGGTTAAGTGGTAGAGTATTTGTTAGCCCTTAATCTCCAGCACTCCCAAAAGTAAATAAAACAGAAAGAAACGTTTTAAATGCAACTTTTTTTTTTTGAGACAGGGTCTCATGTAGTCCAGACTGGTCTCCAACTCCTGATCTTCCTGCCTCTGTCTCCCAAGTAAAGTGCTGGCGTATCTAAGTGTTAAAAAATTAGTTATCCCCTGTTTAAAGATTTATACCTATGGCATGAGAAAGCAGATTTGATTTTTTTTTTTTTTTTATATGAGAAGGAAAGGAAAAGGAAATGCTCTTCCGGGTCACTCTTGAAGAGAACAGACACGAGGAGCTCCCAGTGTCCCTTTGCCTGCCACTGGCATTTTATTTTCTCTGTCAGAATTCACACCACCCCTAACTTGGTCACTTTTTTCATCCTCAAAGTTTCAATTTAAATGCTCACTCTGACTTCCCTGGATCCGTCAAACATAGCACACCTTACGTTATCCTTCTGCAATATTTTGACCCTCCTCATGGCCACCTTAGCATGTTTTTTTAATTTTTGAGATAGCATCTCATGTAGCCTGCCTAGCCTTGAACTTCTGCCTAACCTTCCTGACTCCATCGCCCAAGCTCTGAGACTGTAATGATACGCCATCACACCTGGCCCATGTGTTTTTGTTCTAATAAGGAGTTTTTTTTGTTTGTTTGTTTGTTTTGTTTTGTTTTTAAATTATTGGGCTGGGTGTACTGGGTCATGCCTTTAATCCCAGTGTTCAGGAGGTAGAGGCAGGAGGATCTTTGTGAGTTTGAGACCAGCTTGGTTTAGAAAGCAAATTCCAGGACAACCAGGACTGTTACACAGAGAAAACCCGCCTCAAACAAACAAACAAACAAAAAACCCCAAAACAATAACAACAACAATAACAATAATTTTATGTCTGGGTGTTTGGCTGCATGTATGTTGGCACAGCATGTGTCTGCTTGGTGTCCATAGAGGCCAGAAAAGAATGTCACATCTCTCTAGAACTGGAGTTATATGTTTGGCGGCTCACAACCCCCTGGAATTCCAGTCCCTCTATGGTCCAGCTGCTCTGGCCTCTGTGATCACACCTATATGCAGTTAAAAGTAATAAAGACAAATTTACATTCTAAAATTAAAATATTTTAATTTAAAAAAAAAATAAATTTAAAAAAGACTGGCTAAAAATCTATATAGTAGGAAAAGGATGGTGGGAAAGGAGGAGTCAGAGCTGGGGTTGGGGCTACGACTGCATGGTGTGTGCCGGGCCCCTGAACTGCCTTCTCTCTGCAGTGCGCAAGAGCATTGTCAAGATCCCGTCTACTCTGGAGGTGGAGTAGAAGACGTCACCGCCTCCTCCCAGGACATCCACTTCTTCAAACCATTGCTGCTGAGCGAGGTGCTGGCCGGGGGAGGCCCCTTCCCTCTGTCCACGGAGATCCTGGAGGTTCCTGAGGGTCCTCCCATCTTTCTCAGCCCGTGGGTGAGCTTCCTACGCAAAGGCCAGAGGCTCTGCATCCATGGTCCAGCCTCATCACCCTGGCGGGTTGTGGCCTCAAGCAAGAGCCGAAGAGTGCCCAGATACTTCATGCTCTCTGGGGCCTACCAGGGCAAGCTCAAACGGAGGCCAAGGGAGTTTACCACGGTCTATGACCTTTTGGGTGCTCTCCAGCCAGGCCGGCCCCTCCGGGTGGTGGCCACAAAAGACTGTGATGGGAACGAGGAAGAGAATCCTGACTTTGCTTTCTTGGCCGTGGGTGATCGTCTGGAGGTGCTGAGGTCAGGCCAGGTCTGTGGGACCAAAGGCCAGGACATAGATGTTTTGATATGTCAGCGGCTGAGTGAGCAGTCTGGGGAGGAAGAGGAGGATTTGGAGGAGGACTACGAGGAGGTAGAAGACAAAGAACAGATTCTGTTACCCCTCTACCTCTCTGGTAGCTTTGTGGAGGAGGTGAATGACAGCCGACGCTATAGCCTAGCGGAGCTCACTGCCCAGTACTCCCTGCCCTGTGAGGTCAAGGTGGTGGCCAAGGATTCCCGTCACCCCACTGACCCTCTGGCCTCCTTACCTGGCCTGCGGCTGGAGGAGAAGCTCACAGAGCCCTTTTTGGTGTTAAGCCTGGACTCCAAGCCAGAAATGTGTTTCGAGATCCCTCCCCGGTGGCTGGACCTGACTGTGGTGGAGGTTGAGGGACCACCTGCCCAGGTGGCTGGGCCGTTGTCTGTTGCTAAGGTGGAGGAGCTATCAGAAGGTTTTTACTACAGCCTCCGGAAGCTGCCAGCCTCTGACAACCAAGCCCCCCCACCCCAGGCCCCCAAAGAGCCAGGGTATCAGTAAGAAGCAGCAGAGCTGTAAGGAGGGCCGTGTAAAGGTATGACAGACCCTCACGGGCAGGGAGGGATCACCTGTTAGGCTCAGCCTGGGTCTTTCCCTTGCGTGCAGCCCTCCCCTCTTAGGATGGCCTCCTGACCTAGTTTGATTTATGTTGCTGTGATAAAATACCCCAAACCAAAAGCAACTCAGAGGAAGAGGATTGTAGTTCACAATTCCAGGTTACAGTCGTTCACTGCAGGGAAGGCACAGAGGCAGGGGCTCAAGATAGCTGACCAGCCGTGTTAAGAACAGAAAGATTGGGTGCATGCATATGGTCTGCTAGCTTTCTTGCTGACTTTCTTACTAAGTTGTCCTACACTGATAGGCAGTCAAGACAATCCCCCATAGATATACATACCCATAGACCTACCTGATCTACATAATTCCTCATTATAAGACTCTGTCTAGAAAATAACCTCCATAGCTTCTAAATCTTCAGTGGCTCCACATAACATCAGGGTCCCTCACGATTAGTTGACTGCAGCCTGGCATTCCTGGGCTATCTCCCACCACTACTTCCTATTTCCCACTCCTGCACAGGAAGGCTCTGGTTTGGCCTGTGGCAACATATTGGACCCATGGCTAGGACCTTTATTCCTCTTCAGGCTCAGGAAGAGGTGAGGCCCTGACTCCTGGGCAGAGCTGGCCCTGTTTACTTTGTCACCTCTCTGCTGTATCCATAGCCATTTTCCACTCCCTGTCTCTCTTTTTTTTTTTTTTTTTTTTTTTTTGAACAGGGTTTCTCTGTGTAGCCCTGGCTGTCCTGGAACTCACTCTGTAGACCAGGCTGGCCTCAGAAATCCACCTGCCTCTGCCTCCCAAGTGCTGGGATTAAAGGCTTGCGCCACCACCGCCCAGCCCTGTCTCTCTTCTTAAAAAGAGAGCCAGGAAGGATATGAGAGGAGGGGAGGAGAGCAGAAGTTCCACTTCTCCAAGGCTGGTGGGCACTGCTGGATGAGCCAAGGGGAATCAAAGATGGGAGAGTGGGGATCCCGGCCTAGGCTACTTCTTTGAGCATCCATCTTAGTGACTGACATGCTAGGACCGCACCCAGAAGCCCTTTAGTTACTTCCTGTTTGTTTATTATCTATATATAGCAGTGGATAAAAGATGAGTCACTGAGTAGTTTCAGTCTCACTAGGGACTCTGTCCACGAGAAGCCTCACCCGGAAAAGCACACAGCAAGTTGTCACTGTAGGGCAACTCCATCTCGTGGGCTAAGCAGCTGATTCTTGTACCTTTACTGCTTTCTAGTTTGTTTGTTTTTATCTTGCTTAGCCTCAAGCTGTAGAACCACAGCAATCCTGCCCACAGCCTGAACTTAAGGCAAAGACCTTAGAATCCCTTCCCAAGAACAGATCAAATGTTACAGCAAGATTTCTGTCCACAAGAAAGACCGAAAATCCAATCCCCAAACACAGGATTCTGGTGAGTTTGGCCCATCAAAGCTATCTCCCATCTCTGGTGGTTTGCCCAGGGAACCCTATTGTGGTTTTAGTTTGAGAGCCAAGCTTATATGGAGTGGGTCAGGTGGAAAGGTATTTCTAGTTTTTCTCTATAGACTCCAGACCCCAGTGATGCAACGAGTCCAGTCCTAGACATGATGTCCTCTGGACAAACAGGACAGTAAAATGGCCACAGTGTTCAAGGAAAGTGAATTGTAGTTCTGAGCCAGTCAGGCCAATTCCTTCCCTGTTCAGGGGATGAAACTGAAGCGGGGGAAAGGAACTTGCCTAAGACAAAGATTCTGAATGACCTGAACTTTCTTTTCTTCCTCAGCGCTGAGTATGAAACCCAAATCCACGAGCTCGCTCGGCAAGTACTCTACCACTGAGTCACATTCCTGCCTGACCCAGATGTGGATGACCCAGATGTGGATGACCACGACTATGAAGAAATTTGAGCACTTCAGAAAAAGTCATCTAGGTGCTGGGAAGCCACTTTCCAGCTGCCGCTGCACAGGGGATTAGGATCCCAGCTATCTCTTGGAGGACCTAGGGCAAAGTCTCAAGGGACTTAGACTCTGATGGCATGGGACTGATGGTATTCCTGCCTCTTTGGGTTCTAGGTTGGTTTGGTCCTAGAAAGTTGCATGTGACACCCTCAGTCTTAGAGCTTTGGTGCCCAGAGAAGGAAGTCACGTTCTGGCCCCTCCTATGCCCATCAGTCATCCCACTGCTAGGCACAGAGAAGAATCAAAGGCCACCAGCTTGTGTTGCCTGCGAACTCAGTAAACAGAACTCAGTCCTCACTGTGCCACGCAGGTAGGCCACCTCCTTTGTCTGTCTGCTCTGCACATCTGCAGTCCAGGCTCTGTGCCTGGGATGGACAGTATTCTCACGTTGGTAGAACCCAGCTCATGATCGGTACCCAGTAAATGGGCTTGTGTGACTCTATGTGGGCGTTTGCCTACAAGAATAAAATCCTAGGTAGGACACTAGTTCTCCAAATCTGTTAGTGGAACTAAGAGAGCTAATTTACAAAGGTGGAGGTCTGGAGAGATGGCTCAGTGGTTAGAACACTTCGTTGCTCTTCCAGAGGATCAAAGCTCAGTGCCCAGCACCTACATCAGGTGGTTCACAACTGCCTATAACCCTTGCTTCTGGACTCTGTGAGGACTGTTCATGTGCACAACCTAGTCTCTACAACCCCCAATTAGACACAATTTAAACATTTAAGCTGGGCTTTGTGGTGTACACCTTTAATCTCTGGAGACAGAAACAGGTGGGTATCTATGAATTCCAGGTCAGCCTAATCTATAATATTTATTATTAAACAAAACCGAGAAACTGGGAAGACCCAAAGTTGTGGAAATCTGGTAGGCCTTGGGTGGTGCTCTGAAACTGTTAAAGAAAGCTGTTAGGTGACTGACTACCCAAGATCATCTCATGCTAAAGCCTCAGAATAAAAATGACACACACTTTTGTTTGAGTGATTTATTGGTCTGTGCACCAGGCCCTTTAGAAACCACACCCAAACCTTGAGCTCTTATAGAGAAACTGCTGCCTGATTTTTAGATTAGGCAACAGGCTCAGTGACTGATGGTCCAGGAGGGATCGTTAAGGAGGGCTCCAAAGGCAACAGTCTGGATTTAGGTTCCTAGCTGCTGATTTCAGCAATTTATTTCACTTTTAGGCTTTAGTTTCATGATATCTAAACATTAAGGATTCAAGGATCAACTGAGATATTTACAAGGCATTTAGTACCTGTACCTGGTACTCACTGTTAGTATCACTGTTAATCAAGGTCACACAGCTGTCTCCCTCCAGTCTCTTGGTTTCCAAGCCTGTCATCTTATCTTATCCTGGAAATCACTGTGTTAAAAACAAAAAACCCCCACTGGTTCCCTGGACTTTTCACAGGGTGGCTTAACTCCGTGTTCAGAGCTGGAGATAGGACAAATACACTTTGTCCTTGAACTTCCAAGGTTGGTCTAGGTGTGTATATCCTGGGAAATGTGAGAACTACAAGCTGGTGAAGACACAGAATGTAGCTGTGTGTCTTCTCAGACAGGGAACAGACAAAAAGATACTGAGGTTACAGCTGCTGTGAGGCTGAATCCCATTTGAGTCAGATTCTAGACATTGGGCCTGTGTGTGCTCCTCTCCGCGCTGCCTGGACCTGTTATATGGACTGGGCTTTCTTGTAGAGGGCCCACATTTGGTTCCCAGCCCCCACCCAGGTGCTCACAGCTGCCAGCAGTTGCTGGGGCTCTCACTCTCTTCTGGCTCTGCACAAACATGTACATACATATCAGGCAAAATGCTCGAACACATAAAAATAAAAAAGGATTTCTGAGTAGTCAAGTTTCTTCAGTGTAGAGAAGGCAGCAATTTTTTAGCTTGGAAGCTGTGCGCAAAGTAGAGACCGGGGAGGTACCCACTGGGCAAAGTGCTTGCGGTATTGATGATGATCTGAGCTGGGATCCAGCACCTACATAATAGCCAAGCCTTGTGGTAGATGCCTGTAACCCTAACGTTGGGAGAAGGGAGCCAGAAACAGGCAGATCTCAGGAGTTCACTGGGCAGCTGTCTAACTGTCTAGTGAAACAGCAAGTCCTAAGTTCAGTGAGTGGTCTTAACAATACATTTGAGAGAGATACCTGTGTCAACCTCTAGCCATACGTTCCTAATGGTTCTTCAACCAGTTGTAGTACTTCACACACATATATACCACACACACATACACACAAAGTATGTTCAACTACAGTTGATTTTTCCTATCAAAGTAACGGCAGCTGCTTGGGGAACCAACAGAGGTCTTCCCTCTGAAACAAGCTAGTTAGTGGGAAGGATTACAACGTGTCTGGGGATGGCCCTTGAGCAGTGGTTTTCCAAGTGATGAATATACACCAGTGAGTGAGTTCCCTTGGGAACAGAAAGGAGGCATCAGCACTTTTTCTTTTGTTTTGAGACAGAATCTCACTATGTAGCCTTGGTGGACTTGGAACTAGCTATGTAGACAGGCTGGTTTCAAACTCTAGAGATCTGCTTGCCTCTGCCTCCCTAGTGCTGGGATCAAATGTGTTTGTCACTATACCTGCCTTATTTCTATATTTGAAAGCTTTATAATGATTGGTATATTATAGTCTAAACTTCTGTAAAAATTGATAAATGAAATAGGGTGTGTTTAAACATTTTACCAATGTGAAGTTTCTCCCAGCTACATTTTTTATTTTAGATTTATGAAGCCAACGGCATTGAAACAAAACAATAAAACCAGTAATCCACACTAAAACCAGTAATCCATGCTAATTCTTACTCTGGCCTTTGTAAAATGTTATTTTTCATGATGCTCCATTTCCCACCCACAGTCTTAATTTCCTGAGAGCTAAACACACAATCAGGTGACACTGGGTAGTTTCTAAGAGCATGGGTCATATTAGTGTTCCAACAGGCTCACACACAAACTATCACCCGTGCAGGGCAGAGGTTCTTGGCTGTGCTCAGCCTCAGACTCCCACAGTGCTCACCAATCACGTGACAACTGAGAGGCATCAAATGACCAGGGCAGTCCATTACAAGCCTCCTGATGCTAATCTCTCCTATTGCTAGCACCTACCAACAGATTGGTATCCAATAAAGGCATTTAACAACTTGTGTGTTCAAGCAAATGCAGGTGCTAGGCCAGAGGCACTGGAGCCTCTAGAACTGGAGTTATGGTTGTGAGCTGCATGACATGGGTGCTTGGAACTGAACTCAGGACCCCTGGAAGAGCAGCAGGAGCTCTTAACCCCTGAGCCATCTCTCCAGGTCTCCCTGCCCCCTCTTTTTGGACAAGGTCTCATTATGTAATCCTGGTTGCCAAGAACCTCATATGTAGACCACACTGGCCTCAGAACTGAGATCTGCCTGCCTCTGCCAAAGCTGTGATTTGAATTTTATGGAAAGACTTCCGCACAAAACCACAACTTTGCTTAATTGGTAACTAGAGGAAACTGGGAACCTGTGAAAGTACCCTGTCATACAACCCACACTGGAACAGGTTTTGTTTTTTTCTCTCAGCCATTTCCGTTGTCTAAGAATAGATCCATAACTAATAACATAACTGGTTAGCTGAACTTACCTATAGGTGTGGCTCCTCAGAGGGAACTACTCTGTCTAGCAAACAGCCAGATGTTTACACCAGCAATCAGGGTGAGAGCTCATTTAGAAGCAGGCAGCTCTTATTTGCATGTTCCACATCATGACTTCTGCTCCCAAATTCGTTTCCATTCAAGACATCTGTCTTTGACATCTGAGAGCGTATTTCCCCTCCTTCAAGAACAGCCTCTGTGAAGTCTCACGGCAGACAGCCAACTCAGCTGCAAGATCACAGTCAGGAGCAACATTAAGGCCTAATTCAAATCCCAGCACTTGGGAGGCAGAGGCAGGCGGATCTCTGAGTTCGAGGCCAGCCTGATCTACAGAGTGAGTTCCAGGCCAGCCCGGGCTACACAAAGAAACCCTGTCTCAAAAAAACCAAAAAAAAAAAAAAAAAAAAAAAAAGGCCTAATTCAGTGCTGCCAGGGGCCGACCATCCTTGTGGATAGCAGGCAAGTGCTTCACTACTGTGAGCTGTAACCCCAGCCCAAGGTCTATTCACAATTTTGGGTGGCAATGGCTGGCACATGCTATATACAACTACAACAAACCCCTGATAAGCCTGATGACCAGAGTTGAATCCCTGGAATACACATGATAGAAGGTGACTCTGTACACTGTACAAAGAGAAAGCAGATTCCTCTAAGTTGTCCTCTGACTTCCATACTCACACAATAAGTAAAAGCTAAAAAGAAAACCAACAACATCTCAGAAGCTACTACCATCAAACTGTTTTATCAAACATATAAACATTACTATTACAAATCACACAGTAACGTTTCTTCCTCTCTGCCCCATGAGGCCTCCCTGTCAGAACCCCGTGCTCACTTCAACCTACTTTCAGCTACAGGAAAAACAAGGGGAAGGAAAGTGCAATTTTGAAAGTAACACTGCAGACCCAGAGTATGGCACAAATTGGCAGAAGGCTGTAGGTTCTTCTTTGGCCCTTGGCCCTTGTGTTGTTCATTCTTAACAGAGCCTCTCGAACAGAAGTGCCCAAGCACGCTGCAGTGCTGCCCTGCTCTCTTGGTGGTGTTCCTCTTTCAATTCCGATCATCCATCCTGGAGTCCTGACTAGCTTATCGGAACTTCTTTCAAGAAATCTCACCCGGGTTTACTTCCTTCTCAACTGTCTATCTCCTTTTGAACCTCTACACAGCAAGCAACAAAACAGAGAGCAATAAGTTCCAAAAGGACTTCAGCTGAGACCTTCTACAGGACACTTCTGTCCTAGAAGCCTCTGGCCAAAACCTGCAGAGTTGGGGACAACAGATGAAAACAGGTCCAGCTGGAAATAGTTCAGGTACCCACGAGTCCAGTTACTCCGCATCTGTAGACTTAAAGTGATCGTCATCCACAGTGGAATAAATGTGGCCCTCATTGCACAGAAAATCCACTGCCTGCCTGCAAGGGAAAAAAGGGGGATCCCCACATTATAACCAGTGCCTTTTGAACATAGCTAAGTAAGCAAACATCACTTCTTTTTGTACTTCTTATCTTAGCTATGAATTATTCAGTCACTTTGTTTATGGAAATCCCTTGCAGAGAAATGACAATACAACCTAAGGATTGAGATTATCCATGCAGACCAGGGCTACCAGGGCTGCTGTGGATCTTGGTCTCAAATTTCAAAATAAGGGCTGGAGAGATGGCTCAGTGGTTAAGAGCACTGACTGCTCTTCCAGAGGTCCTGAGTTCAATTCCTAGCAACTACATGGTGGCTCACAACCATCTGTAATGGAATCTGATGCCCTCTTCTGGTGTGTCTGAAGACAGCAACAGTGCACTCACATACATAAAATAAATAAATCCTAATTTTTTTTTCAAAATAAAATAGGGCTTCGCTTAAAATGCCAACCTAAGTTGACATAAGAACCTGAAGCTACAGTCGGCTTGCACATGAGATGTACACAGGGGTCTTAGGTCTCTCTTTCCTGGATTCAGGCCCCAGAATCACATACTAAAATGCCTTTTGCTTTGCCTATAGGCAGTAGAGTAGCAGTAAGGGAAAAGTAGTTCAGAAAGTTTGTGACCCCTCCAAATCCTTAGGTCCTCAGAGACAGGAAGATGTTTAGTAACAGCCAGAATTTACAGTGAATCTACCTCATCACCACAGTGACTTTGAGATGGGCATTATCTACCACCATTTTACAGCACAGAATGGGAAACTGGCCTGGGCATTTATTTTCTATCTTGGCCTACAATTATTACATGGGTTTGTTGGAGACAAGGTCTCGTTATGTAGTCAGAGCTGTCCTGGAACTTGCTATGTAAACCAGGCTGGCCTTGAACTCAAGTATCATGATATATATATATATCATTTCAGTTCACTGCAATGGAATCAGCAGTCAGCTGCCTAAAATAGAATCACATCAAAGGAGTAAGAAGAGCCACCTGATGCCTCCAACTCCGAACAATCAGCAAGTGGCGCAACAGTGCCACCTGGGAGTGCTTTTAAATTTACTTCATAGCTGCTCAACTTCTCCCTCAACAGGCTGCAGTTGACAACTTCCCTCGTGTGGGTCTCATGCAGACCAGGTTGGCTCACAACTCCTGATCCTCCTGAGATTACAGGTGAGAACCAGCAAACCCAGATCCAGCTTCACCTTTTACACTCTCTTCTAACTATCAGAAGGCTGTGGACAGATACAAGGGTACAAGCCTGGACTTCTAGGCCATGGACAACAAGACTTACTTGATTGAGGCTATAGGCATATGCTGGAGCTGGCTCCTGAGATCCTGAAAGTTCAATCCTTCAGGTCTTGGGCAAGCCTTGATCAAATTCAGCACCTGACAGTTCAAATTAAAAAGACTTTAATGACTGCTCTGGATCACTTGTTATGTAAACCTGAGTCACTTCATAAGAGAGAGGGGCTGGAAGGACGGCTCAGGAGGAGCACTTGCAGAGCCTGGGTTTCCACGCTCTCTATCCCCCACTGCTGTCAGGCATCGTGGACCTACACACATACATGTATACAAGCAGGCAAGCACACACAAGTTAAAAGGGAGGGGGTGTTGGTGTGAAGCAGGTTACAAGATAACCTTACATTATTTGGGAAGAAACAAAATATTGAACTGGTTGTGCTTTGCATGGGTAAATAGGCAGCTTACCTGGTTTTGGACCACATTGAGGCCATTTGCTGGCATGAAGTTATTCCCACTGAAGTTTACTGGTTCACCCATTCCTGGGTTGCTGATAGATGGTCTCCCTGCAGGGCCCTGAATTAAGAACAAGATCAGAACATTAGGAAAGCCATCACATCAACCCTACTTTAAATAACTTACTAATAAACAGCAGGAAACAATATAATCAGTTTTCCTAGTGACTATTCATATAGGAAAGCTGTAGGAATGAAATCTTAATAACCTCCTGAAGCATATATTCCCTGTCCCTGGAAAAGGATGCTGTGGCACTGTGACTTCACGTGAAAGCTATAATGGTTTCCTTGGGACTCCCTCAAGCGAGCATTTATTATCATGAAACCATGTTGGGAAAGAAAAGGGTACAGATTTGCCTGCGAGTACAGATAGCTGGCAGAGGGCCTGCCTACTATAGATAAGAGTTCAATGCACAACACAAGAAAGGAGGCACAGATGCTCCACCCTTTTAGGCCATTCCTTTCTCTGCCTACCACTATCTGGATTATCTCAAATACTCCTCTCAAGTGAGTTCTGCCAAAGCTATCAAAGACTTCTTAAGTCACTGGCTGCCCAAGTCTTTTGGTCTTCACAACCTCTGACCTCTTAGCAGCAGACAATGCTGACCGCTCCTCTCAAACGTGTCCTCCAGGCTTCATACCATTCTCTCTGGTCTTCCACTTACTCACACTGCACCTTCTCAGAACCCTTCCTCTGTGCACAGTGCCTGATCAACAGTACATTCTATACGTGCTGTCTCTACTATACTGAATGACAGAGGAACGCACATATTCTATGAGGTGTAAAGCAGTGTGAAAACACAGCGATCAAACATCCACTAAATGTCCGTTGTTGAGATGCTTTTATGATGTACAAGTTGGACACAAAATGCCATTTGGCTATGAAATTTTTGGTCAGCCATCTTGGTACTGGGTGAGAAACAGCTCAAAACTCTGAGAAACATGAATGTTTCACTTAGATTAAAACCATGGCAAAGCTCAGGGAGAATGTGTTGAGGACCTAAGTGACACTGGAGAGGACTCAGCACAGCTCTGTCAGTTCTTCCTGAACTCGGTTTCAAGCGGCACACACTGCTTGTAACCCTACCTGCAGGGGATCCCTCACACCACACACAGACGGCTCAGAAAAGGGAGTTGACTGCAGCTCCTCACCTGGTTGTTGGCTTTGCTGAGCATCATGTGTGAATTGACCACTTCCAGAATGTGTGCGGTGAACTCATTCATATCTTCCAGAGGAATGATCTTAAAGGCCACTAAGCTCTTTTTGTTCTGTTATAAGAGGAAAACATGAGGCAGGTGGATTTCTGAGTTCGAGGCCAGCCTGGTCTACAGAGTGAGTTCCAGGACAGCCTGGGCTACCCAGAGAAACCCTGTCTCGAAAAACCAAAAAAAAAAAAAAAAAAGAGGAAAACATAAGTAAAAGACAAACATACTCAAGTGACTTTCTGGGCAAAACACTGGCTTTTTCCTTGGTTATATTTCTCACTATGGGGAAAATGCCTGTTAGACTTAAAAATGTGTATGTGAATGTGGGCACATGTACCACGGTATGCAAGGGAAGTCAAGGATAGACTTGATGTTAGTTCTCACTTCCCACCTCAAAACAGAATGTCTTTCTACTATATACACCCAACTAGGTAGCTCCAAAGCTTTTAGAGATTCTCCTGTCTGCCTCCCAACGCCTCAGTGGTTTGTTACAGAGGTTCTGGAGAGCCACCTGGCTTTTACACAGCTCCTGAAGACTTCAATTCAGTAACTCAGGTCCCTACACTTGCATGGCACGTGTCAGTTACCCAGTGGGCAATCTCTTTGCTCTACTTAATTTTTTTCTTCTTTGAGGCAAGGTTTCACAATGTAGCCTTGGCTGTCCTGGAGCATACCATGTAGACCAGGCTGGCCTAGAACTGATCCCCCTTTTGAATCAGGGTCTCACTATGTAGCTCTGGTCCTTTGGAACTCACTATGTAGAGTAGGGTGGACTCAAACTCAGAATTCTGTCTCTGCCTCTTGAGGACAAAGAAAAATGCCTATGTACCACCACACATGGCTCTAATATCTATTTTAAGATAGAACCTAGATACTTCCTCTCAATGAAGAGAACAAAATATCTTTTTTTTTTTTTGCTTTTTTGAGACAGGGTTTCTCTGTATAGCCCTGGCTGTCCTGGAACTCACTCTGTAGACCAGGCTGGCCTCGAACTCAGAAATCCACCTGCCTCTGCCTCCCAAGTGCTGGGATTAAAGGCGTGCGCCACCATTGCCCGGCAAGAACAAAATATCTTCTCATTTAGTATGCAGATTTGATTATTAAGGATAACTACTCATTCTTCTAATGAAGATGTAAATTCAGAAATTTTTTTTTCTTTTTGTTTTTTCCAGACAGAATTTGTATAGCCTAGCAGTCCTGCAATTCGCTTTATCTTACAATTCCCTCTATAAACTAGGCTAGCCTTGAACTCACAGATATCTGCCTGCCCCTGACTCCCTCATGCTGGGATTAAGGGGGTACACCACCACCACCTGGCACGAGACAGGTTCTCTTTTTGTTCACCAATGTGTGTGTCAAGTCAGCTTGCCTGTGAGCTTTAAGGGGCTAGCTCCACCTCCTTTCTCTCCATAGAGTGCCGAGGTTACAAGTATGCACTAACAAGTCTGGTGAACCTGGCCTTAACTTTGATTTCAAGGATTTAAACTCCAGTCTTCACCTCCGCCATCTCCCCAGCTCTGAGCTACCATGTCAATGGACTTTACCTGAAAAGACCTGAGGTGGCCAGCGACTTTCACGTATGTTTCTGGAGGAACCACAGTGTTCTCACCACTGGCATCCTGACAGATGAAATATAAACACATCACTGTTTTTTATTTACTTTTGATTTTTTGATAAGGTCTCTTGTAACACAGGCTTATCTTCAAACTTAATACAAAGCCAAGGATGACTTTGAACTTCTTGCTGTTTCTATCTACCAAGTACTGGGTTACAAGCCTACAGTGTCACACACAACTTATTTGTTGACAGAGATAGAACTGCCTGTTATTTTGTTACTGGTTTTTTTTTTTTTATCCCCTCACCCTTTAAAGGTATGAGAAAGAAAGGGTATGTGTGTGTGTATGTATGTGTGTGTGTATAAGACAGACAGAGGATCTTCTAAATGCAGTCCAGGTGTCTTGGAACTATGTAAGTTCTAGACTCAGAATGGTCTAGATTCTAGATAGAATATTCTAGGATAACTACTCATTCTTCTAATGAAGATGTAAATTCAGAAATTTTTTTTTCTTTTTGTTTTTTCCAGACAGAATTTGTATAGCCTAGCAGTCCTGCAATTCGCTTTATCTTACAATTCCCTCTATAAACTAGGCTAGCCTTGAACTCACAGATATCTGCCTGCCCCTGACTCCCTCATGCTGGGATTAAGGGGGTACACCACCACCACCTGGCACGAGACAGGTTCTCTTTTTGTTCACCAATGTGAACAAAAAAACTCAGAATGGTCTAGAACTTACAGTAAAATCCTTCTGATTTAGCTTCCTGATTGCTACTATAATAGACATGATCCAAGCACACCAGGCTAGTTCACAGTATTTAATCATTTTCCTCCTACATTTTGTGTCTGCCCCTTGGTAGGTGAATAGAGCTCAGATGACATGTCAAAGTTGGTTTCCTCCTATCACATAGATTGGCATTAATTACCAGCTGAGCCATCTTATTAGTCCCTGGTCAATACTTCTTTGCCCATTGATTTTATGTGTTATGGGTATAGGAGTATGTCTGTGTACCAACTGTGTTCTTGGTGTTGATGGAGGTCAGAAGAGGATGTCAAATCCACTAGAATTGGAGTTACAGATAGCTGTGAGCTGCCATGTGGATACTGGGAATTAATCTTAGGTCCTCTGGAAGAACAGCCAATGTTCTTAACTGCTCAGTCATTCCTCCAGGCTGCCTGGTCAATACCCTTAAACTAAATCTTGGTACACATCTTTAATTGTTTCCTTAATGAAATTTGTACATCTTTCTTTCTTTTGAGACAGGTGTGTGTGTGTGTGTGTAGCCCTGGTAGTCCTGGAACTCTCTCTGTAGATGAGCCTGGTGTTGAATCCAGAGATCTACCCACCTCTGCTTTCTGAGAGCTAGGATTAAAGGCATGCATCATCAAGCCCAGAGAGGTCAATGTTTTTAACTGATGATTTCAGTACATGGTGAACTTTGGGAAAACACGTGATTGTCTTCCAGATATCACAAGCACTGGGCTAAGTGCTACTCACACAACTTAGAAACTCACGTGTAATGCTTACTAGGTCTAACCTGTATCACTGCCACCATTTTCATCTCGTATTTTATAAGTAACCTGTTTATCTTTCTTTGTCCATTTCTCTAAGGTGAAGCTACTACTTGTTTTTACTTTGCAGAGCTTTTTATTAAAGTGATTGAATATGTCTGAGTATGCTTCCCATTGACTTAAACAGTATTTATTCAAGGCTCACTGTGTGATAGGCACCATTCATTCTAGGTACTGGGGATAGTAGTGACCAAGAGAAAAATCTTTACTCTCTTACACAATATTTTAGGTGTTAAAATTTTTATACGGTCAATTAAGCTCTCGCTTTAGGGTTTTTTACCTTTGGTATCTTGCTTATGAATTTTTATACAAGAAAAACCTTTAACAGGCTAAAACTGAAAGAGCTGAACATCCAAAGCCCCCAAGTAGCGCCACCTCCATCCAAGAGAAAGCACTTACATCCGTGTCAACCCACTGGCGAACATCCATGGGTGTAGCTGTCATATCATCGATTTTGTACACAATGTTGGTCGGAGCCTTCTCAGCATGTCTGATTATCCCCACAATAGTGACCTAGAATAGAGAAAGAAAATAAACAGTTTGATTTTCCTGGAAATCAAAGCAAGATGCACATATATACGCAAGCAATTTATAAAACAGTTTTTTGAGATAGTCTTACTTGTTTTATGGGCCTGACTGGCCTCATACTGACGATCTTCCTGCCTGCCTCCTGAGTGCCAAGATTCTAAGTGTGAGCTCCCACGCCTAGTCCAAAACTAACAACTTTTATTTATCAGAACAGAACATGTTCATTAAGGAAAACTGAGAAACCACTCCTGCAAGAGAGGCTCCAAGGTAAGAAAACCTTCATGTACTTTTTTTAAAAATACTTTTTGTTTGTTGGTTTGTTTGGAGACAGGGTTTCACAGTACAGGCCTGGCTGTCCTGGAACTATGTAGACCAGGCTGGCCTTGAACTCAGAGGTCCACTTGCCTCTGCCTCCCCAGTGGTAGGATTAAAGGTATATGCCACCACTGCCCAGCTTTAAAAAATACTTTTCAGAAAAATAGTTCTAGGGCTGGAGAGATGGCTCAGAGGTTAAGAGCACTGACTGCTCTT
The DNA here is from genome assembly GCA_021653895.1 of Mastomys natalensis. Classification (NCBI taxonomy): domain Eukaryota; kingdom Metazoa; phylum Chordata; class Mammalia; order Rodentia; family Muridae; genus Mastomys; species Mastomys natalensis. The sequence continues at coordinate 173,727 of JAJTUV010000697.1, read as the reverse complement.
CCAGAAGTTCTGAGTTCAATTCCCAGCAGCCAGATGGTGGCTCAAAACCATCTGTAATGGAATCCAATGCCCTCTTCTGGTGTGTCTGAAGACAGCTACAATGTACTCATATATATAAAATAAGTAAGTATATCTTTTTAAAAAAATTCAAAAAAAAAAAAGTTAAAAAAAAAAAAGGTTCTATTACCATTGTGTGTATGTGTGCCATGATCCAGAGGACAGAGGATATATTTGGGAGCTAGTTCATTTGTCAATGTAGAATGTAGAGACTGAACTCAGGTCATCAGGCTTGTGCAAAAGGCCAGCACATTCACCCATACAGTACGTTACTGGCTGTCTACTTTTTAATTAAGCAAGTCTTACTCCTTTCTCTTTGGCTGAATGCACTGAGTGAAGGGCATGCACAAGTGAGCAGACAGACGCGCACCGCCCTTGCAGAGGCTGGAGGACACTGGCTGTCCAAGCCTAACACTGTTACTGGTTTTATTCCCTTAGACTGAGTCTCTCACTGAACCTGCAGCCAGGTCCTGGTCCCAAGGGTCCTCCTGCCTGTGACCTCAGTTTTGTGGGTACAGGAACCAGGGTAATCAAGCCTGGCTTGTACACGGATACAGATCTGTAGCCAGTCCTCTGGCTTGCACGGCCATCTTTCTAACCCCTTACTTCTTATCCCTAAATGGTTCTTCCACAAAATCTTATATACCTGTGAAATCTCAACATCTCCAATTTTGAACACTTCATCAGTCAGCGTAGCAGAAAGCAGCTGGGATATGGTACAGGGCACAATGTGCTGGGCTCGGACTCTCTGGAAAGAAAAAGTGCATAAAATCAACCCAAGACAATAACAATCATTCATTTAATGGGTCCTTGTGCCAAGCACGTTGAATATACCACAATCCTGAAATTTCAAAACCAAGTTCTCCTTGCTTCAAAGAGATAGAAAACAAGGCCAGAAAGTTAACATTTGATTTATCTGTCTTTCTCCCTAAGTGTTAGGATTCAGAGTGTGTGCTACTATGCACAGCAAATGCCACACTTTTGAATTCAAGTCCACACCAATCTGATGCTAGACCTCCAGATGAATAGATGTTTGTATCATACTGTGGGTTCACAAAGAAAAGGTCAGAGTAAAGTCAGGACAGCATAGGATAGCCTGCCTTTAAGAGCATATCCCAGGGCTAGGCAGTGATGGCCCATAGGTTTAATCTCAGTACCCAGGAGGTAGAGGCAGGTGGACCTCTGAGTTCAAGGCCAGCCTGGTCTACAGACAGGATAGTCAGGGATATACAAAAAAAAATCCAACCTCAGAGAGGTGGGGGTAGAAAGAGCACATCCCAGATATAGCAATCGCAAAGTGTTCAGGACACCACTGAGACAACAGGGTTTAGTGAAAAGGCTTGAGAAATGACAAGCAGAAAAAGGACTTAGGAGATGCTCTAGGTTTCTTGATAAAATGGAAGAAGTTAAAAGTATAGCTTCTTTTAGGAGATATCCTGGCAACCAGATGGCAGTCTCTGTAGAAAACATGTTGAGAGTTTAGCCAAGCTAGTCACCTTTGGGTATCTTAAAGGAAGACCAAGTATTAGATGGAATGGGCAGAAGAGCATCTAGAAGACACTCAAATCACCTCTCAAGCAGTCTACCAGCAATATAACTTGTTTGTTTTGTTTTTTAAGACAAGGTTTTTCTCCATAGTCATCGATGCAATCCCAGCACTCGGCAGACAGGCAGTAGAGTCACCACAAATTCATGATCTACACATAGCAAGTTCCAGGCCACACACAAGTGGATAGTAAAAACTTGTCTCAAAAACAAAACAAAGGAAATATCACAAAAGATAAACCTTCAACTCAACATTATTTCTGCCTTAGCAGAAGTACTAATGTAAACAAAAGACCTCACCCTGATACATTATGGAACGAAACGCCCTATTTGGGACCTCAGACATGTTTACTGTCAATTTCAAACATCAAAACCATACAGACTGGATGTTTCCCAGCTATCAGGGAACTTTGGACCAGGAGGGCACAAATAGAATGGAACGGTCAGTCTACGTACTGATTTCTTCTCCGCCTGCGACGGTGTGGGCGACCCGAAGCCACCGGGGGACTGCGTGTAGCCGCCCGCTCCGCCATAGGTGGAGCTGCTGAAGCTTTCGAATCCGCCTGGTGGTGAACGACAGTAGTCAGAGTCTGCGCTGCGCTGCGCTGCGCTGCTCCCCAACTTATATCTGGCAAACGCTGTCCCCACCGTCCCTGCAGCGACAATCCCTCCCACCTCTCAAACGCCGCCGATCCGGCCTCGGGCCTCTCTCTCTGGCCCTGCCCTACCACGGGAGACCACTCCTGACACCCTCGCGCGACTCCCCGCCTCCTCTCCCGCACCCCGCCATTACTATTCCACATCCTGGTCGCAGTTTTCCTCGAGAAAGAGACCCAAGAAGCTCGGACACGGAAAACAAGAACACTTCAGAAGTGTCTGCCGCTCCGGCGTGGCAGCGTTGTAGCTACTTTGCACTGGCGCCACAAACTCCTTCCCGCGAAGAGCCAACCAATCAGCGCCCAGGACACATCTAGCTTCAGCCAATCAGAATTCACGAATCCCGCTTTTTCCGGTATCAAGGAAAAAACACACATGCCCTAAGATGGAATGGAAGCCTTAGCAGCCATCTTTACTGAGGGCAAATTCCCGCTAGGCCAGTATTCAGGAAAAAACCAATCAAAAGAACACTTCCGGGCCATCCGCAAGCCCGCCTCACATCCATCCCGTCAGTGCGCAACTGCTCAAGTCACTTCCGCCGCTCGCTAGCCCCCCCCCATTCCCGTCAAACTGCCGTTTCCCGACGATGCTGAATCTCAGGTTTTGTGGTGGAAATCACACTTTCGACATTGGTGCTCAGTTGTGATACGCTATTTGCACACCGCAGAGGCTCAGTACTAGTCTCACAGGAACCTCGTGGGATTATTTATCTTCTATAAGAAATTAAAATCGCCAAGTACAGCGATTTCATCTCAGCACTCAGGCAGAAGCAGGATAGGCCAGCCTGGTCTGCATAGCAAATTTCAGGCTAGCAGGGCTTCATGATGAAACTCTGCCTCAAAAAATGAAATAAAAGAAATGAGATTTTTCCTGTAGGGTCACAGATAGTCTCCATGATCGCCTGTTAAGAAACCTCACGGAGGCCAGCAAAATGGCTCAGCAAGCCAGGCTATCTGAGGTCCGTCCCGAGACCTGCGTGGTGGAAGGAGAGGCTCAACTGTTAATTCAATGTAGGAGAGTAAAGACCATTAGCCAATTTGGGGGGGAGGGGTGTCAAATTAAGCAAGCTTTATTTTGTCAGACATGGCTATTTCCCTAAATCAGGGTTTGAAAAAACAGAACACAGAAGGTGAGGTTTATATTAGCCCCTAAAACTGCAAGAATATGGACATTTTCAAGGGTTATGTAAGAACTTGGCTGAACATTTCAGTATTGTTTGGCAGAACATTATCAGGGTGAAATCGTATAGGGTTTGGAACCTGTCAAAATTCAGAAAATGTGTCAAGACCTGGTCAAAATTACAGGAAACAGGAATGAATTTATTTTGACTGTATAATAATTTGGCTTCTGATCTTTAGATGGAGGCAGGCTGGGTCCATCAAAACTCTTACAAGTTGTCCTCTATACACACACAACACACACTCAGCACACTTGTTTACACCACGCACAGGCTTGTATCCAGGGTATAGATCTTGTTTTCAAAGAAAGAATCCTAGCTGAGGGGTGGTGGTGGCACATGCCTTAGTCCCAACATTTGGGATTATTTAATGTATGTGAGTACACAGTTGCTGTCTTCAGATACCAGAAGAGGGCATCGGATCCCATTACAGATGGTTGTGAGTCACCGTGGGAATTGAACTCAGGACCACTGAAAGAGCAGTCAGTGCTCTTAACCTCTGAGCCATCTCTCCAGCCCCTGCTCTCATCTTCTTGGGTAGCTGGGATTACAAACCTGTACTACCACTGTTTGCCCTGTAGCCTTTCACACTGTGGACTCATTAAGGATAAGCTGTCTTAGAAACCCCACTTAGAGAGGATATAGACATGTCTTGATATCAGCTGAGCCTCCTAAATTTAACCATTGGCTAGTTATTTTTGGTGAGGCGTGTTGGTGCATGCCTATACTGCAACACTTCCTGAGGTTGGAGGCCCTTGAGTTTGAAGTCAGCTTACAGTACCCCCCCCCAATAAAAAGAGAGATTTGTTCTTTTGTATTTTTTCCCTTCAAGGACCATTTTATTATAATTTGAGAGAGAAATTGGAATAAGGCAAACAAGTTAAAATGTCTTAGCAGCTTTAGGGAGGACGGGGATGCATAAGAGGAAGGGAGGCAGCCATGCCTTTGAGTTAGGCTTAAGAAAGAGTCAGCATAACAGCATTGGGAACAGCGGATTTGAGTTAGGCCAGCCTTCTAGAGAAAGAAAGAGAAATGCACGAAAAAGAGTCAATGGATGAACAGCTGGATGGGGACCAGACCTTCAGAGAAAGAATGAAAATGTCCAGAGTATCTGAGAAGTAGCCAAAGAAGACAGAGCCAGGTGGAGACGGCCTACACTGTTGATAGAACATGAGGAGGCAGGGTTTTCTCAACTTTTGATTGAGCAAACATTTATGTGCCTGGGGATCCCAGGTGAGCCAAATCAATTTTCTACCCCCTAGGAGCTCAACGATAGAACAAAGACCAGGCCATAGTGGTAAATTCCTTTAATCCTAGCACTTGGGAGGCAGAGTCAGGTGGATATGAGTTCAAGGCCAGCCTGTTCTATAGAGTGAGTTTCAGGACACGCTAGGGCTATGTTGATAGACCTTGTCTCAAACAAACAAACACCCCTCCCTCCCAACTTATTTTATAAGAACAAACTTATTTTATAGGAATGGTTGCCTGTATCTCTGACTGGTGCCCCTGGAGGCCAGAAGAGGGCATCAGATCCCCATGGAGTGGGGTTACAGACAATTATAAGCCATCATGTTGGTGCTAGGAATTGAATCCAGGTCCTCTGGAAGAGGGACCAATGCTTTTAGCTGTGGGACCCTCTCTGTAGCCCCCCTAACAATTATTTTATGACCTCTTCACTTCTGTGCTCTAAGACCTTTTGTGTCTCTTCCCTGTGACTTAAAAAGTTCAAGATCCTTAGAGCAGCACATCCTAAGTACGCACATGGCCGTCATAATTTTATACATGCCTATTTGAATCTGCGCAAAGCCTGCTTCTCTCCCTAAACTGCCAGCTGTTTGTTCTTGTTTCTCCTGAGCCCAGCAGTGTCTGGCATGAAGAGGCTGCTTATTGAATACTTATCAAGTGAGCCAGTGAACGGAAGTGTTTCTCGGATAAGTGCAGAAGGGCAACTTGCCTGTGCTTTTCATCTCCCAGGCTAGATATCAGCTCTAGTAGATTCAACCTTGGTGCTGTCATTATTCATTATCTCTTTGTGGACCAAGTTCTCTGTGGACTTGATCCCAGATCGGAGGTCACATGTGAGCAAAGGTCACTTGCACCTGAGGGTTGCTTTCTCCCCAAGACCACAAGGACGTCACCAGCAGCTGTTTGCTTTCTATGCATAGTTCAGGTTCTGGGCTTGAGGAGGAGATGAACAATGTCCCTGGAGAGTCCTTATCTCCTAGCTGCTGCCCCGGCTATCTCTAAATTCATGCCCCAGACTCCCAGGGATGCTGGGATTATAGGCATGGGCCACCATATCTGACTCTTTTGTCAGCTTTACTCCAACATGCTTTTTCCCCCAGAGTGTGATGGGGAATGCAGAAATTACAATCGCTAAGAGTCATACACATACTCGGAGTCATTTTAAGAACCAGGGCTGAAAAACAAGTAAAATAGCAGCAACAGCTTGGTCCTCAAAGGAAAGCTGATACGTAAGTTCCCTTCGGAATGAACTCTATTAATAAAAGGGCCTCATGGAGGGCTGGAGAGATGGCTCAGCGGTTAAGAGCACTGACTGCTCTTCCAGAGGCCTGAGTTTAATTCCCAGCAACCACATGTAGGCTCACAACCATCTGTAATGGGATCTGATGCCCTCTTCTGGTGTGTCTCAAGACAGCAGCAGTGTACTCATACACATAAAAAAAAATAATTCTTTTAAAAACAAAGTCGAGTGGGTGGCTTTGTGGTCATGATGCTTTGAGGTGGGAGACAGAGCACTAGACAGAAACAATAAAATATATGGCAATCTAAGCTTAACAAAGAATAGACTTAACCTAGAGAGGAGCATCACTGAGAGAGAGAGTAGAGAGAAAGAGAGAAGGAGAGGAGAGAGAGAAGAGAGGAGAGAGAAGAGAGAGAAGAGAGGGGTGTCAGGATGTTTCACGTCACATCATATAGTTCAACATAGCTCATGTGACAGGGAACATGAAGAACTGTCCAGTCCCAGCACAGACTGCTTCCTAATTCTCTGTCCCAAAGAGAGCTGCATGGATTTGTGTCCTGATCCAGGTTACGGGATCAGGCCCAAAGGTACACACCAGTGTTCTAACAGAAGGCTGTTTTGTTCTTAAGAAAGCAAAGTCCAAACCACTTGGATTTTCTTAATCTATATCCCTTTCAATATCAACCATAGACCTGATTCCAGCTCAGGAAACACCATAACTACTGAAGTAGCAGGTTCTGTCAAAGGACTGGGTCAGGGCAGAAATCCTGCTCCCCTAGATTCAGTCAGGCCCACCAGTGTCTGCTTGGGATGAGGGCATCCTTTTTTTAATTCATATAAAAGCTTAAGGAAGGTGGGCTGGAGAGATGACTCAGTGGTGAGCAGAATTTACAGCTTTTGCAGAGGACCCAAGTTTAGTGTTCAGGACCTGTGTTGGGCAGCTCACAACCCCTGTAACTGCAGCTCCAACTGCCTTACACCTCTGGCCTTGGAGAACACTATATTTTTTGTTTGGTTTGGTTTGGTTTTTTCCAGACAGGGTTTCTCTGTGTGTAGCCCTGGCTGTCCTGGAACTAGCTCTATAGACCAGGCTGGCCTCGAACTCAGAGATCCACCTGCCTCTGCTGGGTGTTCACTGCTACTATCTCTTGGCTGAGAGCACTTTTAACTATGTGCCCATGATGTTAAAGGTGGTGCGGATGATGGGGCTTTGTGGGGAAACTAATAAAAAAACTTAAGTATTTTAAGAGACGCCCCTGCACCTGGCCAGAAGATGGGTAGATCTCTAGCACCCCCCATATGGGTTGAGGAGGAGCTGTCCCCACTCATTACAGTTCCAGGCCTGGTGGTTGCTAACTTCCTGTCAGCCCTGGAGGTAGCAGTCCTTAACTCCTTGATTCCTAGTCCTGTGTCCCAGCATGCTTCGGACACCTTCTAGCACTTTGAGTCAAAGGAAAGCCACACTGCTTTACTGAGACTAAGTCAACAGCACTCACTATCTGAACTCCATTCTTTCTTTTCCCTGGCAGAAAATTCAGATTTGGTAGTCATTTTGACACCTGCTTCCTCAGGGTGACTCAGGGCTCTGAATAGGGACAGAACTTAACCCTGGTACTCTACTTACAGGACAGAGTCTGAACCATTCCAAGGGTCAAAGGTTGTTTTTCCTCCTTCCCTCCTCTACCCCTCCACCTTTCACTTCCTCCTTCCCTCTTCCTGTCCTCACTTCAATTTCCTTCCTTTCTTCCATGTACCATGCTAAGGATAGTAGTACCCAGGGCCTTGCACAACCTAGGCAAGCAACCTGATCTACATTCCTTGCCATTTACCTTGTTTTGTTTTAACAGGGTCTCCTGTAGCCCAGGCTGGCTTCAAACTCTTTATGAGACAAGCCTTGAACTGCCCAGTGGGTTGTTGGTTCATCTAGGCAAGTCCATCCTCCTGCTGCAACCTCACTGGCATCATATATACTTTTATTTGTATACATACCTATATATACATAGATGCCTTTATTTGTTTGTTTATTATGTTTTCTGAGGGAGGGTTTCTCTGTGTAGCCCTGGCTGGCCTGGGACTCACTCTGTAGACTATGCTAGCTTCTAACTAAGAGATCCACCTGCTTCTCTTATGCTAAAGGTCTCAGGTACTTGCTCTAGTGGGGATATTTTGCAAGGGAGTTTTGATGCAGCCACCCCTGAAGCTTTGCTATGAGAATTGTCACGTGGAGAGGTTTTTTTTTTTTTCCTCCCAAAGTTTTACTGTGATTAAATGTGTAAGATTTACAAACCATAGGATCAGACTCTCTAGTAGTTTCAATACAGTCCCACTGACCAAGTCTGACTGTACTGAGTTTTCCTTCTCACCTCTTCAAGGTTTGATTCTTTGCCACAGTAATACCTGCAGACACCCCACAACACATGAACACCTTGATTATAGACTTCCGAGCTTCCAGGAATGGGAACCAATACATTTCTGTTCTTTACAACTATCCAGTCTCAGGTCTTCTGTATTAGTAATAGAAAATGGGCCAAGACAACTTCTGTACCTCAAACACCTTGCTGTTGTCTTCCCGTATTCATCCTTCTGAGATGCGAATTGGACTGTCTTTTCTTTTTAAAGGTTTCTTTTTTCTTTTCTTCTTCTCTTCTTTTTTTTTTTTTTTTTTTTTTTTTTTTTTTTTTTGGTTTTTTCGAGACAGGGTTTCTCTGTGTAGCCCGGGCTGACCTGGAACTCACTCTGTAGACCAGGCTGGCCTCGAACTCAGAAATCCGCCTGCCTCTGCCTCCCAAGTGCTGGGATTAAAGGCGTGCGCCACCACCGCCTGGCTTTGTTTTGTTTTTCGAGATAGGGTTTCTCTATGTAGCACTGGCTGTCCTGGAACTCACTCTGTAGACCAGGCTGGCCTCGAACTCAGAAATCCACCTGCTTCTGCCTCCCAAGTGCTGGGATTAAAGGCATCTGCCACCACCGCCCGACTCCTTAAAGATTTCTTTAGGCTGGGCATGGTAGTGCACAAGAGGCAATCCCAGCACTCAGGAGGCAAAGGCAGGCAGATCTCTGAGAGTTCCAGGTCACCCTAGTCTATGGATCGAGTTCCAGGACAGCCACCACTCCTACAGAGAAATCCTGTCAAAAAAAAAAAAAAAAAAAAAACTCTTTCCTTTCGCTGCTGCGTCCACAGCCATGAGTATGCTCAGGCTACAGAAGAGGCTTGCCTCTAGTGTCCTCCGCTGTGGTAAAAAGAAGGTCTGGTTGGATCCCAATGAGACCAATGAAATCGCCAATGCCAACTCCCGTCAGCAGATCAGGAAGCTGATCAAAGATGGGCTGATCATCCGGAAGCCCGTGACTGTCCATTCCCGGGCTCGCTGCCGGAAAAACACCTTGGCCTGACGGAAGGGCAGGCGATATGGGCATAGGGAAGAGGAAGGGTACGGCCAACGCTCGGATGCCCGAGAAGGTGACCGGATGAGAGGATGAGGACCCTGCGCCGGCTCCTCAGGAGATACCGGGAATCCAAGAAGATTGACCGCCATATGTATCACAGCCTGTACCTGAAGGTCAAAGGCAATGTATTCAAAAACAAGCGGATTCTCACGGAACACATCCACAAACTGAAGGCAGACAAGGCCCGCAAGAAGCTACTGGCTGACCAGGCTGAGGCTCGCAGGTCTAAGACCAAGGAAGCACGGAAGCGCAGAGAGGAGCGCCTGCAGGCCAAGAAAGAGGAAATCATCAAGACTCTGTCCAAGGAGGAAGAGACCAAGAAATAAGCTTCCCTCAGTCTGTACATAGTGGCCCGGCCGTGGCCTCCCATGGATGTCATTAAAATAAAACAAGCCTTTAAAAAAAAAAAAAGAAAAGAAAAGAAAAAAATTATTTATATCTGTTTTAGGTATATGGGTATTTTCCTTTCGTGTGTGTGTGTGTGTGTGTGTGTGTGTGTGTGTGTGTGTTTGATACCTTTAGAGGCCAGAAGAGGGCACTGGATACCCTGGAACTGGAGTTAAAGACCACCTTTACCCTCCACATAGTTGGTGGAAACCAAACCTGAGTCCTCTGCAAGAGCAGTCAGTGTTCTTAACTGTGAGCCATCTCTCCAGCCCCAATTTTACCTCTGATTCTCTTCCTGGCTCCCCAAAGCTCCCAGCTCAAACAGCTAAGCACAGCCCAGCTCCTGCCTGCTTCAGAGCCTCAGACGCCCCCATCACGACTCCCTTGCCACTCTATTCCCTCTCCACTATTCCTCCAGCCTCACTAACACGCCTCTCCCACCCCCACACAACCTGTTTTGTCTTTTGTTTATCAAGTTCAAGCTCGTTAGGCGTAGGAGTGTAGCGGTGAAATAGACAGTTTGCCTTGCTTGAGTGAAGATCTGGGTTTCATCCCTGGGCAAAAGACAACAGGAGCAACAAAACAAAAAGAACAAAAACAAACAAACAAACTAAAAAAAGACAAAATCCAAACCATCCCTAACAACAAGAAGAAAAAAAAAAAATTAAAACAAAGGGAGTAAGTCATTTCCTCCCAGAAACCTCTCATCACCTTTCTCAGACTGAGTCACGTCTCTCCTCTGTCTTCTCAGGTGAGGTAACTTGCTCAGCCCTCAGTTTCCCAAGGTATGTTCAGCTGGACAACACCATCTATCTCCCTGTTGCCTAGTTTCTAGTAGTCCCTAGCTCCTGGCACGATCAGTGAAGACCTCTATGTTTGTTGTTTGTTTATTTGTTTGGAATATAGTCTCAGGTAGCCCAGACTGGCCCCAAAGTCATCAAAGTAGCCTAGAATGGCCTTGGACTCCTAACCCTCCTGCTTCCCCCTCATAATCATCCTTGAGTGAGGACTACCACATCTGGTTTAAATTTAGGTTCTCATATTCCGTAGCTCCAACTAGCTTTTAAGGTTCTTTGGTTGCCACAGACAGCTAATTCATTCATCCGTGTTGCTGCTCTGCAAGGAGAAGACAATGAGTCGATGGTGCTTGCTGCATTTTCTGGAAGCTGACTGAACTGAAATGCTTCAACTCATACCTCAAAGATCGTATCATTTTGCTCCTAGTACTTCTGTATTTCTCTCGAAAAGTTGGGGACTCTAACACAGCATCTTGCAACACAGATGCGGTTTCCACAGAGACCTGCAAGATATTCCAGCGCTCACTGGTGCGTCCCTCCTCCAGTCAAGCGCACGCCCTGCTGGACAAGGGAGGAAAAGCAAGAGCAGCCATCCGCCAAGGATAACCTGGAACACTGGAAGCAGCCAAAGGAGAAGTTCTGCTCAGACACGTGGCTGGCCACAAGTTGGTGGGAGCCTGCGGTGCAGACGGACCTGGAGGAGCTTCGGCCGCCGTGGTGTGATCCTGAGGATGACGCTTCTCGGGTGGCTGATATTCCTGGCCCCTTGGGGAGTCGCAGGGGCTGAACTAGGTAGGGCTGCGGGAAAACCTGCTTGATCTTTGTTTCCTACTAGGAACCGGGGGTGGGGTCTGGGCTGCCGGGAACTGCTCACAGAACGCGGCTGAAAACGTAAAGTAGTTTAGAGGTTAAAGTGCGGAGACTTAGCCATTAAGGCTGTTTGTGTGGTGTAGCTCCATTGGTAGCCAGAGTTCAAGGGCTGCCTAGGATACATGAAACTTTGTTCCAAAAGCAAAACCACACCAAAAAGACTCCTTGTGCCAGGGGATTTTAAGTGGGAGTAGCTGCCTGCCAGGGGCAGGACACAGACTTTGCCAGAGGGACAGAGTTGGCTAAGGATCTAGTACATGAAAGCCAGGCACTGAGAGGAAGCAGGTGGCCGGAAAGATCCCCGATCTCAATCAGGACACTCTGACTGAAGGCTCAGGTGTAGCTCTGTGCTACAATGATTGTTCAAATGAATGGGTTCCGTCTCTGGGACTCCCGCAAAGAACAAACCCATATGGTGGAAGGAGAAAATCTATTTCTGCAAATTGTCTTCTGTGGTGTCTGTCCACCCAATAGATAAATGTAAAACAAAAGCATTAGTTAAAAGCCCATCTCTGTACCCTGGGTGAGTGTGTGAACCAGGAAGACAGAAAGAAAGTAGAAAAAAAAAATTCATGACTTCAAGGAAGAAACATTCCCTCAGCTGGGACGAAGCAATAATCCAGGTTTTTTTTTTAAAGGTATAATATTCCAAGGTGACCTTGAAGGCTTTTTTTTTTTTTTTGAGACATGGTCTCAGTGTGTAGCCCTGGCTAGCCTAGAACTGCTATGTAGATCAATTTCGCTTTGTACTCAGAGATACACCTGCTTCTGTCTCTCAAGTGTTGGGGTTGAAGGCGTGTGCCACCAAAACCAGTTAAAAGTTACGCTTGCTTTTTGAATTACAACTCAGAGAAGGAGGTAGGTATAGTCTGGAAGATCTGCCAGCCACTGCTGAAGAAAGCTTACTGTTTTACATGTGTGAGTGTTTTACCTGCATGTACGAACATGTGTGCCTGCTGCTCCATGGAAGCCAGAAGAGGCCATCAGATGCTCTGGGACTGGAGTTACAGACAGTTCTGAGTGCCACAGTCAGGGCAAACCCTGCTTATTTGCTGTATGCTGAATGCCCTTCCATGCTTTCCCTGGAACTGTGGATTATTATTTTTTTTTGGAGACTATCTTTTCTATTTTCTTCAAATTTGCTGGAATGCACACATGTATAACTTTTAAACAGAAAGTAGATTTTAGAAAGAATTCCAGGAGCTGGAGAGATGGCTCAGCAGTTAAGAGCATGTGTTTGCCCTTGCAGAGGACCACAGTTCTGTTCCCAGCATCCATGTTGGGAGGCTCACAATTGTCTGTAACTTGAGCCCCAGGGGATCCCGCACCTCTGCCCCCCCCCACAGGCATTTACATTCACAAGTGAACAAATACTCTCTCTCACACACATAATGAAAAATAACAAAAAGAAATCTGTAATTAAAAAAAAAAAAAGGCCGGGCAGTGGTGGCGCACGCCTTTAATCCCAACACTTGGGAGGCAGAGGCAGGCGGATTTCTGAGTTCGAGGCCAGCCTGGTCTACAGAGTGAGTTCCAAGACAGCCTGGGCTACACAAGAGAAACCCTGTCTTGAAAAACCAAAAAAAAAAAAAAAAAAAAAAAAAGATCCCACGGCACCTGCAAGTGTCTCAAGATCTTCCTGATGTTCAGGGGACTGCTGAGTTACCAGCCATCTCCACGATGTGTTGAGCTGTGTGGTCTACCATCCTTACCCAAGAGTTGGGGTGCTGTCCCATCATTCATCTCCTTGTCCTCCTATGCAGCCCGTGTGACACACCACCCATTCCCCTGTGTCACATGACGCAGAGGACAAGTCCCACCAGTGTGGGTCAGCAATGTTGGGAATGTCCCAAAGTTAGTGTTAGCAGAGGACCCTCAAGTATTTTATTTGTTTGTTTTGTTTTTTTGAGGCAGGGTTTCTCTGTGTAGTAGCCCTGGCTGTCCTGGAACTCACTCTGTAGACCAGGCTGGCTTCAAATTCACAGAAATCCACCTGCCTCTGTCTTCCAAGTGCTGGGATTAAAAGCATGTGCCATCACTGCCCTATTTACCTCAAGTCTTAGTTTATAGTTTATAGTTTAACTGAGGTACTTAAAGATGTATTACATTTATTTATTTGGAGTGTGTGCACACCTGAGCTTGTGTCAGGGTGCACATGTAGAAGTCAACAGACAACTTAGAAAACTCGGTTCTCTCTCTGTCCACCATGTACATCCCTAGGATCGAACGCAGGTGACTGTCTATGTGCTGGGCCATCTTGTTCACCCATGATGTCCTTTAGATCACTGCTGAGTGTCAACAGCAAAAGACTGAAGTTGGAGCAAGGGTACTTTGTGGTGTGTGTTACACATGATAATGATGATGCAATCTGTCCATCATGGAGTCAGAGGAGCTAGAACTGCGGAGGAACCTTGTGCAGTGTTGTCATCTTCCACTGAGGAAAACAGGCCTAAGAGGGAAGAGAGTGGAGGGGAAGGAAGGGGAAGGCCCACTTCCAGAGACAGTGTGGCCCTGGGAAAGGGTCCTAAGGCTGGTGTCTTAGCCTTCACTCCTACCCCTGCTCCAGGCTTCTCAGGAGAGCACTTTCATCTGTACCCTTTCCTCTGGGCTTTCTCACATAATACATGCTTGCTTTCCCAGAGAGGAAACTGAGGCTCAGCTAGGGAAGTTCCTGGTTCAAATCACCACTGCCTGCGTGGATGAGCCTGGCGTCATAAATAAAGGTGTATGCTTTCCCCGATTCCAAACGTCATTAATCTCTTTTCAAAAAACAACTCCCTGCCTCAGAAAACCTGAGGTCAGAGTTACTGGTATGACTTTTACCTTTGAAAACTGGCACGGGACCACCCCAGTCGGGTAAGGGAGTCCCTGGGATGAGGGTCCTTGAAAGCTAGGTGGGTAAGGATTCGGTGGTGACAAACAGAAACAAACACAGAGGCAGTTTGAATCTGAGTGTATTTTGCAGCTCTCCAGCAATGGTTTTTATACATAGAAAACAACAAATACTACAATGCTTCGGAGATGTATTCAGAAAAGCAATCATCCAAGCACAAAAATCATCCAAGCATACCAACTCTGAAAAGATATATTCAATAAATCACAAATAGAACAGGTAACGTCATTATTATTATTTGACAAAATAAATCATTCAAGTATTACAACTCTAAATGGATGTATTCAGTGGGGCAATCGGCCAAGACTGGTGGCAGATCTCCAAGAGCAGGTTAATTAATCTTTATAATCAACTATTATTTAACATCTAATACCTGATTTTTTTTTTTAATAAATCTTCAACACACAAATTTAAACTATTTTAATTCTTTTTACTTAAGGCTTTCTTTATCATATACCAAAGCCCTCCTCTGATGACACATGTGTAGCCATATGAAATTTTATTGTTGGGAAAGTTTTATTTATCATATACTATTATGTAGCTTTGTAAATGATTATAAAGTAAAGCGTCAGTTTCCCCAGAGGCAAGGTCATGTTAGTGACCCCATCTCAAGGGATGGTTTCTTACCCATTTTCTTTGCTTAAGATCTTGGCCTAGGCTAACAGGAACATGTTGTAAATAAGAAAAGGAATAAGAGAAACTAAAACGGGTAAGTTGCCATGAGAACTATGGCTCAATGTTTTGTTCCTGGCAAGAGTTCCACAACTGCTCCCAGGAGGCCTCCTTCTTTTGAAGTTTTCACCTCAGTCTGTGGAACTTGTCACACAGATTCTACTGGGGTTGGTGTGCCAGAAAACCTATATGACCATGAGCCCCTTTCATGATCTAAAAGTGGGGTGATAGTAGAGGGGGAGGTTGAATGTGATCATTAAGGGGCTGGAGAGGTGGCTCAGTGGTTAAGAGCGTGTGCGGCTCTTGCAGAGGACCTGGGTTCAGTTCCCACTACCCACAAGGCATTTCACAGCCAGTGGTAGCTCCCTTTCCAGGGGAGCCCACTCTGTCTTTTGGTTTTGACAGATTCCTACATGCATGTGGGACTGACGAAGTCATACACACACACATACACACACACACACACACACACACACACAGAGAGAGAGAGAGAAAGAGAGAGAGAGATACAAAATAAAGAAGTAGCATAATTACATAATTTGATAAAAGAATTAAGGGATTAAACTGGGCTTGCTTTTTGTAATCCCAACACTTGGAGACTCAGGAAGACAGGATCAAGATGGTGCTGATAGCTGGGTGTGGTGGCACATGCCTTTAGTCACAGCACTCAGGAGGCAGAGGCAGGCAGATCTCTGAGTTTTGTTTTGTTTTTTTAGTTTTTTTTCCGAGACAGGATTTCTCTGCAGATCTCTGAGTTTGAGGCCAGCTTGGCTTACAAAGTGAGTTTCAGGACAGCCAGGGCTACACAGAGAAACCCTGTCTCAAAAATAAACAAACAATAAACCTATCCCACATTATTTTTGACTTCAGTGAATTTTTAAATATTGTTTTTGAAATGAAATTTTAATTTTGATAGAGTAGTTTCTTTTCTAGGTCATAGATATTTTACTAGGCCCGGGGTTCTGGGTCTATGATCAGTAATGGATAAAGGAGCCTGGACCATTGTAGGTGGATGGAAGGAGGGCCAGAAGCTGAGCTGAACCAAACTTTCTTCCTTTCTCTTTTTTTCTGTTTGTTTCCAAAGCAGAGTTTCTCAGTGTAGCCCTGACTGTCTTGGAACTCACTCTACAGACCAGGCTGGCCTCGAACTCAACAAGATCTGCCTGCCTTTGCCTCCCAAATGCAGAGATTAAAGGTGTGAGCCACCACTTCCCAACTCTTTTTCTGTTTCTTTTTTTAAAGATGTATTCTATTTTTCTTTGAAAAATTATACTTATTATTTATATGCATGTACACACATATGTGCCTTTGCATTTCTGTGCATGTCAGAGGACCATTTTTGGGAATTGGTTCTTTCCTTCCACCATATGGGTCTTAGAGATTGGTCTTCAGGTCTTCAGGCTTGGTGGCAAGTGCCTCACCTGCTCTGTCATCTTACTGGTTTAAATTTTCAAAATGAACATGAGATGGCCTATTGGGTCTGTAGGCCCAACCAGAATAAGACAAAATCAATCTTTCTGTTGTCCTCCTTCAAGTATGCCTCCATACCTGCAGAGGACAGTCCCATGGAGACACACTGGGTGGGCACGACGTGTCCTTTCTGCAGTGAGAGGACGACTCTCAGACCCCCTCAAACAGTGAATGCAAATTAACTGACTCTTCCCCACTTGCTGCATGCTTATCCCAGCTTACCAGACGCCATCCTCACAAACCTCCAAGCTGCCTCTCAGAGACAGACCAGAGTAAAGCTGTCCTTGTCCACGCAGCAATCGAGCAATAATTCTAGAATTCCTACCTCCGGAGGTTTGTGCCCTCAGCTTCTCACTGAACTCCAAACCAAGTTTACTTCTACCCGTAATAGTTAACTAATATTAGTGAGCAATAATGACTCACAAATAGTAGCCAAGCTTGGTTTATTTTTGGTCGGTTTGTTTGAGACAGGACCTTGGAATGTTGCCTGGCTAGCCTGGAACTCACCCAGTATGTAGATCAGGCTGACCTCAAGTTGTGTGTGGTCTTCCTTAGTCTCCTGAGTGCTAGGATTACAGATGTTTGCCACTGCGTAAGATAGCAGCTTTCCTTTTCTTTTTTTTTTCTTTTTTTTTTTTTTTGGTTTTTCGAGACAGGGTTTCTCTGTGTAGCCCTGGCTGTCCTGGAACTCACTCTGTAGACCAGGCTGGCCTCGAACTCAGAAATCCGCCTGCCTCTGCCTCCCAATCGCTGGGATTAAAGGCGTGCGCCACCACCGCCCGGCGCAGCTTTCCTTTTGAATAGCTCAAGTGAATAGTTTGCTACTCCTATTCAGACAGTGTAAGTCTGTATAAAGCATCTGAATTCTAACAAGATCCTTGGCCTGAGGCCTCTGCTCTTATTTTTAAAGATTTAATGAATTAAATGTATGCCTGTGTAAGTCCAAGTGTGTGGAAGCCCAAAGAAAGCATTAGGTATCTTCTTCTGTCACTCTGTCTATTCTTTTGAGGCAGGGTCTCTTCTTCAAGATGGGGCTTGTGTTTTTTCATAAGCCCCAGACATCCTCCTGTCTCTACTCCTGACAAAGCTGGTGTTATAGCAGTAGGATGTACAGCTTGTTATGAGGGCACTAGATCTAACCTTTGAATTATCTCAGCCGGGCCTTGATCTCCTGCTCTTCCGGTCTCTGCCTCCTAATTTCTAGGCTAAGAGGTGGGCGTGACTATGGTTGCCCCTCCCCCCACTTTCTTATGGTTAATACGTCTTAACAGCAGCTTCCTGGGACTGAGGTTTAGCCTAATATGCAGCCTCAGAGTCAGAGAGGTTGACTTTGAACTGAAGTTTCCTTATCTTTCAAGTAAGCATGAGAATTCTTACTTCAGGGAGGCTGTCAGGGTGACTGCCTTTAATTCTGGCATTCTGGAGGCAGAGGCAGGCAGATCTCTGAGTTCAAGGCCAGCCTGGGCTACAGAGTGAGTTCCAAGACAGCCAGGGCTCCATAGAAAAGCCCTGTCTTAAAACCCTGCCCCACCCCTAACCCCCTCAAAACCAGAATCTTTACTTCAACTGCTTAGTGGTGGCACACACCTTTTGTATCAGCTACTTGGAAGGCTGAACAAGGGGCGTAGGGTGGGTGGTGAGGTGGGTGGAGGGAGGATCACCTGAACTTTTGAGCACTATAATATGATTTTTCTCAAAACAAGGCAATGGGGAGAGGGCAAGGAGTATGGTTCAGTAGTAGAGCACGCAGGAGGCCCTGAGTTTGATTCGCAGCAACACACACACAGACAGACAGACAGACACACACACACACAGACACACACACAGAGACAGACAGACAGACACACACACAGACACACACACAGACACAAACACAGACATACAAACACAGACAGACACACACATACACACCACTCAGAAGTGCTGGAGCCTCTGGGTGTAGTTTCATTTTCACTGGTTACTGACAACTGACCTGACCTCCCCACCGAGCCAGGACTTTCTGGAATGGAGAAGCGCTCACTGTGGCTGACATGAGACCAGGTGGCTGGTGCTTGTGGTTAACTGGATCAGATCCTCCTTGAGGCAGGGCAGCAGCCTCTTCCCAGGTCCTCCGAGGACACCAGACCGCAGTTGCTATCATCTGGCTGACCAGGTTGGCCTAAAACATGGCCACAGGCATAAGCTAGCAGATGCTGGGCACTCAGAATGTACACTAGCACATCCACCAGTTGATTAGAATGGGGCATTTAATTCCTTTACCCTGGTTTAGGGTTTTGCTCCTGTAGAAATTCTTTCTTTTTTTTTTTTTTTTTCAAGACAGGGTTTCTCTGTGTAGCCCAGGCTGTCCTGGAACTCACTCTGTAGACCAAGCTGGCCTCGAACTCAGAAATCTGCCTGCCTCTGCCTCCCAAGTGCTGGGATTAAAGGCGTGCACACCACCCCACCACTGCCTGGCAGAAATTATTTCAATTAGGGGTTGAAATCTGTGTGGAAAGGTTAAATCCCCTCCCGTTATAAACAAAAATTTCAATTGGGTAAAAAAAAATAAAAATAAAAATGTAGGCTCATACAGTCAACTGAGACACCCATCTAAGACACTAGGTCACTGAGCTCACTAGATAGCAATCACATCTCCTTAGAGTCTGAGCCATAGGACGGAGACCACTGGCCACATGATCTCAGGCCTGTTGACCTCTGAACTTTGCTTCCTTATCAGGAAAGTGGATGTAGTAATCCAAACTTTCCTGGGCTGTGGGCAGGGCAGCTGTAAAGTGCATGGGAGAGGTAACGATTTGCTTAATCACTCATTCATACCTTAGTGTAAGCAAGTTTTAGATACTTTCCCCAAATCAGGCACAGGTCAGGAGAGGCAGGCAAGGTTTTTTTTTTTTTTTTTTTTTTTGGTTTTTTCGAGACAGGGTTTCTCTGTGTAGTCCGGGCTGTCCTGGAACTCGCTCGGTAGACCAGGCTGGCCTCGAACTCAGAAATCCGCCTGCCTCTGCCTCCCAAGTGCTGGGATTAAAGGCGTGCGCCACCACCGCCCGGCCGGTATTTTTTTTTTCCTTCAAGCTTTTAAGATCACCTGGAGAAGTTTAGGAAGGAGAGGAGTCTGGGCCTGTTTTGGTTTCTTTTTTTTTTTTTTACTGTCCATATAATTATTGTTTATTGAGGGAAACTACTCCTTAGCCCACATATTCATGTCTCATAGTTCAGGAGCACAGGTCAGCAATGAACTTCTATGGAGCGCAATCCAAAGAATTCTTTGCATTCTGAAATCACTTCGCACTCTGAAAGATACCAGCCTTCCTCATCTCTTCAAAATCTTTGATGGAATCATAATTTCTGTAGAAATCTGCATACGCCTTCTTTCTTGGTTCAGCCACGCCAAACTTATAGGCAGCAGCAACTCCCAGGGCCACAGTGAATGCGCCAACAATATGAACCCGCAGACGCTTGGCCAGAAGACCACGCATCTGTGGTTTTCGGCAACAGTGCACCGGAACTCATGGTAGCCAACGTCCTCTACACCAACGTCCTTCCCGGTTCTCGGAGAAATGGAGCGACTTCCCTGTTTTGGTTTCACATTCATGTTCTGGTCCCAGCCTCAGGCTCAGCTTCCTGTAGGGAAGGATATGGGCTGTTCACTCTCAGTTTGAGGAAGTGGAGGAGGAAGTTACATGGGCAGTAGAGAGTGAGGTAATCCCTGGGCTTCTCCCTAGTCAGCCCAGAACACAGGATCGAGAGCAGAAGCTGGACCTACTTTCAATATGCAGTCATCGAGAGCTGGGTGTGCTGGTGTGCACTTGGGAGACTGATGCAGGAGGATCTTGGGTTCAAAGCTAGCCCTGTCTCCCTCCACCCCCTAAAGAGAAAGAGAGAGAGAGAGAAGTTAATGCAGCCCCGCAGCCCCAAGCTCCACCTCACCAGCTTCTATTTTCTTTCTCTGTGTTACACCAGATTCCCTTGGTTTGGAGCAAAATCCTGTCAACCACTGCAACAAACAAGCCTCTCTCCCACAGCGCATGCTCATGTTCCAAATCCTATCGTGGTGAGCACACCCACGTGAGGAGCACCGTCCCACTGGACAGTCCATCCTCCTCTGCTCTGATCCCCTCTCATTTCCACACATACTTCCCAGGGTTTACACTCATTTGTGTGTAAGCCCTCTCCCCCAGGTCAGATTTCTTTTTTTTTTTTTTTTTTGGCTCATATCTCAGCGGTATGTGGGGGTCTGAATCTAGTGAGAGGCTCGCTGAGTGACTGAGCTTGCCCAAGGCCATACAGCTCCGAGGTGGATCCAGAGTCTGAGTGTTTACACCTATACAATTCTCTCACCTTAACTTGCAAACCAGCACCTGGCTCAGCACTCTGAGGTCACAGGGCCCCATCCAAGGCGCCTGCATTTATCTCGGGGCTTCCTCCTTATCCAGGATTGAGGATGGTTCTCTTTTCCCACAGCAAGGTTCTGGCACATCTCCGATCTGCATCTGGACCCCGACTACACCGTATCCAAAGACCCCCTCCAGGTGTGCCCGTCAGCCGGCTCCCAGCCTGTGCTAAATGCTGGCCCCTGGGGTGACTACCTCTGCGATTCTCCTTGGGCCCTTATCAACTCCTCCTTCTACGCCATGAAGGAGATTGAACCAAAGCCAGACTTCATTCTCTGGACAGGGTAAGAGCAGTCATATTTCACATGCGAGCTGGGCCCCTTACCTCCTCTGTCTCTTAATCCTCACCTTAAGTGAACATCCAGGATTTAGAGAACTTGGTCAATCAGCCCGTCACTTGCTCAGTCCTGGGGTAGACACTGGGGAACTGAGATGGCAGAGACAGGGACTGGCCCTCAAAGGGCTTTCAAGCTTCCAGAGGATCCAGGTGAGCCCAGTGACCATAACTTTCCAGCCAGCAGAGGGCCACCTGTGGGGGTGTGGAAATTGCACAAGGCACCTGACTCGTATGGCAGGATGGGAAAGGACTTCCTACAGGATGTGGTGACCCAGGTGTGAGGACCAGGTGCGAGGACAGTCCCAGGTACTCCCTCATGGCTCCAGGTGCTCCCTGTGCCAGTCTCAGTGGATGATTCTAGGAGCTGGGATGAAATCCATGATGTTCTTGACTGTCCCTCACTATGATGTGGGAGTGACGACGTCATGGGCCCTGTGCAGGAGGAGAGGAAGGCCTACGTCCTTAAGGAATATGGTAGTGTGTCAGGAGGGCACGATCAATCCTCAGTTTCTTTGTTTTGGTGGCAGGTGCTGGGGGTGGGATGCTGTTTCGAGACAGGGTCTCTCTGTGTAGCCCGGGCTGTCCTGGAACTCTCTTTGTAGACCAGGTTGGCTTGAACTCAGAAATCTGCCTGCCTCTGCCTCCCAAGTGCTGGGATTAAAGCCATGTGCCACCACTGCCCGGCAGTCCTCAGTTTCTTGGGCCCAGTAATCAAGAGACTTCTTCCAGGGGTCTTGCTTGGGAGGAAAGACCCTTAAAAACTGTGTAGCACTTTGAAATACAGACTCTGGGAGAGACTGGGGAATCTGTGATCCTTCCCCAGGAGCAGCATTTTTCTAGAAGTCACTCGGAGCTTGCAGAGCTGACCGACACTGACGAGATGACGTCCAGGGCTCTTTATAGCTCTTTTGTTATAAAGGCGTCTCCCAGAGAGCTGCAGTTTCCTGGAAGATAACATATAGACATCAGATGCTTTATTTTTATTTAGTGTGTGACTCTCTGGTTAGAGAGTCATTATTACCCATTATTATCCATTTTACAGATGAGCCGATAGCAGCTCAGACAGGCTAACAACCTACACAGGGCTTCACAGCTGCCGTTGAAATGACCAAACGTGGGTTTTAGTTCTGTCCTGCTTGGCTGCATTGCGGCTTGTCTTTCCTGGTCATGTGGACATGCAGGGCTCATATCTACAGCTTTCTTGTCACTCACTGTCATTTTTTTCTCTTGCATCTGTCCCAACCCTCTCATTGGTGTTTTACAGGGATGACACACCGCACGTCCCCAATGAGAGGCTAGGGGAGGCGGCTGTGCTGTCAATTGTGGAACGCCTGACCAACCTCACCAAGGAGGTCTTTCCCGGTAGGTCTGATTGCCAGTGTCCCCTGATCCCCTTGGAGGGCCTGGCATGGGATACCCTAACCCCCTCAGGGGGCCTGGCATGGGGTACCCTGATCCCCTCAGGGGGCCTGGCATGGGGTACCCTGATCCCCTCAGGGGGCCTGGCATGGGGTACCCTGATCCCCTCAGGGGGCCTGCCATGGGGTACTCTGATCCCCTGGGGGGCCTGCCATGGGGTACCCTGATCCCCTCAGGGGGCCTGCCATGGGGTACTCTGATCCCCTGGGGGGCCTGCCATGGGGTACTCTGATCCCCTGGGGGGCCTGCCATGGGGTACTCTGATCCCCTGGGGGGCCTGCCATGGGGTACTCTGATCCCCTGGGGGGCCTGCCATGGGGTACCCTGATCCCCTGGGGAGCCTGCCATGGGGTACCCTGATCCCCTGGGGGCCTGCCATGGGGTACTCTGATCCCCTGGGGGGCCTGCCATGGGATACAGTAGCAATAGGAAAGCTCGAATATGGACCTTCATTGACAACAATGGCTGCCACCAGGTTTCAAATGCTTGACAGCAACTGTTACTTTTCACACAATTGCCCCAGAAACACAAGTGGCCCCTGAAGAATTGCCTGACATTTCTGTCTCTTACACTCTTCTCTAATGCCAGACTTACAGGTCACGGTGTGTACAGTTACACACAGCTGTCCCTGGGCAAGCCTCACTCAGGCTGACACAGGACCTTGTGTCCTGCCCTGACGCTAGCACTAGTATCTGCTGACCTCACACCATCCAGCTGCCAGGCATCTGCGAGATGAGCAAAGTGCAGTTGCTCAGTGCTTCCTGAGCATTTCAAGCAAGGCAGAATGCGCAGGGAACGGGAGTCTGTGAGCCGCCCTAAGGGAATTGACAGGGAAAAGAGGGCCGGTGTGCTCCTTGAAGACGTTTTTTTTTTTTTTTTTTTTTTCGAGACAAGGTTTCTCTGTGTAGCCCAGGCTATCCCAGAACTCACTCTGTAGACCAGGCTGGCCTCGAACTCAGAAATCCACCTACGTCTGCCTCCCAAGTGCTGGGATTAAAGGCGTGTGCCACTACCACCTGGCTTGAAGACGGTTTTAAATGAGCTATGCAAAACACAAGGTCCTGGGGGCTGAATCAGGCCCACAGGCTGCCAACTGGGAACCTGAGATAGCGGCCTATCAGTATCCACCCCATCTCCCTCTGTTCCTTCTAAAGGTCATAGGCATGGGCCCGCGGGACCCACATACAGAATCATGATGCTAAAAATAATCAACAGCTCCAGCACTTGGGAGGCAGAGGCAGGCGGATTTCTGAGTTCGAGGCCAGCCTGGTCTACCGAGCAAGTTCCAGGACAGCCCGGACTACACAGAGAAACCCTGTCTCGAAAAAACCAAAAAAAAAAAAAAAAATAATCAACAGCTAGGTACCAGGAACTGCTCTAAGAATTTGGCAGGATTTAGCGCATCCATTGTCATGACAACTGCAGACAGGAGCTATCATAGTTTTCCTAATGAGGACCATGAGTCTTGGCATCAAGTCAACTGGTCAAGGTCATGTGGCAAGTGTGGGGCTCTATGCTCCCATCTGAGCACTGCTCTTGTCTCCATGGTTTCCTCCCTTGACAGAAAGCAAGGTCTGCAAAGACGCCTGGATCTGTCCAGCTTATCTGTCTCAGCCCGGCATGTTCCACAAAGATAGGGCTTATTCGTCTTCTAGAAAAGGCTGCTACTTAGGATTCACACGGGCTTTTGGCCCACCTCCAGCTATAGGTATTATTACCCACAATGCAGTTAGGCAATGGTGGCTCAGGAGTCCCTTTCTAGTGATGAATTCAGACTCATATCCAACTGGAGCCTCTTTCCTCTGTCCATACAGCACTTCTAGAATAAATATGGAATAATGGACAGGAAAGCATTTTACTGGGGCCAGGTAGAAGGCTAGGTGGTAACTTGTTACACAGGCGTGAAGACCTGGGTCTGTTCAGATCCCCTACAAAGGCATTAGTTAGGGTCAGCAGCACATTTCGGTAACTGGGGGACAGAGACAGATTTTGAGGGCTTGCTGGCTAGTCAGTCTAGCCAAGATGACAGCGGGAAAAGTCAAAAAATAAGGTAGAGAAGTGTCTGGGGAAGACACCCACTGTCCACCTTAGGCCTCCATCCACATGGGTGAGTGTACCCATGCACACATGTGCAGACACACACACACACACAAACAAAATCAGAGAACACTTCACTGGCTATGACTTGATAGATATGTGGACATTACAGATTTCCGTAAAGTCTGTGTCACATCTATTAAGACTGCTAATGTGGAAGGTGCCACAGGCTGTAATTTGGCCACGAGAAAAAGTGCTACCGTTAAAGAATGACACTCTCAGTCATGGTGGGAAGACACAGCTCGTTGGGAGAGATGTTAAAATGAGACTATGGTGGGGGATGGAGAGATAGCTCAGCTGTAAAGGCTAGGCTCGCTGGGCAGTGGTGGCGCACACCTTTAATCCCAGCACCTGGAAGGCAGAGGCAGGCAGATTTCTGAGTTCGAGGCCAGCTTGGTCTACAGAGTGAGTTCCAAGACAGCCAGGGGTACACAGGAAAACCCTGTCTCAAAAAACAAAAAAATAAAGGCTAGGCTCGCAACCAAAAATATGAGACCATGGTGGAAGACAGAATTAAATACAGACCAGGCAGGATAGTTCTCATTCTGCAGATATAAACTGTAGTGTAGAGAGGTCAAGAATTCATTCAAAACGAGCAATATAGCTCCGTGGTAGAGTGTTGTAGTAATTATTTTAAAAAAACGGCCATGGTTTAGGCTACTATCTAAGCTGCGGCTGCTCTGCCTAGCTCAGCTGCCATGTTTCTCCGCCGGAGGCCACATGTGTGCCGCAGGTAGAACCAGCCAGCCAGAATCACCAGCCCCGCCATCCATGAGATGCCAGCGTGGGAGATGGCTCCGCCAATCTTCCACGCTGTCTCTGCAAGGCTGGGCATTGCCCAGACCATCCCGCCATCCATGCAGGCCCAGTAAGAGAATGAGACTCTAATGCTTAAAGATTAATCAAAGGCTTTATATGTTTGGTAATGTTCAATAACAATATGCCCATACAAAGAGAGTTGCTTTTCAATTAGCTAACCTAAATGAATGTTGTTACTCGAGACTGTTCTCCGTACCTGCGTGGCACTCCATGGCTCCTACGTCTCTGCTCTCCCTAGTTCCTCCTCTTCCTTTTTTCTCTTCCTCTCCTAACTCCTCCCACCTTAGCTCCTCCTCCAATAGAGGGCCTGCCTGCCATGTGCAGGCCCTGGATTGGAGAAGGAAGGGCGGACCTGGGGAGTTTTGCTTCTCCAGTTTTGATGCACCTGTATTTCCTACCTTCACTTGGCACATTGGCCTTGCCTCTAGTGTAGCAGAGAGGCCGAGAACATAGGTGGACATGGCAAGACCGGAAGGGCAGCAGCCAAACAGATCTCAGATTTTACTCTGCCATCAGCTAGCTGATCCCACTGTGCAAGTGGGGAAATTGTGACGCCTGCCCCACGGCTTTGTTCAGAGGCTGAGATAAGCTATGTATTCTTACTGAATAGAACAGGTCAGGCCTTCACGCAGCCTTTGCTTATATGGAATCTGGCCCACAGTAGCACCGGACAGTGTAAAGGACTCTTCCCTTTCCCATCAGCACTTGGGTTGCCAGGGATTCATGTTTTCTCTCAAATGGGTCCTCCTCCTTATTCTGAGGTACTGGAGTTGAGCCTGAGGATTCTTGCTTGCTAGGTGAAGCAAGCACTCTACGAAGAGCTAGCCCATTTTGAGACCAGGTTTCACTAAGTTCAACAGGTGGGCCTTGAACTCATCGGTAGCACAGGCAGGACTTGAATTTGATGTCCTCTCACTTCAGTCTCTTGTATATCTATAATAATAATAATAATAATAATAATAATAATAAAACACTCAGTAACTAATTAATTATATTAATTAACAGATAAAAATTAATGACTAATAACTTCTCCTCCTTCTTCTTTTTCTTCTTCTTTTTCTTCTTCTTCTTCTCCTTCTGTTTCTTCTTATTATTGGCTTTTGGAGACAAACTTTATTTGTGTAGCCCTGATTGACCTAGAACTAGCTCTGTAGACCAGGCTGGCCTTCACCTCACAGAGATCTGCCTGTCTCTGCCTCCCAAGTGCTGGGATCAAAGGTGTGCATCACCATGCATAGCTTTTTCTAAGAATTTCTATTGCTGTTGTTCACTGTTAAATATTTACTAGGCCCCTACCACATGCCAGACACAGAGACTAAAGGAAAGCAGCAATGAGTGTGAGGTGCTGAAGCGGGTCTGTGACTCTAGTGCTCAGCAGGACGCAGAGGATGCAGAGTTCAAGGTCAGCCTGGGCTGCACAGTGAGACCGCACATGTCTCAGAGAAAAACCCCAACAGAAACACAAGCCACCACAACTCACAACATAAAAAGCAAGCATGAGGCTGTCTCTAAGGAGGCTGTCTTCTGGGCTCTCCTACACCTCTTAGCCTCATCCATAGGCCACCTGAAGGAGGGATTCTCCCGCCCTCCTCTGCCCACCTTGGTTGCCCCTCCCACAGCACACAGACCTCACATACCTAACTATCACTTTCTATTTCACTGCCACACTTCTGGGTCTGAGCCTCACTCCCAGCTTCACGCTGGCCTATGGCAGTGTGCAATAGAATATTTGTTGACTCACCTGAATGAGGGAAAATCCCAAGGCCTCTCGAGGTAAGGCAGACCTCCTCCCAGAAGCAAGATGATCTGTAATTGATAGGAACGCAAATGGCTGATCACCATAAGGAATTGGTTTCCCCCCTTATCATCTGAAGGGGCCTCCTTTCAAAGTGGTCAGGAAGTTCCCGGCTAGGATAGAGTTGGGAAATGGGATCAGCCGGCTCACGACTCTTCCTTCCCCATCCTAAGTGATGCTCAGCCAGATGTTATCTGATGTGGTTTTCTGCCTATCTTTGCTTTTCTCCTCATCTGTGTTATCTCTCTTCCCCTCTGGTTTTGCGGGCCCTTGAGTGCTGAGAGGGCTGGGTGTTTTGCATGTTTCCTTAATGTTTCTGCTTCTTTTTCTTTCAGATACTAAAGTCTATGCTGCTCTGGGAAATCATGACTTTCACCCTAAGAACCAGTTCCCAGCACAGAGCCACAGAATCTACAGTCAGGTGGCAGAACTGTGGAGATCCTGGCTTAGTAACGAATCCTACGCTCTCTTCAAAAGAGGTATTAATGATGCTTGACACCCTGTGGACACATTCTGTATGTTAGGTAGGGTATGACCCCGTTTCATCTTCACAGAAAGCCCTGAAACAGGTACAGAATTTATCCCCATTTTACAGAAGAAGAGAATGAGACAGAAGTCACACAACTTGGCGACGGATTTGAGAACAGAATCCGAGAGCCGGGCGGTGGTGGCGCACGCCTTTAATCCCAGCACTTGGGAGGCAGAGACAGGCGGATTTCTGAGTTCGAGGCCAGCCTGGTCTACAGAGTGAGTTCCAGGACAGCCCGAGCTACACAGAGAAACCCTGTCTCGGAAAACAAAAAAAAAAAAAAAAAAAAAAAAAAAAAAAAAAAAAGAGAGAGAGAACAGAATCCGAGACGGCTTCCAAAGCCCTTGTACTTAACTCAGAGCAGTAAAGACGATCCTAACCCAGCAGGTACCAGGCACTATTGGCAGCATCCTATTGGACCCTCCTAGCAACCCTAGGACAGCTCTGGGATCAAACTAACTTAAGCCTGGGCAACTCCTGACCCTGTAGTCTGGATGATGGGCTCCTTCTCCCACAGAGCTATTCTCTTTGCTACTTTGTGGGTTCTTTTTCCCATCTTTTATCTCCGAGTTTTACCCTCTAACACTAGATAGGAGAGAAGAGAATAGAGGGAAGAAACGAATTAAGAAAACCCTTGAATCTAATTCCTTTCCTTTTGTTTCATCTTTGATCATGGCTACTAGCAAACCGCAACAAACGTCCTTTTAAATGACCAGCAACTATCGCACAGACTCTTGGGGAGCTGGAATTTATTACCCTCTGAAAAGTTCCCCGCATTCCAAACATCACGCAACAGCAATTATCTGCAGCTGGCAAAACCGTGCTTCTGTTAGCACATGAGGCAAATCATAGCTGCTGAGGACAGTCCAAAGCAGCCCTACATCCTTAATACCTGGGATTAAGACGAAGGCATATTCTTACAATATTTCTGTGTTGTTTTGTTGTTGCTTGTTTCTTATTCTATATAGGGTCTCTCTGTGTAGTGTTTGCTGTCCTGAACTTACTCCATAGACCAGGCTGGCCTCGAACTCACAGAGATCTGCCTGCCTCTGCCTCCTGAGTGCTAGGATTAAAGGCATGTGCCACCACTACCTAGCTATTTCTGTTTTTTAAAGAAATCAAAATTTCAGAATTCTCACTATGAATAGCGTGTTTAGCAGTGTTTAGCAGAGGTTTCTGACATCTGTCTGCTAGATGTCAGTAGCATCTTTAGTGTGACCACCAAATGTGTCTCTGAACATTGACAGATATCCCTTGGAGGCCACATTGCTCAGTTGAGAATAACTGGTGTAGAGACATAGGCAGCCCAACATTTCCCTGACTACTTACTTCCCTGACCCTGGTCTCCTGTTGCTGGGACTCTTCATTGGTCAGACCATAGCCCAGTGGGCACAGAAGCCTGTATGTTAGTTTAGCCTAAATAAGTCAGCTCCTGGGGCAGAGAGCTGGATGGAGAGAGTCAGCAGTGGAAAGAGACAACACATCATTGTTAGTCCATTATCCAGATGAGGAATATTGAGCAGAGAGGTGAAGCAACTTTTCCAAGTTGCACAGCTATATGAATAGTAGATCCAGGATTAGAACTCAGCTCCAGAACCTTTGCTCTTATCCCTAGATGCCTCTCCTATGAGCAGGGAGGGCTCCAGGGAAAGAGGTCAGAATGTGAGGTGCAAGGTGGCCGAGGCACCCCCACTTCAGACTGTTCCTGACTATGACCTCTTAGGTGCCTTCTATTCTGAGAAGTTGCCTAGCGGGGCAGGGAGAGTTGTGGTCCTCAACACCAATCTGTACTACAGCAGCAACGAGCAGACAGCAGGCATGGCTGACCCTGGCCAGCAGTTCCAGTGGCTGGGAGATGTCCTGAGCAATGCATCTCGGGATGGGGAGATGGTAAGCACTCCTGCTTCTTCCTGTGCGCCTGGGTTACTTCCTGATAGAAATCTTCCACCAGGCACAGACTTAGAATCCTACTGGGGACACTCACATCCCCACCTGCAGCAGCCTAGCTCAAGAATAGGCTTCTGACCACAGCCACCTTGTGAGTTGAGGCCCTGAAGCACACTCCATGTCTTAGGGCCTCAAGGGGCTGTGATGGTCTCATCCCACAGTAAGCAAAAGCCTAGAACCCCAGGAAGATTTGCTCCAAGTTCTGATGTCTTTCCGTCGTCACCACACCCATAGCAGTAGTGCACATTGTGTATCCAAGGAGGTGCCTGGATGTTAGGTGTGTCCTTCTTGTCTGCTAAGCCAGCAGCTGCTTAAGGACTAGTACAGTGGCTCCTGTGTGAGTCCATGCATCACTCGGTAAACCCCAGGAGGACTTTGTGGCTGGTGCTTGTGAGCACTCATCATGCCAACAGCAGACACGCAGTGCTTTGGACGGATTCCCCCCTTAATTTGGTAGCAAGCTCCACCAGGTGGAAACTCTTCCAAATGAGAAACTTGAAGCTCAGAGAGCATGCAGCTGGTGTCCAAACTGAAGTTAGAGGCCAAAGCTCACTCATGCCCTTTATTCATGCTCTCAGCTGGAGAGATGGCTCAGAGGTTAAGAGTACTGGCTGTTCTTCCACAGACCCTGAGTTCAATTCCTAGCAACCAGGTGACTCGCAACCATCTGTGATGGGATCTGATGACCTCTTCTGGCACACAGGTGTACATGCAGATATAGCATTCATACAGTAAACATAAACACACACATATACACACTCATGTTGACCAGGCTGGCCTTGAACTCCCAGAGATCTGCCTGCCTCTGCCTTCCAAGAGTTGGGATTGAAGGTGTGAGTCACTGTCTCTGGCTAAGGACATGCTCTTTTATTTATTTATTTTTTTAAATGTATGTGAGTACATTGTAGCTGTCTTCAGACACACCAGAAGAGGGTATCTGATTCCATTACAGATGGTTGTGAGTCACCATGTGGTTGCTGGAACTTGAACTCAGGACCTCAGGACCTCTGGAAGAGCAGTCAGTGCTCTTAACTGCTGAGCCATCTCTCCCGCCCCCTAAGCACGTGCTCTTAATTCTGCCCCTGTTGGACATTTTGCGATGGAAATGCACATGACCATGTAGTGTTCTCACACAGCCATGGGGGATCAGCCCCAGCTCTGAGAATCGAGGAGCACGCTTTGAAGGATCAGGAAGAGTTTGTGAAAGATGTGCTGGCGGGTGGGGGGTGGGGAGGACATGGGCAGGTTTTGGAAGGTGGCAATGGGGGCTGGAGAGAGCATCTCTGATCCCAGGACCTCTTTCCTGTAGGTGTACATTATTGGTCACGTACCCCCAGGGTTCTTTGAGAAGACCCAGAACACAGCCTGGTTCCGAGAGAGCTTCAATGAGGAGTATCTGAAGGTGATCCAGAGGCACCATCGTGTCATAGCCGGGCAGTTCTTTGGACACCACCATACTGACAGCTTCCGAATGTTCTATGACAACACAGGTACTCCATCCTGAGGGAACTGCCCACCTGCCAGCCTCTCCTTTCCTTACCATTTTTTTCAGCCTGCTGTCTTTTTCCCTGAAGGTGCCCCCATAAGCGTCATGTTCCTCACACCTGGGGTCACGCCATGGAAGACCACGTTACCTGGAGTGGTTGATGGGGCCAACAATCCAGGGATCCGCATTTTTGAGTATGATCGAGCCACACTCAACTTGAAGGTTAGGAGCCTGGGTCTGCCGGTTGGGAGAATCTAAGCCCTCGTCACGTTTCCTAACCCTCAGCTAACCCACTTGCTACTGACTGCGGAGCCTTGGAAGATAGGGTTTCATTGCCGTGAAGAGACACTCTGATCAAGGCAACTCTTATAAAGGACAACATTTAATTGGGGCTGGCTTACAGGTTCAGAGGTTCAGTCCATTATCATCATGGTGGGTGGCATGGCAGAGTCCAGGCAGACATGGTTCTGAAGAAAGAGCTGAGAGTTCTACATCTTGATTGGAAGGAGCAGAAGACTGTCTTCTGCACTGGACAGAGCTTGAGCACTAGGAGACCTCAAAGCCTGCCTACACAGTGACACAATTCCTCCAACACGGTCACACCTATTCCAACACAGTTACAGCTCCTAATAGTGCCACTTCCCATGAGTCAACCATATTCAAACCACCACGGAAGGGAATCTTGGTTAGAACCTTGGAGCCACCTGCCACTAAATCAGGTCTATCTTTTTCTCCAAGCCTTTCCTTGTCCTGGGTTACTATGACTGCCTGGTCTCCCTGATGTCACATCCAGAAGGGATTCATCTTCCTAAAGCATTGACTTCATTTTGCCTTTGTGCAGCTCACAAACCTTAAAAGATCTCCCGAGTGCCCTCAAGATAAAATTGTCTTTCTTGAGGCTGGTATGGAAGACTTCTTACAGTCTGAGTTCAAGCCCGTTGCCCCTCCCTCCAGTTACCAACTAGCACTCAGACCCTAACGCCTGAATACTTCATCACCTCCTAGGATGCGCTGGGATTGTTGAAATGGTGAAAGAGATACTATTTTATTCATTCAACAGAATGTCCTAAGCTTAGGCCACATTCCAGGCTCTGTTCAAACTTAGATGATGCAGAACCAAACAACAGAATAACCACTCTCCTGCCCAAAATCCCTACAGGAGGAAGACAGTAAATAAATACATAAAATTTAACATGGGAGACAGGAAGCTGGGCATGCAGGCACAGGACCATAATACCAGGCACTTGGGAGGCTGAGGCACAGGACTAAAATTTAAAACCAGCCTGGACCACATAGTGAGTTCAAGACCAGACAGGAACTTAGCAAGAAGACCCTGTCTCAGAAGGGGTATGGAGTGGGGGTGGGGGGTGGGGGGGAGTTGCAGGTGCAGCTCAGCAGCAAAGTGATTAGGGAGGGAGGGAGGGGGGAAAGGGACTGATGGTTTTGGAGTGAGTGAGCTGTTACATCAATGGGACAAGAAAGTGTCCTAAGTAAGGAACATTTGAGTCCTGTGTAAACTAAGCGAGGCAGCTGGGTTTGTAGGGAAGGTAGAAGGGGCAAGGCAGATGCCCAGGGGTGGGAAAGTGGCTTGGTGTTTTAGAGGAAGGACACAGGGGAGGGTGGAGGGCACGAGGCCAGGCCAAGGTCTGGATCTGAGGAGCTGGGGACAGAAGTACAAACTGTTCTGATTCACGGTTTCCAAAATCACCTTGTCTGATGGGCAAAGAGCAGACTGCTGGGACCGAGGTCTGGGAAGTAAGGACAGCAGCTGCCAGAGGGTGGTGGCTGGGGCCAGGCTGCTGAGACGCATCTGAGCCTGAAGGTAGTTCAGAGGCTGAGGAGCCAGAATTTGTTGGCAGATGCTTGGTACAACCTTTCTTTATCAGTTTTTTTGAAAAAGATTTGTTTTATATATACATATACACATCATACATATGTGAGTACACTGTAGCTGTCTTCAGACCACCAGAAGAGAGCATCAGATCCCATTACAGATGGTTGTGAGCCACCATGTGGTTGCTGGCGAATTGAACTCAGGACGTCTGGAAGAGCAGGTCAGCGCTCGTTAATCACCGCTGCTGAACCATCTGACCAGCTGGCTCGACTCAATGTCTCTATTTTAAATGTTTTTAATGATTATTTATTTAATGTACATTGGTGTTTTACCCTCATGTATGTCTGTGTGAGGGTGTAGGATCCCCTGGAACTGGAGTTACAGACAGTTGTGAGCTGCCATGTGGGTGGTGGGAATGACGTTTTCTTTTTATGAATCCCAGCTGTCATTCCTCAGTGCTGAGCTGGGATTACAGTGTTGAGCCAGTGCCTGCTGGTCTTACGAGGGTTAAACACGCCAGAGTGCACCAAGGATGCTAGTAACTACGCTTTAGATCTTCGGACAGATATATCATCCAAAGATACAAAAAAAATACTACGAAAAATTAAAAACCAAATTATAGTTATATCCTGGTTCTTCCTCCCAACCCCTTGCTCCCAGAAACAATACTCAGACTCAAGAATATTTACAAATACCTTGGCTTATAGCTAGGCTCGTCTCTGACTAGATATAACTTAAATTAACCATTTATTTTAATCAGCATTCTGCCACATGGCTAGTTATCTGTGCTCAGGTACTGTGTGGCTTGTCTCCTAATGTCTTCCTCTGTCGAATCTCCAGCACTTGTCTCTATCCCAGAATTCTTTCTGCCTTCCGGATGTCCCACCTTCTATTCTACCCTTCCTATAGGCTGTAGATCTTCTAATTGACAGGTGATGCACCCATACAATACACAAGATATTCACCTCTACATAAAATAAATCTTTAAAGATTTTATTTATTTATTATTATTTAATAAATTTGCATATAAGTACACTGTAGCTGTCTTCAGACACACCAGAAGAGGGCATCAGATCTCATTACAGATGGTTGTGAGCTACCATGTAGGTTGTGGGAATTGAACTCAGGACCTCTGGAAGAGCAGCAGTGCTCTTAACTACTGAGCGAGCCATCTCTCCAGCCCCCAAATCTTTAAGAAGTACTTTTTTTTTTTTTTTTTTTTGGTTTTTTGAGACAGGGTTTCTCTGTGTAGCCCTGGCTGTCCTGGAACTCACTCTGTAGACCAGGCTGGCCTCGAACTCAGAAATCTGCCTGCCTCTGCCTCCCAAGTGCTGGGATTGAAGGTGTGCAGCGCCACCACCACCCGGCAAGAAGTACTCTTAAACACAAAGCCATCTCTTACCTTAATTCTTACCTTCTATCATGCCTTCCATTGTGTGGATTCTGGGAATCCATCTTGCTAGCCCAGGCTTGAGGATTTTTAAGAGTATGTCTTGTTGTCTACTCTCTCCACTGTTTTCTCTGTCCCCTGGAAATCACAGTACAGAGAGGACTTAGTGCAGCAGTGCTGTGTGCCTGGCACATGCAGTTCCCATCCATTCACCCAGCTCCTCCTACCTGTCTGTCCGAAGGCACTGCTAAGTCCTAGAGAGAGGGTCCTGTTTGAATGGGAAACCCTTATTCAGCCACAATTCTATAACATCTGCCAGCCAGGCAACCCTCACCCCACCCTGCTGTCCTGCTGCTGCCATTTTTATTCCCCTTCACTCTGTGAAGATTTCCTGAGCATTAGAGCTTCTGTGAAGAGCTTGTGGTGCCGGCCAGTTTGGCAGAAGTGAGCGTTCTGGGTCCTAATCCCACCCTGCCCCTGAATGCTTGCAGACTTTGAGTTACTTCTGCAATGCTGTGATTACGATACCAACGTCACAGTTTTTAGAGCTTTCTAATCCATTCTGGTGGGGAAGGCATGGCAGTTAATGGTGGCGAAGCACACGGCATGTATCAGGGACCCCTCATCTTGCCCACCATTGAGCAGGATCCAGAACCAGTTTCAAAGGTTTTCTTTTGCCAGCTGGAATCCACTACCTAAAAATGCTACAACCAAACAAAATAGTGCTACTGGTTGGGGAGCAAACATTCAAAATGAGCCTGTGGGGGCCACTTCAGATTCAAACCATAAGGACCTCTTTTGGCCTCCATGTCCTCACAGGAGAATGGGGGTTCACATGCAGTTGGAACCAAGCACAGGGTAACAAATAGCAGCTGTTTGATTGATCTAGAGAGCCTGGGGACAGGTTGGGTTGTGGGCAGAACTAATCAACTGCCCATTGCTGACATACCTGTGCCTCTAATCCAGGACATGGTGACTTACTTCTTGAACCTGAGGCAGGCTAATGTACAAGAGACCCCACTGTGGGAGCAAGAATACCGCCTGACAGAGGCCTACCAAGTGCAGGACGCCAGTACCAGCTCCATGCACACGGCACTGACCCGCATTGCCAACGAGCAGCACATCCTGCAACGTTATTACATCTATAACTCGGTCAGCTACAACAATTTGACCTGTGAGGACATCTGCCGCGCCGAGCATGTTTGTGCCATACAACATGTGGCTTTCAGCACTTATGCTACCTGCTTGCATGGTCTTAGTGCCAAGCTGGTGCCTGGTTTCCTGCTCATACTGACTCTGCTGCCAGCCCTGCAAGTATTGGAGGTGCTATGACTGTAGGCACTGCCAGCCCACCCTCTTACTTGGTATCGGTTCTCATCGTTTCTCCCGGTTTAATCATAAATGGGACAACATTTAAAAAAATCCCGATGGATAGTGGAGGATGAACTTTGCCATCCATCTCCGGTGTCTGTGGAGAGTAAAGTGGGATCGGACATTTAGATTCACCAGAGAGGGCGCTAAGAAGCACATTGCTTCTTATCCACAAAACGTGTTTGTGATACATGTCTTGGTGCATTATTCCCTTTAATACAAACATATCAAACTACCATGCACTCGATCACCACAGTAAAGTGAGCCAGCAGGAAGATGGGCCCTGGAGATTCTGTGCTTTCGATGTAGTCCCTCCTCAAGGTCTGAACTGGAAATCCACGTGATCTGCAAAACCCTTGGTACTTTTAAATAAAAGACTTTTCTGATTTGGTTTCTCAATAGTGCAATCGTGAGGGATCACACCTGCGGCCCGAACTCTGTTAGTGTGGCTACTCTTGTTTCCTTGAGCCGCAAAGGCAAGAATCCAAACCAGTAGAAGCCGGGCTCTGGACAGGGAGTCTGGGGGCGGTGTCTGGGTTGTGGGACTGGCTTGGGGGCGGGGCGGCGAACTCGCTCCTCCCCGGACGGGGCGAGATGGGGAAGTTCCGCCCAGCAGCCCGGCCTCCGGGAGGACTGCCCCGCCTCGCCCCCTTCCTGCCGGTCTAGCCAGGCTGGAGGGCAGACCCGCGGTTGTGAAGCTGCCTGGAGCGACATGCCTCTGTCCGTGCACCCCCATGTGGCCTTAGACGTGCTCGTAGGCCTGATGAATGCCTTGTCTTTCCTGTTGGACCTGGTCGCTGACCTGTGGGCGGTCGTCCAGTACATTCTCGTTGGCCGTTACCTGTGGGCCGCGCTGGTACTGATGTTGCTGGCCCAATCCTCCGTGCTGCTACAGCTCTTCAGCTGGCTCTGGCTGACAGCTGACCCCACCGATCTGCACCACTTGAAGCCCTCGCGTCGTTTCCTGACTTTGCTGCATCTGTTGCAGCTCGGCTACCTGTATAGGTGAGTGCCCGGCCGGTTGAGAAAAGTGGGTTGACAGCCGTCAGAGCCAGTTCAGTCTTCCCCTGGGCGTAGGTGAAAACACAGGTCCAGGAAAAGGGGAAGGAGCATCAGGGTCCTGGAGTCAGAGATACTTCTTAACCTTTCTTTTTCATTTCTGTCTTTTTCTGTGGACATTTGCTTCCCCATCAAGGACCGAAGAAGGGTCCTGCTTGACTCGTTTGTGTCCCTGGAGCCAGCCAGGACTGGACACAGACTGGTTCTTGGAAGATGTATGTGGATTGTGTGCTTTTTTTGAACTGGGTAGGACCGAGGTTCAGTCTGAAGGGAGGACAGTGAAAAAGTCCCTGGCACAGTGCTGGCCTGAGAACTTCTCTCTCTCTCTCTGTCTCTCTCTCTGTCTCTCTCTGTCTTCGTCTCTGTCTCTCTCTGTCTCTCTGTCTCTCTCTCTCTCTTCTCTCTCTCTCTCTCTCTCTCTCTCTCTCTCTCTCTCTCTCTCTCTCTTTCTCTCTGTCTTTCTCTCTCTCTCTACCTGTCCCTTGGGTTGTTAGATGGCAGAAAGTGAAATCAAGGAGTCAGAATCATGTGATGAAGGCAGGGCTTCATGACATGAGGTGGGCTGGGGTGGGCTGGATAGATCCAGAATCTGTTGTGGAAGTCTCCAGTCTTGGCAGAGCTGCATACAGTCTGTGGGAAGGGACCTTTTGAATGTTTGCATTTTGCCTGAACAGTTGTATCATCATGAGTACAGCTCAGATGACTGTGAAGGACTGTTCTTACAGGCAGCCCTCAAGAGAAGAAGGTGTTGGATCCCTTGGAGTCACAGGTGAAGCACCTCATGTTGTGCTGGGAGCCAAACTCTGGTCCTCTGCAAGAGCAGTTGATGCAATTAACAGCTAAGCCATCTCTCAGGCCCCTTCTGTTTGCTTCTTAATTCCATCTCCCATCTCTAAAATGGGCTCTTGTGAGTAGGTAGGACAGGGTTGTGATACACTTGGGATCATACCTGACCAGCAAGAGTAGAAGTTGAATTTCCCCCACTTTACGGATGAGGAGACAAATCCTGTGAGGTTAGTTAGGTGGCTTGCTCCGGGTTCCGTAGCTTTTAAGTGACGAGCTAGGATTGAAGTCTGCCTCTGTGCACTCAGTGGTAGGAGATGGAAGACTTCACAGACTGTTGACCTGGCCTACTGGGCACCTGTGTGTTCTGCCTAGGTGCCTGCACGGAATGCATCAGGGGCTGACCATGTGCTACCAGGAGGTACCATCTGAGTGTGACCTGGCCTATGCAGACTTCCTGTCCCTGGACATCAGCATGCTGCGGCTTTTCGAGAGTTTCTTGGAGGCAACACCCCA
The DNA here is from genome assembly GCA_021653895.1 of Mastomys natalensis. Classification (NCBI taxonomy): domain Eukaryota; kingdom Metazoa; phylum Chordata; class Mammalia; order Rodentia; family Muridae; genus Mastomys; species Mastomys natalensis. The sequence goes on along the minus strand of JAJTUV010000697.1, from coordinate 135,500 downwards.
GCTCACATTGGTGCTGGCTATTGTGTTGCAGAGTGGCCATGCTGAATACTACCAGTGTGAGTGCTGGGCCCCTGGCTGTCACCTTTGCTAGCCCTTCTTTCCTCAGCAAGTGTTCTCACTCTTAGGCACAGGAGGAAAAAAAAAAAAAAGGAGACTGAGTGTTAGGTGGGTTGGTCAGGATTCAAATCGAAAGTCACCTTCAAGCCGCATGAACTTAGAACAGTGAGTCCAACTATCAGTTGGTTCTCATCTGGGCACTGGGCGTAATACATGTGTCTATCTTGTGGAGTAACTAGAAGATGAAGTGGGAGGAATTACATGTATATTAAGTCCAGGGTCTTGTGTGAATGTGTACATGTACATGTTTGTGTGTGTTTGCAGGTACATGTGTGTCTATGCAGAAACCAGAGGTCAGTGTCAGGTGTATTTCTCAATTGCTCTCCATCGTTTATTTTATTTTTATTGAGGAGGAATTTTCTTGTTAAAGATTTATTTATATGTCAGGCGGTGGTGGTACACACCTTTAATCCCAGCACTTGTGAGGCAGAGGCCGGCGGATTTGAGTTCGAGGCCAGCCTGGTCTACAGAGTGAGTTCCAGGACAGCCAGGGCTACACAGAGAAACCCTGTCTCGAAAAAAAAAAAAAAAAAGATTTAGTTACTTATTTTATGTAGCTGTCTTCAGACACACCAGAAGAGGGCATCAGATCCCATTACAGACGGTTGTGAGCCACCTTGTGGTTGCTGGGAATTGAACTCAGGACCTCTGGAAGAGCAGCCAGTGCTCTTAACCTCTGAGACATCTCTCCAGCCCATTTTATTTTTGAGTCAGGCTCTCATTGTGTAGACCAGGCTGGCCTTGAGCTCCCAGAAATCCTCCTGCTCCTGCCTCCCCAGTACTTCACTTTTATTATTTTGATGGTAATAAATAAAATATATAGGTTACCTGACACATTATAGGTTTGGTAGGTAATGGACATTTTCTTGAGCATTGCCTGAACCTTCATAGTTTAGGGTTGACCTAACTGGCAACCACAGTGGAACAACAGGTGCATGAAAAAGCTGGAATCTGGTGGGCCTTGGGCTCTACAGCAGCAGCTCACCACATTTGGAGGCTTCTGTAGGGGATCCATCTCAGGTTGTGTTGTGGGAGGTGGAACTGCAGTTGACAGTTTCTGCTAAAGGACAGCTGTTTCTAAACATCCATACTTAGACAAGGGGTCTCTTGTCATCTCCATGGGTCTGAGGCAATGAGGTCTTGATATGGCCATGTACATGTCAATAATACACATATTTTCAGGACTTTATTTGGTCCCCACAGAGTACCTTCATATACTCATTTCTTCTTTGTCATTGTGTGGGGACACAGCTGCCCACAAGATATACAGAGCCTCTACCCAGCCAGTAGCCTTAAAACAAATAGTTACACTAGTGTACTGAGTGACCAGAAGTAGCAGGTGTTAGGGCCCCATAAACCCTCAGAGGAATCTGGACAGTGAGAAACCTTGGGAGAGACTTCCTCAAGACCACAGGCCCAGCCTGAGACTAAGCAACAGTCTGCCTCATACCTTATTGAGAGCCCAGGTTACCCCTTTCTGTTGCCCATCACTTCATTCCTCAGGGTCCTCTGCAGTAGCTCTTCAAGGAGCCCATCTTGTCATCACTTGTGGTGGGACTTGGGAGAACCCTCATGTTACGTAAGAAGAGAGCTGTGCAGAAAGGTGACTGCTCCTTTGCAGCACTTGATAGGCACTTGACATTTGGTTGAAATCAGAGCCAGGAGGACAGTCTACACTGTTGGTAGACCACGAGAAGACAGGCTTTTCTTTACTTTTAATTGAGCAGACATTTATGTGCCACGTTTTGGGCCACCTGGAGATCCCAGGTAGGCAGAATAAGTTTTCTACCCTCCAGGAGCTCAAGGGTAGAATAAAGGACAGGCCATCATGGGGTGTGCCTTGAATCCCAGCACTGGGGAGGCAGAGGCAGAGGCAGAGGGCTGGTGAATCTCTGATTTCTAGGTCAGCCTGGTCTATAGAGTGAGTTCCAGGACAGCCAGGGCTACACAGAGAAACCCTGTCTTAGGGGTGGGGGTATGGTGGTGGTGGTAGATGGGTGGAGGGTGGGGATGAGGATGAGGGTGGGTGGAAATCACCAAACCAAAAAGCAGGTAATTGCTATGTTAATGGGGCAGGTGGGTTGTTACAGGGGCCTCTGACAGCAGAGTGGAATCTAGGTGGGTAGCCCCAGAATTTATTAGGGCTGGGGTTTGTAGGGTGAGGAGTTGGCAGGCAGTTAAGAGATGGGGATAGCTAGAGATTTGATACCAAGCCACAAGTGGGCTCTGAGGATGCAGTAGGTTATCAGTAAACTCCTGCTGAGTGGATGAGTGAGAAGAGGTGAGAGGAGACACTTTGAAGGCATGTCCATGATACTCTCTTCTTGGAGGTCCAGGTGCCCGAGGCAGTGCAGAGCTGGGACAACTCCTAGATCTTGGAAAGTCAGGATAATAGGCTAGGCTGGACATGGAGGCAAGTAAAGAGGGGTGGGCTGGCCATCACTCCCTGTCCTGAAGAGAGCTGCATTTGGAGGCCTGTTACTACTCTCTGAGATATGTCTTCTTTCTGACATGGAGAAAGGGAGGCTGGAGCTGCCAAGTTTTCAGACCTTGAGAACTTGAGCTTCTCCAGGAAAGGTTACGGAACCTGGAAGAGGCTTAAGGTACAGTTGAGACGTCATGTCACAATACCCTCTGATACTTAAGAATGTCACCGGCTCAGCATTTGAAAGCAGAGCACTGTCTCCTCCAAATGTTCTTGCTCTCTAACTGTCTGTTGAACAAGTTGGGGCTTCTAAGACCTGCTTCTGGGTTTCTATAAAGGTTCCTGTGAGTCTGGGAGTTGACAGGCTGCACACAGGCTGACTTCTTGTTCTTGGCAGGGTTTGGCATCAGCACATCCTTTCTGGGCATCTCATGGGCACTGCTGGACTACCATCGGTCCTTGCGTACCTGTCTTCCCTCCAAACCGCGCCTGGGCTGGAGCTCCTCTGCTGTCTACTTCCTGTGGAACCTGCTGCTTTTGGGGCCCCGAATCTGTGCCATCGCCTTGTTCTCAGCTGTCTTGCCCTACCATGTGGCCCTGCATTTCCTCAGCCTGTGGCTGGTACTATTGTTCTGGGTCTGGCTTCAAGAGACAAAGTTTATGCCTGACTCCAACGGTGAGTGGCTATACCGGGTGACAGTGGCGCTCATTCTTTATTTCTCCTGGTTCAACGTGTCTGGGGGCCGCACTCGAGGCCGGGCCACCATTCACCTGATCTTCATCCTCAGTGACAGTGTTCTCCTGGTCACCACCTCCTGGGTGATAAACGGCACCTGGCTGCCTAGTGGAGCCTCATTGCCAATGTGGGTTACCATAGGAGGAGGCTGCTTCTTCCTGGGACTGGCTTTGCGTGCGATCTACTACCTCTGGCTGCACCCTAGCTGCAGCTGGGAACCTGACCTTGTGGATGGGACCCTAAGACTCCTTCCTCCCCAACGTCTTCCTAAGCTGATTTATAACAGGCGCGCCACTCGGTTAGCACAGGACTTCTTTGCCAAGGCCAAAGCTCAGGCTGCCCTGGCAGAGGAGGTACAGCTGAATGGAGTCCTCTGAGGCAGGGTCTGATTCAACCAGTGAGGAAGATTAGGAGTGGGACCTTGCAAGGGACAAGGGGGCCAATCACGTGCAAGCCATTTTTTCTTCTCCAACAGATAGGGCAAATCCTCAGTTGTTTGTCGTTCTCACCTCTCAGGTGATTGGTGGCGTCCTGGTTCCCTAGCCTGCTCTGGATGACACCGATTCTGGGAGATGTTTTCGACGGGAACGCTTCCCTACCCCATTCCATCCATTCACTCCAACCAACAAATGCTGAGGGCACTTTATGTTCTGGGAGCATCATTCTGACTTCTGAACTGGCTGCCACCTTAGCTTCTTTCCCTGCTCACCTGGACGAATCCTGGGTAGACTCCTAAACAGCCGAGGCCAGAGATGCCCCTCTCTTAGGCCACCTTTACGCCAAGTGCCTTATGGACCTGTGGTCATGCCCATCGAGTATTTCTCGTTCTCCTACCTCAATCTATATGAAAGAACATGTGTGCATGTGTTTAACAGTATTAAAACCTCACAAGATTCTCCAAACCAGTACCATTAAGTGCAGTCTGTCACCCTTTACAGACACGTAGCAGGGGTCTGGAACCCCTTAAAACTGACAGAGACCCCTGGCATACAGGTGTGGGCTGACTTAGGTTTGACTTAATTTTGCTTCCTAAGAGCAGGAGCTATTGAGCCACAGCGGGTTGCTCATTTGGCTGGCAGAACTCATGGGTAGACTCTAGTGTATCCTCTTAGCAGCTTTGTACTGAGTAAAGATGCTAATCTTTAGGAGGAGGAAGCAAGCCTGAGAGTCTGGGTGGAAGGTAAAGTACTGGGAGCCCTTTTGGGTGAGAGGTGTGGAGACTCCTGGGATGTGATCGGTGGTTCTGTGGAGATAGGATGTTCTGCTCTGGGAGGTTTGTGGTCTGGTGGAACAGGGAACAGGAAAAAAGTACCAGGGGCAGAAGAAAAGGTTCTAGGTCCCAGTGCTGGGATCCAAGATAGTTCTACCAGTCATTCATTTATTTGTGTGGAGGTGAAATAAACTGTGACCAAAACAAGCACCATCGTGCCAAGTGCTGAAAGAAAGACAGATGGAGAGGTGAGAGGGAGGATGGATATTGTGAGTGGAAGTTGCAGGTTTATAAAGAACTATTAGGGAAGACCCCTCGGAGAAACTGAGGCATTGAGGCACTGGTGAGCCAGTTCAGCAGGGATTGCAGCCTGGAGCCCCTGAGTGGTATGCAGAGCCTGTGGTATGTTGGAGAAGGAATCTGCAAATGCTGTTCCTTGTGGGACAGCAATCCCACTGCAAGAGGACTGTGGGGTGCTGTTGCTCCACAGCTAAGGAGGCTGCAGAGATGCAGGTGGGGGCCTGGGAAAGGCTCTGGAGGAAGGTACTTCTTATACTAAAAATGTACGGGCTGACTATTCTGGACAGAAAAGACCTAGTGATTTCCAGACCTGAATCTTACAGCCCAGTAAAAGGAGCCAAAGTGATTGTTGATCGTAAAAGAGCATGATAATCGGCTGGCACCTCTGTCCTCACTACTTACAGAGGTGCACACCGGAAGTCACTGTTGTCCTCATTTGTGAAAAGGTAAGACCTGCAGAAGGCTGGGCCAGTGTGGCACACCTACCATTCTGGGCAAGGACATGAGGAGTTCAAACTCCTCAATGACAAAGTCAGAGGCCAGCTTGGACTGCATGAGACCCTGTCTCAAACAAAATAAAAATTATAAAAACAAAACCACAGAGTTCGATCGGGAGTGGAGAGTGGACCCCAGAGAGCCCTGAGAGCCCCACCGCCGCAGCTGGCCTAGTCACCATCACACCCGGGAGGAGCCGCAGCCTTCGCCGCCGGCCCCAGTCACCATCACCGCAACCATGAGCAAGGGAGGCCGAGACCCAGCAGCCGCCCGCCGCCCTCAGCGCCGCCGACACCAAGCCCGGCTCCACGGGCAGCGGCGTGGGTAGTGGCGGCCCGGGCGGCCTCACATCGGCGGCGCCCGCCGGTGGGGACAAGAAGGTCATCGCAACGAAGGTTTTGGGAACAGTTAAAATGGTTCAATGTAAAGGAATGGATACGGTTTCATCAACAGGAATGACACCAAGGAAGAGGTATTTGTACACCAGACTGTCATAAAGAAGAAGAACCCCAGGAAGTACCTTCGCAGTGTAGATGGAGAGACTGTGGAGTTTGATGTTGTTGAAGGAGAAAAGGGTGCGGAGGCAGCAAATGTTACAGGCCCTGGTGGAGTTCCAGTTCAAGGCAGTAAATACGCAGCAGACCGTAACCATTATAGACGCTATCCACGTCGTAGGGGTCCTCCATACAATTATCAGCAAAATTACCAGAATAGTGAGAGTGGGGAAAAGAACGAGGGATCGGAAAGCGCTCCTGAAGGTCAGGCCCAACAACGCCGGCCAACCTATCGGCCAACCTATCGCAGGCGAAGGTTCCCACCTTACTACATGCAGAGACCCTATGCGCGTCGACCACAGTATTCCAACCCCTGTGCAAGGAGAAGTGATGGAGGGTGCTGACAACCAGGGTGCAGGAGAGCAAGGTAGACCAGTGAGGCAGAATATATATCGGGGTTACAGACCACGATTCCGCAGGGGCCCTCCTCGCCAAAGACAGCCTAGACAGGATGGCAATGAAGAGGACAAAGAAAATCAAGGAGATGAGACCCAAGGTCAGCAGCCACCTCAACGTCGGTATCGCTGCAACTTCAATTACCGGCGCAGACGCCCAGAGAATCCTAAACCACAAGATGGCAAAGAGACAAAAGCAGCTGATCCACCAGCTGAGAATTCGTCCGCTCCCAAGGCTGAGCAGGGCGGGGCTGAGTAAATGCCTGCTTACCATCTCTACCATCATCCGGTTTGGTCATCCAACAAGAAGAAATGAATATGAAATTCCAGCAATAAGAAATGAACAACGATTGGAGCTGAAGACCTTAAGTGCTTGCTTTTTACCCGTTGACCAATACTTAGACTATGCATTATCTATGCAGCATGGGGTTTTTTATTTTACCTAAAGATGTCTTTTTGGTAATGACAAACGTGTTTTTTAAGGAAAAAAAAAAAAAAGGCCTGGTTTTTCTCAATACACCTTTAATGGTTTTTAAATTGTTTCATATCTGGTCGAGTTGAGATTTTTAAGAACTTCATTTTTAATTTGTAATAAAGTTTACAACTTGATTTTTTTCAAAAAAGTCAACAAACTGCAAGCACCTGTTAATAAAGGTCTTAAATAATAATAAAAAAACCAAACCACAACATGTGTTTAGAATTTGTTTTGGTTGAGCTTTCATCCGTAGTCCAGATGAAGTTGTCAAATGATGGTAACATGAATTTAATTAAATCCAAACTATATATACTACCTAAAACACTCAGGCACACTTTGTGTTTATGAGATAGGGCTATCTGGGGACATACTACATAGCTGAGGCTGAACTCCTGACCCCCTCTCTCCATCTATCAAGTACTGGGATTAAACACACATGGCAGGGCTGAGGCTGGAGCACTCCTGGCTCCTAAGGAGGACTGAGGTTTGGTTCCCAGTGCCCATTCTAGGTGGCTCACAACTGCCTAGCTCTGGTTCCTGGGGATGCAGCATCCTCCTTTGGCCTTTGCACATGCATATTCAGACACACAAACACATACAAAAAATTAAAAACCCACGTTACTACATTGTTCTTGTTTTGTGACAGTCTGTCCTATTTGAGATGGCCCTGACCTGAGCACATCTTTCTCTTGCCTCAGCTTCAACACTACCATGCAAAGTTTTTAAAGTTTAGAGAATTTAAAACCAGGTTAGTGACATTACCTGTAGTTAGAAGATGTCCTTTGCCGGGCAGTGGTGGCCCACGCCTTTAATCCCAGCACTTGGGAGGCAGAGGCAGGCAGATTTCTGAGATCGAGGCCAGCCTGGTCTACAGAGTGAGTTCCAGGACAGCCCAGGCTACACAGAGAAGCCGTCTCGAAAAACCAAAAAAAAAAAAAAAAAAAAAAAAAAAAAAAAATGTCCTTTGAAGATTCCCAGTAAAACACATGTATTTTTGGTTTTGGTCATTTGAAACAAGGCTCCACACTGTAGCTTAGGCTAGCCCAATCTCTTGACAATCCTGCCTCAGTTTATGAAGACCAACACCATATCTAACAGAGAACTTTGAAATGTGAAGAAACCGGTTTTTAAAATTTACATGTCACTGAAAGGTTTGCTGGACAAATGGTTTTGTTTGTTTGTTTGTTTGATTTTTTTGCGGGGGAGACAGTGTTTGTTGTCTGGGTTTGTTGGGGATTGATTCTAATGCTGTCTTAATTCGGCTCCCAGAATCCCCCTAGTTGGCTGTGATTGGGAAATAAAGTTGCCAAAGGCCAATGGCTGGGCAGGATGAAAGAGGCAGGACTTTTAGATCGCATGGGCAAGGAACTGAGAGAGGGAGGAGAATTGCGAGGACTTGGAAGCAGTGGGGTTTCACTCCCCCATTGGGTCTGGGGTAGCAGAGATGAAATGTTGATTTAGCAAGTAGACTCAGGAAAGTTGGAGGGAGAATTTATGCTAGCCACACAGAGGACTAGAAATGTTAGATTAACTAGCCACTGAGCTAGTCAAAGCATATCAAAATTAGAAGGTGTGTGTGTCTCTCATTCACACAGCTCTTGGTGGGTTCAGTACACACGTGGTCCACCAGGAGCCAAAGGGGCCTAACACAGGGTCTGGAAAGCAGTCAACACTAGAACCCCTACTTGTGACTTAGCAAGGGTGCAGACAGCAGCTAACGGTCTACTCCAGCTGCACTGTGGCTCCAAGGTTCACCAACTACAGACTGAGACAACTTTCTGCTTCCCAGCAGAAATTCACCTTGTGACCAGTCAGACATCTAACCTTTGGAAACTAGAAACAAATTCTAATTTCCTTCATTGGAACCAAAGGCAAAAAGGCTTCTTGGCTCTTTTGTAAGCTAGTGGGGGCTAATCAGACCAAATGTGGAGGAATGAAGAAAACCTGGTTGATGTGACATGAAATCAGCCAGATCAAAGGTTTCATATTAATTCATTAGCTTTATTGGGTTTGCAGCTTAATGCTCAACACAGACCAACTCCTCCTGTAAAGTTCAGCACATTGACAGCTCATGAAGTCTATTACCATTTCTATACCTTAAAGAGCATGGATTTTAGAAAAAGTCAAATAAACATTCTCTTGCAACTTTACAACTTTTTATTTTCCAACATAGACCAAATGATCACTTGTTGTATGTGTGAAATGAATAACTCAGTTATTTAAAAGGGTGACATGTTAGTGACGCCCTGATGAAACCCTGCAGGCTTGGCAAATGGGCCAACCGTATTAAAAAGACAAATGGAAAACTGTATAGAAAATAAACTTTATTTTTCAAGTTTATAATAGTTCCCATTACATTAACATTATGGTCACGGACTCTATAGCCACAAATGCCCGCAGTCACATAAATATATATATCCAACCCAACTGATGCCTTTTCCTGCTAAAGAGGCATCTGGAGTCCAGAGGGAGAGTGGTGATCCAAGTAGAAATGGTCCTTAACTGGGATGGTTCTGCTCGGTGTGAGAGGAGGCAGCCAGGGAACCATGCTCACTAGAATTGACTCGGGGTAGAGGGAGGCAAGCGGCCCTCGGATGAGGCTAGGACACAAGCAGAGTTTTCCCTCTTGTGGTTAAGATATTTGGGAAGCTCAGAATTCCAACTTGGCATCTACAATGAACGTGTTTGGGTAGTTCTAGCTGCTTGACCAGGTGAGAAGCAAGGAGCACAAGCTTACTCAAGAAGGGCCTCTGCTACAACCTAGGGAAGAGTGAGGAACGAGGCCGAAGCTTGGCACTTGGGGGCTAGCCTGTCTTCCAGGACAGCATCGAGCTTTGCCTGGTGCTCCTGCCAGTTATGTGACTCCCATTCAAAGCAGTGTCTAGAAGCGCCATGTGCTTGCAGCTGCAGATGCCAATCAGATTCTACTTGGAGCTGTGAAGGCTGAGTTTGGGTGAACACAAACAAGATGTGCCAAGTCTCTTGGGACACTAGCTCTGATACCCAACTAGCAGAGAAGAGAACACCCCCAAACCAAAAGCCCAAATAGGCACCTAAAATGTGGAGCAGGTATCCACTCTCGCTGACATCACCAGCTGTCCCGGGGCACTGGACAGGGTGATGCTAAGGCACAGTCACTTTTACATTCGAAAGTCGAGCCACCTTGTATCCCAGGACATTCCCGCAACTCCTCAGACACTCCTATAACTAGCTGTCACCATAAGATGTCCAGACTAATCTTCTAGAACACAGGATCCAGCAAGGAAAGGATTTACCAGTTAATTTCTTCAAGGTTTCCTTCCAGTAAGGACTGCCTTCTGATGATGAAAGGACCCAGTTTCCTTCAGGTCTAACTTCCAACAGCTTTTAATATTAAAAGAAATTTTATTTTATACTTATGAGTGTTTTCTTACATGTATGTAAGTGCTTGGTGCCTGAAGAGGCCAGAAGAGGGCAACAAACCCTCTGGAGCTACAGTTAGAGGTTGTGAATAGCCTTGTGGGTGCTCAAACCTTGGACCTCTGCACAAGTAGCGGGTACCATTAACCACCAAGCTGTCTCTCTATTACTAGCAGCTTTTAATGCTGCATGCTCATTTTCCTTCCCAAGCCTTTGTGGGAAGAAGAGAGAATCAGCACAGGGCAGCAGTCCCTGAAGACACCAATGCACTCCTGCTCCATCTGCCCTGACAGGGTAGCTGCTGCTGGAGCAGGAGCCACTCAGCTCAGAATACCTCCTTGCCTCTCCAGGCAGGGTAAGAGGGCAGGGATTCCCTGTTATAGTCTAAGAATAAAGAGTCTCCCCTGAAGTGGTGGTGGTACTTGTGTGCAGAGGGGTGTGTCACCACTTGGCAGTCTGGTAAGCCTGAAGCACAGCACCAATAGGTGGCCATTGTCCAGGATAAGAAATTACACTGTCAACGAGGGAAGGGTTTGAGACTTTTAAGTAAAACTTATCTTGGAGTTTTCTATGTTGAACCATGAAGCAAGGCTGGCCAGGACTAAGATAGCGGTGCTAAATGCACCCTAGGAAGGTCTGGCTTAGACTCTGGCTCCTTGCTCCCACCCTGTACCTCAAAACAAAGCCAAATGAGTGGCTAAGACACCAACCTCACCTCCTGTCTGAGCCCCTTTCTCAATTGCTGGTCTCAGAAGTACTCAGAAGCATCCAACAGTTCTGAAGATGGTGTGCAGCCTTCCTGTCATTATCTGGTAGCCTGGCATGAAGAGAAATTTTGCCTCTGGGCTGCAGTATCTGGGGACATTGACTGAAGCTAGGGGTTGGTCAGGGACACCCTGAAGACCAAGCCTGCACAGTCCCTCAACTCTAAGGACATTTAAGCAGGCACTGACGTTGGTCCTGAAGGAATAGTGCCTTAAAAACAAAAAACTCAAACAAAAAACTCAAACAAAAACCAAAATAAAACCAAAGCACAGCTAGGCTTGAGGGCTGGGACTGAGGCCCAGTTTCCCTCCTAACTGACTAGGGAGCTGGGCAGGCTTCAGAGGTGCTCTTGCACCTAGCTCAGGATTCTATTTTCAAGCATTTAAGTCAAGAAAGTCTTTCTGGCCTGGTTTCCCACTTCAGCATGGAATCTGAGCAGTGGGGACATTGCATGGGAAACTGGGTTTTGATTCTAGCTCTCTGCTCTCCATTCCCAGATCTGTGTAAATACAAGGTGGGATCACCGTGTGTAAGTGCAGGTGAAGGAAGCAGCTAGAGCCTGCCCTTGGCCCTTCTGCCTTGAACTGAGTGGGTAGGGCCCAGCCAGAACTGCATGGAGAGTGGTGCCTGTGAGGGCAGGGGGTGTGAGCCCAGCATCTGATGACTAAGCCGACCACAGAGGAAGCATCTGCTGGGAACACGTACTGCTCTGCAGGAGCACGAGATGAAATCTTACCTCAGGAACCAAGGATGAAATTCCTAAGAAGTCCGAGTCCCTTCTCTGCAGTTTGGAGGCTGAGCTTCCTGGGACAGAGCTTCTGAATTACAAGCTAAAGGCTTAGATTTATTGTCTGTGGGAAGGAGTTTCCAGAGTTGTGCCATTTGGTTACAGATGAAGAAGGACTGTCAAGAGAACCGAGGCTTACAAGATGGAAGATGCCAAAGTCTAAAGTGAGTGACCAGAGCCCTCTAGATGGCAAGGAGCCTCAGAGCACTGGAGCCTCTGTCCTGTCCAGAAGAAGTCCTATCACGGAGGTATTTTAGATATTTCCATTACTATTGTCACGGAAACTTTACACACTGCTTTCTTCATAGAAAAGTGGGGGAGGCTGCTTTAAAGACCAGACCCTCACCTATAAAAATAAAAATAACATACCATTCACTGGGAGAGACGTTCTATAGCTAAGAGAACAGAAGACGATCTCAAGGGGACACATTTTCCATCCACACGATCAGGAGCAGCTCCCAGTTGTCCATGCAGCAAGAGTACAACTGTGCCCGAGCACTGGCTATTCTTGTTCTTCCTCTTCAGACGAAACAGAAATTAAAGCATGGTAGCTGCAGAGCCGCCTCCTGCTGTACAGTGGATGTGGGGTACAGCTCACTCAGTATAACTGCAGTTTTTGGTTGATTGTGTTCTCGCCAGCATTCCATGGAGAGAGAAAGAGCAGAAGAGAAGGGGAGGGGTGCTGAGACACAGAGAGACACAAGAGAGAAGGGGCTCAGAGGGTTCTGGCTTCTGGCTCCTGTCGGAGGTAAAACGAAGCTCACAAGGAAGGAAGGTTCCACACTCCAGTTCTTAGAGGAAGTCAAGCTCCAGAGCCTGGTGCAGGGATACCAGATCTCCATGGTTTGTGATCCTCCAGAAAGGCATGTTGTGCTGAAGAGAAGGAAGGCTAGTTAGTAAGCTCAGTTTCTGGGACTCACTTACACCACTCCTCCACGGACATCTTGAGGCTCTTGGTAACCCTCTATCCTTGCCCACCTCACAAGACTGAAGGATCAAGTTATGTGTAATAACTATACAATACAGGACACTATACTGACGTGAGGAATTTTTTTAGGAGGTTTCAATGCTACCTGTATTTTTATGAGATACGTGTTCCAGCTTTTAAAGTCTTCAGGATCAAATAAAATGGTTCAGATAAAAAATTAGCATTTCTGAATATGTGATCCCAGCACTTGGGAGGCTGAGGCAGGAGGATTATAAGATTGAGGCCAGGCTAAGCAACAGAAGATCCTGGTACAACTGATAGGCTGAGAAAAAAGCTGATACTAAGGTAAGTCTCACTACCTTGCAGATGGTCAATTTCCTGTCAGCCTTAGCTCTAGCAGGTTCAAATCCTACCCATGCCCTAGATGTAGGCCGTGTAGATGGTACGCCATCAGATTTGTGCCAAGAATACCAAGTATAGTACTGGAAGGGACTCGAGTGCTGGAATCCATGTTCTGTGAAGTGGAAACCGATTGGTTTCACAGACTCTGTTCCCTGTGCAGCACTGCCAGATCAGGGCAGGAATAGAAGGAAGGACACGGACAGCTTGGCTGACCCCATGGGCAGGCCGCTTGGGATTAGTCCCCTCATCCTTGGGGCATTCAGGCAAGGAATACTGTTTCGTTCTTCTTTCTCTCCCAACTTTTAAGAACAGAGCCAGAGCCTGGAAAGTCAGAATGGTTTGCCTTTCTGCAGTTAGTCTGGTCCCTCAGATGAAGATGAGGACCAAGTCAGGATTCATAAACACTGGAGCTTGCTGTGTAGCCTAGGGGTGACTCTGAGTTTCTGATCCCCTGCCTCCACTCCTGAGTACTGGAATCATAGACGTTATGTATAGTTGTATGTGGTGCTGGGGCCTGAACATTCCTATGCATGTAAGCAGGCATTATCCACTATATCTGAGGCGTGGTTCTAAGATTCTTGAAAGGCAGGGAGGAAAGGACAGAGGAAATCTAACAAATTACAGGAAAACTCCATTTGGGAAACAATCATTTTTTTCTTTAAAGAAAAGTGATAAAGGTCGATACATACCACAGATGTACAAGAGTTGTAAATATTTTTCAGTTTTCCCATTTTCTTCCCATACCCCTTGACAGCATCTCATGTATCCCATGAACTCACTCTCATGTAGCTAAGACTGCCCTTTCCTTCTAATCCTCTTGCCTCTACTTCACAAGCGCTGTGATTACAGGCATGCCCCATCCTGGTTTACATACAGTGCTGATGATTAAACCTGGGGGATAATGCATTCTAGACAGCACCCTACCAAGTAAGCTACACCCTCAGACTCCATTTCCTCCTTCACTCATAGCCCCCCCCCCCCCGCCCGTGTAGCTCATCCCTTCTTCTGCTTCCAGAGTGTAGGGAGCACCGACATCTGTCACTGTACCTGGCTCTCCTGTGCAGTGTTTCTAACTGCTTCATGCACAACCACACAACTGTGAACTTCTTCCTTCCCAGTTACCTGCTTGGCTGCAATTTCTTCATCTCGTCCATCTCCAATCACTACATATGTGACTTTTTTCCCAAACCTCGAAACAATTCTCTCAAAGCAGCTCTCTTTACCTACAGAGGGAAAACAAAAACAAAAACATTTCCTATTAGGACAGTCTTCTCCACCTTTTCTTTTTTAAAGACAATTTTTAATTTTTTTTTTTTTAAGATTTATTTCATGTATGTGGGTACACTGTTACTGACTTCAGACACACCAGAAGAGGGCATCAGATCCCATCTGGCTGCTGGGAATTGAACTCAGGACCTCCAGAAGAGCAGTCAGTGCTCTTAACCTCTGAGCCAGCTCTCCAGCCCTTCTGCACCTTTTTTAATAGCAAAGATGAGAACTGCTGCCCCGCTCCTCCACCTGAGCTTGGACAGGACCACTAACACCATGTGCCAACCACTCCATCAGCAGTTAGGGGCAGGAGCCCATTACCAAAATAACTCACTTTAATGTCACATCAAGAGTAAGGTTCGGCCGGGCGGTGGTGGCGCACGCCTTTAATCCCAGCACTTGGGAGGCAGAGGCAGGCGGATTTCTGAGTTCGAGGCCAGCCTGGTCTACCTGAGCGAGTTCCAGGACAGCCCGGACTACATAGAGAAACCCTGTCTCGAAAAAACCAAAAAAAAAAAAAAAAAAAAAAAAAAAAGAGTAAGGTTTGCACGGTCTTAGCACGAGGGAGACAATGAGCCTAGGCTGCACGAGTGGTGAGCAAGCTCTTCTTGTGTGTCTCATACTCTGTAGCTTTCAGAGCACCCGTCTCTTTCATCTAACTCTTCTTCCTCACATTACAGAGAATGGGCCATAACAGGTTTAGTGACGAACTCCAGATCTCAAGCCAGCCAGCAGCTAGACTTGGCTTGTGTCTCTACTCTAAACCCAGGCTGCAGCCTGGATCTGCAGCAAGTGTTCTCTCTTTTTAAAGCTCCGTAACACTCTTTTATTAGTCAGTTTGTTCTTGGAGAATTTCATTTGTATATAGTAATGTGTTCTGGTTACTCCCACCCTACTGTCATGACTTTCTGTGTCACAGGATTTTTAACTAGGGCCATCCATGTGACCAAGAGCTCTGTGCTATCCATTGGATGGCATTTGCAATTCAGATGCTGCGCTTAGCTGACCTTGGGAAATGAATGACTTAAAATAGTGCTGCTGCTGCTGCTGCTGCTGCTTTTTGGTAGTTTGGGACCAAACCAGAGCCATGTTCTCACTAGGGAAGCATCCTGCTACTAGACCACATTAAATCATTAATGAGCAATTTTTTTTTTTTTTTGAGACAGTGTTTCTCTTTTTTTTTGGTTTTTCGAGACAGGGTTTCTCTGTGTAGCCCTGGCTGTCCTGGAACTCACTCTGTAGACCAGGCTGGCCTCGAACTCAGAAATCCGCCTGCCTCTGCCTCCCAAGTGCTGGGATTAAAGGCGTGCGCCACCACCGCCCGGCGAGACAGTGTTTCTCTATGTAGCCTTGGCTGTCCTGGAACTCACTCTGTAGACCAGGTTGGCCTTGAACTCAAAGATTTGCTTGCCTTCCAAGCATGAGGATTAAAGGCGTGCACCACTGCCTGGCTCATTGTAGACTGTTTTAAGAATCATTTTGTGGTATCAAAATTCAAACCTAACCTGGAGTCAACACCTAAAAAATAAGCAGAGAACTGCTATGGGAAAGATACTTTGTTGAAAAAATAAAAATAAATTATAGCCCTTGCTTTTTGGACAGCAGTTGAGGGGATAATGGCAAGGTTTTGCAATGTCACCCAGGCCTTCCTTGGACTGGAATCCTGTGCTTTAGTTGTCATGTGCTGGAAATTCAGGTGTGTGCTGTGAGCCAGCCTCACGGTTCCTTGACTGCTCCGTTAAGCAAGGTCTAACTTTGCTTCCTTCATTGTGCTCCATTAACCTCATTTTTTATTCCTGCCAGATCCAGCGACCTAAGACCCTCAACACACTGCCTGCCATCTGCAGGAAAGTGACTATAAAACACAAAGATCAGGCCAGAGAGATGGCACAGCAAATAAAGATGCTTCCTGCCAAGCCTGATGGCTCCAGTTCAATCCCCAGTACCCAACACTGGAGAGCAGACTGACATCCACATGTGTGCCTTGGATGCTTGCCCGCATGAGCACATTCACACATACAAATTAATTAAATGAAAAGTTCTTAAGCGCTTCATTCATAAAAAAAAGAAAAAAAAAAAAAAAAAAAAAAAAGCTAGGTACTGTGGTGTATAAATTTAATCCCAGCACTCAGGATGGCCAGGACTAAACCAAACCAAAACCAAAAGAAAACAATAAAAACCCAAACCCAAAAACCAAAATAAAACCAATTAAAAAAATAACACAAATGTATTCATCTAGGAACTAAGGGAATTGATAAGAATCCCACTCCTCTCTACTGCTTGGTCTATCAGAACTGTAAGTCTCATACTCCTAGGCAAGTGGCATCTCAGTGGTATGCTGGTCCTGACACTGGTCCATCTGGATTTCAGTGTCCTACTTAGGAGACAAAGCTCTCTGGGCATGCGCATGCACCGCTTTCAGTGCTAACGTCCCCTGGCAGTCCTGCCTGCTTCCCTCTGCAGCCCTCAGCTGTTAGGCTGAATTTGGTTTAACTATCAGATAATTCAACTAAATACTTAAACTAATATTTTCTATTTTGTGTATGTATGTGTATGTACAAGGACAAATGTGTGACCATGCCCATGGAAGCCTGAGGTTCTCAACTGTCATTCCTCAGGAGCTGCATACACACCTACTTCTATGAGACAGGGTCCCTCACCAAGAGCGGAGACAGTAAGCACCAAGGATCCCCCTGCCACAGCTTCCCCAGTGCTGGGATCACAAGTGTCTGTTATCAAACCCGTTACATACGGGTGCTCAGGAGCAAATTCAGGTTCTCGGGTCTGTGTGGCAAATATTAGCCAACAAGCTTTCAACCGGCTCCTGAGACTGTTTTCCTTTATCTCTTATTTTATGACGCTGGCGATCAAACCCAGGGATGAGTGCTAGGTAAGCACTGACAATCAGCTATAACCCAGGTCTCAATTTGTTTTCAAAATTCATCTCTTAGGTTAGCATAATGGCATTGTCATACATTTTATTAAGAGTTACTTTTAATCATGTGTACATGTATACACACGTACTCCCATCGGTAGGTGTGTATGTGCAGGTGACTGCAGAGCTCAGAGGAGCTGAGCTGCAGTGACAGGCAGTTGTGAGCCACCTGACGTGGATGCTGGGAGCTGAACTCAAGGAAGCACTAAACTGCGGAGCCATCAACCCCCAGCTCCCTACTTTCCCTGTGCTGGTTCCGTTTGTCTCCCAACAGTCTCTCTCTCCATTCTCTTGAGATTTCTTCCTGCCTCTCAGAGGCCTTTTCTAAAAACTTTTCTCCCCAACCCCAACTTAAACCAAGATTTCACGTATGAGAGAAAGAATGTGGTCTATCTTTCTTTCTGAGACATGGTCTCTCAACATAGCCCTGGGTGTCTTGGAACTGACTTTGTAGACCAGGCTGACTTTGACCTCACGGAGACTGGCCTGCTTCCACCTCCTGAGCATGTCTTTCTGAATCTGGCTTATATAAATGACTTCCAGTTACAAATGTAATATTTCATTTTTCTATGTGTCCAGTCCTGAATATTTACGTCCAATGCGTTAAAGAGTTCATTCGATAATTCCATGAATTATACTTAGCCTTTTTAATTAAGTCAGGATATGCTTATGAAAAAAAAAAATTGGTTCAGATTTCAGACATTTCCTAACATCAAGCAAAAGGACCATCTTGTGTTCAGAAATAAGGATGAAGAAATTCCCATTGTCCTGACATGTTCTGATCAAGGCCTCTGGTGTACCTCCTCCCCATGCTGGGGGGACAAGAAAGCTTATCAGCTACAAGGAAAGGAGAGATGTACACAAAGATCAGTTCTAACAGACACTTCACTTTACACCCCAGGACACTTGGGCATGAGCTCTTCTGTTTTGGAGGATGTGGCCAACCAAGTCTTTGCAGACTACCAACCAGTCCTCAGTTTCCTACAGGAAAACATGTCTGATAACTGGTGTGGAGCAATTGCTTGTAACCAAGAACTTGGAAGGTAAGACAGAAGGATCACTGTGAGTTGGAAGCAACCTAAGCTAGAGACCTAGACTCAAAAAACCAAGACAAACCAAGGCTGCAAGCCCACCTCTGGCCTTTTCGGAAATGATCCTGAGTCGTCAATGTCCAAGGTTACCAAGTGAGAACTCAATTTCAGCTGGGCGTGGTGGCACATGCTTTAACCCCGGCTCTTGGGAAACTAAGGATGATCAGAACTTTCAGGTAATCCTTGACTACACAGTATTTCTGAAGCCAACTTGGGCTACATGAGACCCTGTCTCAAAAAAAAAAAAAAAAAGAAAAGCCATAATTTTGAAACCACTTCAGAGAAACTGGAGAGAAAGCCTCCTTGCTCCCATTTCACAGCTCCGTCAAGGAAAACTGAGGCTCTTCCTATGGCTACCACCCTGCACACCACCCTGCAGCTTCCAATACTAGCTCTGGATGAGTTAGGACTGAGGGAAATCACCAAATAAGCTCCCTTTATTTTCAGAGAAAATAAAGCCATTCCATTATTTTGATTAGCTTGTGGGCATTGGGCTAATCACTACAGAAAACAGTGATTTTTCCCTCGGTGTGGGAGGGTCTTAGGAATGGTTCCCTGTGTCGGAAAGCAGAAGCAGAGGAGGCGAACACGTGAAGCACGTTTCCTCAGTGCTTACAGCCCTTGTCAGTGGAATAATTAACCTACGGGGAGCAGGGCATAGTGAATGATAACACAACTTCTATTACTACTTAGTTTTCTCTCAAAACAATTTTTGGGGGTGGGGAGGTTTGAGACAGGGTTTCTCTGTGTAGCCCTGTCTGTCCTAGAGCTCTGTAGAACAGGCTGGCCTTGAACTCCCAAATGCTGGGATTAAAGGCATGCATCACCACTGTCCAACAGTTTTCTCCATTCTTAACACTTCACGGTTGCTTTAAATATTTTATTTTTTTAATCTTATTTAAAATTTTTAAAAATTAAATTTATTCATTTTATGTATGTATGTTTTGCCTACATATATGTATGTGTACCATGTATGTACTTACTGCCCTCAGAGGCCACAAGAGGGCATCAGATTTCTCAGAACAGGAGTGAGCCAACATGTAGGTGATGGGAACTGAACTCAAGCCCCCTGCAAGAATAAGTACTCTTAACTGCTGAGACATCTCTCCACAAGGTTTTTATTTATCTTGTGTGTGAGTGGGTGAGGATGTACATCCATGTGCCATGGAGGTCACAGGACGACCTGCAGAGCTGATTCTCTCTCTCCTTCTACCGTGCGTGTCCTGGGGACTGAGCCCAGGCCATCAGACTTGGTGGTAGATACTAACTGAGCCAGCTGGCTGGTCTCAATAACAGATTTTTTTTTTTAAATATTTTATTTATTTATTTTATTTATATGGATATACTGCAGCTGTCTTCAGACACACCAGAAGAGGGCATCAAATCCCATTACAGATGGTTGTGAGCCACCATGTGGTTGCTGGGAGTTGAACTCAGAACCTCTGGAAATGCAGTCAATGCCCTTAACCACTGAGCCATCTCTCCAGCCCAATAAATCTTTTTTTTTTTTTTTTTTTGGTTTTTTTTCGAGACAAGGTTTCTCTGTGTAGCCCTGGCTGTCCTGGAACTCACTCTGTAGACCAGGCTGGCCTCGAACTCAGAAATCCACCTGCCTCTGCCTCCCAAGTGCTGGGATTAAAGGCATGCGCCACCACCGCCCTCAATAACAGATTTTAAGGTAAAAAATGATGATGCTGATGCTGTAGGAGAGGGGAACATATTTACCTAACTTACTAGTTCTTATATCTTAAGCAAACAGTGCAACTGCTAAGCCTCAACCACCTCATCAGAAGACCGCTTGATGGGAAGCACGTTTGTACTCGGTAGCAGGAGAAATGGCAGTAACACAAGCCCCAGTGAAAGAGTCCCTGAGAGGCCATGGGAGAGTAGCACATACCGATTTTGGTAGCACTGTAGATGTTTTCAATAGGAAATATTTCTCCAAGTCCATACAGAAGAACCTTGGCCAGGGCGGGAACTAACTGGGTGGTAGTGATCAGAACATTCACACAATTCTTTCTAAAAGGGAATAAGAAGGAAAGAGACTGGTGAAACTGAAGCAACCCAGGAGGATGAATTCAAACACTCAGCTCTTCAGGAGCTCACTTAAAAAGAAGTCTCAATGAGCAGAACACTGCTGTTAAATGCCAAGAGTACTTCTTTTCTTTCTTTTCCTTTTCTTTTTCTTTCCCTTCCCTCCCTTCCTAGGGAGGGTTTCTCTGTGTAGCCCTAGATGTCCTGGAACTCATTCTGTAGACCAGGCTGGCCTCGAACTCAGAGAACCTCCTGCCTCAGCGTCTCTAGTGCTGGATTAAAGCCGTGCTCTACCACATCCAGCTTAATTACTCCTCTTATTCAGATTTTATTTTCTATATTCACGGGCAGGAGGGCCAGTGAGATGGCTTATACACACACATGTCAGGAACTGAACCTGGGTCCTCTGTAAGAGCAGTGAGTGCTCTCAACTACTGAGCCATCTCTCTCCCTCGGCCAGTTTTTCACTGCAGTCTATTGGCTACTATTACTGTCTTCTTGTTATGGATAGCACATTTAGAAAACAGGTACACAGCAGGGAGCTTTCATCTGCTATTTTATTTAATGGAAATGCCATTCTCTGTTCTTCACACAACCACCACTCAGGTTCCTGAAGACACAGTAAGTCCCTAGGTCCTTAACCTCCATGGATTTCTATCCTCAGTGTGAGTTTTTGCTCCCAAGTTGTAGATATGAGGGAGGTAGGGAGGGAACAACATGGTACTGAAACTGCTATAGCTGCACTTATTTTCCAGTCTAGGCTTCAAGGCAAAAAAGAAAAAGAAAAAAAAAATCCCCTTAATCATCTTAATTTTTAAAAATTACACTTATTTATTATGCATGTTGAATTTATGTTATCAAGCTTGGCAGCAGGCATCTGCTAAGCCCTTGCTGGCTCCCTTAGTCTTCTTTTTTTTTTTTTTTTTTTTTGGTTTTTTCGAGACAGGGTTTCTCTGTGTAGTCCGGGCTGTCCTGGAACTCGCTCGGTAGACCAGGCTGGCCTCGAACTCAGAAATCCGCCTGCCTCTGCCTCCCAAGTGCTGGGATTAAAGGCGTGCGCCACCACCGCCCGCTCCCTTAGTCTTCTTAACGCATTGTTTCTCCTCTTTTTTTTTTTTGAGACAATCTCATAAAGCTCAGACTGTCCTCCAACTCACTAGATAGCTGAGGGCAGCTCTACACTAACTATCCTCCCATCTCTCTGACTTGGGATTAGGGTGCACCACTATGCCTGGCTCTAGACCCCTTTTCATTTAAATCCTGCTCTTTTTTTTTTTGAGACAGGTTTCTCTGTGTAGTCCTGGAGCTCGCTCTGTAGACTGGGCTGGCCTCAGACTCACAGAGATCTGCCCTCTGCCTCTACTGCCACCACTGAGGCTCATTCTTTTAATCTCTGTTCCTAATCCCCATTTTAGGGGATGGCCTAGCTTGTTCTAGGATTGGAAAACACCATGAGAAGATGAGATATAAAGATTATTTCCATACCGAGACTGGATGAGAAGCAAGGACTTCAGTGCAGTTCCTAACCAGGAGTCCGTCAGCACCTCGATCTCTGCTCTGAGTCTCTGCAGTGCTTCCTTCCTCTGGGGGCTGAGGAGGCCTTTCAGAAAAGCAGACCCACTTGTTATCTGACAACATGAACTTGCTATGATGGTCAATTTGATCATTAGCTTGATGGGATTTAGGATCACCATGGAAACAAACCTCTGGTCATATCTGTGAGGGATCATCAAAATTAGATTACAGAGTAGACCACCCCAAATGTAGGTGGCATCATTCCATGGGCTAGGGTTCTGGGCTAAATCAAAAAGAGAAAGCAAACTGAGCACCAGTACTCTTCCATCTTTGCTTATCAACTATGGACTCAATGTGGCTGGTGCCTCCTGCTCTTGCATCTTTTTTTCCCCAAGATTTATGTATGTATGTATGTATGTATGTATGTATGTATGTATGTAATGTATATGAGTATACTATAGCTATCTTCAGACACACCAGAAAAGGGCATCAGACCCTATTACAGATGGTTGTGAGCCACCATGTGGTTGCTGGGAATTCAACTCAGGACCTCTGGAAAAACAGTCAGTGTTCTTAACCGCTGAGCCATCGCTCCAGCCCCTGCCATTGTATCTTGACTACAGTAGTGGATTGTGAACCAAAATAAGCTTTTCCTTCTTTAAGCTGCTTTTGTCAGGTACTGTGTTGGAGACAAGTAACCAATATACTTGCTAGGTGAAGAAGCAACTTCTCCAAGCCCGAGTGTTCGCATTCCCATGTTTTAGAAAACTTTGAGAATGGTGCTACTCAGATGTCACGCCTTCACAAAATGTCTGCTTTCTTATGGGCACTCCATAACAGGCAGCTGATGGAAACATCGTAATTAGGTTCTGTACAAGCTCCATCTTTATTACTAATGGGTGTTAACTACAGACAGAGGGAACACACTTGAATAGCTCTACTCTACAACACAACACCAAGAACCACGCAGGGACAATGACTGTTAGAACAGTTCTTATCTCTAAAGACAAAGAACAAAGAACAAAGAACAAAGGAAGGTTGCCTAGGATTCTACAGACACTGGGAATGCCCAGGGTTGGGGATCCTTTCCCAGCTGCCATTTCCCAGTGACAACACTGTACTTCTGCCTACACGGGAATGTTTTAGCCATGATTCCAGAATAAAGGACCAACTCCTGTCCTATGTTCACCTCTGAAGCAACTATAGCAACAGCAGACTCACGCACTGCTCTAGGAGTCTGATTCTGCATAAAACATAACAGGTCTCACATGGGAGTCCACTGTTAGATACTCTGAGTTAGTATACTCAAAGAGCAAATGTGACTCAGAATTTTCTGTAACAAAGATTAAATAAGTCCTATATTCTACCCACACTACAAAAACATACAGGAAGTATTTCTTTCTTCCTTTGTTTTTGTTTGTTTTTTGAAGCCGTCTTAGTATGAAACCTTGGCTAGCTTAGAACTTACTATGTATACCAGACTTGCTTGAACTCAGAGATTCACCTGCCTAAGGTCCCTAGTGCTGGCATGAAAGGCGTGCCACATGCCTGGCTGGTGTCACTTTTTATGTATTCTCCCAAGTAGGCTAAGGAGACTCACAGCGTGGTGTATCATTTTGTCCAAGAAACTAGGTTCAGTTAGTACACAGGAAAGACCAGGGACCTAGGCTTAGGGGAGGGAGGATCTGAAAAAAGAAATTAGATTCCTGAGATCTGGAAGCTCATGATTTTTATCTGGTATTAGAGGACTGTCACAGGAATACCCCAACTTTAAAGCCCTGTCTGTGCTTTAAAGCCACATTGTGCATGACATCATTCGTGACAAGAAAGGGTACTGTCTATACAAGCCCCAGGCTTCATGCAGCACTCTGTATGCAGTTGGATGGCTCATAGTTTTAAATATTGTTCTATAAGAGCACATCCCTAGTAAAGGAACTATAAGACTGGGAAGGCCACACTATTAATAATAATGTGGCCATCTTATTAACTCTCTATGTGACTGTGTATGTTGTTCCTGCCTGCATGACGGATGTTAATTCTCAACTGCCAAATGAGGTATTTAAAGACGATGTTTGTCTCTCCCACTTTGAACAGTGTATAACTACATTAGTTCTGAATAACAAAATTTGGGCACATTAACACCTACAATACTTCTGGGCAGATTATCTCACATGGACACTGCCACTATACTCCTAGCCTTATCTCCCAGCCAATGTAGCATCTGGGTCTATCTGACTTGCCATGATGGATATGGACAGCTGCTCTTCAAAATATGGCAGTCTATTAACTAGTACCAACAGTGGTTGTGACTCAAAAATAATAATGACACTACACCATGTGATGTACTGAGGTTGGGATTAGGTGGCATGTTTAGAATCCCAGTACTTGGGAGCAAGTTCAAGGATGGTTCTGGGCTATCTAACAAGACCGTCTCAACAACAAACCAACCAACCAAGTAACAGATCTAAACCATAACCCCAAAAGCTAACATATTAAATTCTGTTCTCAGGGGAAGGTACTGCTGATCGAGGTGGGCCTAGCTGGAAGCGGTAGGCAGTGTGCTTTAATGTGACATTAGGAATCAAACTGCCCTCTCATCCTCCTACCTCTTTCTCTTCCTGGGGAATGAGGTGACCAGCCTCTTCCTGCTATGATGTCTTGGTTTACCACAAGCCCAAGACAACAGGGCCAAGGATCACATGATAAATAAGTCTTTCCTCTTGTTAAATTGACCATTTTAGGTATCTTATCACAGAGATAAAAGTTGACTAATACAGCACATTTTCTTTAAAATGGTCTTGTCTAAAAGAAATACCACAGTTGTCCAAAGTAATATTAAGAAGAATTGGCAATGTAAAGCGAGCATCTACTGAAATCACCATTCTAATTTTATCAATGGTGCAGAGCCCCAACTATTATCTCCTTTTTTTTTTAATTTTTAAATTTATTTTTATTTTATGTGTATGTTTTGTTTCCATGTATATGTATGTATGTATGTATGTATGTATGTATGTATATAGTATGCATGTCTGATGCTCAGAGATCAGAAGGCATCAGATATATTCAAACTGGAGTGACAGATGGTTGAGAGCTACTTGTGGGTGCTAAAAACTTAATCTGAGTCCTCTGCCAGTGCGGCCAGCACTTTAACTGCAGAGCCATTTCCTAGCCCTTCATGCCCCGTTCTAACGGCTACCAACGGTGCAGAGCCTCTCCCTGTGTCTTCCATTCTAATGGTTGTGGTCATCCAAATTCTCCAAAAGGTTTCAATTAGATCTCTCTCTCTCTCTTTTTTTTTTTTAATTAACATGGCATAAATTGCTAAAAAGCTGCAAGGCAGATCTAGGGCACTCTGGGAAGGAATGCAGGAAAGCACCAAGGATCAGGTTCAGAATGGCTGGCCACACTTACCACCCACGTTGCTTTTATGCTTATCATAGATTTCCCTCACTTTTCGGTATCGAAAGGCCAGTTTCCTCATCCAGTCCACACCTCCCTGAACACCCACAGATGAACCGTGACTTCCACTGCCTCCTGAACCACTGAAACCATCTGTTGAGAAACTATAGTTGCTGCAAAGAAAGAAGATAATGAAAATTAAACTCCATACCCAGAGGGCTTGAGTGTAAATGTGACCTGAGATTCTGTGGCCTATACTTGGTATCGAATAAACAGAGCTAATACTTTAACAATCTTCTCACTAGGATTGGTTATTTTTTCTTTTCTTTCTTTTTTTTTTTTTTTGGTTTTTCGAGACAGGGTTTCTCTGTATAGCCCGGGCTGTCCTGAACTCACTCTGTAGACCAGGCTGGCCTCGAACTCAGAAATCCGCCTGCCTCTGCCTCCCAAGTGTTGGGATTAAAGGCGTGCGCCACCAACGCCCGGCTTTCTTTTCTTTCTTTCTTCCTTCTTCCTTCCTTTTTTTTTTTTTTTTTTCTAGAAAAAGCTTCATGTAGACCAGGCTAATTTCAACTTCACTATGTAGCTGAGGCTGGACTTGTTCCTTTAATCCACCCGTCTTCACCTCTAAGTGCTGGAACAAGCGTGCACCATCATGTATGTCCAGCTCCCTTTACCTTTCCAGGATGAATTGATGGTGGCCACTGAGAGGAAAAGGGGAAATAACCTATGCACTAGTGCCCCATAGAGGCTCACTTGGGATGACAGAATAATATACAATGAAAAACAAAGCAGACTACCCAATTAATACAGCTATGTAAATATGATCATGGCCGTAGAAAAAGAAGAAATAGAGCTGGCCATGGTGGCCACACACACACACACCTATAATTCAGCATTTGGGAAACTGAAGCTAGAGGATCATAAGTGTAAGGTCAAATGGGCTCCATAACAAGTTTCAGGACAGCCTGGGATAGAAACTTTTTCAAAAGAACCGAACATGTCAAAATAGAGTTCAATACATTAAGTCTAAGATTCCATACTAAATAAAGTGGCCAAGAAGGTGGGTGGTGGTGGCACATGCCTTTAATCCCATCACTCAGGAGGCAGAGGCAGCTTGAGTTTGATCTCTTGAGTTTGAGGCAAGCCTGGTCTACAAGGAGAGTTCCAGGACTGAGGATTGAGTTTCAGGAAGTTACCTGGAGAAACTCTGTCTCAGAAACAAAAGAAAAGAAAACAAAACAACCCAAACAAACCAACCAACCAACCAACAAGAAAAGCTGCCAAGACATAAAATAGGAAACCTAGTCAGTCACATCTATAAGAGAAAACAAAGAAACAAATATATAAGCCAATAAGTAGGCCATCAGATGCTTGACAGGAGGCATTCCTAACGAGGCAGAGACAGGCTGGCCATGAACAGCACAACACACATGGAGTGGCTGCTGCTCTGCAGGGAAGGGTTCCTTCTTGGTTCTAACGTGGACAGTGTGTTCAGCTCTGCTATACATTTAATAAATTATACATGATTTTAGTCTCAGAACTCAGCTAATTTGAGGTCAGCCTGGTCTATACAGTGAGTTCCCGGACAATCGGGGCTACATAAAGGAACTCTGACTCAAAAAAAAAAAAACAAACAAACAGACAGACAAACAAACAAAACCCAAAATAACAAAAACTGATAGGTGAAATGCTTAATTCCAGGAAGTCAGAGGAGGAACATTTACCTCAACATGAAAAGACAGGACAGTCTTTTCCCCTAAAGTCTTGAAATGTTTGGGCACTTTAAAAAAAAAAAAAGATTGACTGATTGATTGATTGTGTATGAGTGCTCTATCTGCATGTACATCTACACGCCAGAAGAAGGCATCAGTGCTCACTCTAGATGGTTATAAGCATCATGTGGGTGCTGGGAATTGAACTCAGGTTCTCTGGAACAGCAGCCAGAGCTCTAACGGCTGAGCTATCTCTCCAGCACCTATGTATGAAACTTTTTAGTCAAGGCCACTGGACCAAGGCTATTGAAATGGCTCAGTGAGTAAATGTGCTTTGCCACCCAAAACTGGTGACCTGAGTTCAATTCCAGGATACAAAGTAAAGGTAGAGGGAAAGAACTGATTCCACAAACTTGTTCTCCAACCTCCATACATACACATATGCAAAATGTACACACACACACACACACACACACACACCCCTATATTTTAAAAAAAGATCAATAGGCCAGAAGAAACAGTAGCCAATAGAGGAATGAGGAGGCTGAGCTGATAATGAGACTGCCCTGCTGTAGTCTTCACTGAAATACAATAGTCAAGACAACAGTTCATAGGGATATTCCTGACAACATCAATCCTTCACTGGGCAAAATTACTGCTGCTTATATGCAGCTAGAACTACCCAGCTTAGCAGCATGCTTTCTCCCAGCAGGAATCTATATAGAGAGAAGCCAGTAGCAGAACCATCCTTCACTCCTAGATGCTGCTTCATCATCCAGTATTGTAACCTGGTAATTCTTGAGGTCTTGGTCAAATGCTACACAATTGAGGCCTCTCTAATTGCTCCACCTGTTCCTTTTTTTTTGTTTTTCGAGACAGGGTTTCTCTGTGTAGCCCTGGCTGTCCTGGAACTCACTCTGTAGACCAGGCTGGCCTCAAACTCAGAAATCCACCTGCCTCTGCCTCCCAAGTGGCGGGATTAAAGGCGTGCGCCACCACCGCCCGGCTCCACCTGCTCCCTTTACAGAGCATTACCACATCACTTCCCCTCTGCTTCTTATCAGTTTTCTATCACTGCCTCACTGTACTCTATGTTACAGTTAGTTACATTGGTTTCTGGCTCTTCTAACAGTAGACCGTGAGCACTGTAATCTTTCTCTTCCTCTGAATGCAGTGTTCTGTACATCCTGGGTGTTCTGATATTCAAGGATCACTGTGTACCACACCTCAAATCCTGGCCATTGTCATCAGAAGCCACATCTTCCACATGCACTTGGTCACACTCCTGTTAAAAGACAAAATGCACATGCTCATTCCGAGGAACAGAGGTGCTGTCACTACCATGACATTGTATAAAAAGACCTACCTGTTCTGGAACTTCTTCTGGGTACCAGGTCTTGAGCTCAGAGATCTGCCTGCCTCTGCCTCTCAAGAGTTGGGATTAAAGGTGTGTGTCACCACAGTCCAACTTGTTTACAATTAATTTTTGTAGATGAAACAATGTTGGAAAGTATGATATCAAAATTGGGAATAGGGGCCTAGAGACATGACTCAGCAGTGAAGAGCACTGACTGTTTTTCTAGAGGTCCTAAGTCCAATTCCCAGCAACCACATGGTGTGTTATAACCATCTATAATGAGACCTGATGCCCTCTTCTGGCATGCAGGCATTCGTGCAGACAGAGCATATTAAGTACACAAATCTTAATTTAAAAACCAACCCCCCCCCCAAAAAAGCCCAATCAGAACAGTTGGAAGAGAAATGCATACCTAACTTATAAGCATAAGCACAGGTCATCTAATGCAATGCTTACATCCAAATCATTTTCTCAGGACCATAGTACTGGTGAGTGGGAGAGAGAGGAGTGGAGACCTTCTATCAAGCCCAGATGTACCAACCGCCTAACTGGCTGCTGTTTTCCCTGATATCACTAGGGCATCTGCACCAGAATCCTCTGGGGAAGGTTTTTTAAAATTCATATTCTTTGGTCCATGTCAGACCTACTAGAACTTCTGGAATGAAGTCCTAGACTCTCCAATTTTAAGACACTCTCTAGGGGATTCTTATGCCCCCTAAAGTTGAGAACTACTGACCTGGGGGGAGGGGGGCAGGAACACATTCAGGTCAAATTCTTCCAAAACTTTCAGTCCTGATTTCGGACTATGTCTAGAAAATCATTACAAATACAATTTGGGAATAATTATTGACACACAGTAGGTTCTCAACTAATGTTTACTGAATAAAAACTATGCTGTTTCACTTTGTCAACAAGTGTAGTTGAGGGAAGGTTAAAGCACTGTAGATTTGGAGTTTAGCATAGTCATCTGGTTTGCTGGGAAACTGTCTGTATTTACAGACAACTTTGTGTTTGTAAATGTTCTTTTACTTTAAAACTGCTGCTTTTAAAAAAAAGTCTCTCTGCAGCACATAGTGCAGAGTGTAAAGCCATGAAGTGGGAACACCTGCTCCTTCCCAGCCTCTGCCCGGTTTCCCAACAACCCTCTCCTCTGGCCAGAACAACCTATTACTAGTTTCTTGAACAGGATGCCTGCTCAAGGCCAGGTTGGGAACATGTTGCTCGAAGCCTGAGACTCCCATTATGAATTTCTCATAGCCACAGTCTTGTGATCTATTATACCATGTTTACCCCAAAGGGAAACTAAATGGGAATGCCCAAAGTTCTTCACCATGTACTCTCAGTGTGTTCTATTTCCATGAAAGAGCTGAGTACACAAAGCTTCACTTATACATGGATAATACACATGTACAGAAATACAATGAGAGCCAGGCATGCTACTGTGTGCTGTAATGTCAGCACTTAGGGAGCTGAGGCAGAAGGATTTTGAGTTTAAAGCCATCCTGGGTTACGCAGACTAAGGCCTCGTCTCAAAAACTTCCAGACTTCCAATCCAAAAACAAACAAACAAACAAAACCCAAAACAGAACAAAAAATACTTAAAAGTTTATACAAGAAAATACAGAAGAATATCTTTGCCATTTGAAGACAGGCAAATAAACTTTAAACAATTAGAGTCAGAAAAATTTTAATATAGAAGAAAAATATAATAGTTCATATAGATTCAGGGTTATCTGTGTTATAAGACCTTTGATAAATTATACTGAAAAGAAAAAATAGTCAATGTAAGTGGACAAAACCCATCTGATAGCAGTAAGATTAGTCATCTATCAATTAGAGATCACAAAGGTAAACTAACTTTCTCCCCCCACACCCTCCTCTTTCTCTTTCTCTCTCTCTCTCTCTTTATATAAATAGATATATGTATCTATATTAATGTATCTGTTAATATCTATATTAAAATATATATTTAAATAGACATATCTATCTATATAAAGTAAATTAAAGAACAGTCAAAATATAATCAAGAAACTGGACATAGGGACTGAAAGACAGCTCAGTGGTCAAGTGTACTGGCTGCTCTTCCAGAGGAATTGGTTTCCCAGAACCACAGGGTATTTGTAATTCAAGTACCAAAGGGATGTAATGTTCTCTTTGGCCCTCCATGGACATTACACCCATGTGAGCTTGGACAAACAAGAACACCCACACACACTTAAAAGAAAAAAAATGCAGCAGCAGCAACAGGACACAATGGCACACACCACTGATCCCAGAACTGAGGAGGCAGAGAGGCAGGTGGATCCGAGTTCAAGGCCAGTCTGCTCTACATAGTTTGAGGCCAGCACTGTTACACAGTGAGACTGTCTCAAACAAAACAAACAAAAACAATTAACACTAAAAATAATGAAAACCTTTATATATTATTTAATGCTAACATTGGATTACTGACTTTTATATTAGTGTTCTTGTACTTTACTTCCAAATAAACTAACCAAAACAAAAATCAATTTTTATTTTTTGGAAATAGGTCTTCCTACCTTAGCCTCCTAACTGCTGGGATTATAGATGTGTCTCCAGATCTGACTCAGAAGGGCCATTCTGAGAAACCCACACACTTGTTTTCTTAGTGTCACTCTTTCTATCAACTCCAAGCTGGGCTAGTTCAGCTGGCACAGCGGTTGCCTAACATGCAGCAATGCTCTTGACTCCCCAGCTCTGTGTAACCCTTGGCATGGTGGCACACTGCTAACTCCAGCACTCAGTGGGTAGAGGAAAGAGGATCACAAGTTCAAGGTCGTATTTAGCTATATAGTGAGTCTGAGACCCTTCTGGGCTACATGAGACCCTGCCTCAAAACAAAATGAAACCAAACATCCCACCTCCAACTCTGCTAAAACACAAAACAAAAATCAACTAAGTCTAAACTAGAACTCCCAAGATCTGGAAATTCAACTGTGACACTGTTCCTCCTGGAGATAGAAGCCTGTGGTGATCCCGTTAACAGAACCCTTCTTCCTTCAACCCTGTTTTACTTAATCTCTTATTAGGCACTAACAAACATCTCACAGAATAAAACACCCCACAGAGCAGAAAAACAATTTAAACCACTTACCTCTAAGTCATTGAAAAAGAGATGTGTATCAGCCACTTCAAAAATCATTTCTTCCATTGTTAAGCCTGAGCCAATTACTACTGTTGGGTCCTAGAATAAAAAAAAGTGAGCGTAGTACTTGGATCACAGCACTGGTTCTAACATTCAGAGGTTTTAAAACTACTTTGAGCCTAGTCCAACACAACAGGACTTCAAATCATACTGAGGAAATTTCACTCACATTTATAAGAACCCGAGCTTACAAAATACAGAGGTTATGGGTAATTATTAATAAAAATGTCAAAGCCAAGAAGTGGCACATGCCTTTAATCCTAGCACTCAGGAGACAAAGGCAGGTGGATCTGAGTTTTGAGGCTAGCCTGGTCTACATGGCTAGTCTACACAAAGAAATCCTGTCTCGAAAAACAAAACAAACAAACAAAAAAATCCTTGCTAATGTAATATACACACTCCCTTTCCTGCTAATGTGACATAGGAAATACCAGACACCCAACAGTCTAACCCACCAGGAAGTAAAGAAGGGCAGAGTCAAAGTATGTGTAGCGCAACCAATGCAAGCTGCTTTAAAAGGGAGCATCAGTCTTCACTTAGAACAGAAGTATTTAGCTCTCTTAGGAATATAGTTTTGGAGTTTCTGTCAGCTGCTCAGTTATGAAAAAGCACTCACAGAAGACTTTCCTGGCAATCCTAAAAAACCATGAGTAGCAAAACAGCAAACAGTTATTTTTATAATTTATTTCTAGAAATAAATGATCCTGGAGATAAATCTATGGCAAAACACAGTTCTGCAGTCAGGAGGCTGAGGCAGGAGTCAAGAACAGCCAAGGCTATACACTGAGATCCTGTTTCAAGATAAAAAATATACACAGAACTAATTAACAACTCATTCTTCTGCTAAAAGTATGTTTACACTGAAGAGTAAACACATTGAGTTTGTCTGGCACAATTGATTTTTTTAAAAAGCACATCTATTTTAAGTTAAAGGGCAGTGGCTCACACCTGTAATCCTATCATTTGGGAGGCTTAGAGGCAGGAGAATAATTGAGATTTAGAGGCCAGCCTGTACTACAGAATGAGAACAAAATACAACATAAGTCATGTGATGATCTATTTTAGAAATATTATCTATAAGATTAATTTACTTATCCCCTAACTCATTTTTGGCTAAATGAAATTGTTAGAAATATCTATAGTAATTTAAGGCTTAACAAATTAGTTTTTGGAATGTATTATCCTGAAATTTCATTCAATTTTGACTCTTATTTCTATACTTTAATGCTTGTGAAGTACATTAAAAAGTACACTTATTTATTTGATGTGTGTCTATGTGCACGTGCACACGCATGCACGTGTGGTCAGAGGATAGCTTGTGAGTAGTTAGCTCATCACGTCAACTGTGGATACTGAGGACTGAACTCAGGTCATTAGGCTTGGTGACAAACACCTTTACCTGGTAAGTCATCTCATCAACCTGAAAAGTCACCAATCTTGAATAACTTCAGAGTCAGCACTGCTCCTAGGTCAGGTGTCTAGCATTACTATCAGAGCTACCTAGGTATGTAGGCTGCTGGACACAAGCCATGTAGTCAAGTTTTATACATGAGAAATTCCAAGCCAACAGGGGAGGACTAGGCACACAGCTCAATGGTACAGCACTTGCCTAGCATTTGTGAGGCCTGGGTTTAATCCCAATACATTTTTTTTTTTTTGCTTTGTTTCAAATGTTTATGTATATGAGTGTCTTGCCTGCATGTTATGCCTTTGTATCACATGGATACAATGTCAGCAAAGGCCACAAAAGAGTGTTAGATCCTCTGGAATTGGAGTTATAGATGTTTGTCAGCTGCCACGTGGGCACTGGGAACCAAATCAAAGTTCTTTGTAAGAATTGTGTTTTAATTATACACCATCTCTTGAGCCCTAATCCCTAATACTGTCAACTATATATATGTAAAAAGTCAACAGGGCAAGAGAGGCAGGAGAAAAAATGGATTTTCAGGAAAGGGACAGTTATGATAGAAGACAGACTTCAGTTACCTTTCCATACTTCTGAGCATAGGATCCAGTAAGAAGGGAATGAAATATGATGATGGTTTCATCCAAGTCCCAGAGAAATACCCGCTGGGGGGGGGGAGACAAAAAAATGAGTTATCTGTCAATCACAGTGGAATGAGAAACAAACAAACAAACAAAAACAAAAACAAGAAAAATTAAACTAAAAAAAATCTACAAATATGCGGAAATGTAATAACACAATTGTAGAGAATCAATGATTTAAAAAAATCGTAAGTAAAATCAGAAAATATTTGAGATGAGTGAAAACAAATACAACATATTACAGCTTATGAAACACAGTGAGAGCAATGCTGACTCTATAAATGCATACATTAAAAAAAGAATGGCAGGGGGAGGGAGGGGCGCATAGGCATGGCTTTATTCTAGCAGTTAGGAAGCAGAGGCAGGGAATCTCTATGAGTTTGAAGCCATATAAGTTAAAAGAATTCCAGGCCAGACAAGCTATCCAGTAAGACCCTGTCTCAACAAAAAAAGGGGGGAAAAAAGAATAGAAAGAAAGAAAGAAAGAAAGAAAGAAAGAAAGCAAGCAAACAAGCAAACAGCTGGCACAGGTGCATGCCTGCAATTCCCTAACTGGGAAAGAGACAGGGCTCAGTAATTGCTGGGCTAGTCTAAGCTGCACAGAAAGAGTCCATAATAAGAGAAGAGGGAAAAAGAAGTCTCAAGCCTCAGGACAGAGCTTACATTCTATAGGTCTAAGGCTCTGGGTTCAATCCCCAGTCCAAGAAAAAGAAAAATCTCAAATCATAGCCATATTATACATCCAATGACTATTTAGACATGGCAGGCAAACTAAAGCTAAAGCTAGGGAAAGGGAAGAAGTAAACAAGAGATAAAATAGAAAGAACCAAGAGAACAGAATAGAAAAAAGACAATGAAAGCAATAGTGGTTTCTTTGAAAATTTCAACAGAACTGACATTTACCAAGATGGATGAAGGAAAGAAAGACAGAGACTCAAATGACTAACAAGATTTTGAATGCAGGTGGGGACAGAGCTGCCAACCTCACAGATGTAAATGGCCCCTGACAGGGACTTACCAACAGTTGTAAGGCAACAAAATGGATAACCAGGTGGAAAACTCTAATCTTAAGAAACACATAACACAACCAAAACTGGCTAGAGAAAAAGCAGAAAATGTGGTAAAACCTGCCACCAGTAAGGAGATGGATCTAGTAATTTAAAATGTCCCTAGAGAAAAGCCTGAGATCCACTGGAGAATTAGAGCAGACATTTAAGAATTAACATAACTCTTCCTAACTGTTTCCAAAAGGACACTAAAAAGGAACAACTTCTAACTTATGTAGTGAAGCCAGAATCTCTAAGAGCAGATCATGAAGCAGACAGGACTAGAGTAGGCACAGAAGATGACAGCCCTCATGAAAAACAGTGCACAAATCTCAACCAAGCCAAAGTCCCTAACATAGAAAAATAGCTGTATATCATAACTGAGTGAGATCAGTGCTTGGAATTTAAGAATGGTTCTCTCCAGTCCAAGATCTTTAAACACATCAGTAAGAAACCAGCAGACCCCAGGCAGTTCTCTCACTGAGGCAATCTGCTTTCCACCTGGACTGACTTTGCCCAACTCCCCCACCCCCCACCCCCAGCCCCCCAGTACCCTTTAAAAAGGAACTTTTATCGCATTTAGAATCTTTCTGTCTTTACTACGAGGATAATATTTTATTTTTAAATACTTCCATAAAACAAATTATATCATTAAAAAAAAGAATGGTTCTCTCCATATATAAAATTAATCAGTGGTTATATAATATGTAATAATTAATCTTAAGAGAGGGAAAACACATAATAATCTTAACAGATAAAGAAAATGCATCTGACAAAAGTCCAGTACCCTTTCACTCTGTGTGTGTATGTGTGTTAGGAGAAGAAGATAATGTGTTCAATACATTACTTAAAAAAAAATCTTAAATCTTATGTTTTAATGTAATGAGTAATCTGAAAAAAAAATTTAAAAATCAGTCCCATTAAAGTAACGCTCAGGAGGCTGGAAAGATGGTTCAGCTGTTAAGAGCTCTGGTTGATTTTCCAAAGGTCCAGAGTTTAACTCCCAGAACCCATGTATCAGCTCACAGCCATCTGGATCTGTAGTCTCAAGGGGATCTCAAACACATGCAGACAAAATACCCATCTACATAAATAAACAAATCTTAGCGGGGGGGGGGGGGGG
Organism: Mastomys natalensis; assembly: GCA_021653895.1. Taxonomy (NCBI): domain Eukaryota; kingdom Metazoa; phylum Chordata; class Mammalia; order Rodentia; family Muridae; genus Mastomys; species Mastomys natalensis. Next base: position 99,816 of record JAJTUV010000697.1, on the reverse strand, counting down.
GGGAGGGCGGAGGGGGTGGTGGTGGTGCACACCTTTAATCCCAGCACTTGGGAGGCAGAGGCAGGCGGATTTCTGAGTTCGAGGCCAGCCTGGTCTACAGAGTGAGTTCCAGGACAGCCAGGGCTACACAGAGAAACCCTGTCTTGAAAAAAAAATATCTTTAACAAAATAATACTCAGGAGTAAATTTAACCGATGACACAAAATATTTGCACAATATGCTGAAAACTTTAACATACTGCTGAAAAATGGAAAAACATAAATGTAAATAAGCACAGACTGGAAGACAAAGCAGCTAAAATGGCATGGCCAAAGCACTTTGAACCACACCCAAATCTCCACAGTGTTTTTACTTAACATTTGTTCTTTAGATTTATTTTTATCTTATGTGTGTGGCTGTTTTGCTTGCATGTATGTCTGTGCACCATGTGCATGCTTGGTGTTCTTAGAAATCAGAAGATAGTGTTGGATCTTATAGGACTAGAGTGATGGACGGTTGTGAGCCACCAAGTGGATGCTGGAACCAAAACTTGGTTCTCTGCAAGAGCAACAAGCACCCTTAATCCGCCTCTCCTGTTCCACTATAGTGCTTGTTAAACTTGTGTTAAAATACAGTATTTACAGGAAACTGAATTTAATTGCTACCAATTTCAAATAAACTGGTTAAAAAAAGAAGAAGAAAAAAAAACTGTTCAAAAAATTCATAGGGAATCTGAAGAGATCTCCAAATAGACAACAACCTCAACAACCTCAAGAGAGGACAAAGTTGGAGGAGTCATGCGATTTAACTTAGGACTCAATGTCATGGAAAGATGTTCAATACCATTGTCATTAGGAAAAGGCAGTGAAGAACTACAGTGGGATGTCACTTTACATACAGAGAATAACTTTCAATTTTAAAAGGGGCGGGGCCAGGCATAGCTCTGTGAGCTCCAGGCCTGCCAATGTACAGAGCAAGCTCTAGCAGCAGGACGTCTGTAGAGTGCCTGCCTCACCACCACCACCACTTAAATACAATTTAAAAAGGGGAGGGAGAAATAAGCGTCAACGAGAAAGTGGTCAGCGGTGACAGTGTGAGAGTGTGAAAGTGCAGAAGTCTGGTGGCTCCTTATAAAGTTGACCACGCGATAAGATCCAGCAGTCTCATTATTTACAATGGCCTAGAAGTGAAACTGTCCTTCAACAGACACAAGATAAGCAAGATGCAGGACGCACGTACATATATAGTGGAATATCATTCAGCCATTGAAAGAAATGAAATCATGATCAATGCTGCAACACAGATAGATCTCAAAAGCATCATACTGACTGAAATGAGCCTGATGAGAGTATAAATACTGTATGCTCACACTCAGATATATCCAGACCAGGCAAGTTCACAGTAGCAGAAAGCAGAATCATAGTTGCCATGGACTAGGAAAGAATATGGGGAGTTACTGTTTTAATAGTTAGACAGTCTGTTTAGGATCAAGAAAAAGTTGTGAACACAGGGCAGAGCGGCTCACAGCTGTTACCTCAGCACTTAGGAGTATGAGCCAGGATTGCCCAGGAGTCCAAGGCAAGAGTGAGATGGTCTCAAACAAAGAAAACCAAACACAAAACCACAAAAATGTTCCAGAAACATATATAATGGCTAATATATCTAACACTGAATTATGCTCTTAAAATGGTAAAGTTGGGGCTGAAGACATGGTGAGCAGCTAAGAGCACTCACTGCTCATCTAGAGGTTCAACCAGCACCCATGTGTGGTTCACAAGTGTGTAACTCCAGTCTCAGGGGATTGAACACTCTCTTCTGGCCTCTGAACAGCAGGCATGCACGTGATACACAGACATACATGCAAACAAAACACCCACATATTTAAAAAAAAAAAAAAAACACCCCTACTCATAAAAATTTTCAAATCTTATAGTATAGTTCTTTTTAAAAAGGTTTTTAGGTGGAGTCTCAGGCAACTATGCAGCCAAGAATAACCTTGGACTCCTGATCCTCTTGCCTTCTGAAGCCATAGGATTCCAGGTGTGTAGTGTGTCCAGCAAAAACAGTAAAGTTTTATGTAATATGCACTGTGGTACAATTGTTAAAAATCAGAATTGTTAGTTTTCCTAAGAATGATACCAAATTTCAAATTCCCCTATTTCTTGCTATATTTGCTCCCCAGAAAGGAAGAAGACAGGTCTTATGTTGAGCTTCAATTATCTGTGTCTAAGAGCATATTTAAGTATATCTCTTTGTTTTATTAAGTATCATCAAAGAAAAATTAAAGCCACAAAATAAGGTAATATGTGCAAACCAGAGGGTTCAGCAACGGCTTTTCACTTGTGAACTGGATGGAAAAGGTACTGGCATCATGTAAATTAAAAATTGGCTAATGTTAAGTTATTGTAGATCCCACATTCATTATGCTGCAGTACTGTACATATTTATCTTAGAAATTAGCTATTTGTGCATATCTGTATTTGTAACTTTCACACATTGTTATGTGAGAAATGTTACTGGGGAAATAGATCAGCCACTTTTAAGGTGCTGTCATATAGCTTGGAATGAATGATTAAAATCATATGAAGCATTGTCTCTGGAAAATTTAAATTGGAAGGTTTTATTCATTCTTCAATGTTTCCTTCTAAAAAGCTCTTCTACTCATCCATGGCTAGGTTCTTTAACGATGTGGAGGACACCTGTCTGCGGATAAAGCTGATCATGTTTTGCTACAGTTTGCAGGTCAACAAAATAAATATTAGAAAATTAAAAACAAATTTCTAACATTAGAATTCTATGTTTTTCTATTCTTTCCAACCATTACTGAAATCTATGTCCACAGTAAATTCCCAGTGCTCACAGCATGGCATGGTGTGCCGGCACACTTGTAAAGCAGTGAGCACACCTGTCTGTCCCACAGATGCACTGGAACTATCCGCCCTCGAATTCTAAATGAAAACACTATGACATCATTCACAGCTCCCTTGGCTCTTTCCTGAGACGCACTGTATTCTTTCTGTTCTCTGAATGTGGAGAACAATTTGTTCCTTCTGTTAAAGTTACCTTGAATCAAAAAGGGTCAAACAGTTGGAAGGGATATATAAGCTAAGCTGTGGGCATGCAGGGATTTTCTTTTATCTGGATTTTTTTTCCCTCTTGGTCAATTAAATGCCCTCACAAGGAATTCAAGCAGACACAACATACAACAACATTATCTCTGCAAATTCCAGACATATGCTTGACAGAGGTGAGGAAAACAGAACAGGTAACTCAAGTGAGTTTCTTCACATACTTCTAATTCACTGTCCTGGGAAGAGCTGGCATCAGCTTTCCTCTTGCCCCGGTTCTTGACAGTCATGTTTTTTCCTGGACTGATCATCTGCATCTTTACTGGGTGTATTCTGGGACAAAGGTGGGCTTGTAGAGGAGTCTGTTGAAAGGAAAAGCAAGAAATACACTGTGAGCAGTCCTGGCTGTGAGAACCACAGCAGAGATGGGGTCTTTAAGAGGAGCAGTAGAAAAGACAGAGTCCTTATTTTACAAAGGAAGGAACCTGGGAAGAGCAAGAAGCCCCTTACACCACAATCTGGCCAGGATCCTGAAGTAACCAGAATGGCCTACAGACACAAGATCTACCTACACAGACAGGGTATGCCTACAGAAACATCATCTACCTATAGACATGTGCCTTCCTAAAGACATCCTAAAAGGACAGCCTAAACAACAAATTGTGCCTACTTATGGCCAGAATGCTTGTGATCTCCAGTTGAATTATACTAGCACCCCTCCCTCATCTCTAAATGTGCCTCATGAAAAGCACCTCACAATTTCATTTAAGAAGTACTGTTCCTGAAGTGAAGCAAATGCTCCTGACTGAGAGAAGGCTCCAGGAAAAGAGCCCTTGCTGCTTTTGAAGAGACTTGGATTTAAGTGGACTCACCTCTAACTCCAGTTTCAGGGGACCCAAAGCCCTCATTCATCTCTGAGGGCAGCAGACAAAAAGTGGTATACATACATATATGCACACAAAACACATGAAGACATAAAATAAATAAATCTAAAAAATATATAAAAGAGAAATAAATCAGCTTTATAGTCTTTTTAAAAACTATTTTTATTGTTATTTTACATGAATGAGTGTTTTGCCTGCCCGTATGTCTGTGCACCACATGCATCCAGTGCTGCAGGAGGTAAAGAAGAGAAATCAGGTCTCCTGGAACTACTGGAGTCCAGACAGTTGTGAGCTTCTCTGTGGATGTCTGGAATTGAATCCAGGTCCTCTAGAAGAACAGTCTGTTCATAGTCACATCTCTAGTCCAAAATTGAAGAACTGATATCTAACCTAACTTTTTTTGGAGACATAGCCCAAGCTGGCCAAGAACTCACAGATATCCACCTGCCTCAGCCTCCCAAGTGTCCAGCATTTTTGCTTAGCATTTAAACTTTACTTAAAATTTAAGCTCTGTTTATTCTTTAAACTTTGTTGTAAATTACATTCTTCTGAACAATGTAACTTAGACACAATCACATCTGCAACCACTGTAAAGCTACCTAATGCAATCAATAATCAATTCCTCTTGAGAAGCCACAGCTGCTGAGGGCTGTGTAATCCTGACCAAGAGTTCTAACTCCCACACTTGTGTTTGTGAAGCATGTACTCTCCCTGCTATTAACTCACTAACTTTGTTTCACTTTGGCTCATCCTGAAATTCTGTGGTATAATCAAGGGCTGGGCTTTCTGCAAGTTAGAAGTCCTTAAATGGAAGGGAACTCCTTGGGCTGCTGGTGGCAGGGCAGGCAGGGCCAGGCCTCTCGGTGCTACTTACAAGCAGTCTCCGGCCTCCTGAGTCAAATGTTAGGATTGCTGGGAAAGGACTGTAACTGTACTTAGAACCTTAAAAAAGTTTAAGGCACAGAACGAGCACCTGCTCTGAGTTCCTAGCAGGGGTTCAAGAAACACCTGTATTAAAACTGGAGCCCTGCAACCTTCAATAAATGAGCTCTTGGTCTGAAGATATGGGAGAGCAGAGTGTGCACTAGAAACACATCTTCTCACGGTTGGCACTCTTCTGTCATAAGCATCTATACACATTCTGCCACATAGTTTCTCATCACAGTCTGTTTGCACAGTTTAAACTTAGAAAGGGAAACCAACAGCATGGGGACACTAACTCATCCCAGAACAAAATCCTTTACCACCGCTTGGAAACACTGTTGGATGAAGTGTCCTTAGTCTGGTTCTCTGTACTTACCAGAGGGAAGCCTCTGTGTAGCTGGTGCAGGTACCATAGCGCTAGGCTTCTCTGTCTGGTACGCTGTAGCCGCTAATGCTGTGTTCTCAGCATCACTGTTAGTCTGACCTGTGACTCCAAAGCTGGAACTGGGGTAGCAGGCCTGATACTGATTCTGTCCAAGAATAGTATAGGTGGGATAGTCCTGTGGGCCAAAGGAAGGAAGACAAGACGATTATAAGAGGTCAAAACTATTTTCCTAAAACATTTTCTTATTTTCCACCTACCTAACAGTCCCAAGTAATCAATAATTTTCAAAGTACAAAAACCTGAGTATGGATGCATCATCTAAGTGGACAACATGAATCTGGTTAAACCTGCTTCAGGAGTAAGTTATAATGTAAAAAACTAAACACACTATTCTTCGAAGGTCAAAACAAGAGCTGTGAAGGAAGACAGCCTATACAGGGCTGCATGGCACATAGCTGGGAACGTAATAGACACACTGGGCCACTGTGGGAGCAATGAACTCAGCTTGGGAGACAGAGAGGAAGATGGATGCAAGTTTAAAGCCAGCCTGGATGTGTGCACATCCCAGGACAGCCAGGAGTACATAGTGAGGCCCTGCCTAAAAAAAAAAAATCAACCACCTACCCAAAACAGAACAGCCCCCTATGAACCTGAGGTACTTGTGGACTTAAAAAAGAATAAACACAGCACCAGTAAAACAGTGAGGCACAGAAAATCAAGAAGGAGGTTAATTGTGGAGACAGCAGTAGTCACAGCAGTTGCTGCAGAGAAAGTCTGAGCATGTTAAAAACAAAACAAACTCTAAAACACTGAAGACATAGTGATCACTTAAGCACACACACATAACAGTGATCAGGACCAAATCACAGCCCAGCATGGGCGCGTGCGTGCGTGCGTGCGTGCGTGCGTGCGTGTGTGTGTGTGTGTGGCACCTTTAATCCTAGAACTTGGAGACAGAGGCATGAAAATCTCTCTGAGTTCCGGGTGAGCCTGGTCTATAAAGCAAGTTCCAGGACTGCCAGGCTACACAAAGAAATCCTGTCTAAAAAAAAAAAACATGAATTTAATCCCAGCACTTGGGAGGCAGAGGCAGGTGGATTTCTGAGTTCGAGGCCAGCCTGGTCTACAGAGCGAGTTCCAGGACAGCCAGGGCTACACAGAGAAACCCTGTCTCGAGAAAACCAAAAAAAAAAAAAAAAGAAAAAAAAGAAAAAAGAAAAGGAACAAACGAAACTACAAACAATTCATAAGAAGATGGGTGGAGGTAGTATTTACTCATTCCACAATAGTCATGAGTCCCTTTTAAGTGAGTGCCAGTGATTTGTCTAGGCTCTGGGAATACAAAACTGATCAAATATAGAAAAATAAATCCCGGCCCTTCTTGGAGTACACACTCTAGTGAGAGCACTAGGGAGTTTGCAGTTAACATGATGGATAATGTCATAGAGCAAGGAAGAGGACAGGAGAGCGGCCAGAGTTCTGAGGGCATCCAGCAACAGGGCTCGGCAGTCTACACTATTCCTAGTTGTTCCTTAGATGGGCAAGCTGACCATGGAAAGAAGAGAAGAAGCAAAAGTTGGGTGAATCCTATCAAGGAGGATGAACAAATGGGGCATGGTACCTGGTTTGAGATGCTGGCCACGGCTGCTGCTGGGATATTGGCAACTGCAGATGAAGTGGGTATCAGGCTGGCGTTTGTGCTTGAAGCTACAGGATTGAGAGGATTACATGAGATGTTAGATGTAATTAGATGTAAATGGCTTAAAGACATGGAAGATAACATGTTTTAACTGAACATATCAGCAAGGAGCCAAAGAATACTGGCAAATGCTGGAAGCTGGAGAGACAGCCCAGTGGTTAAGAGTACCGGCTGCTCTTCTAGAAAACCTGGGTTCAACTTCTAGCACCATATGATGACTCAAAATTGTATGTAACTCCAGGCCCTCTTTCTGGCCTCTGTGGTACCAGGCATATATATGATACACAGACATAAAACAAATAAAACACCATCTACATAAAATCCATTAACTTTTTAAAAAGGCAGACACTTACTTTGCATGCAATACCACAGTGAGGCTGGATTACAACAAAACACTTGGAGGATCTGTTTCAGTTTTGAGTCTATGGAAAGTCCTAGAAGACACACACACCATTCCCAGCTCACACTGACACCAGCGAGTCAGACGTCAGCCAGATCATCCCAGCCTCTCCTAGAAGCTGGAGAATGACTCCACTCCAAGTGACCTGACGGTCAGTAGAGCTCTGCTGAGTCCTATGTTGTGGTACTGTTTATGGCCATCTGCCCCAGATTATGTCTCTCCTGAGGGACATACTTACTTTGAGAAATAAAGCTAGTTCTCCAAATTTTAAAATGCTTAGAACTGCTGTATTCAAATAATGGGTTACTAATGTGGATCAAAATACCATGAGGATCGGTAAGATGATTTAGCAGTAATGCTGCTTGGTGCTAAGACTGATAGTCTGAGTTAGAGTCCTGGGATCAACATGGTGGAAGGAGAGGTCTGACTTCCACTAGTTGTCCTCTGACCTTCATATGTGCATTGGGGTGTTTGTACACATACACACACATGTGCACACACAAATGATGCAATAAAAAATTTTAATACCACTATGATTTGTTATTTAGAAACTTTACCAGCAAACCTGTAAAGACTCAGATGATATTAAATCTCATCTGGTCAGGTAAAAATGTATTCTATGAGATAACAACTTGGAATGCCTTTAAATTTTACATCTTTTTGTAACAGACTCTATCAGGTTCTGACCCTAAACTTCAGTGACTAGCAAATATCACAGGGATCGCCCAGGTAGACAGGGTAGTAGTTAGTATTGCCAGGCACCAGTTCTGAACTCTTCTCTCTCACTGACAACAAACATAGAAACGTGGTTCATGCTGCAGTTACCCACCAGAAGGACAAACTGACCAGCACAAAGTTCTCCAGGGAAAGCTAGCACGAAAACCTCCACTAAAACAGAATGCAGGAAAATGAAGTAGGAAGAACGCAGGTCAGACCAGAACCTGTTCTGGAGGGCACAGTGCCGAAAGTCACATCTAGACAAGGATAGTCACTGCTCCTGCCACAGGCTCATCCTGCTGAAGAGCTTGGGCCAGAGAAGAATTCAGACATCGTGTTCAGTCCAGTTGATAATCCCAGTGGTCAAAAGTCAACTGGATCTCCTAGCTCCTCTCCTAGTGTTCTTTCCTCAGTCACTGGCTGAACTAAGAACTCGGTCTCCTGAAATCTACAGTGCTCTGCCCCAGGGCTATGACAAGGATCTTACTGGCTTCTTTCCTAAATACAAGTAAATGAAACGCATTTAATAACTTATAGATGGTATGTGCTTCTAATCAATAGTCACTTTCTTCTCTGCTATAGCTTAATCTATTCATTTTCCTAAGAGGAGGCATCAAACAACAACAGTACACAGGGCAAATAACTCCTAAGCAATTTTAATCATTTTATGGAAAAAGACTTTCTGGTAATTCCAGAATACAAGCCATATATTATCCCAGGCAGGCTTGAAACAGAACAGACCGAACAAAAGTGACATCCAATGGGAGAAGAGCTAGCTTCCTCGGCTCTTCCAGCAGTCACTTCCAGATCAACTTCCCTTTCCTTTGGGTATGGCTCGAGGTTCTTTTCTCCTCCTGCCCAGCACTCTTTTTTTTTTTTTTTTTTTTTTTTTGATTTTTCGAGACAGGGTTTCTCTGTGTAGCCCTGGCTGTCCTGGAACTCACGCTGTAGACCAGGCTGGCCTCGAACTCAGAAATCCGCCTGCCTCTGCCTCCCAAGTGCTGGGATTAAAGGCGTGCGCCACCACCGCCCGGCAGCACTGTCTTAACTACTAACACTGAACACCTGCAGACTCAGTTATACTTGGTCACTATATACAGGGAGAATTCTGGCAAAGTAGTTTCAGAAATGTTAAGAATCAGCCAAGCACGGTATACCGAGAAGATGGAAAAAGGGTAGTTCAGTTCAAGGGTAGCTTCATAGACACAGGGAATTCAAGGCCAGTGTGGGCTTCATAAGATCTAAATCCCCCAAACCAACAAAAAACAATAAAAGAAATTTAATAACCTTCAATCTAAAAAATAAGTGGTATATTTTAGGTTTGTATAACTATCACTGAACCCAAGTTAATTCACCTAAAAATGTACATAACCACTATATGCTTTACCCTATAAAGAACTATGATTAACAAGTTAGGAATAAAAAAGTACTAATCATCCTACAGACATATATTAAACTGCATGTGTAATAAAAGCAACAATGTCCATCATGGTAACGTACCCTTTCTTCCTTCAGAGTACTTAGGGAAATCTTACTCGCTACCTGTGTTTTCTATTCTCCCCATCAGACTGTAAGCTCCATGAGGACATACCTTGCTGTATTATTATGTCCAGCATCTAGCAGAGTCCCCCAACACATAAAAGGTGAGGCTTAGCCAGGCAAGTGGTGGTACACTCTTCTAATCCCAGCACTCAGGAGATAGGCTGTTTGAGGTCAGCCTGGTTTACAGAGCAAGACAGCCAGGGCTATTTAGAGAAACTCTGTCTTGAAAAACCAAAACTATCTAACCAAACAAAAAAGATGAAGCTTAATAAATATTTGTGAGATTCAGTCTTGTACCCAGTAGGTATGAAGAAGTCTTTCTGTCTGTTAGAGGCTGACAGTCAGGTTACCTACTCTTAAGAGAGTTACATATTCTCAGTATGTAACCAAAATACTTAACAAAAACTCTACCACATAGAAGCCTTTGGTAAGAAACTGCAGGTCTGGTTAAAACTGTCTGCCTGGGTGGGTCATTGATCATTCATTCGTCAAACACATACTGTCTACTAAGTGCAAGTTCTATTACATGGGCATGTGGCCTCTATCAATGTACTTAAAAATATAAGGAAAACAAAAACAAAAAAACAAAATACAACCCTGCACTCAAGAAGCTTAGTTAGTAATAAATCAAAGTAATTTCTCCTAAACAAAGATTGGTGAGGTGATCCAGTGGATAAAGCTACTTGCTGCCAAACCTGAGGACCTGACTTCAACCTCAGAACCCACATAGTAGGAGAGAACTCATACCCAAAGTTGTCCTTCAACCGCCAAATGCATGCTCATACATGCTTTCATGCACAACCATGTACAATAAATGTTGGAGTAGAGATTTATATCAGCAGTGGATAGAGTCTGAACTAAGCTGTGTGATAATGGATTAGAGATAGAGAAATCAGTAAAGATTCATGTATTTAACTTAAAATACATATGTGTACTTAACACAGGTTAGAGGACACACATATATTTCTTGTTCTGTTAACAGATATCTAAAAGAAATGACACCTGACAACATAGTTTCAATGTGCCCATATTTTGTTTTTTTAAAAATGTTTTATTGCCAGGCAGTGGTGGCACATGCCTTTAATCCCAGCACTTAGGAGGCAGAGGCAGGCGGATTTCTGAGTTCGAGGCCAGCCTGGTCTACAGAGTGAGTTCCAGGACAGCCAGGGCTACACAGAGAAACCCTGTCTCGAAAAACCAAAAAAAAAAAAAAAAAGTTTTATTAGTAGTATTGCATGTATATGTATGGTGGTTTGAAAAAGAATAGACCCCACAGGCTTATTTGTGTGTGTTTCCACATGTGTGCCATCATTTAAGTATGGAGGTAAGAGGATGACTTGTGGGAGGGAGTTGGAGCTCCCCCACTTCCACTGGAGACTGAACTCAGGCTATATGGCTTCCATGACAGAAAAGTTATTTTACCCACTGAGCCATCCTGCTAGCTCCATCGCTTTTTCTAAAAATTACATTTATTTATTCATTTATTTGTTTTCACACATTTATTTTCTTTTTAAAAAGTTAACATTTGGGCTGGAGAGATGGCTCAGCGGTTAAGGTCATTGGCTGCTCTTTCAGAGGTACTGAGTTCAATTCTCAGCAACCACATGGTGGCTCACAACCATTGATAATGTGATCTAATGCTTTGAGAAATCAGTAATTCCAGTCTAGTCATAAATAAAACATCAGATAAGTTTTAACAGAGGGGCATCCCCAAAGCCACCCAGATCTTCATAAATCAGAAACGTCAGAGCAGAAAGTTTACAGGAATCTAGGGAGACATGACCATTAGATGTAAGATACGTCTTACATTTGATTAAGTTATCTCCTTAACTGATAATAATTTCTAATATTAGTTCATTAATCATACCAAATGCAGCATACTCATAAGAGATGTTAATTGTAGGGAAAATTGTTGGGTGTACACATTAGTAATAATCACATCATCTTGTGAAGTCCTTCATTTTGTAAACAGTTATTCAATAACCATTCCAAGGACTAAAATTACTTGGTTCCCAGAGCTAAATAACTTACTTTTCTGGATTCTTACCCCTCCCCCAACCTACCCTAAGAGCCCCTAGTACAGCTAGCCATGGGAGATGTCAATCCATATCTTGAAAATTCTTTTCAGTCCTCTTCTTCCTTCTTTACTGTCCTGTAAATGGCCTAGTTGTAAGCTGACCACAGGCTCTGGTTTTTGTATCAGGGACTCTACACAGTTCTTTTCCTGGATAGAGTCTGTGCTACTGCTGAGTTGCTCACTCCCTTGTCTATATTTCTCTCTCTAACCTTGCAGTACAAATTATTTGAGGACCATGTACACTCTGCCCAATTGTTCTGTCAATCTAAAAGTATACCAACAAGAAAGTCTGTTAGGGCTGGAGAGAGGGCTCAGCAAATAAGAGCACATACTACTGTGCAGAGGACCTTTGTTAGGTTCCCAGGAAGTCTTCTGGGCAGCTCCTAACTGCCTGTAACTCCATCCGGGAGATCCAATGCCCTCTCCTGGCCTCTATGGCATATGCACTCACATGCACATACCCACACTCATCTATACAAGTTTTAAAAGGGGGCCAGAAAAATGGTCCAGCACTTTAATTATGAGCACTAAACACCAGCAGTTACTACTAACAGAAAAATGAAAAAAATCAGGTTAACAGGTTCAAAGGAAAAAAACATATCCACAACACATGACAAGTAAGGATGGTAGTTAATGAAAGTCAAGCAATCCTTTACTTCACTTATTCTGCAAAGGAAGAGAAGTGCTAAATTCAAGACAAAACTACAGAAGAGATTTTATACCTCAGGACCCTTACTCTTCCTTCTCTTCTTTCATGACCTATGTGTATCCCTAAACAGGGATATAGCTAAGAGAGACCTGGTACTTCACTGCTTGAAGCTGATCCCCAAAACCTATTATCTTAGAAAAACTGAAAATAAAATGAAAGTTAGAAATGGTAGGTACTGTGTGCTACTCCCAGATGGGCGCAAAGGCTGGGTTAGGAGGCTCCTCCTATGTTGTGCCCACAGGTTCAAGGTGAGCCTGGATCATGTCCTTATGTTTTGTTCCTCCTGGGTTGCTCCTGTTAGAGACAAAGAGAACAGAGGAGCTGGCAAGGAAAGAACGAAGTGTAAAAGAGGAGACTCTGAAAGCTGGAGGTAAAGATAGGTTAGACCGAGGTCTTAAGAACAAAGTCGGAGGCTGGAGGGATGACTCAGTGGTTAAGGGCACTCACTGACTTCCCAGTGCCACCCGCGTTGGCCAGATCACGACAGCTTGTAACTCAGGCTACCTTCTGGCCTCTGTAAGCACCAGGTGGGTACTTTCATACACATGCATATATACATATACAAATAAAATTAATCTTAAGAAAACAAAAACAAAAAACCCAAAAGTGGCCTAGAGCTGATACTACAGAATCAAACAAGTCCCAAATCAATGAACTGAAAGCAGTTAAAACTAAAAATCTTTTTCATCAGCAAAGTTCCTATCTACAGAGGTTGCAGGTGACCACACTCATCCCTCTAGAGGTTTTGTTTGTTTGTTTTTTGAACACAGGGTTTCTCTATGTACCTTTAGCAGTCCTGGAACTCACTCTGTAGACCAGGCTGGCCTCCACCTGCCTCTGCCTCCTGAGTGTTGGGACTAAAGGCATGTGCCACCATCCGCATAGTTTATTTTAGAAATGTAACAAGCTATAAAATAAACAAACAAACAACAATAAAACAGAAGCATGGAGGCAGATGAGAAGTCAGGTAGGTGGTCACTGCTCTCTACTCTAGAGTGTGGATTTGGGAGAGCAGGCAAGTAAACATCACACTGCCCTTCTGCCTACTCATCCTGATTATAAAATTCTAACCGTGTCAGAGAACTCAGGGAAGTAAAGTTGTTTAAATTTCACCCTGAATAGAAAAAAAAATGAACTTTTCTTTTTTCTTGACACATGCTAGGCAAGCACTCCACCACTCACCAATACCCTCGCCCCAAGAGTGGTCATTTTGAGCAAAAGAAATACTCTCACCAAGAAGTAGTAAATGGGATGGGTGTCACAAAGCCACCAGCAGAAAAGCAGCCACATCGCACATTCCACTGACAATTCACATAGAAGCCAGCGAAACTCTGACTTGAGTTGCCAACTTCCATGTGAAGAAGCCACTCAGAACATACTAGCACAAAACCGAGAGAAGCTTTCTAGGTATCAGCATGCAAGAGAAGGCCTCACTTCTAGTAAGCAGCTCACATTCAAAGCCTAAGCTACTTACAAACCACATTGCACGGATTTGCCTAACACAAAAAGCATGCACAAATGCATGCCATTCCCTTTACTTTTGACGGTGCCCCTGTATCATCCAGTTTGTTTGGATATACGGGCAATTAAAAAAAAAAGATAAAAGTTAAATAACAAACACACAACCATGCCTATTTACCTTGAATGGGATAAGAATAATGTGCTGAACTTGGCTGGCTTGTGGTTAACCCTGTAGTGCAGGTAAGAACACTGTGTTGACTTGGAGATGGAGTCTGAATTAAACCACTCTCAGGTTTCATACCTGGCCACAGTGCACCTGAATCAGATAATAAAGTGGACCGATTACAAACGACACACGGGGCTATGCTTTAAATACCAGCTGGTAGGTTTCAAGTTGAAATCTTAACTTTGCTTGTAGGAGATTACTGATTCACCCACTTATAACTCAAGCAAACATATTTTCAAAGAATTAAGAGGATGGAGCCATAGGAACAAAAATTGCTAAAATCCCACCAGTAGCACATATATTCCTTTATTTCAATGAGCAATTGACCAGGATTCAGAAAAGAGTATACGAACCTGGAATACTTGTCAGAAAGAACTATTGATGTCAATGTACAATGAGAAATTCAAATTGTCAAGTTGGGAGATATCCTACATAACTTAATATTCACTTACCCATAGAATAAAGAAGTTTTCCAAATGCTTTAGATACATTTCTCTTAAACTGATTATTTTATAAACTTTGTTTCCTGTATTAGGAAAGACTTGCCAGCTTTAAAAACATACAAACAAAAAACATTACATAGGCCCCAGATGTGGTTCAGTTAGTAAAGAGCTTGTTTAACATAGATAAAGCCCTGGTTTCAATCCCACCACATAGAGTGGACATGGTGGTGCATGTCAACAACCCCAGCACCCAAGAAGTAAAGGTATATCCTGACTACCTAGCAACTTTAAGGGTATCCTCAGCTACATGAGACAATGTCTCCAAATATATATATATATCTCAAGGCTGTCGACACTTTATAGCATTACATTATATAAAACAAAACCAAAATAACATGTAAGGAAAAAAGTTATACATGATTCTATCATCCAAACATAACAACAATTAATGGACTGCAGAGGAATCAGCCACATTTCCCAGGGTGCCCTGTTCCATCACTCTCTGCCTTACTCTTTGACACGGGGTCTCTTGCTGAACATGGAGTTAGGCTGACAGTCAGCAAGCCATAGTGATCCTCCTTGCCTCTGTGCCCCAACTCCTAGTGCTGGGGTTACAGGCATACACATTGCCACACCTAGCTTTTTCTAATGGGTCCTAGGGATCTGACTTCAGATCCTTATGCTTGAGAAGCAAGCACTGATTCAAATGAAGCATTTCTATGGGCCACTATTTTATTTTTTAAAATTTACACATAAAAGGTTAAGAATCAGTGCTATAATTCTTGGTGGTCTGGCATTATATATTTCTGCTAAGCATATTATCCCTTACATATTACAGTAACTTCCTTATTTATTTTAAGCAATGTGATTATATTCCCCAAGTAGGTTTAGATCCTAAGGCCTTAGACTTATGAACATGTTTATTAGCACACAGTATTAAAGCAACATCTCATCAACATCAACGCATCAAGTAAGAATTTCTAGTTCCCATGTCTGTTTCTAAGGTCCTTCTGCTATAAACAATGCTACTATGAGCATCTCTGGTAACAATTCTTTGTAGCTCCAAGTAGTCCCACAGGATAGATTTCTAGCACCTAATCTGGGAAACGGAATGAACTCTGACATGCATCTCTAGGTCTCCCACCTCACAGCAAAGTTCATCAAAAGAACCAGATGAGTGCTGGTCCAATCAGACTGTGTGAGGCTCTAGAGGATGAGTACATTACTCCTAACAACCTTTCTATAGTTCTTCTAGTTTTTCCCCACATTTTTAAAGTGGACACTTTTTGATTTCAAGCTGAACAATGAAACCATGTTTTTGATACAGACAAAAATTTGGGAAAATTTAGCAGACCACAGCTTAAATGTAATCCTAAGCATTTACTAATTTTATGACTCTTTGGGACAATGACCTGACCAATTTTAAGCTGCTGAAATGGGACAAATGTTATTTCTTACCTCTAAGGTCTGCTTAAGAATTAAATGAGTCAATAATATAAAATGTCAAATCCTATTATAACCTATTGCTTGATACAGTAAACATTTAAAAGTATAAGGAAAGTTTATTTATTTAGGGTTTTTATGGATTGTTTGTTTGTTTGCTTTTTGAGTCAGGGTTTCATGTAGCCCAGGCTAACCTCAAACTCATGGCGTTCTTGCCTCCCTTTCTCAAGAAATGTAATTATAGAAGTGAGACACCATGGCTGGCTATAATTATAATGATATTTTCCAAAGTCTATTATAGCTGAATTATAGTAACAGACCTAGTTACCCTGAAAACAGCACTAAGATAACAACAGAGACTAAAACTTTGACTTCAAAAGAAGTGGTTTCTTATATGTAAGTGAACATATGAAAACAGTATTTACTTAGTGTTGTACTCATGTGTACACACTCTGTACAACACAATGTATACACTTGTGGGTGGCACAATCAATCTCTGTGGAGCTAGTTTTCTCCTTGCACCTGTCTATGAGTTCCAGAGGTTGAACTCAGGTTGTCAGACTGGTACTACAAGAGCCCTCACCTGCTGAGTTATCCTGGTGGTCCCAAGTAAATGACTGTTAAAGACACTGTGGCACATGCCTGCTATCCCAGCATCTGATAAGCAGAGGCAGGATTAGGAGTTAAAGGCAGATTAAAATATACACAGAATTCAAAGCCAGCCTGACCCAAAAGACAGAACATAATGCTTAGCTAATAGAGAGAGGCACTTGCATGCAAGCCTGACAACATGTGTTTGGTTCCCCCAGATCCACAAGGTGGCAGCACAGAACAGCCTCTCACACTTGTGTCTGCACTCACAATTACAGGCACACAAAATGAACAAACTTGAAACAAAACAGAAGGGCCAGGGCTTGCTTTGCTATTCAATTATTAGGACCCGAGTTTGCATCCCAGCACCCATATAACAATCTAGGCATGGTTCCAGTCTGTACCTTGTCTCAGGGTGATACTGGGTGAAGACAGGAAGACTGCTGGGCTTTGCTGACTGTCAGCCTACCCCAGGAATGCAGGTTCAGGAGAGACTGACTCAAGGGGATGAGACAGTGACAGAGGAGGTTATTTAATGACCTCCTTTCACCTGCACCTGCACACACACATACTGCACACCACACACACACACATTACAAACATTTCCTGTAACTTCTCTGGAAAAACAGAAGAAAATATATCCATTATATATATTGCCCCTAACCTAAATCTTTTTATCAGTAAGTCTCACATACTTTATCAAACCTGGTGAGCAATGCCTTGGTGAACTGTGAGAGAAGCTCCATGAAAGGCAGAGGGCCTTTTACCTCAGGTGTGTTTTGTTTCCTGGATTGTTTTTGACCTTGATTACATACCTCCTGTGTTAAACATTCACATTCAATTTATAAGACATATTTATTCTTGTCGGATGTCAGAATATAGCTATAGGACCCAATCTGGTCCGTGTACCTTGAATCTAGTATGGCCTTCTACCTTTTATGCTTTCCCAGATATAATCTATAGTATGTGTGAGGCAATTATGGTTCAACTGCTTTGTTCTTAGATAGTCCTGGGAAAGGGCTGCTCTGTTAATATTTAGTATATGCTTGTTGGGATTTATTTACATGTTTTCCTGAACTTAACCTTCCTTGGATTACTGCTTTCTTTGTTACCCTGGTGTATGAAACTAAAGGACGATTGTCTACAGCATTAGACTATGTCTGTCCCATTCTTTCAGGTCCTCTCTGATCCCAGGTCCAGTAGGAGTTCTGCATAACTCAGCTGAAAAGTCGACAATTACTTAAATGTCAAATCAAGTCAAAATAATTAACTGATTTTTTTTCCTCTCATTTACTCACAGGATAACCTATGCAATGTAAGTTTCTCTTGCCTGAAACTATAATAAGCAGATTACAAGCATTCATAATTACCAATTATTCATTATAACACAATACTTTCTCAAAGTTCTCAACAGAGTTCTATTTACATAACTTACTTTTTTAATGTGAGAGAGGTGATGACTCTAAAGGACACTGTTATAAGGGACACAAGGAGCACCTTGTGAGGTGTTTTATTAATTGAGTTTGAGGTAAGAAAAACACGTTATTATTCAACAACAAATGGGATCAACTATTCAGTGTGTTATAGAGCTTGGGCTTGCTAATCACAAATTTTGATCAGAAAGAGTGAGAAGAAATATGAAAATTACTATACAACTGCTAGCCTATTATGAGCCATCTGAGGAAAACTTAGCTTAATATATGCAATAATAAATAACCAGAGGGCTGGAGAAATGGCTCAGCAATTAAGAGCACTGGCTATTCTTCTAGCGGTCCTGAGTTCAAGTCCCAGCATCTACATGGGCTTACAACCTTCTACAACTGTAGTTCCATAGGACACAATGCTCTCCTCTGGAATGCAGATATACATGCAGACAAACACCCATATACAAAAAATACATATATAGACTTTTAAAAATTATTTTACATAAAAGAAAAGAGATAACCACACATAGCTGGGTAAGGTGGTGTAAGCCAGGAATCTTCAGCACTTCAGGAAGTCTGTAGCAAGAGGATCACCAAGCTTCCAGGGACACAGGGAGACCCTGTTATGAATTATTACCATCTAGGAATCATATGTGGGAGTACATGCCTGTAATTCTAGCACTTGGGAAGCTGAGGCAGGAGTACCTAGCTATAAAACACTATCTCAGGCTGGAGAGATGGCTCACAACCATCTGTAATGAGATCTGATGCCCTCATATGGGTGTCTGAAGACAGCTACTGTGTACTTTGGGATGGAGCAAGCAGGGCCAGAGTGAGTGGCCCTGGAGTGGGGGTGGTGGAGGGGGTAGAGCGAGCGGGGCCAGAGCAAGAGAAAGAAGGGAAGGTGAAAAAACAAAAACAAAAGCAAAACAAAACCCAACTATCTCAAAAAAATAGAGAAAGTAAGTGTTTTGACTGAGGTGGACTACATGCTCATGTAGGATGCAAAAGGCCATGTGACAGATCCCTAGACAGCAAAACATGCAAGCATGCAAACACCTTCAACTCTTTCTAGCATTTACCAAGGAGCCAAAGAAGGCTCTGAAGCCTAAAAGTGAGACAGCTGTCAGTTAACACATGACACTAGCCAAGAAGTAGATATGGAGAAACTAAAAGCAGGTAACATCAAAATGCCCAGAATCTAGGTAATAATTTCTCTAGAAGTTAAAAAAAAAAAATCCTTAGTTTGTTTAAATGTCTCAAAGACGTAACTTTTTTAAATAAAACAAAATTTTGTATGTATTTATGTGTATGAGTGTTTTGCCTTCATATATATGTACGCCTGGTGCCCAAGAAGGCTAGAGAAGATGGTAGCTGAATCCTGTACAACTAGAGTCACAGACAGACATGAACTCTGGATACTGGCAACTGAATCTGGGCCTTTGGCAAGAGCACCAAGTGCTCTTAACTGCTAAGATATCCCTCCAGCCCCAAATTCATTTAAATATTATTATCAATTTATTTATTTACTATTAATATTTAATATTATCAGTGTTAAACAGAGGAGCAATAAATAAAATATATTGTACATATCTATAAATTTATATGTATATAGAAAATTTGCCACAGATATTACATTTTCAAATAACCTCAAACTAACTTCCAGTAAATCATTTTGAGTAACAGTTTATATCCAATGGCCGGGCGGTGGTGGCGCACGCCTTTAATCCTAGCACTTGGGAGGCAGAGGCAGGCGGATTTCTGAGTTCGAGGCCAGCCTGGTCTCCAGAGTGAGTTCCAGGACAGCCCGGGCTACACAGAGAAACCCTGTCTCGAAAAACCAAAAAAAAAAAAAAAAAAAAAAACAGTTTATATCCAAGATATATAAGACTAATGAAAACAACTCCCTATCACATAACTTCAGATGTCCTCCATTCTAAGAGCACTTTTGGCTCATCAGAACAACATATGATTAATTTGGGAACCAAGTGGTGGGAGAGGAGAGATTAGCCAAAACAAAACTAAAAAAACAAAACAAAACAAAAAACCAGAAAACAACAACGATAAACAAAACAAAACCCTACTGTGAGACACAGTCTAGCTGAATATTTAGCCTTACTGGTTTTAGCTGAAATTGGTCACCTCAGAATGTATTTCTTATGTTTACCTTAGCATGGCACTTTGTCTATGTAAGGTATGTCAAGTCAGTTTCCCAAACAATGATTCCACACTTCTGGCTGAGTGTGACGGTGCGCACCTGTAATCCTGGGATTCAGGAAGTTGAGGCAGGAGTATTGAAACTTCCAAGCTAGCACTGGCTACACAGCAAGTTCAAGTCCAGACTGAACTAATGTAGCAAGACTCTGCTTCAATAAGCCAAAGGTCAGAAAGCATAGCTCAGTGTCAGAGGACCTAGCATGAGAGGAGTGCCTGAGCTTGGGGAGGATGGGGGACATGATCCAAGTTTCCGAGTTAAGAGCTTTCAAAGAATGAGATTTTGATGGGTAACTGAATAATTATGGAAAACTGTAAACAAAACTTCTACCAAACACTTATTAACTAAATACCCCTGATCAGCCATGCTTGCTTTCCGGGCAGGGACAGATGTTTCTGATTGATGAGCACATTCTTAATAACTTCTCACAACAGGATAGCTTACCGAAAGGAGGTAGTCCGTATGTCTGGGTTGCCTGAGGGTAGACAGCATAGGGTTGAGATTGCTGCAGTGCCTGGTACTGAGTCTGCCCAGGATAAGTGGTTTCCGAAACAGGAACAGAGAGGATGTGTGCATAAGGTCTAGGAAAACCAAGAAAATGAAAATTTCCATATGCAGCCCACTTAATTAATGAAAATGGGCAAACCAGTTAACATCACTGAACCAAAGAATCTGGGAATAAGATTAACTTTCCACAGTAAAATAACTTTTATCGATGGCCAGAAAACACAAGTTTGGCCCTTTTCAAGTTCCATTATTAATCTTTCCAAAGAATAATTTTATGGAAAATCAAAGGCTCAAGCATTTTCCCAAGTTCTAGCTATTACTCTACAAATAAGTGTGTTACATGGAAGGTCCTAAATGAGACACAAGGATGACTTAGTTATAGCCTATGTTTGTATAATGCCTAAAGTCTGGGCTGGAGACAGGACAGTTGATAGAGCACTTGCCTAGCACTCTTCTGATTCTTAACACCACAGACACCAGACATCGTGGCTCAAGTCTGCTATACCAGGACTTGGGAGGGGAAGGCATAAGGATCAGGAGTTCAAGGCCACACTTCACTACAGAGTAAATTCAGTCATCCTTGACAATGTAGTGAGTTTGAGGCCAGCTACTTAAGACGCTTTCTCAGAAAACAAATCAAAAGCAACACTTTAGGACAATGAAGAATGGACTGAACAGAATTAGCAACTGGCTTTATTCGTCACCCAGAGCACTGGGCCAACTGCAGTTCTAAGACAAAGAAAGTAGGGCTGATGGAGCAAGGACAAGCAACCACATCAAAAAACAGGGTAGCCAGGTGGTGGTACACCCCTTTAATCCCAGCACTTGGGAGGCAGAGGCATTTGGAGTTCTGAGTTTAAGGCCAGCCTGGTCTACAGAGTGAGTTCCAGGACAGTCAGGGGTACACAGATAAACTGTCTCAAGAAAACAAAAAAACAAAACATACATTTAAAAAAAAAACCCAAGGAGTAGAGATGTGCTCCAGTATCCTCAACTTGTCTGTGACATAGGAGCCAGCTTGGCTAATAGACCCTAGAAGTCACTTTAAGTTCAGCACGCTGCCACTAATTGGTGCCAGTCATACCAGGGACAGTCAGGAATCAACTTCACTAGTGAAACCACAAAACTGTACCCTGGCTTGCTGCCTTGTAGATATCCATTCTACTATACCCTTTATTACCCTATATATATAACTTCTACATATTTTATTTGGCATATTGGGTTATATGAAAAAGTGCTATTATATATCATCAAAGTTTTAATAACTAACATAGGGCAGAAGGGATATATCTTAACAAGGGAAAAGGTTCCCCACCACACCTCCTCCCCCAAAAAAACATCTTTGGGAGCAGATAATAAAGGAAGGCTAGAAAGAAGTAGCATGTGAACTGAGTAGATGAGCTGTCCAAAAAATAGAGACAGAGGGTTCCGGGGCAAGAATAAAGCCCTGGCATAGGAACAGAGAAGAGGTGAGGGCTTCAGTGTCCAGGAGGAAGCCTTATACTAATCCTAATGGAGACACACTGAGAAAGGACAGGGACACGCAATAAGGGGAAAGATAGGAGTGTGGCCCTCACTGCCAGGCTAGAGTTCAGTCAAATCCAAAACAACTGGAAGGCCCTAGACTCACTGCTTTCTAAAACGGATTAGAAGCGCGTAAAAACCCAGGTCTGGTTAAACAAGGAGATGCAATGGTTCCAGTAAGTGGTGAGGGGGTGAGGATGAAGGCAAATGGCACACCTGAATAAAGTGTCTGAGTGCAACAACTGTGTACACATAGGAATGGATTTGCTGTATGCAACATACTCATGTTTCAATAGACTCAGAGGCCAGGCAGTGGTGGCACATGCCTTTAATGCCAGCACTTGGGAGGCAGAGGCAGGCGGATTTCTGAGTTTGAGGCCAGCCTGGTCTACAGAGTGAGTTCCAGGACAGCCAGGGCTATACAGAGAAACCTTGTCTGGAAAAACAAAAACAAAAAATAGACTCAGAAACTTGCATTTGCCAGATCTAAGCCTGTAAGATAATTTAGACAAGAGTTGCTACTCGAGTCACATGAGTTTACTTTGAAATAGTGTCTCAAAAACAGTTAATTTCCAGATATTGTAAAGAACATACTCTCCTTTTCCATGCTTTACAGAAAATACTACCAGTTAGTTAGAATATTTCAAAAATGAAATAAGAAGATTCATTATCTCAATCTTTAGTCTTTGAAACTAAATAACATAGTACAACTTGGATAGCAGAAAGTTTATGGATTTGATGTGTTTCACATTTAGTATCTAACATACATGTGTCCAAATCTGTGACCTGAAGGCTGAATTCATCCCAGGATAGCGCTAAATAAGCCCTAGTACATTTACAGATAACATGTCAAAAGGGTGAACACTTCTATGGCATGTAAAACCTCCCCATGATGCTTCCAGACAGTGTTAAGCACAGCACAGAAGACAACCACGTGACAATGACTGGCCTGAGCAGACATTAGTATTAACATCAGAGCGTGCAGAACTTGAGCTAGTTTATGTAAGTAAAGGGGAAGTGAATGGCTCACCAAGGAAAATGAACGATAGTTTCCTTTCCTAACAGCCTCTGCAACAAATGTCTTCATGAATCTTGCATTTTTAAGTACATACAAACAAGGTAGTTTAATGGGTGCAGTTGTTTATGTCTGTATATGGGCACAGGCCCACTCTTCATTAATACACAACTGCAACTTGATACAAACACTGTTCTGTACCCTACCCACTTTAAAGGTGACTAAACTGGTTGTTGGCAAGCACTGGCCTTACACCATGAAGGCCTAAAATGAACCTCTTTGTAACTTCAATCCATTACACTTGCCCCAGTTCAAGCTCAACGGTTTGCAGTTGCCAATCTGAAGTGCTGTTGAGCTGTTTTTACTGACCCATATGTTCATGTAGAGAAAGGATCAGAAATCACATGAATGCCTACTTGATTAGTAGGTTCCTATATAATAGTAATCTACTCCAACAACCACCTGATATTTTAAAGGATGATAAATAGAGTATATTCAGATGTGATAAAAACTGGAGTAAAGACAAAGAATAAGGGAGGTGAAAAAAGTTAAATATTAAATTTGTAATGAGCCTAGAGAAAAGTTTGGAAATAATTATTCAACTTACTTTGCAGAATACATTTGTGAGGTATAATCATTGGATGAGCGAGGGATGTAATCGGTGCATGTCATAACTGAAAGAAAGATATTATTAGGTAAAAAAGTTAGAACATTTAAAAAAGTAAACGGAAAATTTATATCTTACTATATAGTTCCTCAAGGTGAATAACACAGACTGGATGCCAAAAAATTTCAAAGAGTGCAGAGAAAACACCTCATTTCTACATTTACAGACCTGTCTGTAGAGTTTAAGAATCAGTAAAAGAAGCAAGAAAGGATGGAGGAGGATAGATGGGACATGGAAAACATCTGACGGTAAACAAACTAATCTTTCCTTTCTTGTCACTGACCTCAACTATCTACAAAGCAAACCTCCTAGGCTCTCCGCTATGCTCACTGACAAACTTAGAAAGCTAAACCCACATCTAAGAAATCACACAGTGCTTCCTCGATGTCCTCAGACTCTGGATGCTTACTCTAAGTGAAAAGTCCTAAGAATGGCGAGTGAGAGACAGGGCTGATAGAAATTCCCAATCTCAGTCTATTGGTATGTGGAAGCAACAGCAGCACAGGTAGGAGCAGGATTTTGGTTTTGTTAGTTTGTTTTTGTTTGTTTGTTTTTTTAAAAAGATGTATTTATTTATTTCATGTATATGAGTACACTGTCACTCTCTTAGACACGCCAGAAAAGGGTACTGGATCCTATTACAGATGGTTGTGAGCCACCATGCGGTTGCTAGGAATTGAACTCAGGACCTCTGGAAAAGCAGTCAGTGCTTTTAACTGCTGAGCCATCTCTCCAAAACCCCCAGGGGAATTTTTTTTTTTTTTTTTTTAATTTTATGTGCATGAGTACACTGTCATTGTCTTCAGACACACCAGAAGAGGGCATCAGATCTCATTACAGATGGTTGTGAGCCACCATGTGGGTGCTGGGAATTGAACTCAGGCCCTCTGGAAGAGCAGTCAGTGCTCTTAACCACTGAGCCACCTCTCCAGCCAGAGAGCAGGTTTTTGTATTATCACTTTCTGTTCTATACTAAAGGCCATCCAGATATTTCAAGACTCATGCAGTGAAGTCCTTCCCCACCTGCTGTCCTCTTGCCCTCCATGACTTTCTCTAGAAAAAGCTGCAATGAAAGCTTGACCCTCACAATCAAAACTGGGCTCAAGACTGAGAGGTATAGAAAGCCACTGGTTAGGCTCCACTGCAGCTCATTATACACAGAGCGGCACTATAAATGCTTGGCCAGACTCCTGCCCTGTTCTGACTTTCCTTAACATCATGAAAGGAGCTCTTCTGTTGCGAAAATGGACTAAAGAGGAACATCTGGCTTATATCTAAGCTAGATTCCCTGAAAGAGTAACTTGTACAGAAAGGAAATGTCAGGAGAAGATAAGGGGCCATTTCACATCCAGGAGAAAAACAAACTAACAACTATGAGTTTATTATAAAAGATCTTGTCCAATGCCATTGTTTGAGGTCTTTAAAAGATTATTAAAAGCTTGAAGATCACTCTTATCTATATTCAGATTAACAGAAATGAAAGTGATCTCAATTAAATATGAATATTTTATCCATCATGGGGCATAGACTAGGGTAATTCAAATTCTGTAAGATGGTTTCCTCTCCATTGACAGGTACTCAAACCCTTATCTACCCCTCCCCCAAGGACAGACTAAACCTGGATTTTGGCAGTATCTGGATCAGCGATGGATTAGAAAGTCAGGGCATAACCTGATATCACACAGTAGGGGATTTAAAGTGGTACTTTGTTTTGGGGTACAGTAACAATGGTGAAGATGAGGCAAAGAGCAGAGGTATAACCAGTACACCATTTCATCAGCTCGGATGTATAGAATAAGGAAGACAAGGAAGCGCAGGATGACTTTCCAGTTTTTCTTTTAGACAGTGATACAACATCCTAGGATGGGCATGTTTGGGAGAAGATCTGATTAGCTTAAAAAAAAAAAGCTTCTTACTTATTATATACGACTTTGCTTTCAGACACTAGAGATTTCAAGTAGGCAGTTAGATACATAAATGAAATCAGAGAAATCACACAGGAAATAAAAATGTGATATTTGGGCATGATGATCCATGACTTTAATACAAGCACTTAGGAAACAGAGGCAGGTGAGTTCTCTGTGAGTTCAAGGCCAGCCTGGTCTACCTAACAAGTTCCAGGGTAGCCAGTGCTACATAGAGAAACCCCTAATGAATTAATTAGGTATTTGTTAGCAATGTATGACATTTAAAGGAATGTAATATAATGGATGGAAGCATCTGTGAAGAGGATGTTAGCCTAGAACCCAATCCTGGGGCCTGACATTCAACTACAGCTAGAAGAAGGGTCATCAGGGAAGAAAAGTGAGAGGACACGTGCTGAGACAGACTATGAGGAGAGAGAAACGTCTA
Source organism: Mastomys natalensis (assembly GCA_021653895.1). NCBI lineage: Eukaryota > Metazoa > Chordata > Mammalia > Rodentia > Muridae > Mastomys > Mastomys natalensis. Next base: position 73,564 of record JAJTUV010000697.1, on the reverse strand, counting down.
CTAGAATTGGCAATATGACAGCAATGGAGGACCTTGCTAATCAGTTTCACAGGAAGAGAAAAAATAGAAGCTAAGTCAACCAACTGAAGAGTGAACTGACAGAGGGAAGCAAGCAGAAGCAATTCTTTTCAGAGGTTCAGATGTATAATAAAACACAGAGAAAACCCTGTATATCATCAAAGATGGTAGCTACCAGAGCACGTGTCTCTATGAGAAGAAGAATGTGATATGCAGGAGTGGAGGTGAGATAAGCATCATACCAAATCTTGGGGAAGGCTAGAGAGGACACAGAACGCAAATATAAGGACTTACACTTAACAAGGGCAAGAATCCCTTCAATTCTAACAAGGAGGACACAAGACAGTCTGGGTACAAACATAGAGAAGCCTGAAGGTGGGGTTAGTTAATAAGGGAGCTACTGTGTAGAGCTTTGATTTGAGAAGACAAAAGATAAGCATGAGGAAAAGATGAGTGCATCCTGAGGTTTTGAAAGAAGAGTCATAAGTTAAATGGAAACTCTCATTAGAGAAATGAAGACTTTCCACACAGAGCACTCACCTGAAGCCTTGTGGTTATGACTAGCAGTAACTACTCAATGAAGTATATAACTCTATCCAATAGTGCTTAGTTATTTGTACACACTTATAGAGAAGAAAGTTGAGTTAAACTAGGGTTGGGGTTTAGAATGAAAAAAATATAAGGAACATTAAAGACTGATAGGTAAGATTACTTAGTTTTAAGTTATTGTTTTAATGCTCTTGAGGAACAGTCTGGCATTAGCCCACTACTTTTTTGATTTCTAATAAAATGCTACTACTTTTAGAAGTTCAACCTGCAAACAAAAATAAAGTCACTGAGTATGATTCTCCGGATGAGTCCATCCATGAGGCTTGTTAAAGATGCTCATCCGAGTATACGGTGAACAAGGGGAGAAGAGCCTTCTGGATATTCTGGACAACCCAGACACTCAGGGAAACCCAATTATACAAGAATAACATCATTTGGTTATAGAAATACCACACCCACTGTGCATAAAACACGGTACTTACTTTCCTCTGACATGCTAAGATTTGATGCAAGGCTGGATGTCTCAGGCTTCTGATCACTGGCATCTGGGCTGTTTACTTGACTAGGAGAATAAAACAAACACATTAGGCCTGAGCTGCTGCAATGCTGAATGATAAAAGTCAAACGCATCTCCTCCTGGGCTGGCCAACTAAGAAGTAAATCTAGATGATCTCCCTACTCTTCGTTTTACCAACTAAGTTGAAAGAAGGCCAGGCGGTGGTGGCGCACGCCTTTAATCCCAGCACTTGGGAGGCAGAGGCAGGCGGATTTCTGAGTTCGAGGCCAGCCTGGTTTACAGAGTGAGTTCCAGGACAGCCAGGGCTACACAGAGAAACACTGTCTCGAACAGTCCCCCAACACACAAAGAAAGAAAGGAAGGAGGAGAGGAGAGAAAAGGAAAGGAAAGGAAAGGAAAGGAAGGCAGGCAGACAAGGGTCAGGACCTTCAGCCTTCAACTGCTCTTTTTCATAGCCCTAGACTCCTTGAAAATTTTGTACCACTTGGAAGGCCCAGCTAAGTCACAGACTAGACAATTTTTTTCTCTAAGATCATTCAATAAAACAACCCTGAACATCTAACAATGCTATTACTTTAAAAATATTATATACTTTGTTATGGATGGATCACAAGGTAATGTGTTGACTTTATACTAGGAAACAGTGAGCCAAGGTAGTTAACAAACCCACTAGCTCACACACTTACTCTTTGTGGTAACAACATTTGAAATCCATTCTGTTGGTAGTTCTGAAAGGCAACAGTACCTTATTTCCAAACCTTTCTATGTATCTGTTACTTTGGTTAAAAGTATAACAAAGTAGGGAGATGTCTTATTAAAGACAGTGGGTCATCATCAGCTACAAATCTTAATTTGAAGTTTTTGAAGATTAAATATGTTTGTTTCCAAGGAGGAGTTCTGAACCCTTAAAACTGTTCAGTTTGCTGCATTTCTCCTCTATTCTTCTTAAGGAGAGTTAAGTTTGGTGTGTTGGTGTGTACCTGTTATCCCAGCACTAGGGAGATGCAGGCAGAAGGCTCAGGAGCTCAAGGCCATCTTCTAATACTCCTGTCTCAGGTAGCCGAGGCTCTAAGAGGCCCTGAGAATCTACAATGTTGCAACCATGCCCTAACAGTTGTGGAACAGAGATGACTCCAGGTTGAGTCCTTTAGAATGTTTTCCTCCTTTTCTTTTCCTTTAAGTCCTAGTACTCCATCACTTCCAACCACAAGAGCATGCTGGTTAGAGTACAGATTCTAACTGCACCCAGTGACTCACTTCTAATTCTAGTATTTGGGATGCTGAGGCATGAGGATTTATCATAAGTTTAAGGTCAATATGGTTTATAAAATTAGTTTAAAGCCAGTTTGCAAAAACAGAATGAGACACTATCTCAAAAACACTAGCGACCTTTATCACCGTGTGCAAGCATTAGAGTTGGAATGCCAAGTCAAAATCCACTTTTCCAACAACTAGCTCTATGGCTTCAACAAGTCACTAAATTCTCTAGGCCTCAGTCTGTCATTGGATACAAACAGAACCCATCTCATGGGTTATAAGGATAAGGACAACACATAAAAAGTAGGCAAGTCCAGACACAAGGACACAGTAACCACAGCTGTTCTATTTCTGTTTGCAGCCATTATGTCACCTGATAAAAACCTGGTTTACTCCTTCTCCCCAGGAAGGAAAAGGCTACTGTGCCAGAGGCTCTACATCTGAGGATAAAAATGACCAACTGAGGTAAAAGTAGTTTCTACATAGCAGCATTTAAAGCTCTCATATGACCTTTGAAGCTAACCTCTAATATCAAAGCATTAATTAAAAAAGAATTTTGGGGCTGGTGAGATGGCTTAGTGGTTAAGAGCACTGACTGGTCTTCTGGAGATCATGAGTTCAAATCCCAGCAACCACATGGTGGCTCTCAACCATCCGTAATGAGATCTGATGCCCTTATGTGGTGTCTGAAGACAGCTACAGTGTATTTACATACAATAAATAATTTTTTAAAAAAAAATTAAAAAATATTAAAAAAATAATTTTGATATATTTTTAAATATTAAATTATTTTTTCTTCAGTTACATTTGTTTGCTTTTTGAGAGTGGATTTCATGATGTACCCTGGCTGTCCTGAAGCTCAGTAAGACTGCCTGGACTCAAGTTCATGTGTCTATCTGCTTCTGCTCCCTAAATGCTGGGATTAGAGCATGCATCACTATGCCTACTACACTTAATATATTTAAAAAAATTATTTTTTAATGTATATGAGCTTTGCCACCATACATGTATGTGGCCCTGGATCCAGAAGAGAGATCAGATCCCCTAGAACTGGAATTACAAACATCATATGTGTGCTGGGAACAAAATCCTGCTCCTCTGCAAGAGTTTTCCACAGCTTAGCCATCTCTCCAGTCTGGAAATTTGATTGTTAAAGTTAAATTTTACCTCTGTTCAAATGACTTCATTTTAGAATACCAAACTACAAGCCAAGTTAGGATCATGGAAATGAGAGGGAAAAAGAAATAAATGACATGGATTAGTTATAGTGGTATAAACCGAAATGGCTAACTAGTGACCTAAATTTTAGATAAATGTTAAGGACTTCTGAGTTCCACCTCAAATCTACTTACATAGAATTCACACAAGGAAGAACTTGAAACTGGCCCAGAATCTCTGACTGTAATGATAGTTTGTCTTTCCTGTGTATTTGGGATAAGTCTGAGTTTCAAACTCACCCCCACTGCTAAAGAATATTTTTAGATCCTGAATCTCAGAAGTAATATGCCCTCATATACACTGGGCACACCAGCTCTAAAGGGCATTTGATTCCAGTTTGATTCTAGAATTTTGTTAACAGCAAAACTCCCTTCATATGCACCTCAGAATGCACAGACTAGAAATACACCATCAAGACAGTAAATTAACTCTAGTACTTTGTTAATATTTAAAATTGTCACTAGAGAAATTATACACTGTCTGAAAATATCATTACCTTTAGAACATATAAGTGTAAATTTTTGCTTACAAAAAAAATTGCTTAAAAAATAAAAATGAGGGCCGGGCGGTTGGTGGCGCATGCCTTTAATCCCAGCACTTGGGGGGTAGAGGCAGGCGGATTTCTGAGTTCGAGGCCAGCCTGGTCTACAGATTGAGTTCCAGGACAGCCAGGGCTACACAGAGAAACCCTGTCTCGAAAAAACAAAAAAACAAAACAAAAAAAAAAAATGACAGGGCTGGAGACATGGCTCAGTGTTTAAAAGCACTGACTGCTCTTCCAGAGGTCCTGAGTTCAATTCCCAGCAACCACATGGTGGCTCACAACCATCTGTAATGGAATCCAATGTTCTCTTCTGGTGTCTGAAGACAGCGACAGTGTACTCACATATATAAAGAATAAAGTAATTCCTTTAAAAAATAAATAAATAAAATAAAAATGACAAAAAAAACCCAACTTTGTAAACACATCCAAATACTTTCTCATTCAACAGACCTCTTGTCTATAATCAATAATTGATAGATGAAAGAGAAACATAAACATATTACTCATCCTTAAAAGGAAGGAAATTCTAGCTGGGCAGTGCTGGCGCACGCCTTTAATCCCAGCACTTGGGAGGTAGAGACAGTTGGAGCTCTGAGTCTGAGGCCAGCCTGGTCTACAGAGTGAGTTCCAGGACAGCCAGAACAGACAGAGAAACACTGTCTCGAGGAAGAAAAAAAAGAAAAAAGAAAAAAAGAAAAGAAAAAAATGGAGGAAATTCTGATACATGCATATGCAAATTCTCTTTATAGCATATATTATATATATATATATATATATATTATTTTTTTTTTTTTTACTATGTACATAATCTTATAGCCCTTTACATGAAGCTTTTAGAATAGTCAAATCCACAAACTAATCTCACAAAATCAGAAAGCAGAATGGAACAGGTTAGGGGCAGTGGGGGTAAGGGTGTACAGGGAAGTTTTGTTTAGCAGATATAAAATTTCAATGTGGGAAGGCAAGAAGTCAGAGATAGATGGGGCTGACAGTCACACAAGTTCATGTACATGATGCTGCTCAGTCATATTCTTAAAAATGTTGTAAGGGCTGTGGGACATAGCTCAGTGATAAAACCCCTCCTAGCGTGCACAGATGCTGGGTTCAGTCCACAGTATGGTGGATGGAGCAGAAGGTTTAAGGCTGGGCATGGTGGTTCAAGTCTTTAAATCGCAGTACTTAGAAAGCTAAAGGTCACAAGTTAAAGGCCAGTATGGTCTACACACTTAAGACTCTGTTAAAGGAAGAAGGGGTAAACGGTACATTTTATTTTAAGGATACTTATTAATAGATTTAAAACTTACCAAAGGAAGAAAAAAAAAGGAACTTCAGGAAAAGACAAACTAGCAGGTGCTTTTTTTTGCGGGGAAGAAGTGATTTCCCATAAAAAGGAAAGAGAAAGTATCCACAACAGGTCTGATGAGAAGCAAGATACTTTTTTGTTGTTGGTTTTTTTTTTGTTTTTCAAGACAGGGTTTTCAAGACAGGGTTTCTCTGTGTAGCCCTGGCTGTCCTGGAACTCACTCTGTAGACCAGGCTGGCCTCGAACTCAGAAATCCGCCTGCCTCTGCCTCCCAAGTGCTGGGATTAAAGGCGTGCGCCACCACCACCCGGCAGCAAGATGCTTTTATTTTTTATTTTTTAATTTTATTTCTTCAATTTTTGGTTTCTCAATAGAGGGTTTCTTTATGTAGCCCTGGCTGTCTTGGAACTTGATTTGTAGACCAGGCTGGCCTCGAACTCACAGAGATCCGCCTGCTTCTGCCTCCTGAGTACTGGGATTAAAGGAATGCACCAACACCGCCTGGCAAGATGCTTCTTTTTTAATATCTCTTAATTTGTCTTTGAATTAATTCCCCAGCTGAGTGAATAAAAATAGTGGGAAGTAAAGACAAAGGGAGGAGACCGGAGGCAAAGACAAAGGGAGAAAGGTTGAAGATGATTTTTAGGCACTGGAAAATCAGACACGACGGGTGTCTACCTGAGATAAAAGCATGAGTGGAAACAAGAATGAGCCAGTGTAGTTCTGTGCTGGTCTAGTACAGTGTTACAGTGCTAGGGAGTCGATGAATGATCTGGGTTTAAGAAAAGTTGTGGGTTTATTGTCAAGTAGATTGGGAATATGTATAGATAGGTGGACAGTTAGGTTCATGCAAGAATATACTCCTGCTGGTAAGCGTAACACTGGAAAAGAACAGAGAAAGCTAACATTCTCAAGGTCCGACTACAGAAATAGATGATGGCTTAGGAGACAAAACATGTGATGCCAAAAAGATGCCTCCTTTCTACAGGCGTGGACAAACATCTAGGCCATTATACTCAACTGACAGTTAATGTCAAAATCTGCATTTCTCTTATTTCAGTCTCTTCTTCCAGGTTTGTATACTGTACATTTGAAGAATATATCAATTTTTCATTTGAGTTTCTCCACAAATGCCTGAAGGCATAACAACAAAAGATATACATACATCTTAGAGGAAAAACTGTGTTGGAGGAGCTGTGTTTCTTGTTTTTTGAGATACAGTCTGGCTAAGTTGCCCAAACTAGTCTCTGGTTTGGGGTTTAGTAAATACAATTTTGAAGAGCAGTTTTAATCTGAAGCCCAAGTAATTTCCCAATGTAAAGGTGACAGTGAGAACCAAGAAGGCAGCAGTCAGCACAAAGCACACCCCACACCAATCAGCACGAGATAAAAATTAAAGCAGACTGTTAAGAAGAAGAAGCCCAGTTTTACAAATACCTTAAAGTTTGTTCTCCTGGTTCCTGCATCTTGGCCTTTTTCACCTGTAAACATCAGCACACATAGAAATCAGCGCAGTAAACTGATTCTGAAACCTTAGTTGTTCAAATACAGTTGTTTCTCAGCATCTCAGGTGGCAGGCTCCAGAGACCCTCACTATAGGAAATTCTGTAGACTCTAGTCCTTTATATTACCACACATAGTTCTGATGTACTTTAAGCCATCTCTCAATCACTTATAATATGTAACACAATATAAGTACTATGTGAATAGTTGCTATACTGTATTACTTAGGAATATTATTAGTAAATGGGAATGTCTGAAGAACTTGTGTACTAGAGATACTCTCTACCTGTTATAGTTGCCTTCAGCTGGTTAGTTTACATACTGATTGACACTTGGTTGAGAAAGTTGACTATATATTAACTAATATGCTAGTGTTTCATTTTGTTTTGACCTAAAATGTCATTACACAAAAATGTGAAACTTTTGTAATAGTAGTTACTTGCAATAAGCTAGTCAAGAGGTTGAAGAATCCCAGGATGACACGCAGACTGTGACAAAGAATCTAACACCAGTATAACAGTGGGAGAAAGAGAGGTAGCCTAAGTAAGAAGGAAAACAATGTTTTAAACAGAAACTATGAATTGAAAAAAAATTCAATGACAGTTTATTGCCTGCCATAATTTTAGAAGAGAAAAAATTTCAGCTATTGTTATACCACCAGTTTACACCTTTAAATAATATCCTCTGGTTTTAACTCAATTGAGAACCCTAGTATGGTAACATGCATTTAGTTTTAGTACTGTGAGGGAACAGGTGGATCTCTGAGACTTCAAAGTCAGCTTGGTCTACAAAGCAAGTTCTGAGGACAGCCAAGGCTATAAAGAGCCTGTCTTAAAAACAAACAAACCAAAAAAAAAAGGAAAGAAAATGAAAATTATTTGTCTAAGTTGAGATAAAACAAAGATAGAGAATGGATAGAAGGAAGACATTAAATGTAAAAACATAAAGAGGCTACTGGACCAACACAGATGGGAAACGATGCCCTAAGTAAATTTCAGAGTAAACTAAAGACCACAGCTGGACTGTGCTGGTTTTGGATATACTTCCCTATATTGTCCACTTCATTACATTAATTTTTAAACTATGAGCTAACTTTAGGAATTAGATAGGGATGAGCTGCTAAACCCAATTGCTTGAGACACAAAACATGTACACACATATATACACTTGAGGAATCTGCTAACAAATGAAAGGGAATGAGTTCATCAATTTAAAGCATTTTTTTTTTTTTGGTCCCTTAAATACATGGGGGCATAAAGCCAGCATTCTTTATTCATAGTGTAAAATGGCAAAACAAGAAATAAAATGGTAGATACTCCCTCCCTTTTTTGTTTTTCGTTTGTTTGTTTGCTTGTTTGTTTCTGGACAGGGTTTCTCTGTGTAACAGCCCTGGCTATCCTGGAATTTGCTTTGTATACTAGGCTGGCCTGGAACTCATTACTCATAGAGATCCTCCTGTCTTGTCTGGGGGCTGTGATTAATGGCATGTGCCACCACACATGGCTAAGTAGACCCTTTTTTACTTTTTTGGATGGTCACATCTAGCAAATAATAATACCAAGTTGTACTTAATTAACAAGGAGGGGAAACCAACAAATTACATATAGTTTTATAATGTTATCATAAGCAACCTTACAAAATACAGCAATCCTATCTACACGTGGAGGACTCTTTCTCTCTGCTGGTGTAAGCCTCTACTTGAATAGAAAAAACAAACAGTAACTAAACCTAGGAAATACCCAAAGGCAAGCTCGGAGATGAAGCACCTGCTTAACATGACCAAAGCCCTGGGTTCAATCTTTAGTACTGGAGACAACAACAACCACCATTCACACACACACACACACAAAAAAAAAAAAATTAAAAAATTAAAAAAGGGGGGCGGGAATAAAAAGAAAGGAAGGAAGGAGAGGGCTCACTGCAATTTATAGAGCAAGCACCCATGAAAAAACAATATTATTATTACCTTACCTGGTGCTTTGAAGAATTTGCTAAGATTTTAGTATCATATAGTCATCTGAGCCACTCACTCTAAAAGTTGAAACTGTCAACATTACTACCGAATGTCACATTATTTTCTAAGGCCCTCAGTTTTAGGATGCTGTGAATGCACTGACATGACAGCAGCACAGGTCTGCAGTTCCACACCTACTCCTTCATCCCTCCCCACCATTGCTGTTGAATAAAGCAGCAGCAAGTAAGCAGCAGAACCTTTGCAGGTGTTTCAAACGTCTCTCATTCACTGAACTTTTTCTGTAGATAATCAAAACTGCTCTGATAATTATGGTTCTAAGTCTCAGGTCAACCAGACGACTGATTACAGTAGTACATGACTGTACTCTGAGCACTCAGAGGCAAAGGCTTGTAGTTTAAGGCCACCTGGATCCCAAACTGGGATTTTTGTCTCAAGGAAACAAGTGCGTTTATGAAGTAAAACTTCTGAGTCTGGAAGGTCAGAACTCATTTACAACACTGAAGCTGGGCACGGTGGTGAGCTCCTGCAATCCTGGCCCCAGGAGCCTAAAGCAGAGGCTCAGGACTATCAGGCCAGTCTGGGCGTCTTAGTGAGATAGTGCCTCCAAAATAGAAAGAAGGACCAGCTGGGGAGGCTGTCCTTTATAGCCTACAGACTACTCCCCTTCGTGGAAAAGAAAGACTAGAAGCCAGAGCTGACTCGTCGTTCCTCCTGAGCAGTCTGTGGCAGTCACTTGTTTTATCATATTTGGGATCTGCAAATATGTCTACTGCAACCTGTGGACAGCTGGTCTCCTGAAAATGAACCACTTATTCTTCCTAAGTATTTTCTTTAAATGGTACTCCATGTTTTCTTGGACTCTGCACTTGTCTACTTGGCATCTACAATTATAAGAACCTACCAAGAGGTCAAAGCTGTTTGTATTTTATCTAGAATCCAGAGCCTCCCTCTACCTAATTCAAATATTCCTTCTTTAAATATTGTCTGAGACAGGGTCTCATGAACAAGTTATGGAGCCTAGGCTAAGCTCAAATTCCTCATGCTCCTGCTTCCACTTCTCAAACGTCTCCATTAGCGTTTTCATTGATGTGATAAATGCTGTGATCAAAAGCAACTTGGAAAGCAAAGGATTTATTTCATCTTACACTTCCAGGTAATAGTCCCTCACTGAGGGAACCCAGAGCAAGAACTGAAGCAAAAACCATGGCAGGTGCTGTTACAGGCATTATAGATGGGAGCCATTTTCTCAATCGTGGCTCCTCTGCCCAGAAGTCTCTAGCTTCGGTGAAGTTAGCAAAAAGCAAATCAGTACATCAAGTGCTGGGACTCCTGGTCTGTACCAGCTTGGCTGGCCACCCAAACTCTTACATTCCTGTTTTCCCTGTTCTAAATCACAAAACAGTCTGTTAGAATTATTTTAATGAGTCATACCATTTCTGTCTGCCTCAGTCTTTATGTAGAAAATCTAATGAAGCCTGTGGTCATGTTTTCTCGAGTATTTTCTGCCTCCTTACTGCCACTGGTCACTATACCTGACATGTGTCAGGTTAGTGTGCCTTTTCCAAAAGCTCTGACGTGTCCATGTGTTCACACGGTTGCCCTGACACACTTACACTAGAAGCACAAGCAAATAAGAAAGTGACTTTCTATAACAATAACCAAACAACAGACATTCTAGTTTAAAGTACTTCCGGGTTTTACCTTCCTCTAACATGTAGGCTTTGCATAATGCTATAGAAACTGAACAGACCGTGAAGGCAAGGAAGCAGAGCAGAAGAGCCGTTAGCAGGTTAGTCTCACAGTTCTTAGTACTTTACTTAGGTGGGGAGTAACTAATGAGTCCCATTTCAATAGTATGTTAATATTTACATAAGTCTTTGAATTTATGAATAGACTCTTGTCTTACTAAACACTCAATGGTGCCATTTTCCTTGGTACAATTAGTATCTATAGTTCAACTGTTTGCTAACAGTGCACATCCGATATACACTGTTCAAGATGATTTCAACACTATTACTCCCCTGATTATTACTAAATCACCAAGGATAGGGAATCACACTTAATAATTTCAAAAGGTCTTTTTATCAGCTGCTTATGTCTCCCTAACTTTTACAGTTACCTTGACTGAGAGGGCTAAAAGGACAGCAAAGTAATCATGGGTATACAACACTCAACACATAAAGAAAAGGCAACGCTCATCTGGTAATGCTGAGTATACCAAACAGACTCCTTAGCATTAAGGCAGCCAAGTTTGAGTTTAACAACATTAAATGTCAGGCAGAGCAGTGCACATCTGTGATCCCAATCTGAGAGGCTGAGGTAAGAGAATCATACATTTGAGGCCACTGGACACTGCATATAGCAAGACTCCATCTCAAGAGCAAAACAAGAGAACATATAACATTGCTTTCTTAGAAGGAAATTACTAAGTAATCTGTTCTTTACTCCCTTTTCTAATTTGGATTCTGTACATATAATTGAATAATGTTCAAAATCTCTTCAGATTAGCTTTTATATAACCAACTTGAACTTGAAGGAAAACTCACCGGTTGCTCTGGTAGGTCCTGCTCTTCTTCCATGAGGACCACTGTCTCTTTACACACTTATGTCACTGGATTGCAGGTCTCTGCGGTCTTCACAAACTGTTTGTAAAAGGAGAGGAGGAATTCAAAGCTTTATATACTTGCAAACTATTATCATTAAGGCCATCACAGAATAACTTTTTAATATTTTGCTACTCAAGCTAGCATTCTACGTTAGTTCCAATCTCAAAATCTCAAACTTGCACGTGGCTTTTCAACACTGACATGCTGTTCCAAGTCATGAGAGCTGTACACCCTGACTTCTGTAAGGCTCTGCAAAAGCCAACACGTGGAGCCACTTCTACTGGTTACTATAGTGCCTAATGTATTAAACACTTTACAATGACACTCATGCGAAGATAATAAAACAATTTTTTTTTTAAGGATTAGGGTTCCATTTAAAATGATAGAGACTGCCTAGCAGTCAGTAAGTTATGATAACATCTAACCTGCTTTAATGTGGAACATTTACATAACTGTTAACATAGAACACAGAATTGCTTTAAATAGGACAAACTGGAAAATCAATTAAATACATCACAACTATCTATCTATATGTAATCAATTTAAATGAAAATGTAATTCTTCTGGATCTCGGTAAGGCAAATAAACAGGTAAAGTGAAACCTTAAATATGAGAATTAAGGAAAAATAATTATGTAAAGCTAGGATCCAATTTAATCTGAAATAATGAACTTCCACTAAATATACTAGGTGATTATTTAAATAAATCTTTACTTTTCAAACCCTATTTCTCTGGTCCTAATTTTTAAACAAAAGAAACCCACCATCTTTGACCTGCTAACAGGGATACATTATAAAAACGAAATACTCCACTCCTACTTAACTGAGGCTTGCTGTTTCCCAGAGAAATGCTGCTTAAGTCTCACCTGTATGATTTCTCCTACCAGCTAGCCAACGAAACTTTACAGTTAAAGTAAGTTTGGACTCCTGCTGCAGCACTAATGTAACGAACACTAGATGCAGAGAAAACCAAAGCCTTTGTTTCCGCTGGTGCCCACTCAACCTGTGTGGCTCTCCTTTGTACAATGTAATAACAGTTTAGAGGCATGGATAAAACCAGGAAAAAGACAGAAAACAAATTTAAGAAATACAAGCAGATGAAAAACTTTAACAATTAGATGATAAAGCTTTACTCTTTCCTCTGCTCTTAAATGTCAAAAGAAAGCCAGTTTGAAGGTCAGAAGTACTTGATGCTCAATGCACTCACGTGTGGCTCATGCAGAGCCTCAAAAGCTGCGTTCCGAGTATGACGCAGACAACCTGCACTGCGGAATTACAGGATGCAAAATGAAAGCTCATGGCTACAACCTTCCCTGACTTGCTTTGCTCAACAAGAAGAGCATAAGCGAGCATAATCTATGTGACCACGAAACTGATTTGTAACTGTAAAAACACACAATTTTTGTCTTACCACTTTATGATTACTTTAATTAAAATCTCTGTAATTATTGCACTATGCAAGCGTACATTAGTAAATAAATACCTTCAATCCATTAGAGCAAACAAAATAGGATCAAATTATTAGAGAAACAGAGTGTCTTCACTCTTTAGTTGCCGACTTTGAGCCTAACCAACACAGAAAGTGGTAACACTTCATGGTTTCTCAATCAAGAATATAAATGTAAAACCTGCAATCTGAAGTTTTTTCAAGAATTGTTCTCAGCAAAGAGGAAGGGGAATCTCTTCCCTGGGGCAGAGTTAAAATGTACATCAGGATAAGGAAGGTGAGGACAATGTTAACTAACAAAATGTTAGTTAATAGTATCTTTTAGTTTTATTTTTAAACACAAAACTAATTTATTTTTAAAATCGGAATATTAAAAGAGAACATAAAGGTTTTTTTACAGATCAAAAGGGGGTAATAAGCTTTAAAAGATATATTACTTGAATATGTATAATCAAATGTTCAAACTATTCAAACTAAAACAAAAATAATTTAAGGTAAGTTATAATCTTGAGCTATTCAAGATGAGTTATGTAGCAAGTTATAAGGTGACTTCTTTATGAAACAAATTAGAAAATAATTTTTTCTACTTCTGTTTCTTTGAAAATAAACATTCTTGTTAACATCTTGAAAACTCCCAATCTCCTTCCTCTCAACTTATCAACTGAAGGGATAAAAAGACAGTTTCCATATTTCAGAGAGAAGAACTTTGAAAACTCAGGCTTAATATTTTTAAGTAAATGGTCAATTATCACCAGTAACTTCCATCATTTTAAAACAAAAGCTAGGTGTGGTGGCACACATCTGTCATTTCAGCACTCAAGAGGCTGGGGAATTATTCCAACTCTGAGGACAGCCTAAGCTATACAGGGAAACACAGTCTCAAACAAAATCAAAGTAAACAAAAACAATACCACTAAAACCAAATCAAATCAAAGTAGCTTACAAAGAAATAATACTATTTTATTTCAGGATCTCATCAATCTTGGCAATTATGATATTTGGGACACTTTCAAATAAATATTCTAGAACATCTGTGAAAAAAAACTACATTACTAGCAATAAATTATATTGTTACAATAAAATATACACCAAAGTACTATTGCTATCAGTATAGAATTCTTCCAATAATTTTTAAGTGAAAATATAAGTTTGTTAAATAGAAAGATGCAAGTATTTTTCACAATTTCAACATTTATCAATGTGCTAAAACTTATTTTATTTTGTGATTCTAGAGAGCAAACCAAGGGCCTCACACAGGCTAAGTATTCTATAGTCTACCACTGAGCATATAATGGCTCAGCCATAACAATTCCAATATTATGTCAGCCCAACTTTTTTTTTTAAATTGATACAGGATACAAAATAGAAAGTCACACTCATTAGCAATGTAGGAAGCTGGATAACATTAATCCAATTCTTGTTTCCACTCTGAATTGTTGCAAAAATGTTAGAATTCTCATTTCCATGAATTAGTTGTAGTTTGTATGTATTTTTACCATTAGTAAAACCTGATATTATTCTGTGGTAAGATGAGAAATTTAAAAACACCAAATAATAACAACTATGACACAGAAGTGAAAAGATTTTCATGCTATTGAACATAATAGGAAGGCAGTCACCAACTGATGAAGTTACAAACATGCTGGGTAACCTTTTAGTTTAAGTACCTTTCACTTGAGCAATAAAGTCTCAACAACTTTCAAGTTTCAGTTCTTAATACTGGTTTCTAAATACACTTGCTTTATCATCTTTTCTGAAGATGAGAACTTGTTAGTACTCATATATCTTTATGGAAAATAAACACAAGTGACATGGGTTTAATGGGTTATATTTAGGATATATATGTATATACAAATATATATGCATGTAATAGCAATTAATGAAAAAAGAAGCTATGACTTTGAAGGAGAGGAAAGAGGGATATATAGGAAGGGTTGGAGGAAGGATAGGAAAGGGAGAAATGTGAAATTAAACTACAATCTCAAAAATAAAAATAAAAAACAAGGAAAATATAATATCAAGAAGAAAAATAGTATTTCCTAAGAGTTCACATTTTTCTACACTGTCAATGAAAAAGCTAAAGACTGGTTTGATTCAAAGAAGCTGACAGTTCTGTTCTTTTGTGAACTTTTTCTGGGGGCTGGGAGGGGTCCTCACAGTGTTGCCTAGGCTTGCCAAGAAACCCTGCTCTCAAGTGACAGCCCTCTGCTGAGTCACCACTCCCGTGCCAACATCATTTCCTCTCCTTTGTTTATTCTGCGGGGATACGGGGTTTGTGCGGTGCACACGTGGAGCCCAGAGAACAACAGGCAGCAGTCAGCCCTCTCCTTCTACCATGTGGGTTCTGGGGATTCAATTCAGATCACCAGGCCTGCAAACAAGTGCTGTTACCAGCTGAGCCATCTCACTGGGCCCCAAACACCCAATTTTTAGAACACTATTGCAGTTTCACATGGTCATAAACAAAGCCAAATCTTTTTATAATAGTAGAACTTATTTTCACAGCTAAGAAGAAAGCAAATAATTAGTAATAAATACTTCAAAATTCTAGATTCCAACTTCATAATCTTTCTTTGTAGCTAGATCAACACATTATTTATCTTGTGATCATAATGGCCATAAGCAGAACTTGATCTATTTCAATGTGCTATTGCAGAAAGAAAAATTAAGTATATTTATATATACTGTGCCTATGTAAAAGTATGTATCACTCTTAATTATGACTTCAAGAGAATGTATAAATAATGAAAAATAACTGATTATATTATATACAACAAAAGAATTTATAGGCAGTTAGGTTTGCACAGAAGTATTAAGATTAACATTGTTACACACACACACACACACACACACACACACACACCCGCCTCGAGACAAGGTTTCTCTGTACATCTCTGGCCATTCTAACTTGCTCTTACCAGTGACTGAAAGTGGGTGATGCAAAGGGGGATTCTAGATTTTATACATTAGCTTTCAAATAAGTAAATAAAGGCTTGTTTCAATACTTCTATATTTCTTACTGAAAATAGACAAAAATGGCAAGAATAAATGTTTGTGAGGAAGAACAGAGGCTATAAAAACTGAAAGTCTCAGCACCAGCTAGAGGACAAGGGCGCAGCGTGTGGACGCAAGTGCTTCTCCTTCACCACCTCACTCAGCTCTCTCTGTCCTAAGACACAGGAGGCGTCTGCCAAAGGTCAACAGAAATGACGTTACTGTACAGTAAAGTGGAAATCCGCTATAAAGAAACTAGAGGAGAGCGATAATGGCTGCACACTGTGAATTCATCCAAGGTCACCAAAATTACTTTAAATGGTTAAAATACTTGGTGTGTCGATTCTCTCTCTCTCTCTGTCTCTCTCTCTCTCTGTCTCTCTCTCTCTGTCTCTCTCTCTCTCTGTCCTCTCTCTCTCTCTCTCTCTCTCACACACACACACACACACACACACACACACAGACACACAAACACACACACAGAGCAGATGGAAAGACAAACTTAGGATCAAACCTAAAAAGTATTTACAATATGAAATCAACAGCTGGGTGCAGTGGTGCAGTTTTAATCCCAGCACTTGGGATGCAGCAGTGGGAGGAACTCTATGAGGGTAGCCTGGTCTACACAGTGAATTCCACACCAGTAAGAGTTACAGAGACAAACTAGTATGTGAAAGTCAGAAAAGTTGATTATCAATGTGTAGAGAACATTCACATCATATACTACCATTAATTACAAATATATGAGGAACTAAGCTTTCAAAAATTTGTGAGGAAAAACACAGTACCACAGTATTCCATCTTTATCCATAAAGAGATAAATTTATGAGAAACAGAAGAAAACAGAAGAAACAGATTAACAGATCCTGTTGTATAAAATAAACTGTCATGCAATAAAACAAATGTAAGGTTAAGAAGATAAAACAAAGGCAATATATGCACGGTTATGATGAATAAAGTCTAATATCTATAATACAAACCAAACCTTACCTATATCACTGATAATTATGGGGCAAACCATGACATAAACCCGCCAAATGATACAAACAGGCAGTTTCAGTAACTGCAAAGAGCACATTCACTATTAATTAATGAAATACAAATTAGGTTCTATTTCACATACACTAAAGTACCAAAAATAAGTCTAAAAAACCCCTAAAAGTTATCTGGGTTACAACGATAAATCACACCCTTTTCTCCTGTTTTTGTATAATACTTTTAAATGCCAGACTCTGAATCACATCAGTTGTTTTAATTTATTTTTTTGTTATTTTTAATTAGAACACATAATAAAAGATAAATATAATCAGTCATCCTGAGAGTCCTTTCGTGTAACTCAGTCAGTAGACTGGATCCACCTCCCTCTGCCTCCACCACTGCCTGGGAAAAGCTAGAATCATTAAAAAATAAAAAATAAAAGATGAGAATCTTAGCTGATCATAGTGGTGCACATTTGAAAAGCAAAGGCAGGCTCTTACAAGTTTGAAGCCAGCCTGGGTTACAAAGTGTGTCCAAGACATCTAGGTCTGGTTACACTAAGGAACCCTATATGAATAAAATAAAAAATAAACAAGAGAAAAGAAAGAAAGAAAAAATAGAAAAGAAAAAAAAAAGACGATAAATCACAGCTGGGAGTGGTGGCACACACCTGTGGCCCCAGCACTCAGGAGCAGAGGTAGGTTGAGGCTAGCCTGGTCTCAGGGTAGCCAGGGCTACACTGAGAAACCTCTCTCAAAAGACTTAACAAAACAAATCAAAAAATCAAAAAAGGAAGATAAATCACATTCAGATCCAGGTATGAAGTGGACACACCAAGACCGAGTTCTCAACACATTTATTTGCCCCAGAAGGACAAATAGCAGGGAACAAAGAGGAGAAGGAGACAGAGGACAAAGGAGAGGGGGAAAGAAATCTGCCTCAGCGGTATGAAAGACTGCCTCTGGTTGGGGTGGGGAACAGAGGTGAGCCATAGGCAAATGGCAAGTTATAAAGGAGAAAGAGGAAACCTCAGTTAGGATGAGCTGGTTTGTTTTTATTGGGCATGTTAATTAGGTCAGCCAAAGTGGGCTTTTGATTACTGAATTTAAATAATTTGATAGCTGGACCTTGATGATCAGCCTGAGGAGAAGGTGGCTAATTAAAGGGATAGACCTTGGGGGCTAGCTTTAGGAATGTAATCTAAATGTTCTCAGCAAGGAGGAGAGGGAAAGGCAAAACCAGTCAGTGCCACATTTGCCTACTAGAGTCCTTCAATGATCACCATATGGAGGAAAGCTAACTACATTTATGAAATAAAACTAAAAACCAGAAATATGCCCCAAACTTTGGAAAACCTCAGTTATTAGTGAAACAGTTGTTAGTAATTAAAAGATCTTCAAACCCATCTCGCTGACTCCTGCTTGTGGTTGTAAATCTGATATTTAACAATTCTGGCTAGGTCTGTACACTTAGCACTTGAGAGGAGTCAGGAGGATCAGAGCTCAAGGTCATCTTTAGCTCTCTTCCTCAAAAAAAAACAAAAAACAAAAAAAACCCCAAAACAATAACAAATTCTGTTTAAATCATCCATTTTTCCTTGGTCCTATGAGGTCTGTGACCAACAGTAAATTTTATTATTCTTCGCATGATGCAGCACACAGCAAGTTATCAATAATCAATACACAGAGGAAAAGCATGTGAAGAGGAGGAATAGACCGGAATGCCAAGGAAAACAAGCAATTCCCACTGGAAACCTACAATGGTGGGGAATTTCTCTGAAGCACTCCTGGAGGAGAGTACTAACACCTTAGTTCCTTACTGAGCAAATACATATTTCTACTGTTTTAAGACTCCAGAGCAGTGGCACACCCTTAATCCCTGTACTAGGGAGGGGAGGCAGACGGATCTCTAAAGGCCATCCTGGTCTACATAGTTCCAGGACAGCCAGGGCTACACAGAGAAACCCTGGAGAGGGTGGGGGTGATTTGTCACAGCAGATACAGAAAACAAACAGCAAAGAATTTTGGTTTTCTTATTAACACTCTGGGCTTGCTGGCTATCTCCTGGGTACTGAGTGAAATACACAAGCTGAAAAAAAAATGCAAAATGAAAAAAAAAAATGTATGGAAATAACAGGAAGTGGCTGTACCTCCAACTGACCAACTACTTCTAAACAACCAAGGCAGGAAGCTGGGTGAGGTGGCACATGTCTGTAACCTCAGGATCCTGGAGGCAGAAGAGTGAGAAGTTCAGGGTCACACTCAACTACACAGTGAGCTGGAGACCAGCTGTAATACACTCTATAGTGGTAAAATGTCATGTGCTGTTTGGCCTTGTCCTCCTGTCTGTCTCACACTCCATCATGTTTATTTCAAGTGGTCTCCAAAACACCTTTTCCTAGGACGTTCTGGCCCGGTAACTGTACTATCAAGAAGGAAAACAGCCAGCAGGTAAGAGTATTAAAAAACACCGTGTCCTTGAGAACAGCTAGAGGTAAAAGATAGACATTACTGTTGTTTATCCCATCTACAAAAATGTCTATGGTGGGAACAAGCCGCCTGTAGTTCATCCACAAGAAGCTCGCCCAGAGAGAGAGAAACTCTCAGCAGGAACTCCAGCTGACTGTTTCATCTTCCCCAGATGCATTCCTAGGTGCAGTAAGCCCTGACTTGATGATCTGTTTGTCTGGTATCTCTAGAGGTCTCTACTGGATGCTGTGTGCATCCAGTCTGACGGGGTTTTGCTCTCTGTGCTCTACTATGCTATGTACGCTCACGCGTTTGAAACTGAAACATGGCTATTGTAGGCCACTCTCAGGACATACAGGAACAGCAGCCTGGGCTGTGTGAGACCTTATTTAAGAAACAAAAACAGTAACATAAAAAGGAGGGGAGGAGGAACACAAAACACTGAAAAACATCCCAAATAACTGGAAAACTTGTCTAACAAATCTGGCATATAACTCCAAAGTTAGCGCCCTGTTTTTATGTTGAGTTCAATTCTAAATTTAAATTAGAGAAAAAAATACTCAGTAAACAGCAATACTTACAGTTTCAGGTACTCTATTATCTTGATAAATCTTTCCAATGCTTTAAGAATGAATTCAAATACCAGTATTTGTAAAACAGCCAGTTAAGATGACAATCTAGCCAGGCATGGAAGTGTACACCTTTAATTCCAGCACTGGGAAGACAGTCAGGCAAATCTTTGTAAGTTTGAGGTCAACCTGATCTACACAGTTGCAGACTAGCCAAGGCTACACAGCAAAACTCTGAGTCAAAAACAATCAAACAAAAGACTACCCGTCTGCAAGACAAGTTACTGTATTTACTGACTAAAGACTAAACATATTCCTAATGAAATTTTATTTTTTCTTCTTGAGAGAATTACATCATTTAGTGGCATCTACAGAATAGTATGCTTTTCCATAAAAACTCTTACTAAATATTTAATTGTTTAAAATTATTTTAAGACAGGGTCCTTAAGTGGCCAAGGACGGCCCTGAACTCCTAATCCTCAGTCTCCCAAGTACAGGGATTACAGGCGTAAACCACCTCACCTGGTTTAATCCCAGCACTTGGGAGGCAGAGGCAGGAGGATTTCTGAGTTCAAGGCCAGCCTGGTCTACAGAGTGAGTTCCAGGACAGCCAGGGCTACACAGAGAAACCCTGTCTCGAGAAAAAAAAAAAAAAAAAAAAAGAGTTGGAATTGTCCTTCCAGAAGATCCAAGTTCAGTTCCCAGCACCCACTCAACAGCTCACAACTGCCTGTAACTCTAGCTCTAGCAGGCGTCTAACGCCTCGGCCTCCGAGGGCACCTGGAACAGTGTGCACACACCCACAGGAAGACACGGACAACTCACATAATTAAAAATAAATCATCCCCCAAAACCCAACTTCAATCTGCACAAAAGCTAATGTTAAAAACAACAACAGCAACAAAACCCTACAACTAAAATTATTCAAAATATAAGTATAGTGCATTATAAATTATTTCAGCAACTTGGTGACTGATGAGCAACCAGCAGTCTGTTTAAATGAATGTAAAACTGCAATGCATCACTATTAAATAGTAGTCTCTTGAACAAACAAACAAACAAAAGGTTAGGAAGTTGAAGCCACAAAGACCAAATTCAAATCTGCTTAATTGGCTTTGCTACTCTGGGCAAGTTATATACTCTGTGCTTCTGTTTCTTCATATAGAAAATTAGAATATACTTCATAAGGCTGTAAGAATTGGAGTTAATAATGTATGAACCATTTAGAAAAGAATAATACCAGACATAAATGCCATGTAGTTTGATATTTGTGTATGTACATATGTATGTATGTATGTATGTATATGTATTTATTTATATTAAGAAGAGGTCTTGCTGTGCAGCCCGGGCCAGCTGGAACTCACAATCACCATTTTCCTGCTGTGGCCTGAGTCCTGGGACTGCAGGCACAGACACCATTGCCCACCTAAATTCACTTTTCTTTCTTTTTTCTTCTTTACTACAGACTTTTAGGGTTCAGTTGTAAAAGAAGTCACCAAATGAAAAATAACTATACTTATAAAGAAGTAATCTTTATATTAAGCTGTAATAGACTTATGCAATAACCTTAAACTCTAAATGGCTTCAAGGCAGTATGAAATCATAAATCCAGTTTAAAAAAAGTCATGTACCATCATCATTGTTGACACATTCTTAGGTCTAAAAGTTAGTTGTTCATTTTCTGTGTGTTTAGTTTCTATTTTTAGTTTGGTTTGAATTTTCTGAGAATCTCACTCAAACTCACCAAAATTCCTACTTCCTCCCAAGTGCCAGGATTACAAATGTGTACAATGTCCTTCCTAAATTAGGTTAATTCTATTAATTCTTATATTTAACTCAGAAATGTATAAATGAGATTCAGAATTTAATTTAATTGCTGGTTCTATACATAAGATCATCTAATTCATGTAATAATAATCTAATCTAATTCATGTAATAATAATCTAATCATCTAATTCATGAAATATGTAATGCTATAATGGACAAAGTAGCCACCCAAATGGACAAAGTAGACACTCAAAGAGCTGTACTACAAAGATCACTCTTCATTACTTTACTGGAAGAAAAAAAAAATCTGGCTGTTATAAATACTAACAAATGAGTAAGTTAAAGTACATCTAGCACAGTCTACAGGGGGATCTTTAAGATACTGAATACTAGCTGTACTCCACTGATGTCGTGATTTTTCTAAAATAAGGCACTATTTCTAAAATAAAGTACTATATTCGGTACATATGCTGGCACAATCACAACACTTGGGAGATGGAGGCAGGGGGTCAAGAGGTCAAGGCCACCCTCATCTATACAGGAAGTTGGAGGTTAGTCTCCATCTTAAAAAAAAAAGTCATACTTAAACTATAGATTTCTTCTGATTTAAAATGATTTTGCACACTCAAAAGGGAAAAACATTAAAGACAAATATGAGACCCATGCTTTAAATGTCTGATTTTGTTTGTTTTTCAAGACAGGGTTTCTCTTTGTAGCCCAGGCTGTTCTGGAACTTGTTCTGTAGACCAGGCTGGCCTCAAACTCAGAGATTTGTCTGCCTCTGCCTCCTGAGTGCTAGAATTAAAGGAGTACGTAACCACTGACAGGCTTAAATGTATGATTTTTTTAAATTTGCTATAAATAAAGTACACCTACATTCACTAACTAGCTACTTTATGACTTGGTTAATGGTGCTAAACAAAATTAAGACTGTATGTTCTATCATATGCTATGTTCTCTAATATAAAGGATTTCATGTGTCTTAGACTTAAGATACGTATTTGGAACAGGAACATGCACTTACATTTTTAAGTTAATCAGAATATAAAGTCCAGCTGTTTTTCTTTGAATTTCATTATAAATAGAATTCAACTGTTGGTATAAACTACTTAGGTGAATTTATGGAACAATATCCCAGTCCTAACATGGTATGTTTCTATTTGAACTAGTCTTCCTCCATTTCACAGACTATAATAACATGCAATACACAAAATTTTTTAGATAAGAAGCTTCTATTAAAGCTACTAAAAAGCTTTATAAAAGCCTTTTATTTGTGAAAGTAGAGGATGAAGTCATGAGGATGTTTAGGCAGATCACAAAACCAAGGTATAATGGTAAGGACATGTTAGAGGTATATTTTACTTCTTGAATATTTAAAACTGCATTATCCTGTAAATATCATAGTACCCAAGGGAGGGAAAAAAAATCAAAGCACTGTGACAAAGTAAAACAGGAAGTAAGTTGACAAAAATAATAACCAAAAATGATCAAGTGAAAACCAGAAAACACGGTAGGTATAAAACATGCAGAAATGCTTTTTAAATTGAGTACTCAGACTTAAAAACTGAAACAAACATAAGGTAAAAATTGCTACAGAAAACCTACAGTGACTTCTCTTCACAGCTTTAAAAGCAGTGTCTTTGGTGACTGGAGAGTTGGCAGCTGTGGTAGTTTGAAAGCAAATGGCCCCCGTAGGCTCATATGTTTAAATGCTTGGTCCTCAATAAAACTGGGAAGGACTGGGAGATGTTGTCTGGCTGGAGTAGGTGTGGCCTTGCTGGAGGATGAGCTTGCTGGAGAAGGTGTATCATTGGGGGTAGGCTTTAACGTTTCAAAAGGCTCAGTGTGAGCTCCCGCATGTTCTCTCTCCATCTGCTTCCTGCCATGATAACCATGGATTAACCCTCTAAAACTGTAATCAAGACCCAAGTTTAATACTTTCTTTGGTCATGGTGTCTCCTCACATCAACAGAACATTGACCAAGACAGCAGCTAAGTAAGAAAGGCAGGTTCTTCAGTACCTAGGAAGTCTATGTGTGTTCTGACCCACATCCAGGGATATGAACACTGAAGCTCCACTCACAATATCAAATCTTTACTTCGTTTAGGGGCTTCTATGTAGAATATAGATCACAACAGGAAAGTATCACTTAACAAATCTAACTTATTCTGGATTAACAGTTTGTTTCTCTGGTCTCTTTTAAAAGACAAACCCAGGTTATAAATTTTGTTTTGGAAACAGTCTCACTATGCAACACTGACTGGCCTGGAACTCAGATAATCTACCTACCTCTGCTTCCCAAGTGCTGAGACTAAAGGCACATGCCACCATGCCTGGCCATCGAATGTATTTTTAATCCTAATTTTTAATCCTTCATTCCTATAACCTAAACCCATCAAAATCATCTATCAAATACTACACTGTGCTAACTAGTCTACAGTTTTCAGAGAACTAAATCTCATCACTCTGAATGCAAGTGCAGAACTTCTTTTTAAAAAAATTATCTTAGTGGGCTAAAGAGATGGTTCTGTGGTTAAGAGCATTGGCTATTCTTCCAGAGGACCAAGGTTTGAGTCCCAGCACCCACATAGTAGCTCACAACCATCTGTAACTCCAGTTCCGGGAAATCTAACACACTCTTCTGGCCTCTGAGGGCACCAGGCACTCATATTAAAAGAAGAAAAAACATTCTTTAAAGAATCATTTATTTATTTTTATGTATATGAATACACTATCGATGTCTTCAGACACACCAGAACAGGGCAGCCGATCCTATTACAGATGGTTGTGAGCCACCATGTGCTGGGAATTGAACTCAGGACATATGGAAGAGCAGTCAGTGCTTTTAACTGCTGAGCTATCTCTCCAGTTCAAGAAGAACAATTTTTTTAAAAAGAAGAAAAAAAATCATCTTTTTTGTTTGTTTTTTAAGACAGGGTTTCTCTGTGTGACAAGAAACCTGGCTATCCTAGACTCACTTTGCAGACTAGGTTGTCCTGGAACTCGCAGATGCCCACCAGCCTTTGCCTCCAAAGTGCTGGGAGTAAAGGTGTGTACCACCACAACTGGCCCATCATTAATTCTTAAAGCTGGATTATCAATGAATGAGTATATTTGAACTCTAAATTCCCTTTGGCTATACACTATAAAAACCTCACTAGGGTCAGACTGAAAATACACAGAAGAAGCAACCAAACGGGCTGGGCATGGTGGCATGTGCCTTTAATCCCAGCACTGCAGAAGCAAAGGCAGGCGGATCTCTGTAAGTTCAAAGCCTGGTCTACAAAGCAGTCCAGGACAGTCAGAGGTATACAGAGAAACAAAACAAAACAAAAAACCCAACCCTGCCCACCCCAAAAATATCAAGCACGACGGCACAGCCCTGTAATCCCAGAGTTTAGAAGGCAGGAGGGTCACAAGTTCAATGTCATCTTCTACTACATAGCAAATTCCAAAAGTTCCAGGCCAGCCTAGGGTCAAAACCCACCACAAAAATCAGAGGGAAGGAGGGAACAAAAGTAATAGAGGGGAGGAAAGGAACATAAAGTTCAGGAATGAAAACAAAACTGAAAGTTGTGCACCAACTATATACGTAAAAATGAAGTATTTGTCAAACCTTGAGGTAAGGAACCCAATGGGCTGCCACGGTTACTGGGGTTGTCGCTGGGAAATGAGGAGGTCAGGCTGAACAAAGGCAACTCTTTCCAGTCGGTGGAGGTGCAGCGGAGAACAGATAAATGTTCATAGGGGCTTCCCTGGCCAGGTTAATCCTGAAAACCAACCAGAAGGGTCTTTCTCAGTGGCATCAAGGACTAACATGGCCAAGCTCCAAAGTTCTGTGCTAAAAATAGGCAGAGGGAGCAGCCCAATTTTGGAATATGCCAGACTATGCTATACTCTCATATCTGTATATGAGAGAGAACTGTGCCAAGAGAATCCAATAATAAACACAAGATTTGTTCTGTTCATATTGAATTATTAATACTCAATTTTAGGCTGATCACACACAAAAGAAAATGGCGGTTGCAAGAAAATGCTACAAACACCCAAAAAAACTGAAGGGAGGAGAAAAAAAAGATCATCCAAAGTTGTACCTCTAGATATACCTTAGATCACAAAATTTGAGGAAAAAGGACATTAACCATTATTAAGTGTAACCCTTTTCACATTATAGATGCCTTAAAACCTCCAGAAAATGTAAGGTAAGATAATATGTCTCAAGTTTTACAATGAGAAGATCATGATTTCTAAACCATGGTAGCAACACTAAAGAAAAAGAAGTTAAAAAGAATGTTCTAAGAAATAATCTCTAGCTTATTCGGAAAATTATGTTACAGTGGTGAATCTTGGCTGGAAACAGCAACACCACACTAAAATGTTTTAAAAGTTTATATAAACCCGGAGCCCTCTAACTTTAAATCCATGCAGCGTGCAGAACATCCGCATTTTTGCCTCAGCTGTGCAAATTCATTCTCGTGGGACAGAGGACACAAAACAGGACAGAACGAAGACCTGTCAATATAAGAGATCACACAAGCCCGACAGCGAGCCCGCCACCTGTTCGCTGCAGTTCAGAGAGCCAGCAAACTGAGGCAGAGCGAGGAACTGGGAACGCCTTTGTTGTTCTCTAACCAGGGAAGCGACCTCAAGTCTAACCTCGCGCCTCAAGACAGAACTTGCCCCTGGAGAAGTCGGCCCGGATCAAGACTTTGAAGAAGCCCTCCTCTCGCTCCGAAAAGGCAGGCAAAACACTCGTGTCATCTACTAGTCCCTGGAGGGGGGGTCACAGTGAAGAGAGCTGGGGGCGGAGCTGAACCCCAACGCCCCTGATGGAAGAACAGTGGGCTCTCAACACACGGGTCTGGAGGAAGTGCTAAGAGAAGAGGAGGCAGAGACAGACAGGGCGCTGAGGTGAGAAGGGGCGAGGCCAGAGCGACGGAAAATGCTCGAGGGCAGACCGGCAGGGACGAGGAAACCGCAAAGGGACCCCTAGCCAGTACGACCGGGGAGGAACTCTTCAACCGGGGCCCTGAAGGCTGCACCCGAGTCGCCACGCTCACACCGTGGCGGCGGCGGAGACTCACCAGACGGCTGCAGACGCTCCACAGCACGACATGGGACCACTTCGGACCCTCTCTGGAACCAACAGAGTGGCGGAAACCTCGGTGTTAGCGTGACCCGGATGCGCATCCCTAGGAACCGGAAGTAGATATACAGGGCCTCCTAACAATCCACACCCCGTTCCGCCAGAACCCCGAGAACCCGTCTCGCTTCTCGGGGCGGGGCAAGGCCTAGGTCCCGCCCACCTCGCAGTCCGAGGCGTGTGATTGACTCTCTGGACACTGCGCACTCGACGACTTACTGAGTGCTTCTCAGGATGCTGGTGCTGCTAAGCTGCGGCCGTCTTCGTGAAAAGTGCTCCCAACCTCCTTTCCTTGCCCTTTCCCCTCCCCAAAACAAAGTCCTGCTCAGGCTGGTCTCAAACTCAGAATCCTCCTCCTTCAGCTTAGGGCCCAGCTACCGCTCTCATCTTTGAAAGTAAGTTCTAAAAAATGTGTATGATTCCTACCGTAAAGGGACAGCAAGGTTGAAAAATATTCACTGCAGTTGGTCGACTTCGAAAAGCTAGGAGAGGAGGAATGAATGGGAACTTTTGAATACACTTGAAAGGCTAACTCAAAGTGAACATTTTTATCCGAAAATTTAGTTTACACCTAGTACTACACTTGCAGCTGCCTTCATTTTGTGGATATTATTTTCAGGAACTTTTGTTTGTTTGTTTTTGCTTTGGGGGCGGGAGGACTGGGGTTGTTGTTTTTTCGAGACAAGTTTTCTCTGTGTACCTTGACCTGGAACTCACTCTATAGATCAGGCTAGGCTCGAACTTCGAGATCTACCTTCTCGGCTCAGAAACATTGTTTAATGCTTCATTAATTTTAAAATACAACCCAAGTGTGGACGAGGAATGGAGTTGAGAACAGGTTTTGTGTAGTCTTCGGTGTATTCAATCTCAGAAGGGAAAGACCCTCAAGAGAAAAGACCCGGAATTACAAGTACAGTATTAGATTAACCACAAAGTTAAAAAACAAAAACCTAGCTTTTCAATACAAATAAAAACAAAAGATTTTTATTAGCTGCTTCTGTTTCAACAATTTCCTGAACAATTACTTTTGGGAAGCTTCTTAACCATTCTTTCTCACACATCACACCTAATTAGCACAATCAGTAGATGCTGTCTTCAAAGTCTTTGCAGAATCGGACCATTTTCCACCTGTGTTGGTATAAACCACAGTCAATATGTAATTCTGAGTGTCTTATTCATTTGCTTACTACCCTATACTCAACACAGAAGCAGAAGCCTCCTGTGAAAGCCTTAATCAAATCATGTGCTTCTTCCAACGGCTCTGTCTCAGTGTGAACGCCAAAATCCTTACATTGCTTACAGGACCCAGAAGACTTAACTTGGCAGAGTAGAACTCTAACCTACTTTATCTTGTCTTCCTTCCACTTAAGACACACTGGCCTCTGCTGTTCTTCCAGCCTGCAGGTAGGCTCAGGTCTGCTTTCTACTCCCTCTGCCCGGAGTGCTTTTCCCTCATACAGCTCTGTGGTTCACCTTGTCACCCCCTTTACAGCTTCAAATGTGCCTTCTCACGGAGCCCGCCTCTGACACTGTGCTTTAAGTGGGAGCATGATTGTCTCCCTTGTACTTTCTTACCCCCTGATAATTGTTCTCATGACATTTGTCCAACAAGTTGCTTGTGGGTTTGGCTTACTGTCTCCCCACCAGAATATAAGTTCTGTAACGGCTTGGATTGGGGTTTGGAGGAGTGTTTGTTTATTTGTTTGGGCTTTGGGTTTTTTGTTCTTTGGTTTTTGTTTAGTGTTTTTGAGGTAAGGTGTCTTGTATCCCAACTAGATTTATGGTTGAGAATGGATTTGAACTCCTGATTCCTCTGCCTCCTCCTCTCAGATGCTAGAATCACAGGTGCGATTCTATGTTGGGATGTTGATTTTTTTGTGAGTGTATTTTAGCAATAGAACACAATATGTTACATAGTAAACAGCCAGTACATGAAAGGCTAGATTAGTTGCTCTTTTTTTTTTTTTTAAATGACATGAACCACCAGCTCCACCAGAGGGAGCCCACAAACAATGTGATGCCCCCAGACACTATTCCCAAAGTATATACTATACATACACATCAGTCCTATGCGTTAATTAGCAATTAAAAAACAGCACCCTAGGGCCAGCAAGATGCCTCCACAGGAGAAGATCCTTGCCTCCAAGCTCGGTGACCTGAGTTCAATCCCTAAGACCCACATGGTGGGAGGAGAGAATCAATTTCTGCAAGCTGTTCTCTGACCCCCATACAAGCTCTACTTACACCCATACACATGCACATGGGTAAATAGATAAATGTAGAAAAAAAAAAAACAAAGTCAGTGTCTTTGTAGTATATATACATACATACATATACGTATATAGTTTCACTATGTAGTCCTGGCTGTACTGGAACTCTATGTAGACCAGGCTGGCTTCAAACTCACAAAGATCTGCCTGCCTCTGCCTCTCTACTGCTAAGATAAAAGACATTCCTCACCACTCCTGGCCTTTGACATCCTTTGAGAAAAAAAAAAAATCCTTGCTATTTACTGTAATCTACATGGTCCCACTTGACCAGCCCCTCCCAGGTCTCAGTTTGCCTGCCTAGCCTCCACTCACACAAAGACCTCTAGCCGGAGCAGTCTTTCTTTGTATTTGTACATTTTGAGGTCATGGTGGCACAAGCCTGTAATTCCGGTGCTGGGGAGACAGAGATAGGAGGACTGTTCCAAGTTGGAGGCCAGCCTAGTCTCAGTACTGAGACTTTGTCTCAAAAACAAATATATGAAAAACAAAAACTATAGGCCTTGACTTTGAGTCTTACAAGTACACACAGAAACTATAACTGAGTTCACTGTATAGATGAGGTATTGTGTCACAGAAAAAAATTAAGAGACTTCCTTGAGGTCACATGACTAGCAAGAAATTGATTAAGCTGGGGATGGTGACTCATGCCTGTAATCCCAGCACTCAGGTTGGGGCAGCAGGATGGTGAGTTCAAAGACAACCTGAGCTACATAGCCAGGCTCTGTTTCAGAAAACCACAGAACAGCAGTTGCCAGTGGAGCCTCTACCATGCAGCCCACCCAAAGTATAACTTTTCCTTTTTCCATGTTTTTATTCTTTTTCTTTCTTTCAGATACTTCCCTGTTTTTCCTGGTGCTCTGTGCTTCCTCACACTTTCTGCTAAGCTCTCCTAGGGCCCAGCTCTCTGTCATGACTGACCTCTGCTCCTAAGTCAGAGCACCTCTCTCTGCTCTGTCTTTCTCCTTCTGGCAGCTTCCAAGGCCTACCGCTTGCTGCCCTGTTGTTTTTCTCTTAAGCTCTAAAAAAATTATTCTTGAACTTAATAATAACACAAAAAGAGCAAAACAAAACCGTCAACAGGGACTTAAACTAGGTCAGGATGACTTCAGACCCAGGATCTTAAACTACTGGGTCAAGCTTCTCTCCCACATCAGGAGGAACAGCAGGGGAGCCAAGGATGGAGGAGGTTTGTATTTACTTACAGGTTTCTCACTTATTTCATGCCTCTCTCTTCCTCTTCCTCCTCCTCCTCCTCTTCTTCTTCCTCTTCTTCCTCCCCTTCTTCCTCTTCCTCCTCCCTCTCCTCTCTGTTTTTTGGTTTTTGTTTTGAGACAGGCTTTCTATATCTCTCTCTGTCCTAAAAGTCTTTCCATCTTTGCTTCCCAGTGTGGGATTCCAGGCATACACCATACTTTGATATTATACCCAGTGGAAATGTTTTGTGAGTTTTGTTTTCCCTGCCTTAGTACAGTACTTCTGAGGACAAACCTAAACGAATACACCAAAAATGCTGTTAGGATTTCTTCAAGCATAGTTGCATAACACTCACATATCTATATAATTTCCTTTTCTTTGTCTATAGATTAGGACCAATTCACAAATTTAACACAAAAGAAGGCTATTCTAGACAGATACTACTAAACAAAGCCAAGGTACAAATCAAAACACAAAACTAAATAAGACAAAACACTAAAATAAGACTGACTATAAGGCCTCTGAATTGAATTATTTCTAGTTTAGTTTTTTTATTTTGTTTTTATTTTTAATTTTTTTGAGGCAAGGTCTCACTATGTAGCAGGGGCTATCCTGGAACTCAATATATGGACCAGGCTGGCCTCAAACTCATAGAAATATAATCTGCCTATGCCTCCTGAGTGCTGGGCCTAAAGATATGTACTACCACTCCCAACTTACTTCCAGTTTAAAGATCATGTATGACTCATGTTTATAATAGTCATCAATGTAAACCTTCATGCTTGACATGGCTGGAGAACACCAATCTGGGTTTATATCTGTCAGTGTTTCCTGTCGTTCTTCTTTGTGTATGTATGTGTGGTAAGTTCATATATAGAAGTGGGTTTGCGTGTGTGCGTGAACACATGGAAGTCCAAGGCAGAGGTTGGCAGTCTTCCTGGATCACTCTCTGCTTTATAGACTGAGACTGCATCTCTCCCTGAACCTAGGACTCCATAGAGAGAAACACCAAAAACATCTGTGGTGTGTTGCAGTTCTTGCTGCTTCTGAGGACTTCCGAGGGCTGATTGGCAGAGTAATGTCAGCTGAGACAGACACACATGCAGAAGGAAGACCTGTGGGTTATAAATAAGACTCGAGGGACAGTGACAGAGGCTGAGCTAACTTTGCTTATAGAACTAGCTGTGCAGCACTTGTTGGTCTCTCCCCTTTGCTGATCTTTGATGTACTGAGGGAGCTACTGCAAAGAACTCCAGGCGTCCCTCCTGCTGACTTGTGCCAAGGCTGAGGCATGACTGTCTCTGCTAGACAGTGCCACTGCTACTGAAATGATATGATATATGATATGATATGATATGATATGATATATGATACTGTATGATAACCCAACTCTACTGAGCTGGACTACTGCTATATCTGTGAAGTGTTTGGAATGGATCGAGCTGCTGCTGCTAACCTGTGAACTGAACTGACGATTTCCAGACAACACCAAGCAGGAGTTGCTCCAAATAACCTTCCTAAACAGGTCTCCCCCTTTATAAAAAGACTCCCCTATATCCTTTCTTTCCCACTACCTCTGGTGTGTGGTGGGCTAAAGGGGAGGTTAAAGCATTTAAGAACCATCATTAAAAATAAGGTTTGACATCTGTAATGGGATCTGATCCCGTCTTATGAGTGAGCAAGGGCCTGGAGTGAGTGGGGCTGGAGCAAGAGGGAGAAGGGAAGGGGGGTTAAAAAAAAATAAGGTTGAAAAAATTAAAGCTACAGGATTTAAAATTGGTATAAACACTATAGAAAATAGTGTTCCTAAAAGAAAATGTAGGGCTGGCCATGCCTTTACTCCTAGCTCTCGGGAGGCAAAAGGAAGTAATTTCAGTGAGTTTGAGGCCAGCCTAGTCTACATAATAAGTTCCAGGCCATTCAAAGCTACCTTGTCTCCAAAAAAGCCAAAATGAAGACTCCAATCTATGTTCAAAGCAAGGGTTGGAAGGTCAAGGGAACACATCTCTAGGTCAAAGGTGGGAGATGACAGAAGAATCACTCTGGAGGATTTAAAGAGAATGTAGAGAAGACAGTCAACCAGTGGGAAGACAAGCTGACTTCTGCTGCCAGTACTTGCTACAGATAGCAGCTACCAGTACCAGATGGGCTAGTTCTCCCAATAAAGGTACCCTTGCCCAGGTGCAGACCAGGTGCAGACTTGGATGGACACAGCCTTGGGAGAACTCACTGGTTTAGTAAAATATAGTCTACCCAGTGTTAGAAGCAGATGTGGTAGTCTCATCCATAATCCCAGCACTTGGGAGCCAGATGCAAGAGGATTGTCACAAGTTCAAGACCAGCCTAGTCTTCATGCCAAGTTGAAACTCCATCTGTGGTGATTTGAATATGCTTGGCCCAGGGAGTTGCACTATTAGGAAATGTGGCCTTGTTGGAGTAGGTGTGGCCCTTGTGGAGGAAATGTGTCACTGTGGGCATGGGCTTCAGGACCTGGATCCTAGCTGCGGGAAAGCCAGTCTTCTCCTGTTTGCCTTCTGAACAAGACATAGAACTCTCAGCTCCTCCAGCTCATTGCCATGCCTGCTTAGATGCTGCTCTGCTCCCACCTGATGATTCTGGACTGAACCTCTGAAACTGTAAGCCCATCCCAATTAAATGTCCTTTATAAGAGTTGCCTTGGTCATGGTTCTCCTTGCAGTAATGGAAACCCTAACTAAGACACTATCTCAAGAAACAAACAGTAGCTACAACTAAAAAGCTACAAGACACTAGAGAGAAAGCATATAGCTCAAATTTGTAATTGTTTTCATGAGTTATCAGTGACACTGGCTATAGTGTTAAGGAGACAGGCAGCACCATGTCTGAAAGAAAGGGAACTGAGGATTCCATGGCCACCTAGGTGTTTGGACTCAGGGATCACCTCTCCAAGTTGGGTACTGCCACCCTCAGGGCTTATGAACTATGCTATCCTCTTTATCTTCTTGAATTCATTTGCCAAACAGTTCTGTAAAACAAACTTATATACTCTTCCCTTCCTCTGATTGCCAGTGAGTCTTTAAGTTCTAACGAACTGAATGCATCCACATAGCAGTTAGATATGGGTGTACTGTGATACAAATATTATATAAAGTCTGTACATCTGAAGCTCTTCAGAAAAGTATGAAGAATGGTTGTCACAAGGCTCAGCAGACGAAGGGTCTGCCAAGAAAGCCTGGTGACTTGAGTTCAATCCCCCAAACTCACTTGAAGATGGAAAGAGAGAACTGACTCCACAAAGTTGTCTCCTAACCTTCACACACACATCGTGGCATCTGTGCTTGAATACACACACACAAATTATAGAGTATGAAGAAAGAGTTCAACATTCCTTACAAAACTGTGTTGTGAAATAATGTATGATGTATGTAGGTTAAAAAAAAAACCTAAATAAATACTAACCTGTAGTGACAATTTGGGAATTTGGTTTCATTTTTTAAAACCACAGAAATATTATGAGAATATGTTTTCATTGTAATCCCAGGTGTGAGGCTGCTTCAGATTGTCTACAGCAGCTGACTATGATTTGCACAATATGATTTGCTTCATGCTCTAGCAGGAGCGACTTAGCCAGTGTCAGATAGTTTCTGTGATTGTGTGACGCTTGGCATTCTGGGGACTTTTCAGAGGGTATATAATGGTAGAGCCTCTGTGAGGGTTGTTGTGGATTGTTGGTGGTCGCTGTTAGTCACAGTTTGTGAAGTAGTCAAAGATCAAGCTTGCCCCAAGGAACTTGACCCCCTTATCAGCAGGAAGTAGTCTAACAATAATGTCAACCCCTTTCCTTTCTATCCTTTTTTTCCTCTCCTATCCAGTATTAGAGGGGTTGAAAGGGTGGGAAAAGGGTGAAGAAGAGTTGAAGAAAGAAGAACCAAAAGTAGCCAAAGTCCTGCTACACTAACCTATTAATTTACCTAATAAGCACGGTAATGTTTCCTTGCTCCTGTATTGTTTTTTATTTGGTTTAGTTTCGTTTTTTGAAACAAGGTTTCTCTGTGTAGCCCTTGCTGTCCTGGAACTTGCTCTGTAGACCAGGCTGACCTTGGAACTCACAGCGATCCAACTGCCTCTGCCTCCTGAGTCTGGCTTTAAAGATGTGCACCACTGGGACTGGGGAGATAGCTTAGTAGTTAAGAACATTGGCTGCTCTTTCAGAGGACCTGTATTCAATTCTCAGCACCCACATGGTAGCTCACAACTGTCTGTAACTCCAGTTCCAAAGGATCTGACACCCTCATACAGATACGCAAGCAGAACACAAGTACGAACAGAAATAAATCCTAAAAAAAAAAAAGTGTGTCACCACAGTAATATATTTAAAAAACTAATCACATTTAGTTTTGAAAAGAGAAATTATAAATAAAAACCATATAAGCAAAAACCCTTTGGCATCCTAATTTTTGAGATAGTTTTTCATGTAGCCCATGCTGGCTATGTAGGTGATGATAACCTTGTCTCCTTTTTTGGTGATGAGATTAGGTTGCTGGGGACGGAACCCAAAACTTTGTGTATGCTAGGCAAGCTCTCTGCCAACCAAGCTACATGTGTCACCCCAGACCTCAATATGCTTTAAATGTGTTTGGGGATTTTATGAGACAGGGCTTCATATAACCCCCGGCTGACTTCAAACACACTAAGTAGCCAAGTATATCCTTGAGATGATGCTCCTGTGTCTACCCTCCAGAGTGCTAGGATTACCTGGCCTGATTTATGTGATGCTGGAGTCAAATGTGGGACTTCATCCTAGGTAAGCTCTCAACCAACTGAGCCACATCCCCATCTTCCAAGATATTTTTTTGTTTGTTTGTTTTTTCGAGATAGAGTTTCTCTGCGTAGCCCTAGCTGTCCTGGAACTCACTCTGTAGACCAGGCTGGCCTCGAACTCAGAAATCTGCCTGCCTCTGCCTCCCAAGTGCTGGGATTAAAGGCGTGAGCCACCACTGCCTGCCCCAAGATAATTTTTAAGACTTAGTTAACATATCCTCAAATAGAAATATTCAAGGTTCATGTGGTGACACAGGCCTGTATTTCCAGCCCTGGGGTGGAGACAGGAGGATCACAACAGTTGAGGCAGGTTTGGGTTACATGACAAAATGTCTCAAAAACAACAAAACCAGAGAG
This sequence comes from Mastomys natalensis, assembly GCA_021653895.1. NCBI lineage: Eukaryota > Metazoa > Chordata > Mammalia > Rodentia > Muridae > Mastomys > Mastomys natalensis. Next base: position 38,087 of record JAJTUV010000697.1, on the reverse strand, counting down.
TAGGGAGGGGAGGAAGAGATGAGGAAGGAGTAGAGCCAAGCAGGCTATGGGGTTTGCCAGCTTCTGCCCAGGGTGTTTAATCTGCACTGTTTGCAGCAGCCTTATTTTGACACTTTTTGGATGCCTGATCACACACATCCCCATCCTCATGCCATGTCCAACCCTCTCCTGCTTAGATGCCTTTATATTTTGATTAGCACACTTGAGACAAAGTCTTCTTGCAGAGATTCCAGTAACAGCCGTCTTGGCACAGTGGAATGCCACATAACTGTGGACTGTCTTCAGGAACAATGTTACACCCACAGCTGGTTCCTTGATATACCAGTGCCAAATTACTTTTTCTGGCTGAAAGTCTGGATGCCAGATTTCTGTCACTGTCTTAACCCTATCAAATCCTAATGTGACTCCATTTGGCCACCTGTCAATACTCTGCTTTCTTCTTTGGCACCCCCCTGCTGTGGGAATGACTGACTGACAGCTGCCTACAGCTAACCTGAGCTAGCCTCTCCCTTATCCCTGTTTGTCTACAGTGTGAGCTGCATCAAACTGAGGTTACCTAGACGTTTCCTGCCATCAAGAAAGAATATGTATTTTAATTTTATTTTCTATGTATAAATGTTCTGCTTGCATGTATGTCTGTGCATCACATGCATGCCTGGTGCCCACAGAGGCCAGAAGACAGTGTTAGATCCCCTGGAACTGGAATTAACAAGCTGTTGTAACCTGTCCTATAGGTGCTGGCAATCCAACCCAGGTCCTCTGGAAAGGAGCCAGTGCTTTTAACTGCTGAGCCATCTCTCCAGCCCCCATTTTCCCTGCTTTGAGACAGATTGTAACCCAGGCTAGACTCAATATGTACCTCAGGTGAGCCTGACATTCTATCCTCCTGCCTCTGTCTCCCAAGTGCTGACATTACAGATGTGGGTGAGCATAACCCGACAATAGCTTTTCTGTATTAAAATACTTCTTTTAATAATACCAAGGAAATTGAGAGCATGGTGCCACATACCTATGATCCCAGCCCTCAGAAGACAGAGGTGGGGGGATCAGAAACCGAAGAACAGCCTTGGTTATATAGTAAGTTGGTGACCAACCTGGGTCAAACAAACAAAAAAGAAACCAACATGAAAGGCTCCAGAAATACTGGGAGCCACAAGGGACCATTTAATTTTAATTATTAAAAAACTACACTGTTCTAAAAGTTTGTGGTACAAAACAGTGGTTATTCATTTAATATAATAAGCTGCTTTGTTTTGGAAGGTCGGGTTTACTTCTACTCAGAGACAAATTAGTGACGCACAGTAACCTGACTGACCTAAATCTGATCTAAGGGACAGAAGCCTAGGCAGATGCTCTTATACTTGGGAATATATCTAAACAGAACCTTGGTGTGGAACACATGATTAAAGACATGACTAACACACTGGGGTTGGGATGTAGCCCCGTGGTGGACTGTTTGTTCCGTAGACCTAAAGACCTGACTTTAATTCTAGTACACAAACACACACAAACACAATACACACACAGAGACACACACAACACACACACAACATAACACATACCCACACAGAGGCACATAACACACACACACACACACACACACACCAACAACACCGGTAGATTAACAAAGGGTCTATAGAGATGCCGTAGCAATTAAGAGCACTGACTGCTTTTCAAGAGGACCTGGTTCAATTCCCAGCACCCACATGGTGGCTCACAACCTGTAACTTCAGTCCCAGGGAATACAAAACCTGACACCATCTTCCAAAGGCACCAGGCACATATGTGGTGCATAGGCATATACATACAGGCAAAAACCCATACCTTTTTTAATGTAGAGACAATTTTCTCTCATAGAAGAGCCAATACCAGCCGGGCGGTGGTGGCGCACGCCTTTAATCCCAGCACTTGGGAGGCAGAGGCAGGTGGATTTCTGAGTTCGAGGCCAGCCTGGTCTACAGAGTGAGTTTCAGGACAGCCTGGGCTATACAGAGAAACCCTGTCTTGAAAAACCAAAAAAAAAAAAAAAAAAGCCAATACCCATGCTTGGGCTATATCTTCCTTTCTTCTGAGTACCCCTGTTTCTTGTAACCCTTGCCTATAAGCCTGTGTTAAAAATAAAATCCCACAACTCTGTTGCTGTTCTCTTCTAAACACGGAGAGCGCATGCCTAGCTCGCACAAAGCCCCGGGTTCAGTCCCGAGCAATATATAACCAAGGTGTGATAAGGCACACCTGGGTTGCCAGCCTGGAGATGTAGAAGCAGGAGGATCAGAAATGTGTCATTCTCAGATGTTCAAAGACAGCCTAAGCTGTGCGAGCCTCTGTCCTTTTTTGGGGGAAGCAGAGCTGAGAAATGAGGTGCACTCGAGGCGGGGCTCACAACCACCTGTAACTCCAATTTCAGGGTAACTGACACCTCTGGTCTGTGAGGGCACCTGCATTCTTGTGTGCATAAACATGCACAGACACACATACACATAATTTAAAACAATAGACATTTTATAAAGAGAAAAAGAGTACTGAAGAGAAGACTCTAGCAAAGAGCACTTTTTGCTCTTGAAGAAGAACCAGGTTTGATTCCCAGCACACAAGTGGTAGCTCACAGCCATCCATAATTCCAGTCCCAAGAGAGCCAATGCCCTTTTCTGACCTTTACAGCACCAGACAAACACAGGATATACAAACTTGCATGCGGCAAAACATACATAAATAAATCTAACTAAAATTAAACATTTAAAACCAGGTATGGTGGTATATGCCTTCATTTTATTTTATTTTATTTTTTGGTTTTTTCGAGACAGGGTTTCTCTGTATAGCCTTGGCTGTCCTAGAACTCACTCTGTAGACCAGGCTGGCCTAGAACTCAGAAATCTGCCTGCCTCTGCCTCCCAAGTGCTGGGATTAAAGGCGTGCACCCCACCGCCCGGCTGGTGTATGCCTTTAATCTCAGCACTTGGGAGGCAGAGGCAGACAGGTCTCTTTGAGTTTGAGGCCAGCCTGGTCTCCATAGAAAGTGCCAATCTAAAATTAAAAAAAAAAAAAATGTAGCAAAGGGTACAATTGTTGGATTTTGAAAGAGCAGATAGAAATGTTCTTTGCATTATTCTTTCAATTGTTTTGTAGTCTGAGGGTGTCTGGAAAAGTTAGAATCATACACCCCATCCTTGAGAGAACAGTATTTGTAGAAGACATCTGCTGTTTGTGCCCACAAAGCATACAGTCCTTCAGTAACAGGGCCTCCACTGGCCTGCAGGGCATTCCTGGAATTGCCTGGAATGTGTGTCCTCTCTCCTTCATAAGAGGGTTAGTGCAAATCTCAAAACAAGTCACTCAGATGCCCCCTGTAAGAGCCAGGTGGGCTTGTGCAGGAAGATCAAGAATTCAAGGTCACCCTTGGTTACATAATTAACTCAAGGCCAGCTTGGGCTATGAAAGACCCTGCCTCAAAACAAACAAACAAACAAACAAACAAAAAACCCACATTTTAAATAGGGAGAGGGTGGCTGGGCAGATGGATCAGTGGATAAAATTCTTGCTGCATTGCCATTATGATTTGAGTTTGGATCCCTGGAACCAGTGTAAATTTGGGCATGCTGGCATGAGCCTGTAATTCCAGTGGTTTGTGACAGAGACAAGAGGTTCCCTAGGATTCAGCTAATCTAGAAACTTGATGAGCCCTGGTTTTAGTAAGAGACCCTGTCTCAAAAAATAAAGTGGAAAGGGCTGGAGAGACAGCTAAATGGTTAAGAACACTGGCTGTTCTTCCAGAAGATCCAGGTTTGATCCCCCAACAAACACGTAGCAGCTCACAAGTATCTATAAGAGGGATCAAAAGACTTTTTTTCTGGCCTTGTGAGCCATCACTTGTATAGATGTGCATGCAGGCAAATCACCTGTACACATAACAGTAAAAAAATTTTGGGGGGCTGGCTCAGCAGTTAAGAGCACTGGGTGTTCTAGTTAAGGACCCAGGTTTTATTGCCAGCATTCATGTGGTGGTTCATAACCATCTGTAACTCTGGTTCTAAGGTATCCAATGCTCTCTTCTGGCCTCTGACAGTACTATATACATGTGGTACACAAACATACATGCAGCAAAACACACCCAAACACATGAAATAAAATTAAAAAAATAGAATTTAGTAAATGAAGTAAAGAGTAATAAAAACAAACATGAACCTCTAGTTTACACACACACACAGTGCACATACATACACATCACATACACGAAAAAATTAGAGTATGTGTAGGCTTATATTTTTCAATCCTACTTTTAATAAGGGTTCTTAAATGCTTTAACCTCCCTTCTAGCCCACCACCCACTGGAGGTGGTGGAAAAGAAAGGTTATCAGGAGATGGGGGAACTGGACCTGTTTGGAAATAGTTCTTTGGGGTGATTTTAATCTCCAATTATCAGGATACCAGGAGTCCAGTTCAGTTCAGTAGTGTCAGGATAGCAAACCCAAATCAACAGCAGTGGCATGACCCAGCAGGAACAGCCAGGCCTCCACTGAATCGGCACAAGTCACCAGGACCAGCAAGGACCAGCACAGACACCAGAAGTTCTCTACCATGACTGTCTCAACAAAGACATAAGATCAACGAAGCATTTGGCCACTCAAGCCCACCATTGTCGTTGAGTCCTATTTATACTCCCTCCAAACATCCTCACATGGCCTTGCCTCAGTAAAACACCACAAGAGTCAGTATCAGCTGACATCACTCGGCCAATCACCTGGGGTTTGCAGAACACCACCGGAAGTTTGGTTTTTTCTTTCTTCTTTCTTTCTTTCTTTCTTTCTTTCTTTCTCTTTCTTTCTTTCTTTTTTCTTTTTTTTTCTTTTTTCTTTTTCTTTCTTTTCTTTTCTTTCTTTCTTTTCTTTTCTTTTTTTTTTTTGGTGCTTTTCTTTCTATGAAGTCAGGACAAACAATAACCATTCAGGAATGGCAAGGCATACCAATACCATTGAGTGTCGTCCACTGTCTGTTGGGTCCTTCATAACATCATGCATCCTTTCACGTGTCTGCTTTAGCAAAACATCCTTTCACCTGTGTCTGCTTCAGCTGGATGTTCCTTCACTTGTCTGCCCCAGCAAAATACCATCTAACACAACTGACTCTCCAAAGAAACTATGTTTCCACTTCAAGTATGACTTCAAGGCATGGTGTCACATGCCTGTAACCCTAGAACTTGAGGCCAGAGGCAGCTGGATCTCTGTAAATTCCAGGCCAGCCTTATCTGCATAGAGAATTTCAGGCCAGCCAGGACTACATAAAGAGACTCTGATAAATAATAATAATAATAATAATAATAATAATAATAAAAGAAATAAACAAGAATGTAACCCTGGGTGCATTACTTGGGAAACTGCTCAGCTCTCCCTGCTGGATTTGGGGGCCACTCTGGGTATATTCTTGAGACTATAGTTCATACTCAGCTTCTCCCTCTAGATAGACCCCATAATTCTCCATATCATTATGTTTATTATTGTTAAGAACAGAACTTGTTGTCAGCTATGGTGGTGGCTCACGCTTTAATCCTAGCACTCAGGTGACAGAGTCAGGCAGTTCTCCATGAGCTGGAGTCCAACCTAGTCTACAGAAAGAGTTCCAGTAGCTACAAACCCTGCCTAGACATAAAAAAAAAAAAAAAAACCACCTAGAACTGACAGTACATGAACAAGAGCAGATTCAGTCCCCCAAAAAACAAAGAAACTAACAACACAGAGGAGAGTCCTTTTTTTGCTTTTTTTTTTTTTTTTTTTTTTTTTTTGAGGCAGGGTTTCTCTGTGTAAACCTGGCTGTCCTGGAACTCACTCTGTAGACCAGGCTGACCTCGAACTCAGAAATCCACCTGCCTCTGCCTCCCAAGTGCTGGGATTAAAGTCATGCGCCACCACCGCCCGGCTCATAGATGAGAGTCTTAAAGTGAGTAGTCTGGTGCTTTTCAGTAATTGCTCATCTTCCAGGCAAGACAACAGTGAAATGAGCTACAAGTCATAAAACCAACCCAAAGTATCCAGATTTTGAATGTGTGCAAGATGAGAACATCACATTCCCTACCAGGGTGGGCAGTGGGAGGAAGGACATGGGCAAAGGAAATAAAAAACCCAACCCTATAGAAAACCTCACAGCAGCGTCTGAGTTAGCAGCAGTTGAGTGCACAGTTCTGTTCAGCCTGAGCTGGATACTGCAGAGCGCTCACTGTTCAGAGTGCTGAGCTAAGTTTTCATTATATGCGCTAAACAAATGCTTGTAAAGTCACAATTATGATCTGCTATTTGAACACACATGTTGTCTCCATTTTGCAGGAAAGTAGGGCTCAAGTCCAGACAGGAGCACCCTCTGCAGCATCAGGCATCCCCAAGCGCCAGCTCTCTGGTCTAGCCTCATACCTGTGTCTCTATGGATAAGGCTCTCCCTCAAGGTTCCTTAGCCAATCTGGAGAGAAACCAATGGATGTTGCCTGGCCTTGCTTCTCTCCACCTACTCTGGACCCAAGAACTTTGATGACATTCAACTTGCCTTGTCCCAAGGCCCGCATGAGTCACCCACACTGCTTCTAAGCACCAGGTCCGAGTGAGCCCTATCCACCTCCATGCTGTGGCCCCTAGCGTCAGCAAGAATGGGACTTTGCCTATTCCATTCTCGTTGACTTAAGAAAGATTAATGGTTCAGTTAAGCCAGAGCTTTGGAGGGAGCTGACCCAGCTGCCTCCTCTGCTTTACCATTGCCACTACATACGGCTGCTGCCCTATGGAAGTAGGTTGTCCCCCAACAGCTTCACATGCTGGAGGCTTGGTCTTGAGTGTGGCATTGTAGAGGTGTTAGGCCTATAAAATGGTTCATCTGGTAAAGGCACTTGCCACCAAGTCTGATGACCCAAGTTCAATACCCAGGGTCACCTCCCTCAAATTGTCCTCTTGCCTTTGTGTATTAAGGCATACATTTACACAAATAAATGAATAGATAAATAAGTGTAATAGAAGGGGAAAGCCCAATGGCACCATTATGAATGGATTAATGCCCCCCCACCTTTTTAGACAGAATCTTGCTATGTAGCCCAGACTGACTGGAAACATGCCATCCCACTGCCTCAGCCTTTTGAGTGCTCAGCTGGTAATATGAATCTTAAACAGTCCATCTTACCACTTTGGAGTGTTTAGTTCTTTTTTTAAAAAAAAAAAAAGTTTTGATTTTCCCTTCCTTCCTTTTCTTCTCTCCCTGTTGGGGATTGGTCTGGTGCTGCTATGTATTCAGATGCTAAATACTGGTCCCCCTGGTCTGGTTGTCCCCTCCCCACCCCATGAGCCATCCTCAAGTACACACCAAGTGATGCTATTTAAGCCTTGCTCCCTAATTTAAAGCTATTGGTTAAATAAAAATGGCTACAGCCTGTTCCTGGGGAGAATAAAGAAGCAGGATTTCAGTTCCCAGGCTAACAGTCACAGGTAGGGATGACAAGAAGCAAGAGAGGGGGAAGAAAGAGGAAGAAGGAGAAAGGAGAGGAGGAGGCCATGAGAGGAGATGGACCATGAGCACATGGCCAAGGGAAGTGCACCCCAAGGACAGGCTGATGGAACAGAAATAACCCAGGTGAGACTCACATAGCAAGCAACAAGGGACATATGGCTGGGATGTTAGAATAGCTCACAACCTGCCCAGTCTATGCTTATAGCTTGAAAATAAAATACCAAGATTTCGTGTCTTTTATAGGGGCTAGTTAGAATAGATAATTCATTTACACCTCCCAGCTCCCCTCTCTGCAGCTGGCAAAAATATCACAACCCACAAGAGCATGAGACATTGTTAAAAAGCATTTGCTGCTCTTACAGAGGAACTGAGTTCAATTCCCAGCACCCTCATTGGGCAACTCAGAGCTGCCTGTGATTCCAGCTCCAGGGCATCCAGCACCCTCTGCTGGCGGCCATGAGTTCTGTGATAACATGCACATGACCCCCATGCACAAACACCTTGTCCTAGTTAGGGTTTTTATTACTTCAATGAAATACCATGACCAAAGCAACTTGCAGAGGAATGGGTTTATTTGGCCTACACTTCCACATCATTGTGGGGCAGTGGGCTGTGAGAGGCAGCTGGGTACCTAGTCGACCCCCTAGGAGCCCCAGAGACCCTAAAGGGATGGTAGGAATTTGGCTTGCTCCTGGGCCCCCTGGCTGCTTTCACTTAGCTTCAGCCCTCCACAGCCCCTCCCAAAGAGAGGTTTGTGGCCAAAGGTCATGTAGCACAGGTAGGGGGTGTGGCTACAGGCCACAGAGCCTCAAAACATCTTCATATTCATGAGGTACCTAAAGGCCAGAAGGCGTAGCCAATTAAGCATTCCTTCCAAGACCCTCCTCCTCTTCACAAAAGGTATTTAACCTCAGGCCTGCCCTGAGAACTCGGGGTATAGCTTCATCCATTTTCCACCACAACAATAAAGATCTTAAGACCATATGGTGTTTTTTTTTTTTGTTTTTTTTTTTTTGGGGGGGGGGTTTCGAGACAGGGTTTCTCTGTGTAGCCCGGGCTGTCCTGGAACTCACTCTGTAGACCAGGCTGGCCTCGAACTCAGAAATCCACCTGTCTCTGCCTCCCAAGTGCTGGGATTAAAGGCGTGTGCCACCACTGCCCAGCTAAGACCATATCTTAAGACCATGGACTACCTCTCCTTTTGGGGGCCCACTATGGGGAACCGTAGAGAAAGTCTTCAACTACAGAGCCGCCATCTAATCTCCCACTATGTTCCAGACACAGAGGCTGCCAACTCAGGTGAGCTAGCTGAGCCAGCCATGACCCAGAGAGTTGCTGTGACCAAGAGTCTCTTCCCCACTGGACGCTGCTAGAGCTCGTCCCCCTCACCCCTTCGGCTTCGGGTCAGTCCAGCCCATACACCCTGTCTCAGCCTTTCTGAAGCCTCTCAGCGGTGCCTGAGAGCTCAAGGGTCTGAGACCAGTTGGTCCCTGGCTGCCTCCTGGCCCTGGGGATCTCCAACCCAAGAGCTCCGGCCCCCATGGGGGTCTCGGACTATGTTCTATCCACCCCTGAGCCAAGCCCTGAGGCCTCTACAGCACGATGTCTGTGTGGGGTGGAGAGAACACAGTCGAATTCCCACACCTCTGCTGCCCTGAGCCATGGCCACAACCCCGGCAGACACTCCGGACCCACAATTCAGCCCAACAGGACCCATGCCCACACTCAAGACACAGCCCAGCTGACACGATGTCCTGTGGCTGTTTAGACTAAAGGACATTGAGGCCCTTCCAAGGCTGTTTTCTTGTCCAGTCTTTTTTTTCTGCCCTTGGGTCTTCACAGTGCCAGAAGCTACGCTCGCCACAGCCCAACACAACATGGTCCTGAAGGAAGTCAGGACAGGAACTCAAACAGGGCAAGAACTTGAGGCAGGAGCTGATGCAGAGGTCAGCAGGAGCTGATGCAGAGGTCAGCAGAGTGATGCAGAGGTCAGCAGGAGCTGATGCAGAGGTCATGGAGAGCTGATGCAGAGGTCATGGAGAATGCTGCTTACTGGCTTTCTCAGCTTGTTCTCTTAGAGAACCTAGGACCACCAAGCCCAGCGACAGCCCCACCCACAATGGGCTGGGCCCTCCCACATCAATCACTGATTAAGAAAATACTCTACAGGCTTGCCCACAGCCCAATCTCATGAAAGAATTTATTCAGTTGGGGTCTCTCCTCTCAGATGAGTTTAGCCTGTGTCAAACTGATATAAAATCAGCCAGCACACACAATTAAAAATTAATTCCTAAAAATTATTTTGTTACTTTATGTGTATCAAGTGTTTCAACTATGTGTGTACACAGTGTGTGTGTGTGTTTGTGTGTGTGTATGTAGTGCCGGCAGAGTCCAGAAGGTGGTATTGCATCACTTGGAACTTGAACCACAGGCAATTGTGGGTCCTCTGCAAGAGCAGTATTGTACTTTCAACTCCGGATCTTATGTCCAGCCTCCCTGCCCCTCCGTGGCTCTTTTTAACTAGAACTGACAGGGTGAGTCTAGAACCTGGGTCTCCTTCCATCTGGGCATGACTGCATCTTCAGGGGCAGCAAGGCATGGACACGATGCTCCTCTCTCCTCTGAACCTCAGTCTCTTCAGCTACACAGAGTGCCTCCCTCTTAACTCGGAAAATTCAGGTACCTGGCGCAGAATAGACAGGGATGATGTCAGCATCCTTCCCGTCCATCATTGTCTCAAAGAACCCCCAACAGCATCCCGAAGGAGGTGTCCAGCCGAGAGCAGGAAACAGCAAGGCTTGCCCTTTCCTGTTGCTCCCTCGACTTTCCCACAGTCACACCCTCCTTCACTTCCCTGAACTTCATCCACTTTGTAATTGGGGATGGAAAATGGGAAGACACGAAGTAGAGAGGCTTGTCTCCAGGGACTCTAGCTCAACCCAGAGCAGCGATGCTCAGATGCTATTTGGTCATGAGCCAGAGTTGCTGTTTTAGAAAAACACATCCGTTCTGGGTTCCACTACCTCAGGGAAACTCAGTAAGCCCTGGAAAGTACAATAAAATGACTCATGAGCTAGAGAACAGGAATTCTGAGGAAAATTACAGAGCCCAGAATGTTTACATTAAGAAAGCAAAAGGCAGAGGGGACAATGGAACTGTTGAAAATCCACTCAGCTGCAGGGCTGGATGTATAACTGAGTCCCAGGGCTCATGAGATTGAGGTAGTTCAGGCATGAGGCCAAGGCAGGAGAATAGCTTCTGATTCAGGCATGAGATAGGTCGATGCTGTAGATTTGAAGGAATGAATGGCAGGAAATTAGAAGGATCTTGGCAAGTCTCTTGAGGCAGGAGCCTGAAATAGGAGGCTGTTGCCTGCCTGTATATATGTGTGCCACCTGCATGCAGTGCTCATGAAGGCTAGAAAGGAATCAAATCCCTGGGATTAGAGGGACAAATCAAAGGAGCTAAGGAGAAAGTCAACAGCCAAGACAGAAAGGGGCAAGAAACTTCTAGTCTCTCTGGGGCAGTTTTTAGTATATCAAAGAATCACTGAGAGGAGTTGTTAAAACAGACTTCTGGAGCCAGTCCCAGTATTCCTGAATCATACAAGGGGGGACCAGGACCAAAGTAGTGTATTTCTAACAAGTTCCCAGACGGTGGTGTTATGGGTCCAAGGTCCATATGAAAGGACCACTGGAGGGAAGAACCACCGAATGAATCAGTTCCTCATGCCTCCCGCCCCCAGGGTCTCTACCCACTGAGAATTTCTAGCTGACCCAGGATTGAGTAACTTCTGTGACCAGAGAGAAGAAATCCCATGACTAGCAGCCTTGTGGGTATTTAATGAGTGGGGGAGGGAAGTTCTCCGAAGGCAGGGCCGATGGACACACAAAACTAGATGTCTTCAAAGCTGGTATTGAACATGCTCTCCCCATCTGGAGCAAGGTCTTCTCCAGCAGTTTCTATCACGGTTAAAAGTTCTAAAAGAAGCCAGGCAGTGATGACCACACCTTTAATCCCAGTACTTGTGAGACAGAGGCAGGTGGATCTCTGTGAGTTTGAGGCCGGCCTGGTCTACAGAGTGAGTTCCAGGACAGTGAAACCCTATCTCAAAAAACAAACAAGCAAAGTTCTAAAAGAAAGTGTGGGCTGTGGCAGGGGGGATACAGACTCTACATACCAGTATCTCTATTGAAACTCTATTCAATTTCTGGACCAAGAGAGAGACTTCTGCCATGGTTGCTTTGTTGAATTACAGAAGCCTAGAGGATGCAGGAGACTGTACTGGGTGCCCTTTGGACCAGTTAGGCCTCTGAACAGGACATGTGCCATTGTGAATCTCAACCTAAGAGAGTCTGATGGGCCAGGATTGTTGTTATAGTTATCTTTGCATCACTGTGACAGGATGTCAGACAGGAACAACCCAAAGAAGGAAAGGTTCATTTTGACTCATGGTTAGGTCCCCAGGGGCAAGGTCTGAGGTTGCTGCCTTGTGCTTAGTGGCAGGAGTATAGGACACAAGGTTTCTTAACCTCACAGCAGACAGGAAACAAAGTAAAAAGCCATTCCCCTGGGGCCTCTTTAACCTAGCCAGGCCCCACCTGCTTCAATTTTCCTAAACTCCCAAAATACTACCACTACCGGAGGACCAAACCTGAAGTGCATGAGCTTATGGGGACTCTGCACATCCAAACTGTAGCACTAATTGTCCCTTTAAAGTTCAACATCTCTGGGGCTGGAGAGATGGCTCAGCAGTTAAGAGCATGGATTGTTCTTCTAGAAGTCCTGAGTTTAATTCCCAGCAACCATGTGGCCACTCTCAACCATCTGTAATGGAATCTAATGCCCTCTTCTGGCATTGCAGGTGAACATGCAGATAGAGCACTCATTTACATTAAAAAATTCAAGCATCTCATTCTTGCACCAAATTTGTAGTGGACAGGACAGGTAAACTTCCTTCTCCCTTTCTAGGCCCTGAAGCAAGCCAAGAATTAAAACTCATACAAAATAAATTAAAGAACAGGAAAACTGGTGTGGTGGACACATACTGAATACCAACATTTTAAGAGATGGAGACAGGAGATCAGGAATTCAGGCTAACCTGAGCTACATGAACCCTGTCTCAAGGAAAAGAAAAGAGATCGTTTATAGGGTTGCAATTGTTGTGGTGGGACGCCTTAATCCACACTTAGCAGAGGGAGACAGTCAGGAGTTCCAGGAACTCGGGCTAACAGAATGAACCCTGTCTCGAAAAAAAAAAATATAAATAAATACAAAATAAAGATTGATTGATTTTTTTTTTTTTTTTTTTTTTTAGTGAGACAGGATCCATATCCCAGGCTAGCCTCAAACTCACTATTTGTAGCCAGTGATGACTTTGAACTACAGTGTGCACCATCCTACCCACTTGTATTTGGTGTCAGCAATGGAATCCAGGCTTTGTATATGCTACTCAAGCACTCTATGCTAACTGAGCTGCATTCTCAGTCTCCATTCATTCATTCATTCATCTGTTTTTCAGACAAGGTCTCACTAAGTAGCCCAGGCTGGCCTCAGACTCACAATCATCCTGCCTCAGTCTCCCAAGTACTGAGATCATAAATAAGAACCTCCTAATCCAGTTTATATGTTCAATACAACTAATAAACTCCAAGACTAAGACAAAATAAGGGGCTATGCTAGGAACAGGACACTGTGGGATAATGACTAGGACATGGTTATCTCAGTCTGGGAGAGACTAATAGAACATAAGGTTGATCTGTGTACGTCTCTTTGGTGTCAGCTATCCACATCTGGAAAGAAGACCGTTCTCATCCTGGTCCCAGCACGGACTCATCAGAGAGACAGTCATAGAGTGTTTTCAAGCAGAAAGGTGAAACTCATCTTTTCCTGAACTTACTGTACCTCAAGGGATTGCAGCTCCAAATAATTAAGTTTCTAAAATGACAAAAAGTTTTAGGGCTGGAGAGACAGCTCAGCAGCCCTTCGCTTCTGTCGCTCTTGACAAGGTCTTGGGCTTCGTTCCCAGCAGCACACCCGGTGGTTCACAACACCTATAACTCCAACTCCCAGGGCTCCCATGCCCTCTTCTGGCTTGCATAGGCATCGGCACACATGTGGCATATATTCACACAAACACAGGTACACATAACTTTATAAATAACAAAAAATTAAAAGTTTTGAAGTGACATGCCTAGAGTGGCATGTCCCAAATCCTTTCAGTCACAGTGAATTTCCTACCTCAGAAAAATTTTGGAAAGAAAAAAAAAAACAAGCCTTTGACTGTACTTGACCCAGCCCCTGGGAAGCAGATCTCTCAGAGTTCGAGGCCAGCCTGGTTACAGGGTGAATTCCAGGACAGAATAGGTACAGGAAGAAACCCTGTCTCAAAACAAACAAACAACAAACAGAAATGAAAACAAAAACAACATCAAAACAGGTATTAATCTAAGTGAACAAGTCTATGGTTGTTAGCTTTGGGCGATACCACAAGGCTCCTCCCAGGAATCTAGCAATGGCTTACCAAGTATGGGCTGCCTATAAAAGGACTGCCTGCTACCCCAGCTACCCAGCTCTCTCTCTTCTCTCCTCCTCTCTCTCTCTCTCTCTCTCTCTGTATATGTGTGTGTGTGTGTGCACGCATGCACGAGCACATTCCCAATATTCCCTTTCCCCTTTCCCGTGCCTCACCCCCCCACTTCTCCAGGTTCTCACTCCTCTTCCTCCCCCCCTAATCCCCCTTTATACCAGATCTGTTGCACAGCGTAATTACTCAAGGGCACACCTTAGCAATGGGCCCACCAGGTACCCACTTGCTGCATTATATTTCACAACAGTAGTTACTTAAGTCTGGGTTGTCATCCTTAGTGTATGTATGTGCACCTGAGTGTAGATGCCTACAAAGACCAGAAGAGGGCATCAGATCCCTAGAAACTGGAGTTACAAATGTAATGTGAGCCACCATGTCAGTGCTGAGAACCCAGCCAGGGTTCTCTACAGGAGCAACCAGAGCTCGCTCTTAACCCTGAGACATCTCTCCAGTTCCTAACATTGGGTTTATTTGAATTTACAGAGCAATATGGTCAAACCATCTACCTACAATGCCCTCAATCAAGAGGCTGAAGGATCTCCAGTTTGTGGTGAGCCCGAACAACGTCGTAAGTCTTTATCTCAAGGCTAGGGAGTGTAACGCATCAGCATGAGACATATTAAAACCATCATGTTAATATTTACAGAATAATGAATATACTGGACCACATTCATAAAGTTGAAGACAAAAGCATTATTTACTCAACAGTCACACAAGAAACAATTGATAAAATATAATACCCTTTCAAGATGAAAAATGAGTGCTTAGGGATAGAAGGAAATTTTCCCTTTCCCACCCTGGTAAAGGTGCTCTACTAAAATCCACCGTGCTCACTGGTGAAGGCCTGAATACGTCCCCTGAGACTGGTGAGACTAATGGCTCCAGGGGGCGCTACAGGCCCAGTGAGCAGAAGCTCTTGCTGTCAAATCCTAGGATCTGAGTTCGATCGTCTGGGACCCACATGGAAGAAGCAGAGAACTGAATCTCATGGTCACCAACTGATTTCAACACACACACACAGTGGCACATAGAAGTTTAACACAAACACACAGAGACAAATAAAAAATATAAGAGATTGATTCTCAGCGGCAACAGGAAGGAGTAGGAGTGCTTTATGGCACTTTATGGGTTACTTTGGAAGTGATGTGAACATTCTGAAATTAAACAGCAGCAATGGTACCCCATAAATGTGTATATTAACACCCACTGACCCCATTGCTTCAAAGAAGTGAGCTTTCTGATATGTAAATTATGTCTCAAATAAAAAGTATTGAAGTGTATGTGAACATGATATATATGTATATTTACACTGGAACAACTATGATTTTTGTAGCCAATAAAATGTTTTTTAAAACCCTGTAATTGTTAGCAGTTTGCCTAAAGCTACAAAAACACACAGGAAAGGACCCAAGATTTTAATTTTGTTAAAAAAAAAAATTAAACAAAATTAAAATGAGCTGGGGATGCAACTTAGCTAGTGGAGGGCTCATCTCACAAGCTATGGTGAGAAGGGGTGGGGGAGAGAAAGAACAGGGGAGGGGGAGGGAGAGGGGAGAGAGAGAGGAAGGACAAGTTGGTTTTTTTTTTTCCCAGAGCTGAGGACCGAACCCAGGGCCTTGCGCTTGCTAGGCAAAGTGCTCTACCACTGAGCTAAATCCCCAACCCTGCAGGGGCAAGTTTTTTATTTCTTAACCTTGAGAGGCCGTGGTGGGCCTCTCAACCCCAGCCCTAGATCACTCCTGGGGCCAAATGAATGCTGACCGGGGTTGACCTGGCTCAGATCCTCTGCCCTCTGTTGGAATCGGGGGTCAAAAGCACAGAGGCTGGATGTGGAGGAGGGACTTCCCATAAGAAGACAGGCCAGGCATCCACGGCTGACCATAGAGCGAGGGGCCAGGGTCCCAGCCTGGTGCCTGACAGTGGTTCTCTGAGGACATAGGCAGATAGACTAGAGGGATTAGACTTTCTGGAAGGCCTGCTCTGTGTGTCCCACGGATGGCAGAGGGGGACGGTGGCAGAGCCTACACCAATCTCTCCATTTCCTCTGGCTCCAAACTCCATGTGGTTAGCACTGAGAGGACAGATGCAGATCCAAGAGGCCACCGTAGAGAGATGCTACACAGTTCTGATAATGAGGGGTGTGTGGAGGCACCATGGAGCCTCACCTAGCTCAATCTGGTGGGAGAAATCAAAGAAGGTCTCCTGGAGGAGGAGGTGTTTTAGTGAGATTGTCATCGCAATGAAGAAGAAATGACTTACGTAAGCAGGGGAAACCAGAGTTTCAACTCTGATCTGTCACCCTTTCCCTGCTGGGGACTTTCTCACATCCCCACCCACCCACCCCACCCCATCTCCTTCCCTTTCCCAACTCTGCCACTCACAGTCATCAGCTCTATCCACAGTGGGGCTTTCCAGAGACATTGTCACACTGGTTGGGACAGTGGGCTACAGCAGCACTCTCTCCAGAACTTCCCCTCTTGGGAGGAAGAGCTATCTTTTTTCCTTTCTTTTTTCTTTTCCCAGGTTCTGTATATGGGCACAGGTACGTGCCATGCATGTGGAGGCCTGGAGCTAATGTTCTGATAGCTTCATTCTTCCATCTTATTCACCGAGGCAGGGTCTCTAAATCTATCCCAGAATTCCCTGATGTGGTTAGTCCTGCTAGCTTGCTCTGAGGATCCTGGCTCTGAACAATCACATGGCAAACCCTTATAATGGCTGAGCCATCTCTCCAGCCTTGAGTTATCTTATTCATAAAAATACATTGAGTAACTTGACAACAGTGATTGTTGTGTTTTGTAAAGAAAAAGAAGCCAAGGATATGTTTGGTGGAGGCACGGTGGTGTGGGCCCATGCTGAAGCATCCCTTTCCCCTGAGGGACCAGCCACATGACTGTATAGTATAGAATAGAGTTTATTTAGGGCATGGAGAGAGAGAGAGAGAGAGAGAGAGAGAGGAGAGAGAGAGAGAGAGAGAGAGGAATGAGCATGTGGAGGAGGGAAGGGGAATGGGGAGAGAGGGGAAAGACAGTAAGAGGGTAAGGGAGCAAGAGAAGAAGAGAAGAGCAAGAGAGTGAGGAGTGGGCAAGCAGCCCCTTTTATAGTGAGTCAGGCACAACTGGCTGTTGCCAGGTAACTGTGGGGCGGAGACAAAATGCCAACAGTGATGGATGGTAAACATCTCTGTGACTACTCTAGAATGCATTGAATTGTATGCTTTCAACGTGTCAATTAAATATTATGTGAATTATGTATCAGTAACATTACTTTTTAAACAATAGTAGATGGGCTGGTGGTAGAACACTTGTTTAACATGCAGGATCCCTAGGATTGGGGGAACAATCATAGTGGCTTAAGTAACAAAGGAAGTGTGGTCTGATGGCTGTGGGGCTGTTGCAATCAAAGCCGTGTTATTTTGCAGCCATGGGACACACGTCTTTATCTTCCTAAACCTAATTTTCCTCATTGTAAAGGGGAATTAAAATTTTTATTCCATTTATTTCTTTGGTGTGTTTCTGTGTGTGCCCACCTGTGTCAACATGTATGGAAGTCAGAGGACAGCTTGCTGGAGTTGATTCTCTTTCCACCATGGGATCCCAGGGATTGAACTCGGTTTGTCAGGCTTGGCAACAAGCACCTTTACTGTAGGGCCATCTTGCCAGCTTGTCAGAGAGAACTGACCAACAGGTCAAAATCCAAGAGTCAGTCCTTCCTTCCTTCCAAAGTCTAAGAGTTCTTTCTTCCTTCCTTCCTCTTTCTTTCTTCCTTCCTCTTCCTTTCTCCTTTTCTCTCTCTCTTTCTCCCTCTCTCCCTCTCTCTTTCTCTCTCTCCCTTCCTTCCTTCCTTTCTTGGTTTCTTTTTTTATTGTTGTTTATTTGTTTGTGAGACAGTCTCATGTAGCCTACATAAGCCTGAACTCCATATGTAACCAATAATGATGACCTTTGAGTCCTTCTGCCTCTGACTCCCGAGTGCTGGGCCCATGCCTGGTCTACAAGGTTCTAGGGATCAAACCCAGGCCTTCATGTGTGCTAGGCAAGCGCTCTATCAACTGAGCTACAGTCCCTGGCCCTGCAGCTGGAGATCTTGTCAGTGTCCTGCCTCTGACGGTAGTCATCACTCCACATCTTCATCTGTTGAGTAAAAGAGAACTACACCACTGGACGGTTGAAACTTTAAGACTGACAATGCAGTCTTAGAAATTCTTAAGAATTATGCTTGATACACAGTCCAATAAATAGTAGTCAGTTTATTTGTAATTATTTTGCACCCTACATACTGTTTGAGCTCTACAGCTCAAGATGTAAACTGCTCAAGATGCCCACTGAAAACCTAGTACTGAACCCCCGTTGCCCAGAAACAAGTCCTGTCCTCAAGGTGTGTGTAGTGGTTTGAACATGCTTGGCCAAGGAAGTGGCTCTATTGGGAAGGATGGCCTTGTTGGGGAATTGTGTCTCTGTTGGGGTTGGCTTTGAGATTCTCCTCCTAGCTGCCTGAGGAAAGTTTGCTCCTGGCTTCCTTTGGATGAAGATGTAGAACTCTCAATTCCTGCCTGGACAACTGTTGTGCTTCCTGCCATGATAATAATGGACTGAGCCTCTGAACCTGTAAGGCAGCTCCAATTAAATGTTGTCCTTTCTAAGAATTGCCTTGGCCATCGTGTCTCTTCATAGCAATGAAACCCAAACTAAGGCATGGTAGTCCACAAATGGAGGCAAGCTGCCAACCCATGCTGTCTTTCCAACAATGGTGAGCTCTAGAAGTCTCCATCTATAGCTGAATGGACCTGAGAAGATCCTCAACCAAGTCAGAACAGCAAATTTCTCTTTCCCAGGAACCTAGAATTCATTTTCTGGGATTGTTAACAGGTCATGGGGAGCTGGGAGGTGACACACCTCAAGTTGGAGCAGCCTTATGTTACACAACTGTGCAGCTCTCAAGGCAGAGAGAGGATCACAAAGAACACAAAATCCCAGAGGCTTGGAGGAAGACAGGCAGAGGGATTTTGTCTTGGATCTCAGTCCTAGTCCATTTTCTGTCATTAACCCAGAATATCTGAGTGTGGGCTGGAGAGGCGGCCCCAGGGTTAAGAGCACTTGCTGCTCTTGCAGAGGGTTGAATTCAGTTCTCATCACCGGGGTTAAGTGACTAACTACAACCTGTAGCTCCAGTCCTATGGGATCCAGTGCCCTCTTCTAGCCTCCACTGACATCTGGACACATGTGTACATGCTAATTCACACACACAAGTGTGCATATGTATAAAAATAAAATCAATCTTTGAGGGTGAGTATTTATAAAGACAGCTTGTTTAGACCAGGAGGCTAGAAGGGTAAGATCAGATGGCCCCATCACTTCAGCCTGGTAAAGATCCCCTTGATTGAGTCACCCCATGAGGAGAGAGGGAGGGGGAGATCACATGATGAGATCAGATCATTCACATGACCCCTCCTCCCACCCCCTACTCTTTCATTTTCTAGTTTTAGAGACAGGCTCATGTGTAGCTCAAGTTGGCTTCAAATTCACCATGTAACCTTGAATTTGGATCCCCGTCTTTACCACGGTAGTGCTGGGATTACAGGCATTCACCACCATATCTGGTTTATGGACTCCATGCATGCTAGGCAAGCACTCTACCCACTGGACGACCTCCCAGCCCTGGTTCATAAACATGAGAGATGACCACTACTCAATAACGTACACAACGAATTCAACTAATTCTAAAGCAGAGAAATCCAGGAACTAGACTTGCTCTTTAAAAGCAATTCATTCCCTCAAGAACCAACAAGAGGGCTGGAGAGACAGTTCAGGGGTTAAGCAGAACACTCAGGTCCAGTTCTCTGCATTGGCTTAGTGACTCACAGCCCATCTCTGACTCCAGTTCCAGGAGATCCAATGCCCTTTTCATAAATATTCCCCAGCTCTTATCACACTGGAGACCAGGCCTCCAGCACAGGAGCTTTTAGGAGACAAAGCACAGCTGATCCCAAAGCACTTCTCATTCACTCAACAAACGTATTGAATATCTTCCTGCATGCAAGGTCAAGATACAGGTGCACAAAAGCAGAGACTTCCTGCTCCCAAGAGACCTACAATATATGGAGGAATAGATACTAAAGAGGAAATAGAAGTCACAGTTGCAAGGCGGACATGGTGGTGACATCTGTAATACCAACAGGTGGGAGCTGGAGGGTGGCAGGAGGAGCATCACGAGTTTAAGGCCATCAAGACCTTGTCTCACAACTATGAATTATTGCTATTATTTCAGGAAGGGAGGACTGCCATACATGCTTTCAAAACAGAGCAAGGAGACAGAGATGATTGAAAAGACAGCTCTCTCTCTCTCTCTCTCTCTCTCTCTCTCTCTCTCTCTCTCTCTCTCTCTGCTGTGTGTAGATTATTTATCATACTCATTACACTGTGACAAATTGAGGGGACATGGCATTAGGAAGACTGCCAGGACCAACTTTTGTTCTCCAGAAGGGGAGGGATTTCTCCACTGGGTGCTGAGCTGTGTTCTGAAGACTCAGGAGTGTGGGCATGAGGAGTCCTGGGGCAGAGATTATGGTCGAGTCCCTGAGGTGGAAGGAGGCTCTACAGTCACGAACCAGCAAGAAAGGAGCCTCAGCCTTTGGGCAGGGATAAGGGAGGGAGGGACGGAGGGAAGAAGGAAAAGGGTTAGGTAACAAGTAGATCTCCATGAGGTTTGATGAGGAACTTGGAAAGACTCAGGTCCATTGAGAAGTCACGGAGTGGTTCTGTGTAGAGACACAGCATTTTTAAGTTACTCTGAGCAAAGTGTGCTAGCTCAAACCTGTAATCCTCAGGAAGATTGCTGTGGGTCTGAGGCCAGTTTGGGCTATGGGATGAGTTCCAGAGCAGGCAACAAAGAGCCTGTCTCAAAAGCCAAAATTTAATTAATTCAAATAGAAGATTGCTCTGGCCACTGTGAATTCAGGGCATGGGGGGGGGGGGGGGCTGGGTGAAGGGAATGTGACATAGGTCCAGGCCAGATGTATTGGCAGCCAGGCTGTTGATGGAGGCCACGGTGAGGAAGAGTGGGAGTCTGGATCTATTTTGACAGTTCCACTTCCTGGTTCTGGTTCCTCATAAAGTCAGCCTTTTTCGTCTTGCCCCTGAGTTCATCCAAATTCCCCTTTGATCTCCTTCCTGCCCTCACTCTTACCCCTGTTTCCTTTTTGCTTGAGTAAGCTAAAGTGTAAGAGGGGGTCTGTTATTTACATTCAAATCACTCTGACAATGAGACTTACAGGCTCTCAAGCCTGCTCCAATTCCACCACCACTCAGTGCCATCTGCCCAGCAGTAAGAAACAAGTTTTGACTTGTAAGTAATGCACATAGGAATGGCCAATCTCCTGAAGGAAACCTTCCAGAGAACTTCTGAAGGAAGCAGTCCAAGATGGCTTACCTCATGGTGTGGAGAGAATGCTTATGAGATGCCCAGAGATGTCTACCACACCAGATAAGGAGTACAGGCAACACCCACAGGCACTGACTTGTGTAGCTTATGTGCTGGGCTTTGTTCTAAAGAGTTTGCATGTATTAGCTCACTTAAGCCTCAGGGAAATTGTAAGGTGTAGGCTGTCACTGTACCTATTTTTACAGATAAGAATCACAAAACTGGGGCTGAAGTTTAGCTATGCAGTACCATGCTAGTCTGGATAGGTGAGCCTCTGGGTTTGGTCCCCCAACCACATACACAAGAATAAAACTCACAAGCCAGGCAGTGGTGGTGCATGCCTTTAATCCTAGCATTTGGGAGGCAGAGAAAGGCAGATCTCTGTGAGTTTGAGGCCAGCCTGGTCTAAAGAAAGACTTACAGCACAGCCAGGGCTACACAGAGAAACCCTGTCTCGAAAAACCAAAATAAAATAAAGTAAAAATATTCATAAAATGAGTGTGCAGATAAGCCCAGCCGTTCTGGCTTCACGCTCTCAACCAGTGTTTGTTTCCTGAGATGGTTGAAATCAAGCTGTGCTGGGCTCTAAGATATTCCACGTTGTATAAAACAATGGTTGTGCCTTACCCCGAAGGTCTCCACTGTACAAGCTTTTGATTCTGTCTCAAGGGAAGAGAACGACTATAGCTGGGTGGGCCCAGGACTGTCTGTCAGTCTCCACCCCTTCAGCACAGACTGGTAAACTCCTCATTCCTGAGGAGAGATGGGTGAATTGACACCATGAGGACACACAGTTGGATTAAAACCATATTAGGGGGCTGGAGAGATGACTCAGCGGTTATGAGCACTGACTGCTCTTCCAGAGGTCCTGAGTTCAATTCCCAGCAACCACATGGTGGCTCACAACCATCTGTAATGGGATCATATGCCCTCTTCTGGTGTGTCTGAAGATAGATATTTAGTGTATACACTGTACACAGTGTACTCATATACATAAAATAAGTAAAAAAGTCTTTTTAAAAAATCATATTAGGAGGAAGCTAGAGAGATAGCTCAGTGATTAAGTGCGTGTACTTTTCTTGAAGAGGATCTGGGTTCAGTTCTCAATACCAACATCAGGAACTCACAACACCTGTTACCCCAGCTCCAGGGGGATTCAATGCCTTTGTCCTTTGCAGGTACCTGTGCACATGTGCACATATCCCCATACACACACACACACTCTCACACACACATACACTTGCACACACTCTCACACACATACACACAGTCTCACACACACACACACACACACACACTCACATTACACATCACACACTCACACATTTGCACACACACATGTAATTAAACCTAAAATAACTCTTAAAAAATATTAAGAAACCAAGCCCAAGAACTTAGTGGATACTCCAGACCAAGGAAAGGGTGTACCTCCCTCACTTGGACTCCATCCTGTGAGAGACACCTAACACTACAATGGTCCCACACCAGCCTACCATCTGATACTTGCCATGCGTGTGGTAACCCTTTTGAGAGTTCTGGAATTTCTGGTCCTTTAAAAAACACAAAAATATAAGACTGTGTTTTCATTTTGATCCCAGGTGTGAGACGCGGGGCTGCTTCTGACTGTCTGCAGCAGCTGACTGTGATCTGCCTCGTGCTCTAGCAGAAGTGTGGTTTTGCCAGCTGCAGATAGTTTTTGTGACTGTGTGATGTTTAGGCCTGAGAACTTTTTAGAGGGTAGATAATGCTAGGGCCCGAAGAGGTGGGTGGGTGGTGGTTGGGCATTTAGGGAGGTTGGTTGTGGTTTGTTAGCAGCTGTGGCTGAAGAAGAAGCAAAAGGAACAAAATTAGATTCAGGGCTGGCTCTCTTTTCCCTCTATCCTTGTTTCTCTCTCGATCTAGTGTTGGGGGGGGGGGTGAGTTGAGAGGGGAGGGGATAAAGGCTGGGAAAACCAAGAACCCACAAAATAGCAAAGACGAGCTACATGTGTGCATCAAGAACCAACAGGCAGGGGGCTCCCCAGCTTCATCTCTGCTGCTGATGCTCCCCACTCAGTGATCTTCCCACTCACCTGTCCCCTCTATGGCTTTGAACCTAGACCTGGACCCGGACCCCAATGCTGACTCTCTCCTCCCACCTGAACTCCCGCAGCTCCTCCCTCCAGACCCTGGTCTGGTTCCTATCTTATGACAGACTCATCCTCGGTCTGCCTTGGAGACCCTTGAACTCTGCTTCGGCTTCTGGAACTTGTACTCATTCATGACTCATGTGAATGCATGTAGGTTTATAGCTGTATTGAATGTGTGCTATATGATATGTGATGTGAAAGATCATATAAATTAGGGTGAAAAAGAACCTGCACTGTCCTTGACCAGGTCACCACAGGAGGTAGGACTGTATAACAAGTTTCTGTCATTAAAAATGCTGAATTTTAGCCGGACGGTGGTGGCGCACGCCTTTAATCCCAGCACTTGGGAGGCAGAGGCAGGCGGATTTCTGAGTTCGAGGCCAGCCTGGTCTACAGAGTGAGCTCCAGGATAGCCCGGGCTACACAGAGAAACCCTGTCTTGAAAAACCAAAAAAAAAAAAAAAAAATGCTGAATTTTGCTACATAGCAGTGGTGCACACCTTTAATCCCAGCACTTGGGAGGCAGAGGCAAGCTGGTCTCTAAGTTCCAGGCCAGCCTGGTCTACAGAGCCAGTTCCAGGACAGCCAGGGCTACACAGAGAAACTTTGTCTCAAAAAACAAAAGCCATAAATAAATAAATAAATAAATAAATAAATAAATCTGCTAAACTTGTGATTCTGTTGGGACTCTGTTGAGATTCTGTTGGGACTCTGTTGGAATTCTGTTGGGATTCTGTTGAACTCTGTTGGGATTTGTTGAACTCTGTTGGATTCTGTTGGAATCTGTGGATTCTGTTGGACTCTGTTGGATTCTGTTGGACTCTGTTGGATTCTGTTGGACTCTGTTGGGACTTCTGTTGGATCCTGTTGGGACTCTGTTGGATCTGTTGGGACTCTGTTGGGATCCTGTTGGGACTCTGTTGGGATCCTGTTGGGACTCTGTTGGGATCCTGTTGGGACTCTGTTGGGATCCTGTTGGGACTCTGTTGGGATTCTGTTGGGACTCTTTTGGGATCCTGTTGGGACTCTGTTGGATCCTGTTGGATCCTGTTGGGATTCTGTTGGGATTCTGTTGGACTCTGTTGGGATCCTGTTGGGACTCTGTTGGGATCCTGTTGGGACTCTGTTGGGATTCTGTTGGACTCTGTTGGGATTCTGTTGGACTCTGTTGGGATTCTGTTGGGACTCTGTTGGGACTCTGTTGGGATTCTGTTGGGACTCTGTTGGGATCCTGTTGGGATCCTGTTGGGACTCTGTTGGGATTCTGTTGGACTCTGTTGGGATTCTGTTGGACTCTGTTGGGATTCTGTTAGGATTCTGTTGGGATCCTGTTGGGACTCTGTTGGGATTCTGTTGGACTCTGTTGGGACTCTGTTAGGATTCTGTTGGGATTCTGTTGGGACTCTGTTAGGATTCTGTTGGGACTCTGTTGGGATTCTGTTGGGATCCTGTTGGGATTCTGTTGGGACTCTGTTGGGACTCTGTTGGGACTCTGTTGGGATTCTCTTGGACTCTGTTGGGATTCTGTTGGAACTCTGTTGGGATTCTGTTGGGATTCTGTTGGGACTCTGTTGGGACTCTGTTGGGATTCTCTTGGACTCTGTTGGGATTCTGTTGGAATCTGTTGGGATTCTGTTAGAATTCTGTTGGGATTCTGTTGGGACTCTGTTGGGATTCTGTTGGACTCTGTTGGGATTCTGTTGGACTCTGTTGGGATTCTGTTGAACTCTGTTGGGATTCTGTTGGGATTCTGTTGGACTCTGTTGGGATTCTGTTGGACTCTGTTGGGATTCTGTTGGACTCTATTGGGATTCTGTTGGACTCTGCTGGGACTCTGTTGGAACTCTGTTGGGATTCTGTTGGACTCTGTTGGGATTCTGTTGAACTCTGTTGGGATTCTGTTGGACTCTGTTGGGATTCTGTTGGGATTCTGTTGGACTCTGTTGCGACTCTGTTGGGATTCTGTTGGGATTCTATTGTGCCTTAACAAATTCTAACACTGTGGAAAAACACAGATGCTTTTGTTTAGGTTTCTAACGCAGCAAGCTCATGGCCTAGTATCTTGTGTAGTTCATGCTGGCTTTGAACTTGCTACTTAACTCCTGATTCTCCTGCCTCTGCTTCCACTGTGCTGGGTTTACAGGCAGCTTGTGCCACCTAATCCCAGGGAATGTGGTGGTAGGAACCAGACCCAGCTTTGGGCGTGCTAAGCAAACATTCTACCAATGGAGCCGCATCCTCAGCCTAATCCGGTGTCTGCCAGGACAGTTTATTGAACAGGACTGACTTACTCACTGTGGAAAGCTTAGCATCCCTGGCTTAGCACCTCCACAGCCCTGATCAGATATATCACATATTGTTGTGTCCTTTTTATAGACGAGGAAAGCAGACCCCGGGAGGTGGCATGCCCTGACCACCATGCTGGGCAAGTAGAAGGAGAGGCATCTTTACTACTCGAAGCTCTACTCCCGTGCTTATAACTATTTTGCTAACCTGACTTACTTAAGGTGAAGAAAAAAGGCAAATGAGGGATGAATGAGGGATGAGGGGAAAGCCCTTGAGGCAGATGCCAACAGAGGCTCAGGAGCTCAGGGGAGTCACTCTAGGCTGGAAAGACAAAGACTGGCAAGAACCAATAAACCTTCCCTTACACAGGAATGGCAGAGAGCAGAGAAAGAAGTGTACTGGCTGATTTTTGTGTCAACTTGACACAAGCTAGAGTCATCAGTGAAGAAGGAGCCTCTGTTGAGGAAATGCCTCCATGAGATCCAGCTATAAGGCATTTTCTCAATTACTGATCAGTAGGGAAGGGCCCAGTCCATTGTGGGTGCCATCCCTGAGCTGGTGGTCCTAGGTTCTAAAAAGAAAGCAGGCTGAGCAAGCCATTAAGCATCACATGACCCCTGCATCAGCTTCTGCCTCCAGGTTCCTGCCCCGCTTGAGTTTCTGTTCTGACTTCTTTTGGTGATGAACAGTGATATGGAAGTGTAAGCCAAATGAACCCTTTCCTCTATAACTTGCTTTTTGGTCATAGTGTTTCATCAGAGCAATAGAATCCCTAAGGAAGAGGAATGTTGTAGTCTATCTTGTGTTGCTGTATAAAACAAAGAATCAGCAATTAGCTCAGTGGTAAATGCTTATTTAGCTTCTGTGAGGCCCTGGGTTAAATTCCCAACTTAGCAAGGATACCAGAGACAAGAGCTAGGCATGGCAGTGTAGGTCTGTAATCCTAGTACTCATGAGGCAGAAGAAACAGGAGGATAGCCACAAGTTCAAGACCACCCTGGTCTACATAGTGAGTTCTAGGCCTGTTCTCAAAGCCTGAATATTTTCTACAGAGAGAGGTTTATTAAGCTCTTGATTCCAGTGACTAGTTGTTCCATCACTGCATGCTGTCTGTCAAAATCTCCACTTCCCAGCTATGCAGCAAGGCAGGGAAGTGAGAAGGAAAATTGGTTACATGGACAAGTGACTGTACATAGAAGTGACCATTCTCTAGTGACCTCACTCTATGGACGGCAGCTCTCATGAAAACTGACCAACTCACGGGAGAATGGACATACTCTCAAAAGCCAGAATTCAGATATCTGCTTATGATCATGGAGTTCCCATGACTAAGGCTGAACCTTCAGGATTCTACAGACTCAATGCCAACCATCCCGGGGTTGTTCCTGAGCTTTTGGAACATGAATATTTGGGGAGCAAACTATATCCAAGCCTTAGCCAGGAAAAGGGGGTACAGTTAGGATACAGTTAGTTTGGCTGGGGAGAGGTTCTTGAGCCTTCACCCTGAGTTGAGGAGCTATTGGCAACTGATGGTTGCTCGGGAAGAGGAAGCATTTTTTTCTTAAAGGGTGTGGTGGGTTGCTTATACTCTTGCAGGTAGCACTCATTACACTCATTGGGTTATAGGAAAAGAGGAGAAGGAGGGGGAGGAGGGGAAGAAGGAGGAGGAGGAAGAAGAGAAAAAGGAGGAGGAGGAAAAGGAACAGAAGAAGCACAGAAGCATGCATGCATATGGAAGAGTCTGGGAAGGGGGAGTTTGGGGTGGATATAATTAAGATACATTATACATATATATGACATTTCCAAAGCATAAAGAAAAATATTAATAACTTTCAGAAAGCCAGAGATGAGCAAAGCCAAAGGAATGTCCAGTATGCTGAGCTTCTGCTTGGTGCCTTAGTTTCCTTAACACTTTTCCTGCCCCTCCTCCTATAGCTGTCCCTTCCCTTAAAGACATAGATCTTGAAATGTCCTATATAGTCCTTTGCCTGTGACTGCCGTTGCACTGCTAGCTATGCCCATGGAACAGAGCTAACTGGCACTGTGTGGGGCAGAATATTTGGTAACTGATGCCGAGAATCAAATACACTGGACACTGTGGGACAAGCCTGGAATCCTAGTACTCAGTGGGCAGAAGACAGGGAATAAGCTGCATAGCAAGCCAGAAGCCAGCCTGAACACATGAAACTTGTCTCCAAAAAGGCATAACAATTCTTGTAAGCCTTTTAGGGGATGGAGTAAAAAGCACATCCTGCTTTTGAGGGCCTTAGTTAAGTTCTCAGTACTCACTTCAGGTAGCTCATCACTACCTGTAACTCTGCTCCAGGGGATCTGACGCCCCCTTCTGGACTCCAAAGGCACCTGCATTCACACATGCTCATACCCACAACACATGCACATAATTTAAAAGAAAAAAAATTAAAAAACAATGATTTAAAAAAACCTGAAAAGAATCAAGTTGTTTAATATAACTCATGCTAAAAGTTACTAATTTAAAACCAAATGACAAGCCAGGCAATAGTGGCTGACACCTGTAATCGCAGCACTTGGGAGGCAGAGTAAGGTGGATCTCTGAGTTTGAGGCCAGCCTGGTCTACAGAAAGAGTTCCAGGACAGCCAGGCCTACACAGAAAAAAACTCTGCCTCAAAAAAACAAAAAACAAAAAACAAAAAACAAAAACAAAAAAACAAAAAACAAACAAACAAATACCAGGGTAGTGCAAGTGTGGATGGCTGTTACTAAGTTCTTTCAGCCAACTGGATGTCACAGACCACTGAGTCAAAACAAAACAAAACAAAACAAACAAAAAAAAAAACAAATAACAAAAAGAGAAAAGCAGAAGTCCTCTGCATAGACTGTCATCTCCCTTAGCTGGACCTCCTCTCCATCAGCCCTGCCCTGCCCCCTAACTCTGCTATTTTTTTGCCACATTTGGGGCCTTTGAACTTGTGGAAGATTCTGACTCAGCCTGTCACCCCTCAGTCATGATTTCTCCTGCATGTCAGCAGGAACGCCCTGTATGAGTTTGAGCCATTGTATGTCTTGGTCAGCAATCACTTGTTTGTGAGACTGAATTCCTTCAAACTAGGAGAAAGAGAGACTCAAAGACCAAGAGTCACTCAGAATTCAAGATAATAATCACGCCGGGCGGTGGTGGCGCACGCCTTTAATCCCAGCACTTGGGAGGCAGAGGCAGGCGGATTTCTGAGTTCGAGGCCAGCCTGGTCTACCGAGCGAGTTCCAGGACAGCCCGGACTACACAGAGAAACCCTGTCTCGAAAAAACCAAAAAAAAAAAAAAAAAGATAATAATCAGAGTCATGTAATAGGATGTGAATAGGAAACCTTTACCTGCCTCTTTAGCTAGGGAGATGCCATAATGTATTATGCCGAAATGAATGTGAGTCCTCCTGATACATAGAAGCGACAAAGGAAAATGAACCCAATTCATCACTTCCAGACTTCTCACCTGGATCAAAGATATTAGAAAGGAATCAGAATGTGGAAAGAAAAATGTTATGAAGAGATAGCCCTGAGATGAGGTATTATCTACCTTACCATCTGCTAGATTGGCCTCAGCAAGGCTAAAGAGTGCAGCAAATGAATGAGATTGAAATGTACAACCCCAAATACAGCACTTAACACATCGATCATTTTGAGGGGAAGGTAATTGAGAAATGGGAGTCTCTGGGGTAATTCCTCACTGCCCGTATTCGACCCAAAATCAAAGCACTGATTGTCTATATGTAACAGAAGAGGAAAAACACTCTTATTGCTGGAAATAGAGAGCTGCTGACAAGATTAATCTGTTCCAACCAACCCTGCAAAAGAAACCCTAATCTTCAGTAGTCCATCTTTGTCACTGTCCCACAGTTAATTACCCGCTTTCCCACAGTCTTTACCTGTCTTCACAGTTCACAACTCCTGTTAAAATGATATAAACCAGAGCTGAAGAGATGGCTCAGAGGTTGGGAACACTGGCTGCTCTTCCAGAGGTCCTGAGTTCAATTCCCAGCAACCACATGGTGGCTCACAACCATCTGTAATGGAATCTGATGCCCTCTTCTACTGTATCTGACAACTGCAATGTAGTCATATACATAAAAGAAATAAATCTTATATTTAAAAAAAAAGTTAAAATAAAGAAAAAGATTCTTAGCCGGGCGGTGGTGGCGCACGCCTTTAATTCCAGCACTTGGGAGGCAGAGGCAGGCGGATTTCTGAGTTCGAGGCCAGCCTGGTCTACCGAGTGAGTTCCAGGACAGCCAGGGCTATACAGAGAAACCCTGTCTCGAAAACCAAAAAAAAAAAAGAAAAAGATTCTTTTGTGCATGAGTTTAATGGCTACTCAGTCATCCTTTGCAAGGCCATAAAGCCTCATGTTCATTGGCTCTGAAGTCAACCTGCCTTGTTTTTAATTCCACTCATACCAAGTATATGTGATGCTCGGTACGGGAGCACTTCGGTCCATAAGCCTGCTAGTTAGTTTTTCTGTATCATGTGTGAAATTAGGAAACAGGATTTGGTAAAGCAAAGTAGATTTATTTACAGTTTTAACAAACTGGGGAAAGAAAGTCGTTTTCTCTACACCATTTGTGGATCACTGTCGAAATTTTACAGAAAAGAAGAAATCACTGGGCATGGAGTCAGATGCCTGTAATGCCAACCTCTGAAGGTAGATGCTGGAGGATTAGGCGTCCGCCATCACACTGCTACATAGAGAGTTCAAGGCCAGCCTTATGTACCTTTCTTCTGTCAAAAAAAGAAGAGGAGGGCAGGTGGGAGGAGAGAGAAAGAGAGGAAGAGAGAGAGAGATTGAGAAAGAGAGAGTGCAAGAGAGATTCAGGAAGGGATCAAATCTCAGCAAAGTTCAGAAAAATCAGTGGCTGCCGGGCGGTGGTGGCGCACGCCTTTAGTCCCAGCACTTGGGAGGCAGAGGCAGGCAGATTTCTGAGTTCGAGGCCAGCCTGGTCTACAGAGTGAGTTCCAGGACAGCCCGGGCTACACAGAGAAACCCTGTCTCGAAAAACCAAAAAAAAAAAAAGAAAGAAAATCAGTGGCTGCCATAAATGACACACGTCACCCCCTCCAAGACGCTCAGGGAACATCTTGGAAAAGGGGCAGAGGAAAGAGCTGAGTGCTGTGGAATGCCATCGTCCGGTACAGCAAGGCCATTGAGCTCTTGAACTCTCGGCAGGCACAGCCCCCCCCCCCCACACACACACACACAAGAGAAGACCCATCAGCATCCCTGCTGCGCTGTTGGGGTGGGGCTCCCAAGGCTCACCCATTCCAGAGGACTTACAGTTAATTGATTGATGGGGAGGGGTTGGGGGGAAAATGGACAGACAGACAGACACGGACTGTTTCTTCAGTGTTGAAGTCAGTGATACAGTGCCCGTGTTCTGTAAACAATCACAGTTAAACTCACCGAGTCTCACACTAGTAAGACAAAAAAAAAAAAAAAAAGACAAACAGAAACCACACAAAAGTAGAAATGGGACAAGTGGGGGATGAGGACCGGCATTGCAGAAGGGGACAAGAGGAAGTGAAGGGGGTCAAAACATCATATAATGTATGAAGGTGCCTTAATGAAACCTATCACCCATAATCAATACATGTTAATAAGAAGCCCTCGGACCAGCCCTATGTTTCTCAACTGTAAGATAGGCTGTCAGAACAGTGTCTATGTCTTCCTGCCTGGGAGAGAAGTCCCTGCTCCCATGTCACCCAGACTTTAACCTTTACTGACCTCAGCACAGGGTTCCTGGGGGATTTTTAATTCCTCAGAGCCTTCGTTCCAATAGTCTAGTAACCAAAGTGGAGGCACACACACCTCTTTATCTCCTCTCCCACCAGAGCCGTGGCTCAAAGTCCACTTTGAGAAAGGAACATGTGGAACCCCAAGTGTTTGGCAGCCTACATGTTCCCCAAATTGCCAACCATGTAAGGTTATTCTTTTTTGTTTTTTGTTTTTTTTTTTCCTTCATGTAGGCCAGCACTTAAGAGGCAGAGGCAGGCCTATCTATGCGAGTTCAAGGCCAACCTGGTTTTCATAGTGAGTTCCAGGACAGCCAGAAACACAGAGAGAGACTCTGTCTCAAGCACAAACAAGACAAACAGTAACAACAAAAACAACTCACTATGTACCCAATTTCTTTATTCTCTGAGACAGGGTTTCCTTGTGTAGCCCTGGCTGTCCTGTAATTCATTCTGTAGACCAGGCTGGCCTTGAACTCAGAGATCTGCCTGCCTCTGCTTCTCCAGTGGTAGGATTAAAGGTGTGTGCCACCATCGCCCAACTACCAACTTACTTTTGAAAAAGTTTTTAGTTCTTCTTCTAATATCATCATCATCTCTGGGTTTGTGAGTGTGCCTGTGCCTCTGTGTGTGTGTGTGTATGCACAACTATGTCTGGGCTGTATCTGAAAGTTACAGGACTACTTTATAAAGTCTGTTTTCTCCCACTTTTAGGTGTGCTCTGGAGATAGAACTCATGTTCCCAGACTTGCAAAGGAAGTCAAGCCATCTCACCAGCTCTTGCCTTGAACTCTTGGTCCTCCTGCCTCCACCTCCTGTGTACCAGAATTCCAGGCATGTGCCACCATCCCCATGTTTGTTCCCTAAAAGCTCTTGAATAACTGGCATCTGTCAGAAACTGGGGAGTACAGTTACAGAGACAAGAATAAACCCCTGACTTCATGGGGTTTATTCTAGTAAAGAAGATAGACCGTGCTTTCTATTGCTGTGTTTAAACACCATGACCAAAGCAGCTTAGGGAGAACAGGGATTGCTTGGCTTTCACTTCTGTGTCACAGCAGCAGCAGGGGGAGCAGCCACCGCCACCCCTTTCAGGGTTCTGCCATTTATATACTCTCTCAAGCGTCCCTAGAATCCCAAACATAAACTATCTTCAGCTGGCAGAATCACGCTCCTGCCGGAGCACAAGATAAATCACAGTCAGCTGCTGTGGACAATCTGAAGCAGGCCCGTATTCCACGCCGAGAATTAAAGCAAAAACCTATTTGCATAATATAACTGGTTTTTTTTAAAAAAAACAAAATTCTCACTACACCTGGAGGGAGGAACTAAAGCAGAAACCACGGCAGAACACAGCTCCGTAGCTTTCTCTCCACGGCCTGTTTTTTTTTTTTTTTTTTTTGGTTTTTCGAGACAGGGTTTCTCTGTGTAGCTCGGGCTGTCCTGGAACTCACTCTGTAGACCAGGCTGGCCTCGAACTCAGAAATCCTCCTGCCTCTGCCTCCCAAGTGCTGGGACGAAAGGCGTGCGCCACCACCGCCCGGCTCGGCCTGTTTTCCTTGTTCTCTTAGACAATCCTAGCTGGCCTGCCTGGGGCTGACACTGCTCCCAGTGGGCTCCGCCCTCTGCAGTAACTGTCAATCAAGAAAATGCCCCCACAGTCACACAGACGTGCCTGCCAGCCAATCAGATAGAGGTATTTTCTCAATTGAGGTTTCCACTTCCCAGATGACCCTAGCTTGTATCCAGGTGACAAAAAACTAATCAGCGCAGACAGTAATGGGTAAAAATTCGAACATTTAGGCCCACAGAGGAAACAAGATGGGCGCATGCCTGTGATCCCAGCATTTTGGGATGTGGGAAGTGATGGATCCAAAGTTCAAGATTGGGATTTAGGGGCTAGAGAGACCCGTTCAGGGCTTAAGGACACTTACTTGCAGAGGACCAGAGTTACGTTCTCAACAACCTGTAACTCTAGCTCCCAGGGATCCAGCTCCCTCTTCTGATCTCTATAGTTACCAGGCTTACATGCACAGACCCACAGACAGACAGACACACATATAATTAAATGTTGATGATGATGATAAAATAATAATAGACTAATCCACATGAGACTGTCTTCTAAAAAGTCAATCGACAAACAAAAGGAAAAAAAAAGAATCAGTAATTCTTGGGAAGTTAAAGTTGGCTTGAACTCCCTGTCCTCAAGTTGGAAACCTGGACTCCTTCCCAGTGCCTAAGGGAGTGGCTGTGAGTGCAGTGACCTCTGACCCCAGCCCTATTCTAGCTTGACAGCTCTTCTCAGGAATTCCTGTCATCCAGGAATTCCTAGCCAGCCACTAAATCCCACAGATAAACAAGTGGCTCATTGAGAATCTCCCTGCCAAGCACCTCATCAGGTCATCTTTCTCCTTTCTTCTAGAGTCCCTCCCCAACCCCTATCCCCACTCTCCACCCCTCCTGTTAGTCACCCAAGAGTTGATGGTAGGCTGAATTCTTTCAGCTGCCCACAGTCTCTTGTTGGGAGCTGTCATGAGAGGCAGGGTATCGTAGAGGAGGGTTCAGAATCCAGGGTCTTCCCTTTACTGGCCATGTAATCTGGGACAGACAGCTTAACTTTATGAGTCCAGTGTGTCTGTACATTAGTTTAAAGATCCCGAACCTTGGAGAACTTCTGTGGAAAAGCACTTAGTGATGCTTCCACATTCCACTGCCTTCTACTACCTCCATCCACAACAAATTCTGGACTTCTCTCAGCTTCTCCTGGTCCTGACTTTTCCCAAGACAAAGACATTTGACAAGAAAACCCTGCAGGATCAAATCAAATGCAGAGCTTTCTCTCTGATTGTTTTTTAAATTTACTTTATTTTATTTTTTTCTTCTCCCCATTTTACACAGAGAGAAACTAAGTCTTATCCACCTCCAGTGATTCTCTTCTCTCCCTCCTTCTCTCCTTTCCTCTCTTCCTTTCTTCCTTGGGAATGGAGTCCAGGGTATTTTCTGCATATGCCAGGCAAGCACTGTATCACTGAGCTGTAACTCCAACCCCTTCGGAGTTTTGTTTTGTTTTTGTTCTTAAGATTTATTTACGCCGGGCGGTGGTGGCGCACGCCTTTAATCCCAGCACTTGGAGAGGCAGAGGCAGGCGGATTTCTGAGTTCGAGGCCAGCCTGGTCTACAGAATGAGTTCCAGGATGGCCAGGGCTACACAGAGAAACCCTGTCTCGAAAAACCAAAAAAAAAAAAAAAAAAAAGATTTATTTATTAAAGTATCTGTGAATGAGAGAGAGACAGAGTCAGAGACTGAGACAGAGAGTGTATTTATGTGTGTGAGAGAGTTTATTCGCACCACATGCATGCAGGAGCCTTCAGCAGTCAGAAGTGATGTCAGGTTCCCTGGCATTGGAGCTGTAGATGGTTTGGCCTACCATGTGGGTGCTAAGACCTGAACCAGGGTCCCCACAAGAGCAGCAATTGCTCTTAACTGCTGAGCCATCCGTCTAGCCCCTTGTTTGACTTTTGAGACAGGGTCTCACATTATAGCCCAGACTAGTCTGGAACTTTACTACATAGCGCAGGCTGATGTTGAACTCACAACAATCCTCCTGTCTCAGTCTCCAACTAGCTTGTTGCTTTTTTTTTTTTTCAAGATCCTCTTCCCTCATGCCACAGCCCTGGGATCATAGGCCTATGCCACCACACTTGTTAGCAACAAATTTCTAAGATGATTTTCTCCTCTGATTTACACAATAATGATATAATTTATGTACAAAGAGCCTTACAAATTCATCTGAGGTGTCACCTAAGATGACAAATAACCATCACGAGGGGGCACTTCCACATTCTAGGTTTGCAAATGGCAAAGCTTGCGGAACTGAAGGAAACTTATAGAAATGGATGTCTCAGAAAAGAGAAGTCGCAGCGTTGAGAGGAAGACCAAGATCCTCAATTTTCAAACTATTTACAAAGTGTGGGTATGGTTTTTTCTTTCTAAGTTCCCTCTTCAAAGACATTATCCCTCCTGGCTCTAAAGAACTTAGTGCCACACCCTGCCCACCTTTGCTGTTAAAGGTACAAAAATCAAGTCATCTAGGAAGTAATTTAAACATTAATAAAAACAAAAAAAGATGATTGTGCAGGGTATGGTGGTACAGACCTACAGCCTCAGAATTCACAAGTAGAGACAGAAGAATCAGGAATTTCAGGCCAGCTGCAGGTCAGCCTGGGCTACATGATAAGGCCCCCAACTCAAAAATAATTTAAATATTTTAAGTATAAAAAAGAGCTTAGAAAGCAAGG
This sequence comes from Mastomys natalensis, assembly GCA_021653895.1. Lineage (NCBI taxonomy): Eukaryota > Metazoa > Chordata > Mammalia > Rodentia > Muridae > Mastomys > Mastomys natalensis. The sequence continues at coordinate 2,129 of JAJTUV010000697.1, read as the reverse complement.
CATAGTGGTGCCTGCCTGTAACCCTAGCACTCAGGAGGCTGAGGCAGAGAGGCAGAGGATGACTACTAGCTTAAGGTCAGTCTCACTCACACACCAAATTTCAGGCCAGCCAGGGCTACATAGAAAGATCCTAACAAAAACAAAAGCAAAAAAACAAAATATTGTAACTGTAAGTACTGGCAAATACTCCTTCCCAGTGCCTAAGGGAGTGGCAGTCAGTCAGTATTTCCTAGTATGCTGATAATACCCCTGGCACAACAGGCCACCAGACCTTATCACAACTGACTCCATGATGGAAGTGCCACAGAGGCCATGAAACTCAGCAAAAAGACAGCAGAACCACCTGCCAAATCCAATACAAAGACCTAATCCATCAAAGTCCAAAGTTCTGGGAAAGTCTTTGAATGTACTCACTTTGCTTTTTGGCTTCTGTAGTTCTGTTTCTGACTTACTGTTCTTGTTAACAAAAATATGTCAACCCAGGATTTGGTTTTTTATGCTTAAAAGCTGACAAAGGCTCAGGGCTACCCTGGGATCCCAAGCACCCAGTGTAGTCTCCTGTTGACTAAGACTTTCTATTGGCTTAAACCTGTGTCTGAGTAGTCTTCTCTGGTAGATACCACAACGCTCAAAGCAGTTTGGAGTTCAGTGTGGTTCGCTCACATCTGTAATCTCAACATTCTGAAAGCTGAGGCATTGAAGCTTTCAGTGAGTTTGGGGACAACTGAACTACATAATGAGTTCCAAGCCAACCATAGCTACAGAGTGAGACCTTGCCTCAAATAAAATAAAAATAAATAGGCAGAAAAATAAATAGGCAAGACTGTGATGGTGCATGCCTTTGATCCCAGCACCCAGCACTCAGGAGGCAGAGGCAGGCAGATCGCTGAGTTTGAGGCCAGCCTGGTCTATAGAACAAGTTCCAGAACAGCCATGGCTACACAGAGAAATCACGACTCAAAAAACCACCATTATGCCGGGTGGTAGTGGCGCACGCTTTTAATCCCAGCACTTGGGAGGCAGAGGCAGGCGGATTTCTGAGTTCGAGGCCAGCCTGGTCTACAGAGTGAGTTCCAGGACAGCCAGGGCTATACAGAGAAACCCACCAGGAAAGATAAAATGCTGGAAATCATGGCTGAGGCTGTACCTCAGTGAGGTGAGGTCTTTTTTTTTTTTTTTAACTAGCATGCACAAGGCCCTAGGTTCGATCCCCAGCACTGCATAAAGTAGAATTGGTTATGCATGCCTGTAATCCCAGCTTTAAGAAAATTCAGAAATTCAAGATCAGCTAAGTAGTGAGTTCAAGGCCAACCTAGGCTACATGAGACCTGAGTCAAAAACAAAAACAAACAAAAAACACAGGGGTTGGGGAAAATGATCCATGTATCAGAGGTGGGTCTTTTCTTTGTCTTTTCTTAGTGTACAGGCGTGTTGCCTGCAAGTATGCCTGTGCACTAGGGCAGACTGCCATGTCCCACAGTAGGGGTCCTGGGATTCTTCCTCTGGAAGAGCAGCAAGCACACTTAACACACTGAGACCTCTCCATCCCTGCCCCCACCCCACCCCCCTTGGTCGGGCTGTCTTAAGTGCTTTCTTTGTCTCTAACATAAAACAATCCTTGACAGCATTCTAGGAGAATGGGCTGCTTCCTTCCTCACTACCAAAGCAGGGCGCTGAGAGCCAGCAACAATGCACTTGCCGGGCAGTTTGACAGTTGTTGGAACCTGAACCAAGCAGTCAGCTCTGGGTTCATATGCTCTCTGCCTGATTGACATGTGACATCACTGACAGTTGCTCCTGGCTGATCATACCCGGCTCCTTTTCTCTCCAGTGGTAGATGGAGAAGCCATTTCCCAAGTTGGCAGGCTCAGCACCACAGCTTGTCATCTGTTGAGACACGAGGAAAGGGGAAGTAGACAGTTCAATGTCACACAAGCAAGCACTCTCAGATTCAAGCCCAAGAGCTCGGCTCTAGGCCATACTCCCTTCCTCTGACAGCTTCAGGGTCCCAATAGCCGGAAGCCCACTCATATGTGGGGGTGTCGGGGCAGTGGAGGTAGGATTGGGGTGACATTGACCAGCTGCAGAAACCTTCTTGGACAAGATGTCACAGAGTTTAGGGCTAGGAT